>JAPWIX010000001.1:11810000-12410000 GCA_028751805.1 Podosphaera xanthii
AGCTTAAAGATCTTGTCTTAGAGCAGGGAGATAAACTCAACAGCAGATGGCTCCAAAAATTTGACGACAGAAATGCGTCTAATATGACTCTTCTTGAAGAGATTAAGCAGCGCAAAAGGAACAGAACGATGCCGAAGACCTGGGCTCCTAATAGACATCCTGCGACCATGTATAGCAGGTAGGATTCTGTTGTAAAGGTTTAAGTTTTAGCAGTAAGTAAGAAAGCATTTCCTCAACAGAAGAGAATCTAACCGTATTTCCAGTCACTTTACATCATTGAAACTTCCCATACTCATCAACTTCATCTCATTGTTATCCACAAAATTGATGGTTAAGTGTTGGAGAATTGGGTTTTAGGTTGGATTCAGTGACAATGTAACATAATAGTTAGGAGTAATATTATAACTTGGTCAAAAGTTGTCTACGCTCTCCA
The DNA here is from genome assembly GCA_028751805.1 of Podosphaera xanthii. Lineage (NCBI taxonomy): Eukaryota > Fungi > Ascomycota > Leotiomycetes > Helotiales > Erysiphaceae > Podosphaera > Podosphaera xanthii. The sequence continues at coordinate 11,810,434 of JAPWIX010000001.1, forward strand.
TCTCCGTGTTAAAAAATCTACAGATTAATGAGACGTAAGTGAATTATTATGTGCAGTATTCCAAACAAGAAGTAATTTCACCCTGACGTAGCATCCATGAACTGCTTATTAAAATAGCTTATAAAATTGATATTACTGTAACTCTCACAGAGCCGGGAATTTCGTGCTCTACATTTTAGATAGATATACATGAACCCTTATAACATAAGTATTACAGGTAATACGCAGTAAGTAAGTATACTGTACAGTAGGGGGCAGAAATTGCTACTAATTGATAGTAAAGTTACACGTTGTTGTGAGATTATACTGGGAGATGAGTTATAAGTTCCTCATGAAGTACTTTTATATTATGTAGTCAATTTATGTGTGCCTGACGCGTCGCGCGTGGCATGGAAATGTTTATTACTAATTTCAAGCCACAAGCGCATGAACATGAAAAAGTGATGATCGGCATGCAGAAGCAAAATTAGTCACATGATCATGAAAAAAGACGTCTATATTAAGGGACGTTCAACTGCATCAACCAATCAGCGCGCTCTATTTCCATCCGTTTTCTACCGATGAAATGATACAATCATAAACAATTTAAATTATAATTACAGGATCGCGGGGGTTATACTTTGCCCGCATAAAGTGGCAGAGCTCACTTTATGCGGGCAAAGTAGCAGTAGTAGTTTTGTTTATTCGTGCTATGTAGAGTCCAAGACTATTGTAACACTTTAACTCCTCTCTGACCCAGGCCACACCTTTTACAGTGCTCCTATCCCCTATCCCCTTTTATCTTGAACCTAAGATCATTGATAAACTGACCCATAACGGGTAGCCATTTAGCTCAGTAATTACCCGTAGAATTCAACCACCTTTTCTACGGAACCTTCTGCTCAAAAAAAATTGAAAAAGAGCAGCCATGGAAACCGGTACGCGGGAAAAAGTCTCAAAAAAACCTGCAACTCCAGCCAGGCGAGGCCTAGACACTAGAGCCACACGAGGTGCGTATCCCCATCTGTATCTCCCTTTTATCCCATAGTCCAGATATCCTCCTTATACCGACACCACCAGCGCTCAGGTAGCGGTGCTCTTTCATCGTGAGACAGTATAATGCTAGAATATCTGTAAACACTGAGAATTCATCTTGGTGAAAAGGGCCAACTTAGTCTGATCCATCACCACCATAATGGGAGCTAGGTACGCCCCGGAAACTCGTTTGGATGACTTTTCCTCCGTGACCAAGTAATGCGTGTTTCTGTTGGCTCCGAAGATAAACTCCAGGTTCGTAGGGGACACCACGTACAGGTAGAAACGCCGTCTTCGTCCCCCTGGGCAAAGTATTACCCCCGCGACCCTTTAAGAATTATCAGACAGTCGAGTTGCCAGAGTGATTAATGGGCTTAACTCGAATTAATCTATCGATCATATATGGCTTCGGCCGCGGAGTTTCAAGTCTTGCACTTGGCGAACTCGTTTTTTTACTATTTCTAGTAGGAGGTAAAATTATTTAGCGGTATCACTATTTGTATCGGAGGATTTTTTGTTTTTACGGGCGCTATAGCTTTAGGTGTAGATAGCAATTCTTACAGGCACGCGTAGCATGTCCTTTCTAGGCAACTGTGAATGTATTTGGGCTAATTAATAGTGGTGTACTCAACGTACTCGTAGTCTACCTATGAGCTGCCTTATTGGCACTACTATGAGGCCCTTGTGGACCACTCAACGCCCAAATCCTGGTGTTCTGATGCTGCTTAACCAGAGCACGAACCTCTTCCTCCGCCTCCATCAGAGCCTCAGCAGCCTTTTCAGCAGCCTTCTCTGCATCTTTTTAAAGCTTTTTGCGCTTCCTTGCGACGATAATAAGCTTTCTGCCTGCTGGAAATTGCCCACCGCCCCGAGACCCAGCTCCTCATATCCTGCTGACTCTTCCCCTACCCCGTGTGTCTGTAGTTCCGCCTCTCGAAGATGTCGGTTGCTCCGTAGGAGTAGCCGTCTGCGTAGCAGCCACTCTCTCTACCTGTGCCGCCACCTCCTGCTCCACCAACTATGCCCCGTTAAGCTCCCGTAGTGTTGGAGAAGCAGCTCCATTTGCACGTCGTGCAGCCAATTGCCGATTCGGGATCAGGTCGCGGAGAATCCGGAGGACTTGGGTGGAAGTACATGTTGTGAATTGCGACTCATGAGTTATGGTACATTTGTAGGAGTGGTAATCACGCATACACGTACCATGAATGCTTACATGTAGAAGCATGAAATAACAGAGATTGCTAAGTTGACAGCACTGACTAGCAGATACCGTGTTGCATAGATTCAATCTCGTGATAAAAGTCATGTAAGATGAGTTGCATAAAACAATACTTATCGCATGATGAGGCTGAGATCAAGTACACGACTCGATGGACTAACAGCATGAAGAGCAACTCAGTCTGTGGAAAACAGTGAGTATAACAATAGAATAAGGGTGTTAGGATTATGTATATAATGAGGATACTTCAGCCTCCATAGAAAATAAGTCAATAAAAATCAATACATCTTTACATAACTCACATACTCTTCTTTACCACATTCCCGTTCTATCCTCGATTAGAGGGATCATACATTATACTCGCAAGTCAGAACATTGCATCTACTCCTCACAACTGTAATAGTACAGCCAGAATCTGTAAGACGCTGGCTGCTAGCGACGATAGTCGCTTCATCCTCGGCTCTCGAACGCTTCGGTGAACTGCCAACGCCTCCGGAGCAATTGGCGGATGGTTATGCACAACGCCCCAATATGGATCCGAGTGTTCTGACCATCGAACCAGGTCGTCAGATGCGTCTTTGGTGAGGCATAGATCAAAAAAGCAATTCTCTTGCTGTGACCTTGCGTTGCGACGCTCCAAAGCTGCAGCTTGTAGGTTAGGCTGGCGGCTCTTCATGCACATGAGCCAAAACTTCAAGATATCGCCCGTGATCTTGGATTTGGTAGAGCGTTCAGTGGCTACGACGTATCCTTGTCGCTCAGCGAATGTTTTGATTTCCTCCTTTGCGTCCTCAAACGATACCCAATCAGATGAGGGTGGGGGCGCCAGCGAACTCAGCATGTGATCGAGCGAGAATAGTGCTGAGAAGGTAGAATTGTCGAAGATATTAATAGCGTCTTCTTGCTACACCATGATTTCAAAGTACTCTGACAGGGAAACCTCCAAACTATTGCGTTCTGATATGCCTACAAGGTTATAGAATTGTCAAACACAAGTACAGGGGGACGAAGACGGCTTTTCTACCTGTCCGTAGTGTCCCCTAAGAATCTGGAGTTTGTCTTCAGAGCCAACAGAAACACGCATTACTTGGTCACGGAGGAAAAGTCATCCAGATGAGTTTCCGGGGCGTACCCAGCTCCCGTCATGGTGGTGATGGATCAGACTAAGTTGGCCCTTTTCACCAAGATGAATTCTCAGTGTTTACAGATATTCTAGCATTATACTGTCTCACGATGAAAGAGCACCGCTACCTGAGCGCTGGTGGTGTCGGTATAAGGAAAATATCTGGACTATGGGATATTACTGAGATACAGATGGGGATATGCACCTCGTATGACTCTGGTGTCTAGATCTCGCCTGGCTGGGGTTGCAGGTTTTTTGAGACTTTTTCCCGTGTCACCGCTAGTCACGAGATCATCTACGATGGCAGCTAAACTGATGTATAAGTAACAATGCAGTAAAGCTTAGAATATTTGATTAGACTAAATACCGGCGAGGTTGTACAATCTATAAAAGTGTTGTCGAAGGAAACTATTAAATACTATGTTTGTGTACATGAGGTCTGTGCACGCTACCACGGTAACTAGGAACGAAACAAATACAGTAGCTTACAACAGTGGTCAAATAAATAACCAAATCTAATACAATTGACCATAACCTTACAACATGATCTTGAAATTAAAATATTATAGTGTTACATGAAAATTTAATTACTTTAATATCGCTGAGACAATATTGAAGCAAAAAAAAGAGAGTCGATAATTCTATAGTGGTCTTGGCGTTCTCAATTACTCGACCAGTTTTGGAAGCATCAATATAATACTTAATATGTCCCCCTCTGGCCTTTATTACAGCTGCAACACGCGACGGCATTCTCTCAACTAGAGTCTGACATAAAATTGGATCTTAGTTTTGCCAAGTTTCCCTAAGTCTTTCCCACAATTCATGTATACCTTTCGGTGGCTCTGGATACTCACAGAGTCGACACTTGAGCCGACCCCAAAGATGCTCAATCGGGTTCATATCCGGCGATTGAGAGAGCCAATTCATTGTCTTGAGATTTTTAGAAGCTATCCAGCTTTTTGTGTTCTTGGATGTGTGCTTTGGGTCGTTATCTTGCTGGAAGATTAGCTCAGTTGCAGGTACCGAGTCGGGCTCTCTGGCAATTCTATCCATAGTAGGTACTAGAAAATTATCCAACATTTCCAAATACTGTTTAGAATCCATTCGTCCAACTATACGGCCCATTCCACCTATCCCATACCATGACATACACCCCCATATCATTAGATTGCCTCCATCAAACTTCAGGGTCTCTTCGATCGCTTCTGGTTGCAAATTCTTTGGGCCTTTAACCCAAGAATTTTTAATCCCATCGCTATTTAGCCTGTTTATTTTGGTTTCGTCTGACCGAATCACCCTTTTCCAGTCTTCTTTCGTCCAATTTTCGTGGCATAAAGCCCAGTTCAAGCGAGCTCTCTGATGAGCTTTTGACAGCTTTGGTTTCTTCCTTTTTATCGCCTTCAGACCTTGCTCCCTTAAAGCCCGCCGGACAGTCTGAGCGGAAAATTTATCTTCTCTTTCTGAATTTACTAGTTTGGACGCTCCTACTACCGTCTTAGCGCTCCCATTTACCATTAAACGGGCGATTTCTCGCTTGTCTCTAGCTGATAGTTTTTGTGGGCGTCCATTCTTTAATTTCGGTGCTTCCGTCACTATCATCTTTCGGTATTTTACAGTGGCATGACTGAGTCCTAATATTGCTGAAATTTCATTCGTTGATTTCCCTTCATGGACTAATTTTGCAATGGATGTTATTTGGTCGGGAGATATCTTTTTCATATTTTTTAAAGAAAAGATTACTTTGATAAAAATCCCAAATAATCTTGTTCAGAGTAGAATAATTTTCAAAATACAAGTTTGAATCAATTGATTAAATAATTTTGATACTGTAGGCGGAATAATTCCTATAAATATAATTAATCTGATTTTTATGTTTCCTTTTTACATGATGGTTGGAGTTCTTTTACGCCTCAGTTCAAACTCTATCTTTTCCAATCGATTGAATTCCATTGAGATTCAAATTACGCTACAGATGCACTTATCGCCTCACCGATCGATTCGATTGTATTTCAAATAACGCTACTTCTGTAGCTTTTACCTAATTGACAGATCGGATCTTCACTATTCATCTAAATATTAGCTCAGAAATCGGTTAATTCATTTTCCGTGGTTGTTTAAAGGTACAGATATTAAGAAATTACAGAATGCAAGAGAAAATATCTTATGGATTGGATGGCTAGTTGGGAAAAGATCTTTGAGTTCTTGTATCAAAATGATGCTTCCAAAACTGATCGTGTAATTGAGAACGCCAAGTCCACAATAGAATTATCAATTCTCTTTCTTTTTGCTTCAAAATTATCTCAGCGATAGTAAAGTTATTAAATTTTCATATAATGCTGTAATATTTTTATTTCAAGATCATGTTGTAAAGTTATGGTCAGATATATTAATTTTGGTGATTTATTCGACCAATTTTGTAAGCAACTGTAGCTAGTGCCAATGGACACCTGAGGCACCCTTATCAGAGACAGATGGTGACGCCATCGTACCCGAGTACAGGTTTCCATGGCAGCTCTTTTTCTATCTTCTTGAGCAGAAGGTTCCGTAAAAAAGGTGGATAAATTCTACGGGTAATTACTGAGCTAAATGGCTACCCGTCATGGGTCAATGTATCAATGATCTTAGGTTCGGGGTAAAAGGGGATAGGGTATAGGAGCACTGTAAAAGGTGTGGCCTGGGTCAGAGAGGAGTTCTAGTGTTATTATAGTCTTGGACTCTACATAGCACGAATAAACACCCCTACAAGCAAAACAAACATCTCGAAAACTTCCCTAGAATAACTACATGCCCAATTTCCCTTCCACTCCCCTTCTCCAACTATCGTAAGATCCTTCTCCTCGTTTGTGCGCTGCCGCAAGGCCTGGCCGATATGCCGGCGGTGAAAAAGAACCAACCTGCAGCAGAGACTGCCAGAGAACGAGCCCGTAGGGCACCCAATATTTAAGGCCTCGCGCAACATTCTCAAGCTCCCCCTACGTCAGAGGCCATTACTCCGGGGAAATCCTCCTTCCCCAATGATACTGAAATGACTGGTGCTGAAAATCTCAGGCAAGTCGGTCAAGAACCCGCATCAGGAACCCCCACCAACCCACCCTCTGAGATTACGAATGTCTCCAAGAAAGTACCATCGACACAGGCCAAGCCGACAGGTCCCGCAGTGCGTAAGATACCGAAAGTTTCTCCAGTCGTCCCGGAAAATGCAACAGGGACAAAAGATGCTGTTAACATCACCAATCGACCGACAAGCAGCACTGGTAATCCAACCAGGGCCGATCAAGTACCTTTCGAACTCCGCTTAACGATTGAGGCCGAAGAGCACCGAGCAGCACAGACTGCTTCAAAACTTACTTTATGCACTGCTGCCATCAATGGTGTAGAAAACGCCGTCTCTGTTCTGGCTAATGAAGGCAACAGACAATATGTTGAGGCCATGAAAGCCCACTTCCGAGCGGCAGTCGCGCAATTCATGACAATGGGACCGGGAGTCTCACCCAACTTACCTCCCCGCCCTCCTCGCCCTCTTCGCCCAGCTAGTAACGTCACTTTTTGGGAAAACCCCCCCGCTGGTTCTACCAGCGGACAACCTTTACAGATTTTCGAAGCGACGACTGCAGAGCCAGGTCCTAAATCATCATGGGCCACAATTACCAAGAGAGGACATCAAAAATCCTCTGGGCCTGGTAACTTCGGTCGCGCACCAACTACGCGGCCCTCTCCTTGAGTACCAGTGAAGACGGTAGCTCCGTCTCAACAAGACGAGAGACTTTTTCTCAGACTCGGAAAAGACCACGACTGGCGTCAAATCCACCCAGCGGGCGTCAGAGAAGTCGCCGCTAAATACCTCGGCTTACTACCTGCCACCATCGAGCACGTTCGCCGTGTCCCCACTGGCTTCGCACTTAAAGCGAAAGATAAGGAAACGTGCCAGACTATGCTGGACCTAGCAGAAGCTTTTACCACTCAAGTAGCGAAGCTGGAAGAAGCGTCCGACTTGGTGGTTTTACGATTTTCCACGGTCCCCTTGGCCTTGAACACCGTTATTGGCAGGGTTATAGTCTCCGAAGAGCTGATTCGAGATAAGATTTTAAGGGTCACCGATACCAACCCCCTCAAGGTACGTCCACATGGAAAAGGCCGACTTGGAGCTTCCTTCCAATCGTGGCTGGCACACTTTGAAAAAGCCTCCGCGCCGCGACCCGGCTTTCGTTTGTTTGACAAATCTGGTGTTGCGGTACGACATCAATCGCAATGTACTGTGCAGCAATGCAAACGCTGCTTGGAGTTCCACGGCACCCGAGGATGCTCTCGTGCACCAGCTTGCTGAAACTGCTCTTCCAAAATGCACTCAACTTCTGAGTGTAAGGCTCACACCAAGTGCCGAAACTGCGAGGGACCTCACCGCTCTGACAGTCATAGCTGTCTGGCTCGCCCAACTCTGTCTGGTCCAGTCACCAAAAAACAAATGGTAACAATTCGACAAGCCAGTCAACGCGAATTTGCTGCCGCTACAGCTGCAAAACAGACGACAACCAGCCCACCTGCGATATCAACTTCCAATTAGTTCGAGGCTTTCACCGAAGATTCACTACTGCCTGTCGCAGAAGAATCTGGGGAGAATAAACCCCGAACCCAATTATGAAGGGCACTCCACGAGTCCTTTCCCGTCCCCCCACCTACCTTAAATTTTATGTCAATTAATGTAGGAAGAGGAGGAGCAACGCAGGATATCGCGCTTTCCCGAGCTTTTAAGCTAGACGTTGATGTATTGCTTATTCAGGAGCCTTTGTGGAAAAAGCGCACAGAGACTACTAAGGTACACCCAGGATACGTCTGTCACACGCCATATGGTGGTGCAAATGTAAGACCAAGGGCGGTGGCATATACACAAAAGAGCAATAGGGTAGTATCTGCGATTCAGATATTTCCATGTGCAACGCCGACCGGAGACTAATGCTGGGTTGTAGTTAACGATATCACCTTTTTGAATGTTTACAAGGCTCCAAATGACTCCACAGCAATCTGACCCCTTGTTGGCTGGACTCCATCGCGAAAATCCATAGCAGCTGGGGATTTCAACTCAGTGTACGAGGCCTAGCAACCAAACGCTACAAGCCCTCATGGACAAGGAGAATAGATAGAGAAATGGGGAGATAGATATCACCTCTCCTGCCTCATCAGCGGCAAGCCGACACATCGAGCTGGAAATAAACTAGACCTCGTGTGGACCAACATCAGTGGCGCTCGTGCTTGGGTAGATCGCAGCAAATGCGTAACTAGCGATCACCTACCCCTTCAAGGATATTTACCAGTGACAACTGCAACCGTAGACCCAGAGCCAGCAAAAATTAGGGTTCCAAAAAGAAATTTTCCAAGGTACGCCAATGCTATTGCGCAATGGACTCGCCCGCCTCCCCCGCTAGATTCGATCGATAATGTTGAGAGCTACACGGAGGATCTTTGTTTCCATCTCTCGAATGCGATCAAGGCATCAGATACCCGACTCAAGAAGGGAAAAGGTAAAGCAGCAGCTTGGTGGACATCTGAGTGTAAAATAGTGCATACAGAGCATCGTGCAGCCATAGGTCCGATGGAACGCAGCGTTGCCGTGAAAAAGCTCAGATCTACAATTACTGCTGCCAAAAAGGAACATGACTCGAAAAATTGAAGGCATAACTACACCGGCCGACATTTTTAAGCTCGTGCAAACGACATCTCTACAACAAGTCAATTTTCCCCCTCCACTCTTATATAGAGAGAGGCTAGTCACTAACTAAGCTGAACGAGCAAATATCCTTCGAGATGCGCTTCTTGCGCAGCATCAAGCATCAGACGACCTCCCCACAGGCCCCATCCAAAGCGACAACCCGATCCCCCGGAACTTAGATGTCACAGATGAAGAAGTCCGTAAATGCACAATTGGCTGCGGAAACACTTCGCCCGGGGTAGATGGAGTCTCAGTAGAGCTTCTAGCAACCTGTTGGAAGACAATTGGCCCATATGTGACCGAACTTTTTCGTGCCTGCATCCAACTCAGCACCCACCCAAGCTGCTTCAAACTAGCTAAAGTGGTCCTAATACAGAAGCCAAACCGAGATCCAGACATGGTTAAGGGTTGGAGACCAATAGCTTTTCTATCATGCTGTGACGGCTGTCCAGCCGATAGTAAACCTGTAGCCTATGATCGTCATCACAGGCACATACTATCATGCAGATCATGGGTACATGATGCAAGATCACTAGTAATAGAGATTAGCGACTGCATTATGCAAAGGTCTATAATTATACAAGGGGCTATAATTAGGGCTACAGCATGATTAGGTAATCAGGGTTTGGCTTAAACTTACTGTGAAGGGTAACTGGCGTCGGTCACTGCACGACAAGCGAGTGCCACAAACTATATATATTATATCTATGTAGATACAAATGTACGAGGGAGTGGGCTATTTTATCCCTCCTCTATCACCAACTCCTTGATATGCCAAACTCGTATACATGAAGTCATCCCCATGAACTCGAACCTATAACCCGTACAAACCAACTCGTACCCATAAACTAGTATACATGAATTCGTGTAGTTGAATTCGTACACATGAGCTCGTATGTATGCTCGTATACCTGCGGTCGTTGTCACAGATCAAGTAATAAAGCAATGGGCTTTCAAGTAAACAATGGTATTCTATAACTCGATTATGGAGAAGTAACATACACGTAGGCTAGACTAATATTTATATAAACTTCCTACCCAAGTAATGCCTTATCCGTCAAGAATAAGATTCTTATCCACCCAACTCTAGAAGGTTCCTTATACTTCCAATACTGTCTTCAACAGCTGAACCGTGTAGAATGTTCTACCGAGCTCTTGCCCCATGTCGATCGACAGTCTGTGCTCAAGGGTCGACAAGCGGTACCTTCTGGAAGGTTCTCTCTATGCTCAAGTCCCAGATCACGGTTGTAATCATAGCCTACGCTTAGTCAGCGCAGGCTACAGGAAGCAATTGGCTAGCAAGCCGTCACAGTCTAGACAGGAGCGCCTGCGCAGCTAAGTGTGTAGAGGTAGTAAATATTCAATTCTATAAGGAAGTAAACTATATCGCTACTCAATAAGTCTATATACAACCCTCACTGCAGTCTAATGACTCGCCCCAACCCTAATATCAATAAAGGTTCCTGAAAATCCTCGTGTATCAGAAGGTCCCTGTGATAGCAAGCCTACGTATATCAAGGGTACTTCTCGTTTCAGCTAGTCGCCATCTCATAGCTGATCATGCCTTGTGCACCGTGCCCCATTTACCTTGCCCCACGCACATTGCCCCATGCGCCATGTCCTTATCCCTGTAAGGTCTATGCACGCCTATGCGCCACATAGGCTACAGGAACAATTCAGCTCACCAGCTGTTACACTCCTCACCTAATCCCTCTGGCTATTTCTAACTCGCAACCGAAGGACTAAGCGCAACCCCTTTCCTTAGCGTGGACTGACTGCATAAACCTGCAGCCTTGTGCATAAAGCATAACCAAGACCAGCACTGTATAACTATTCATATTTAACGGCGTGTAGTTGTTCCTTGATTAGGGCAGACAGGGCTTAGTCACCAGACCAGTCATACATCCAGGGCGTAGCCCTTAACACTTACTAATGCTAATTATAAGTTCGTGTTACGGGATAGATCCCTGGTTGATACACTGGCTGTGCCAGCGCGTTATTATGTGTATCGCACATTAATGTTGTTGTTTCAAGAGTTAAATCTGGTTTGTTTGGGGCGGTAACGGGAGATATAGTGACAAGTGAAACACGGTACTGTTATCAGAAACAGTACTTACAAGACAGTTGTACATGTATATAGGCAGATGGAAAATCATCTTAGGAAGATTTTTTCTTCAGATTACAATAATTAACTGATTTTATATCTGGACTTGCTCTGTTGATTTATAACACCAATTGATCCGGCGACAAATTATTGTAATCTCACCCAATATATTTTTCCAAATTATATCTTAGTATTTTATGAAATATTGAGTTCCAGAATATACGGATTCATCATCAAAGTCGGATTCAACAACGGAGGAGGAATATTTCAACACTTTCGAATCTTGGGAAATTGATTCGACAATCGACTCGGCAGAGCAGTCAGAAGCATTAAGAAAAGCTGAGATCCGGAGTCGCCTCGACAGCAAAATGTCAACAAATCAACAAGGCACAGAAGATCTAACCATGTCTGATGTACAAAATGAAACAAATACATTACCAACCGGCCTATCACCAGAAGAAATATCCCAGCTTTCTCAGATAGCACAAGTAATTGCCAATGCTCCGTCAGGAACGAAGCAATATCTGGAACAACTTATAAATAAAAAGACTACCGCGCCAGTCGACAGTACTCACATTAAGGTACCGCATGGAGTGATGAAGAAAGATGCAAAATTTGAGAGATGGGACGGGAAGCCTGAATCTTGGACACCCCATTACCACTTGCTTAAAGTCCAATGTAGGGTATATCAACCGCTATTAGTTTCTGAGGATGCAGTGTGCATGAAGATCTACGAAAGCATCCCTGAACCTCAACGACAGCGGATCAGAGGGTATTGGATCAAATGTGGAGAAAGCGAAGTCTTCAATTGGGAACAATTTCTAGAAGAGTGCAACAAAGAGTACTTCGATAAAATAGGCGCACAGAGAGCGGAAAGGAAACTCCTATCAATGAGACAAGGAGAAAGTCAAATCTTTCGAAACTTTCTCCAGGAGTGGGAATTGCAGTTGGAATTTGCTGGTGGAACTGCATGGTTAGATACGACAAAAATAAGTCACCTTCAAATTTCTACTAGCGAACGGCTCCAAGACAAGTATTCTGTTCTCGACCTACCCACAGATGATTATCGAGAATGGGTAAAGATAATGACTCGAGTCGCCGCTATTATGGAAGATAGGGAAAATTTCATCCGGAAAGGTGATTCTCAAGTAACCCAATATGTAACACGAAGTGGTGTAATGTCGAAGGAATATCTCTCGGGCACAGTAACTCGACAAAAGCATGATCAGCCCACTCCCGCGAGAACCGACAACGAAGGTGACGTTATAATGAGTGGTATGAAATTTGACTTGCAAGCTCTCGCTACAATGGTAGCTAAAATAAATCTTGGTAATGGAGAAAAAAGAGGACCTGGAGGATTCGGGCAAAAGCCAGCAGCACCGTGGCGCACAGAGGCAGAAGTAAGAGATCTTCGAGAGAAAAAACTCTGTTTAAGATGCAAGAAACCTGGTCACCAAGCCCGTTTTTGTCGAACTTTTGGTCCCCCAAAACAGCCAGCGCAAATAAACAGTGTGGAGACGTCTTCACAATCCCCGGAAGAATTTGAGCTAGATCCTTTAAAAGATTAACCTCCAGAGAAAATCGCGCCTGGAGGAATGGAGATTTGGGAAGAAAGAACGAGAATTTTGCAAAGAATGTGCCGGAGTTGATTAAAAGACTCCATGGGAGACCTGTATTTATAAATGCTATAGTAAATTTCAAATTTGTTCCTGCATTAGTCGATCTCGGGTGTACCATCTATGCCGTATTCAGCAAAAATCTCGCAGAGCTCCTTGATCTACCGCGTATAAAAGTACCCCCTAAGCAAATGAAGTTAGCAAGAGAATCAGAATTTGATGAAAAAATTGTAGTTGATGAGATCTGCCAGGCAGTTGTCGACTTGGACGGGAATCAAAGCAGTATCTGGGGTTACGTTATAGAAGGTCTTGCGCATGATCTTATCCTTGGAGAACCCTGGATGAGATTTAACGACGTGGTATATCGAGCACGAACACGAGAGCTATACATGGAGAAAATCAGACATCAAATTCGCACATACAGCTCAATAATTTCACCCAGTGATATTAGTATGATCCGACATACCGAATTTGCATCCTACCTTAAAAAATCATTTAACTCTAAGAACGAGCCCGGGAACGAAAATACAATATCAGTATTTGCGGCATCAATTCATGATATAAATAAAATGTTGGCGCCTAAGCAGAGGTTGACACAAGAAGAGATCAAAAGTAGGCTTCCCCATCAAGTTCAGCACCATTTTCATTTGTTCGAAGCCGACAACAACGACTCCAGCGACCTGCCACCGCATCGACCAGGTGTTGATATGGCCATAGAAATTGAGAAGGATGAACAGGGCCGTACGAAAGAAATACCAAAAGGGCCACTTTATGGAATGTCGCGAGATGAACTACTCTGTCTTCGAAAAGAAATTATGGAGCTGTTGGACCGCAATTGGATCAGAGCTAGTAGTTCTCCAGGAGGCGCTCCGGTCCTGTTTGTAAAAAAACCAGGGGGAGGATTACGTTTCTGTGTTGACTACCGATCATTAAACGCAATCACTCAAAAAGATCGCTATCCTCTTCCTCTCATTAAAGAAACCTTCCGGTCTATATCAAGTGCGCGCTGGTTAACAAAAATCGATGTGAGTGCGGCATTCCATCGAATTAGAATCAAAGAGGGAGATGAATGGAAGACGGCGTTCCAAACGCGACTAGGCTTATTCGAATGGTTAGTGATGCCCTTTGGTCTCACGGGAGCTCCAGCTGCCTGGCAGCGATGGATTAATGACCTTCTTCGCGATTACTTGGACCAATTTTGCACAGCTTATCTTGACGATGTCCTTATCTGGAGTGATGGAAGTCGAGAACAGCATTTTGAAAAGGTCAATAAAGTTCTAGAGCGATTTGCCGACGCGGAATTAAAATTGGACCTCAAGAAGTGTAACTTCGGAGTTCAAGAAGTTAAGTACCTGGGTTTTATTGTGACGGCCGGTAAAGGTATTTCGGTCGACCCTGAAAAAATTGAAGCTGTTGAAAAGTGGGAACTTCCCAGAACTCAAACAGGAGTTCGTAGTTTCTTAGGCTTTGCTAATTTCTATCGGGATTTTATTAAAGAATTCGCAGAACTTAGTACTCCGTTACAAAGATATACTAAAAAGGAGTTCTCTGGCAAAGGAAGAATCCAATTGGACCACGAAGCTCGTCAGGCATTTAATATTTTAAAACAACAGTTTATTTCAGCACCTATCCTGACACTCTTTGGCCCAGAGCTGAGAACAGTACTCGAAACCGACTGTTCGGGTTGGGCAATGGGAGGTTGCCTGTCTCAATGGGACTCGAGCGGAAGACTCCGACCAATTGGTTACTTTTCTAAAAAACTTTCTCCGACTGAATGCAATTACGATGTGCATGATAAAGAGTTGTTGGCAATCATTCGAGCAGTTGAATTCTGGAGAGCAGAACTTATGTCCCTCAGGCATCCAATCGAGATACTAACAGATCATAAAAATTTGAAATATTTTATGACGAAGAGAACCCTGTCCGAGAGACAAATTCGATGGAAATCTCTTCTCGACAATCTACCGGGAGTAAAGCTTCGATATAGTCCAGGCAAGGATTCGAGTCGGCCAGATGCGTTATCCAGGCTCGAGCAGGACACCCCTGCGGACCCAGACGACCCTAGACTCCGTTATCGAGATATACAACTTATCGAAAATGGCTGGATTGCGACAACTAGCTATGAATCTTCTGAACAAAAAGACACTACGTTAGAGGGAAATGGAACGCCATTCGAAGATGAAGAACTTGCCCGTTTGTGGAATCAGGGAGTTAAGACGGATGGTGAGTTCCGAGATATAAAACAAGCGTTATTAAAAGAAGAGCGATGCTTCCCTCCATCAGTGAATATAAGAATATCAATTTCGGAGTGTATGATCGATAGCGAAGGATACCTAAGATGGAGAGATCGATTGTTAGTTCCTAAATTTGAGCCATTACAGACAGCATTGATACATAAAGTTCATGACTCACCAGTCACCGGACACCCAGGACGAGAAGGCACACTAAGCATTTTGGCCAGGGATTATTTTTGGCCTCGGATGAGTAATATGGTTCGACAATTTGTACGAAACTGTGATGTCTGTGGACGAACTCATGTATGGCGAGATAAAAAGCGAGGATTCCTCAAACCACTTCCTGTTCCAGAGCGCTTCCGCCAGGAACTATCGATTGACTTTATGACAGACCTTCCAGCAGAGAAGAATCAACCTCGTTACTTAATGGTTATAACGGACAGGCTGAGTAAAGAAATAATTCTGGAGGCCATGTCGTCAATGAAAGCGGAAGATTGTGCTCAGCGATTTCTACAGTGTTTTTATCGATTCCATGGGTTCCCTAGAGCTATCACATCGGACCGTGGTAGTAACTGGGTAGGTGACTTTATGAAAAGGCTCTGTGAACAAGCCAATATTTTACAAAGGTTGTCGACAGCTTTTCATCCTCAGACGGATGGAGCTACTGAGCGAGCCAATCAAGAAATTCAGGCCTATCTTCGCGCATTTGTAACTTACGCACAGACTGACTGGTCAGAGTTACTTCCAGCGGCTCAATTGGCTCTCAATAACAGGGATTCTTCTCTCGGCTATAGCCCATTTTACCTAACGCATGGATACCATGTTCCACCATTTCCTACAGCTAATATTAACGCTAATCTGCGAGCTAAATCCGTATCGCCAAAAGCTCGGCAAGCAGACTCACTAATAAAAAAACTTGAAGAAGGCCATGCTCTAGCTCAATCAGCCATGATATGGAGACAACAAGTTATGGAAGATAGCGCAAATCGAGGCCGTCAACAATCAGAAAACTTCAAAGAGGGTGATAGAGTATGGTTGAATTTAAAAAATGTTGAAACACCAAGATTATCGAAGAAATTAGCCTGGTTGCACAACAAATATAGAGTTGTTAAAGTCATCTCTTCTCATGTTGTGGAACTTGACGTTCCTACGGGAATACACCCTCGATTTAACGTGGACCTACTAAAAAGATCTGCAGAAGATCCCCTGCCCTCTCAGAAACAAGAAGATTATCAACCGGACCCTATTGATAGTAGTGTCCCACGTATTGAACAAGAATTCGAAATCGAACGGATCTTGAAAGCTAAAAAGCAGCGTCGTGGCCGAGGATTCCAACGACTCGTTCTAGTTAAGTGGAAAGGCCAAGCAGAACCAACATGGGAGCCACGTGCTGAATTAGAGGATACAGTTGCCTTAGATACATTTGAACGAGAGTTCGGGAAAGAAGATGGGGTCGGAGAGAACACTGGTATGCAAACTGGAGCCCGGCAACGCACTTAAATTAGGGGGGTTATGTTACGGGATAGATCCCTGGTTGATACACTGGCTGTGCTAGCGCGTTATTATGTGTATCGCACATTAATGTTGTTGTTTCAAGAGTTAAATCTGGTTTGTTTGGGGCGGTAACGGGAGATATAGTGACAAGTGAAACACGGTACTGTTATCAGAAACAGTACTTACAAGACAGTTGTACATGTATATAGGCAGATGGAAAATCATCTTAGGAAGATTTTCTCTTCAGATTACAATAATTAACTGATTTTATATCTGGACTTGCTCTGTTGATTTATAACACCAATTGATCCGGCGACAGTTCGTATCCTTTACTGTCAATGAGGATCACGCATGGGCGATGTTTGAAGATGAACATACGGAAGAAAACATAGAACTTGTATATAGAGGATTATCCTGAACCTAAATTAGTTTTTCTTCTTCATGATGAATTATAAACAACGATTACTCATACTGTAGCAGGGTAAGGGCTCGGGTTGGGGGAAGAAGAAGGGGGGAGTTCAACTCATTGGCATCGCCGTGTGTCGTCGTAGATAGTTTATTTGACCTCTTTTCACCAAGGTGGCCCCCAAGCTACTTACACCTCGCCAGCTATATATACAGGATTCTGTCTAACATGTAACTATCTTATTTGTCATCTTTCCCCTGGCCAGACTAAAACTACGCGCTCTTTCAATAACCCCACACCAGAGCTAAGCTTACCTTCGACCCCCCATTACAGGCGTCCCCACCCAGTTTTCGCCGACAAACTGTCTCGAGTTTCGATTGAGCACAAGCCAGGTTGTTTCAGTGCAACCGCTGGGGAAAATCACAGGGCGAATAATCCGTTACAGCAGACTGATCTATTGTGCCGGCTAATTACGCGAGTAGGATTTACAGTGGCCCATATCATTCCGAGGGTTTCAGCGTTTTTTTTTTTTTTTTTTTTTTCCCCCTTCGTTGGAAAGAGCGCACAGGGTTGTGCTCGAGCGACGCCCCGTCGTCAGAAACCAAAACGAAGACAAACAATCAGGCAACTTTTTTTTTTGTTCATCCTAGGATCAATCGGTATCTGATGGAAAGAATAAACTCCCGTCAGAGAAAATTTTCAGAAGAGTTAGAACCAGTGGAAACTTCGGTTGAGTTGTCAGAAGAGCCGTCCAGGGAATTTGAAGGGGATGAGCATAAGTAATCGTCACGGTCGACGAATAGTTTAAGACGATTTGATGCAACTGTTCCAGCCAATTGCGTTCCGTCAAGCTCTTCAATGACATAATAACCCTTGGTGATGTTGGCTCATGATATCCGAAAGGGACCCAACCACTTGCGTGCTAACTTTTCCGTCAATGTCATATCGTTCAGCCGTTTTGTATCATGCTTGAGAACTAAATCACCCTGAACTAGTGGGTCAAGTCTTAATCGGTGTGATTGGTTCCACGCTTCTGCTTTCTCTTGTCGTAGGCGACGTTTGCGGAGGGCAGCCTCATCTAAATCTTCATCCCGGAGCTCAAGCTGTCTCGCTCGTAACGCTAATAACTCCTCCCGTGAGTTAATGCTAGCCCAATCAAGAACCGTCCAAGATATAAACCTACTTTCCAGTGGTAATATCGCTTCTCGTCCGTAAACTAGCGAAAATGGTGTACGTCCAGTTGGGCCATGCACTGTTATACGATCTGCAAAAAGCACCGCATGGAGGTTCCGATGCCAATCGTATCCACTATTGTCACACATTCGAGCTAAAGCCTGGATAATGGGCCTATGTCCCCTCTCCACCATTCCATTGGCGCGTTTGTTATAAGCGGAGATTTGAACACGATTGACATCGTATTTTCGTAGTAGCTTTACGACGTCCCCCATGAATTCTGGTCCACCATCTACCACAAGCCTGCCAAATAGTCCATGGCGAGTGATTACCTCCTCCCAGATGAACTTTGCAACAGCTGCAGCCGTTGGCGCCTGTAGTGCTCTACCTTCAACCCAATTAGAAAGATCGCACCTCGCAAGCACTGAGTATTTGAGGCCAGATTTTGTCTTCGGCATGAAAGTAATATCGATTGCCAGTTTGGTGAAAAGTGTTCCAGTGAAGGTTGGGTAAAGTGCCTCCTCACAATTAGCGCCATTGCGAGTCTGACATTCAATGTAACTGGCCACGAATCTCCTGCAATCAGTGTAGCACCTTTCCCACCAAAAGTTTCGTAGAACATGGTTGTAAGTACTTTCCCTGCCTTTGTGACCAAGTTCATCGTGCGCGGCTTTCAATATCTCAACCATTCTGTAGTAGAATCCACGACCCGTCGAGGAGGTAACGCCTTGGAGCATTTCCGCCACAAGTGGCCATCACGAACGGCAAAGTTTAAAGCTCGTTTCTTGAAGCTTCTAAAAGCCTCAGTGCTCATTGGACAAGGTCTTTTGAGCGTAGTGAGAAACTTGGCTATAAGTTGTGAATCAAGCGAATATTCGCCGTGCAGTATTGAGTTAGGATCCGGTTGCCTGTCTGAAGAGCCTGAGTTAGTCTCAAATGTAACAGGAGAAATGGATAGGGCATTAAGTTCACCGAGAATCCACTCATCGATGTCGCTTTTATTGTCGTTCTCGTCGATGTCTGAGGAAGAAATAGGTCGCCGAGATAGGGCGTCGGCCACAAGATTTCTTTTTCCAGGAATATGTCTTACTTCGAAGTCGAACATGTTGATCCAAACTAGCCAGCGAGTGATAAGTGCTCCAGGATGATCGACTGAGCCCTTATTAATCTGCGCTACTAAGACATTCGCATCAGTTTCAAGGATGAAGTGGGTTCCGACGACCCAGTGGCGAAGTTTTCTCAGTGCATAAACTATCCCTTTACACTCGCGTTTTGTAGCATCATAATTCTGTTCGGCAAGTGTCCACAATCCACTTTCAAAGCGTGCTGGGTGTCGTTTCCCCTCGGAGTCCAGTTGTCCTAAGTCTGCTCCCCATCCCTGTAGCGAAGCGTCTACAGTCAGAAGAATGGATCCAGCGTTATCATCATAACAAAGCTTTACCAAGGCGGGTGCAGAAGTAATTGCTGCCTTCAATTTCTTCATGGCGTTCCGTTGCTCTTCACCCCACTTCCAAACAGTACCTTTTTTAAAGAGCCTGTAAATTGGTTCCGTGAGTATAGAAAACCCGTAGATCAAAATTCTGTAATATACAACAATACCGAGGAAGCTACGGGCTTCTTTGGGGTCCGTGCAATCTTTCCAATTGAGAATTTTTCTAACTTTTCGGGTATCGGGATGCCTTCCATCAGAGTCAGTTACAAATCCTACGACATTGAGTCCCGATTTACAAAATTGGGATTTCAGTCCAATAGATGCCCCTGCTCGTTCAAGCCTTTCCAAAGTCCTGTCAAGGTTGATGAGGTGTTCGAAAATATATTTCCGGATTCCTGGTAAAACCTCCTCGTTATCGTAATGAGTCTCCGGACCCCGAACACCAATGTCATCTAAGAAGGCGCATGCCACGTTGGGTTCTAAAGGACCTATAAATTTTTGCATGACCCTACAGAACTGACCGACTGAATTAGTGGCACCCTGAGGCAAACGAGTGCATCGTAAGAGGCCTTCGGGGGTCATAAAAGCTGTCATGTCTCGACATTTTTCATCAAGGACAACTTGATCATATCCGGAAAAGAGATCTACCAAAGACGCAACCGCACAACCAGAGAAAATTTCTGAAAACTCATCGACGGATGGCGGGAAAAATGCATCGCGAATAGTATGGCCATTTAGGGACGTACAACAGCAAATTAGTCGATAGGCTCCCGGTTTTGTCTTACCGACCAAAAACCACGGGTTCCTGTAGGGCCCAGAACAGTCCTCTAATGCCCCCTTGGTTTTCCGTTCTCGCCACATTTGACATGCAACTGGTTGTAATGCAGCTGGTATCTTAATGGTTCGACACTGCCATGCTTTGTGCGGCCGTGTTTTGATAATAATTGGGGGTTCCACATCGCTATGTATCACGGCACACTCAGTCCAGTAGCATGCTATAGCTCCCTCTCGGTTGATGAGGACTTCGAGTAGGAAAGCACGTTCCTGTGGCGAAATATCTTTCCCAATGTCTAAAACCTTAATGCGTTCTTCGGTTAACCGCCTACCTCTTTCAAAATTAGCGATTCGCGGAAGTAAGTACTGCTTGAAAGTACCGGTATGTTCTTGTGGGGTATCACGAGCTCTTGAACGTTCATACCAATCGTGGAAGCCTCCAGGCATAGATCCATCGGATTGGTCAGAATCAACTGGTTTTACTTTCCTAGCTTTTGGCTTATAGGCCGCATGTATTCCAAGAACTTTACCTCGTTGTCTTCCAGCTAATGACCGATGTCTTCCGTAATAAGGATTCTGAATATCACTGCCGAAGTTGAGATTAGTTGACATACATATTGTAGGGAACTTCAAGGCCGCGACGTTGATACTCTTCGTGTTTGTAAGCTCTATTTCGTCGGAATTCATGTCCTTCTCAGCCAGGTCCGAAATCTGATTCACAACAAAAGCAGGTTTTTGAATAGGGGTTATGCCAGCGTCGTACCCGCTAACAACGCCGGTGATTAGTTTCCCGAAATGTCAGACGACCATCCATCTTCTTCATCTTTGGTATCAGAATATGTCAAGCCGGTGTAGCCGACACTAATACGCGAGACCCTGCCGGTTCGGTTGCATGTAATAGCCGCAATTTGATTACCGCTAGTCGTATAATCCAGACAAATTTTTCCAGCCCAAAAAAATTGATTCCCTAACAATATCTTTTTCTGCAATGGGCAGTCAAGAACGAAAAACGAGCATGTAACATGTACATTTCCGATAAGGACATCCACGTCTGCCACAATTCTATAGAACTTTACTGATTGTCCGCCTACGACGTTGACGTAGAAAGGGCAAGGAGTCAGTATGGGAAGTTGGCAAGCCTCTGCAATTTTTCTCGATATGACATTCACCTCCGCAGCTGTATCCAGAAGGGCAGTATACTGTCGAGGGTAGTCGTTGATCTGGATTCTTGTCTCAGGAGCATATGCGATCAACTTCTTCTGAACCCTATCTTCAACCTTCACCCTGCTGATGTAAGGGTCCTGGCGGGCCTGGAGATTCCTTAGGGCATTAGAATTCCCAGAGGTCGTGCCCGCAGCACACAGGTTTACCGTAGGGAGCTCCTGGTCTGGCATGAGCTTTTCAATCTCCTTCTTAGGTACCCCTCTTGACAGTATTTTCTGGAAACTCTCTGAAACAGCTAATAATTCTGCCCATGTCATTTCGACTTTACCCTTATGCATTTTCTGAAGCAGAATATCGGCAGCATTGTACTTAACTGCCAAAATCTCAGCTAATTTGGTGCACTTTCTCACCGCTGTGCGAGGAACAGAGGCAGGCTTGTGAAGGATCGAAGCCAAATCCTTTGAAAGATCATCATTTGAACGAAATTTTGTCCTTCGAGGTTTCTTTAAGGATTTCTGATCCACAGCCGGCCCCGCCGACCTCATTTCGACGTCGCTGACGTGCATAGCCTCCGTGTTATCTAACGTTGCATGATAAATAATTTCTTTTGGGAATTTGGTTGTCGCAGCCTGCTCATCTTGTTCTATTTTTTTTCGAAGGCTACGACGAGTCCGTTCTCCCGTCCCAGTACGTGGCGGCTTACCGACCTTGTTTGCCTTAAGCGCTTAACACCCAGCAAATAAATTATTTGCAGAAGTCTCACTGTCACTTGACAATTCCGAATCCGCGGTTGACGGCAGAGTGTCTAGGCGAGCTACCAAAGCTGCGCTAACTACGGGTGTAGGAGTCGTTTGAGAGAGATGTGCCGGCTTTTTCGCTGTCGATTCAATTAAAGGATTTGTACCCGTCTGAGCCGTTGCTTGAGGTTGCAAATGGTAGATTGGGGGTCGAATTCGCTGAGCTGTAGGTACTGAGGACAAACCACCAAAGTTTGATCCCTTCGATTGGTTCCATTGCGGACTCTTTACTAAGTCTTGTATTTGTTCACCCCAAGATTTCCCTGGAAAGAACCGGACCCAATAATTTGAAGATCCCGCTGGCCCTTGACAAATTTTCCTGTCACTTCCTAGATGGATCAAGCCCGCATCCAAGTCCGCCATCATCCATCCGCATTGGTTCTTGTGTACATGGGGCCCATAAATCTCTGGATATTTGTCGTAACAATAGTAGCATCTAACTGTATGGTTATCATCGCCTGGAGCGAAGGATTGCTGAGATGCTTCCAACGCGTTGACAATGGGGTTTCCAGGATTTTGCCCTCGATAAGGTGTCCAGTTCGAGTTTCGTACATTCGGATTCGCTGTTGGATATCCTCCTTGCCTATCTAATGATCCCCCCATCGCCAGTTTCTGTTCCTGAACCTTGGCCATAGAAATAGCCAGCCTGTCGAAATACGTCACGAACTGCTCGTCATTAAGTATCAACGAGTTTTTCTCACAGTGCACCGGAGCTTTGGGTCCGTCTGAAGGCCCTTCTTTCGTCGGGTCCCTTATCGCGGACAGTAGTTCGTTCGCGTCCTTTTGAACTTTCGACACCGAGGAAGAAGTACTAATCCGACCATCTCGAAAATCTTTCCACATTTCCTCATTTTCCTCGCGGATCATCGCCTTCTTGTAAAGGTCTGTTGCCGTCTCATGGAATTTCTTATAATCGAAAGTTGACGGGTCATCTTGGGAAACTTCGTGAAGTCGCGTTATCTTGTCGAATGATCTTTGATCAAGTCTGTGGAGAAAAAGTTGGGCTCGTTCTAGATTTGAGCCTATCACACCCGTTTGTAGCAAGTTTTCAGAAATCCTATGGAAGGTCATGAGATAAGACCTAAGCCCAGTAGGTGTCCCATCGCTTGACAGAGCACGCAGGAAACCCATCGTCATCTGACGCTGTTTCCTATCGCCGGCTTTGAAAAAATCTTTTAGGGACTTGTACAGTCTTGCTTTGTTGAATCAATTCCGGAGGCCAGGAAATCAGGTAAGCTCTCAATTATTTCACGTTGAGTTTCCCCGCAATACCACAACATCTCTAGTTTTTTCTCCTCACTTGCGAGGCCAATCTTACGAGCGTGTCTATCCCATCGAGCAAGGAAGTCGGTGATGTTCGAACCATTAAATTCCGGTGCCCCATTGTCGTATTCATTAGTTGGTCCCTGGTATACAATCATGGGTTTGTGGCGAGTCCTATTTGAAGTAGCGGGGGGACGTGCTTCGATCTCACTATCTGAGTTAAGGTGTTGTTGGTCTCGGTAGTTGCCAAAGTTTACGGCAGACACTTCAACTGATTTACCGCGAGTGCCAGAAATAGATCCTTCGTCATCAGTTTTCGAGCTAAGTGGAATATTTGTAGTTGTTGGAGATGTCAGAACGGTGCAGGATTAATACCAAAGACGACGCTGACAATAGAAAATAAATACCAATATCAGTAACTGGGGCAATGATAGATAAGCAACAACAATAATAGTAACAGCAACAATAGCAATAACAATAACAGGGAGATGGCAATAACACTAACAACAGCAGTAAACACGATAACAATAACAAGGACAATAGCGACAACAATAGCTATAACAATGGTCCAGAAGAACAGTAACCACAATGGTAGTGTAATCGATAGGATTCAGATTTCAAACAGATTCTTCAATAAGTAAAGATAAATACAAGACTCTGATCTAGAGACTTCAGGGGTACAGTAAGGACAGCTATATATACATTTTAGGACATGGTCCAACAAGCCACTGAAAGAACCATCTAGAACTCCTGCACAGGTAAATAGAACAACAAGGGGCATCATAGAATACCATAGAACACCATAGAATCCACCAGAACTCCCCAGGTCATTGTGGCCCATAAACATATTTCCGGAATGGGATAATAAAGATGTTTGTAGAGCTACAGAGAAACAGCCAGGATATCTAACGCCACATTGTGGCTCCAACCCCTGTCACATGACTAAGTAGCTTACAACCTCTGACAGGAGAGACTTGTTCGCGGCCATCTACATTTGTTTCATTCAGTGCCATTGTTTGTGTAGCAGACGATTTGACTGAAATAACGTGACCTGAAGATGTTTTGGAAGGTGAAAATGAAGTCGAGTATTGTGGGGATTCTAAGCAATGAGGTTGTCGACTTAAAGGAAGAGTTGAATCTTGGTGCTGATGGCCCAAATTGTTATGAGCCTTGTCCGACAAGTGTTCCATGAGGGAATACGTTGGGGCGATGATCAGTAGCTTTCCTAACTGTACAAGGAAATTGCACGACTCGTCTGCATACCTAGCCGCTGACAATAGAATGCACAGAAGAATCAAGGCGGTAAGCGAGATTACACTCATCAAAAGCATCACACTTGCAAGTGTTACTTTCCCTAATGTGGAAAAAATATCGGCCTCTAGAGAAGATGCCAAACAGTCAGGGGTGGAGGTCAAACTTAAATGGTGTGCCCGGGCTCCCGGAACTATTTGAGCATGCTTGTTCAATTCCACTGAGCAAGTTGGTTCTGAGGTCGGTGTCTTGCAGGGCCCAAAGCTGAAATCTAGACGTTTTTCAGCGTGGAAGTTATTTTTGCTCGGGGATCCCCGACTGCGTCGAATTTTGCTATCTTCCTCAAAACTGCCCAATTTGTGCTTTCTCTGGGTCGTCCTAAAATCGTGTTTAAAAGTCGTTGTCCTAGGTATGAAAATAGCAATCGTACTGATCCTAGAACCAGTAGTTATCGAATTATCGAATTTTCGTCCTGCTCGCAGCCGTATCATCTTATCGCTCACCATACTACAGTTTACCAAAACCTCCTTCTATCCCACAACCCTTCCAAAGTCGTTGTTGAACCGAAGTCAACAGTTGCACCCGATAGTAGGTCACCAAATATGTAGCAGGGTAAGTGCTCGGGTTGGGGGAAGAAGAAGGGGGGAGTTCAACTCATTGGCATCACCGTGTGTCGTCGTAGACAGTTTATTTGACCTCTTTTCACCAAGGTGGCCCCCAAGCTACTTACACCTCGCCAGCTATATATACAGGATTCTGTCTAACATGTAACTATCTTATTTGTCATCTTTCCCCTGGTCAGACTAAAACTACGCGCTCTTTCAATAACCCCACACCAGAGCTAAGCTTACCTTCGACCCCCCATTACAATACTAGTGCCCATTGCCTTCTATAGTTAATCTGTGACACATGCCTCGGAAAATGGCTAGAAAGATTGCTTTCGAAACGGATGGCGCATCTTGCTGTTACATTCGAGGTAATAGGCAAACAACAATTTGGTGCGATACCGAAGAGATCAGCCACTGATCTTGTCTCTTGTGTGGTGCATAGTATTGAAGGAGCCCGAACTCAGAGTTGGGCAGCAATGTTTGTGACTCTGGGCGTTCAAGGCGCCTTCGATGCAGTACTCCACAACCGACTTGTAAGAAGAATGCAGGACCAGGGATGGCCGGACTACATAATCAGCTGGACAAGGTCTTTCCTCTCTCACCAAAGATTTCAAGTTCGCTACTCAGGAGGAGTAACCTCGGAAAGAGAGTTGGTTTGCGGTGTGCCTCAAGGATTGCCTATCTCGCCACTCCTTTTCCTCCTCTACGTGGCTGAACCAATGTGAAGTGGAAACTCCCTGTTGAGGTCTAGCTATGCCGACGACGTGGGAATCCTTGGATTCGGCTCTACCATAGCTGAATCTGCTGTAGCAGCCCAACGTGAGGTAGATCATCTTCTCGAATGGTCTCAGAGGAACGCTACAACCTTTGACATTAACAAGTCTGAAGTCGTGAAATTCCCCGGACGTCACCGTGAAACTGCCGTCAATATCAACATCAATGGGACAACTATTCAACCGACCGATCAAATCCGCTGGCTCGGAGTCCACCTGGATCCTCGATTTAACTTCAAGCATCATGTTACCACTTGGTGTGCGAAGGCTATGAAAGTAGCCCATCATGTGCGACGTCTCAATTCTAACTTCCGAGGAGCAGCTTCTGGACCTTTAGTAAAGGCCGTTGAGGCATGCATCACACCAGTCGCGACATACGGAGCAGATTTCTGGCGGCCAGGAATTCAACGTCCAACACCGAGGGGAATTGTCACTTCATCAACTATCAACCTCTGTAAGATGATTGATAAGGTCAACCTTATGGGACTTCGAGCTGCCCTCCCGACAATGAGGACAGTTTCGACAGTGGTTGTTCATCGAGGAGGAATTTCGCCCGCCCGAATTCTACTCGAAGGGAATCGACTAAGACTTGCAGAAAGGCTCCAATTGATTGACAATTGCCATTCCCTGAGAATTCGCACCGCAGTATGCCCCAAAGTGGGTAGCCAAAAGTATAAGAAAAGATGCATATCTTCGAGGCGACCGGAACTACAAATGTCACGTGTTAAGAGTGCCTACCGACAGGTCCCTGAAGCCGAAGCTGCCGAAACGCTACCGCCAAAAACCTACTACCAGGGTCTTGGCTCGGAAAAGATTAGAGGAGATCTCTGCAGACGCGGAAGGATGGTATCTCTAACTTCGAAATATATGCTCATCCAGATGGATCCTCACAAGGGCATGGACGCTCATCTTGGGGATTCGTACTAAAGAGAAATGGGAGAACTTCTCTCAAGAGAAGTGGCGTATTGTACGGGGGAGAAGTGCTAGACGCAGAAATTGTAGCTGTTACGCTTCAGCCGTCAGACCGAGCTTAAGTGGCTACCTAAGCAGGCACGTGACATCGCGCTCGCGCGCTGTCAATGTAATCTGTAGTTTAAGTATCAATGGCTTCTCCTTCATATCCTCTATAACACATCATCACCTCTTCACACAGACATTTCATCACATTTTCACTTAAAACTCGTTTGCAACTCATAAAATTCCAAATTATT
The DNA here is from genome assembly GCA_028751805.1 of Podosphaera xanthii. NCBI lineage: Eukaryota > Fungi > Ascomycota > Leotiomycetes > Helotiales > Erysiphaceae > Podosphaera > Podosphaera xanthii. The sequence continues at coordinate 11,837,794 of JAPWIX010000001.1, forward strand.
TGTAAGCTTGCTTTCTTTATAGAAGGTAAGAATATGGCGCCGCCTCTGGCTACCAAGCGTGCGCTTCCACCTGAGCCTCCAGACACGGGGAATCGCGTTTCGAAACCGAAATCTACGTCAGGTAAAACATCTCGTGCAGTTGCCGCGAAAGCTCACCTGCTACTTGAGACAGCTGATGCTCCCCGAAAGGGCATCGTATCCGAGAAGGTGCTTAGTGAGGGGCACAGATCGTCCGAAATAAACTACGACTCTGATGACAGTATGGAATCTCTTACAGACAAACGGGCAGATCATAGCTCAAAAATTGAAAATAACAGAGAGGATATTCAAGGGCTTTCGAGAAACATGCAGACAAGAAGTGCTACAAGCGTCCCAGAATACTCGCAAAAGTCAAGCGACCAAAGTCACAATGGCAGGGCAAATCTCATTGAAGGAATCAAGGGTTTGTTGGATCTTACCAACGATTATTTGAAAAATCTTGAGTTACAACACCCAGGAATTGGATCTGACTTCCTAGCACTGATAGCGGACGGTGCCTCACGTGCGATGCGAGGAGAGCGTGTCTACTGCAACATATCTAAGACAGAACCCACTAGCAAAAATCTTTCACAAGACACATGGGCTCAAAAGGCTAAAGATCAATCTTCAGGGACTAAGGTCTTCAATCTCAAAAGGCAGACCCTAAAAGCGTCGCCCCCACAAAGCCAAAGTAAAGAAGATAGACGCGTGATGATTAGGCTTAAGCCAGACCACGAGGCGCGGAAGAACGGTTCCTTTGAACTTCGCCAAACAATTCAGAAATTATTACCCGAGAGCTCCTTAGTGACAGATGCATGGGTAGTTCCTTCAGGCATTGCCGTTCTAGCACCTACTCCGGCCAAGGCTGCGGCCATTCTTCAGGCAAAGAAGGCCATAGAAGATAGATTTGGAGACGCACTCGTAGAACGTCAAGAAACTTGGACGACTTTCGTCATTGGACCAATAAATAAGAAAATAAGGTGCCTTGATGGGATGCACGACCCAATGGATGGTCTCTTACATGAAGAGTTAGCACATATCAGAGATACTGTTCCTATAAGGGATATGGGCTGGACTAGGCGGTCACAAAATGAGGAGCCTTACGGATATGTTAGAATCTGTGTGCCTGATTCGAAAGCAGGAAAATTTCCGTCCAGACTTCGTGTTTTTGGGGAGGCAGTCTCCATCCAGAAGATTCGAAAGCGTGGACAACTAATAGTGTGTACTAAATGCCATGGCTTTCACGCCGCCAGAAGATGCGCACGGTCAATAAAATGTCAAAATTGCGGAATAGATGCACATGAAGGCCCTTGCGATAGATCCCCGAAATGTCTCAATTGTCTGGGACCTCATTGCTCAACTGATCTAGTGTGCCCTGCCAGACCTCGTCGTATGAATGGAGTCTTCATCCGCCCAACCGGGCTACAGCTGAAACACATTAGAGCTGCAGGTAGAAGGGAATTTTTGAAAACTCAAAATCATGAAGCTAATAACCTCTCCCCATCTCTAACATCCAGCGATGCTACTGAGATTCAATGCACCCCCCCATTAATTCATTAATGGTGAGGAGACATAACCATCAAAGAGAAGATCCCCTTCTCATTATGCAAGTTAACGTTAGAAAATGCTCATCAGCACATGATATTGCACTCTCTTATGCACAAGAAAATAATATAGATATCCTACTAATACAAGAGCCTTGGATCCATTCAGATTTTCTTACTCGAAAAACGAAAGCACATCAAGATTTCGAGGCCTTTTCACCATTATCAACCTGGTGTTCACAGCCCAGAGTATTTACATACATTCGGAAAAAATCTGGACTAAAGCCATTGCAAGTAGCAAGTGACATTTCAAGAGATATTGTTCAGATAATTATCACTTGTGGAAACAACACAAGATTCCCAATTTGGAATATTTATAATGCTCCCACTGGGTCAGTAGATGCCGGTGAGGAACTTTCCACTCTTTTAGATTTTACAGAAACACCCTTCTTTATCGGGGGCGATTTTAATCTACGTCATCCTTTCTGGGACTCCTCCGTCGCTCACGCCCAACGATCCTGTTCAGATTTCATTGATTGGTATGATAGCAAGGGCCTTAAACTTCTAAACCCAATCGACACTCCAACACATGACTGCGGCGGTACTCTAGATCTTGCCCTCTGTTTGGACGTTAATGCAAAGTGCGAAATACGGTCTGATCTACATACTACATCGGATCATGAAACACTAGTAACTACTGTACGATGGATAAGAAGTTCTCAAAAGCCTGGTAAACTACGGTACAATGCTCTTGATAAAGATCTTTTCCTCCGGCTCCTTGGAGTCAACCATAGCTTAACCATACTTTCATCTAAAGACGACCTAGAAAATGAAACGAACTCTATAATAGAGATAATTCATACTGCCCTATCTGGTGCCTGTCCTCGAAAAAGAGCTCGGAACTATGGAACTCCATGGTGGAATGATGAATGTCGGTTGGCCGCCAACCTATATCGTAGAGCCCGTCGACAGGGCCGTGCTCTTCAGGAAAAATATGAACTTCAAAATACTGTGCGGAAGGCTAAGAAAAATTACTGGAATACTATTGTGGCAGAAACAAAATCGTTGGCTCAAGCATATAAGATAGTACAATGGCATAATACATCCCCTAGATATCAATCTCCTCCGCTTAGTCCATATGAAGGGGGTGAGCCTATATTTGAGCCTTACGCAAAAGCTCGTCTCCTCCACCAGACTCTTTTGTGCCGACACCATGACGCAGAAGACATAATTGACAATGTCCCCACTGTACCAACACGAAGCATTCTTTGGGAACCCATCTCCAGCAATGAGGCCTTTAAAGCGACTTGTCAGGTCACATCGACTTCTCCGGGTAGAGACGAGCTCAACGTAAATAGCATACGCCTATCTTGGTCCGTTTTAGGAGAGAGAATAACCAATCTTTTTAACTGTTGCATTCAACTTGGCTTTCATCCTAGGGCTTTTAAAAAAGCAAACGTAATTATTCTTCCCAAGCCTGGAAAAAGAGATCGGTCTAACCCGAATTCATACCGACCTATCGCTCTTCTTTCATGTCTAGGGAAGGGTCTTGAACGACTTGTCTCCCGCCGACTCTCCTACTGTGCTATTAGATATAAGATTCTAGCACCCAATCAATGCAGTGCTATTAAACATCGTTCGGCATCCGATCTTACAACAGCACTTCTCTGTGACATACGTCAAGCATGGGATAAGAAAAAAGTTGCGGGCATAGTTACAACTGATGTCAAAGGTGCCTTTGATGGAGTCCTAGGGAATCGACTGGTTCATAGGTTACGCTCACAGGGCTGGCCAAACAATCTTATCTTGTGGGTATCGTCTTTTATTTCTGAACGGTCTGTGAGTATCTGTCTTGATCAGGTAACAACCGACCCATTGCCAATTTTTTGTGGACTCCCACAAGGGTCTCCGGTATCTCCCATCTTATTTTTACTGTATATGGAACCTTTACTTCACCTATCGCGCGGAAGGTTTGGCTATGCAGACGATGCAGCATTCTTCTCTTCGGCTAACTCCCTGGAAGAGTGTCATAATAAACTACAAAAACAGCTTGATCTTTCATTTTTCTGGGCAAGGGAAAATGGCGTCCAATTTGATGTTAAAAAAACGGAGTTAATATACTTTCACAAGAAGAGAAAGTACGTAGAAATGCCCCTAAGGGCTGACCGGACTTTAATTAAGGCGAAAGACGAACTTAAATGGTTGGGAATTCTATTCGATAGAAAACTTAGCTTTAAGGGGCAGGTACGAGCAGCTAGTCAGCGGGCAAGAGTTGTAATAGATCATGTCCGACGGTTATGTAATACTTCTCGTGGAGCACCTCCCGGACTGCTATGACAAGCTATACAAGGCTGCGCATTTGCTACATTATTCTATGGAGCGGAAACTTGGTATGGGCCATATACCTCACAGTGGGCTATGAACCAAATACAGCTAGTTATGAATAGGGCTGCACGAGCCGTCCTCCCGGTCTACAAAACTTTTCCTATTCCTGCTCTTCTCCGCGAAACTGGTTGGGGGCCAGCTACATTATGGCTTGACAGAATTCACGACCGTCTAGCAGTAAGAATCGCTTCAGTCGATCCAAGGCACCCTCTCAGGCGTAGGTGGAATTCGTCCCACTTTGCTTGGATCAGACGTCGCCAAGCACTTGAACTGTCTACTACAATAGACGAACCGCCGTGGCTCGGGTTAGATCAAGTCCGTGCTCGCCAACAAATTGGGGCAGTCGGCCGCCAGGAAGGTCTCAAGACCTTTGAGCACTGGAACCGTTTCAAGAACCCGCTCGATCTAACTGTCTTCTCTGATGGATCACTTGATCGGGAGGGGCGGGCAGGGGCCGGCTACTGCGTATATCGGGGCTCGCAAGAAATAATGTGTGGGAGTGTAGCTCTAGGCCGAAATTTTGAAGTCTACGACGCCGAAATCATAGGAGCAGTTTCAGGCCTACGAGCAGCTTGCTCACATTGGATGGCACGATTTGCAAAAATGTAATAGTTTGTCTGGACAACGAAGAGGCCGCTATCCGACTTCACACTGGGTGCGCTACTCCGTCGAGCTCGACACGATTTCTAGAGTTCCAAGCCCTCCGCACGAGTTGGTTAGAAAGAGTAAAGGCTACAGCAACAGAAGAAGGGTCGGTCTTTGTAAGATGGATCCCAGGACACCAGGGAATTGTTGGAAATGAGAGGGCAGATACTTTAGCAAAACAGGCTTGCAGTTTAGAATCGCAATACACAGAGGCATCAATTGCTCGGGGGAAAAGGTTGGTGGAAGAGAGATACTACGACTCACTAGTTTCCTACTGGAACTCTCATGCACCTAAACGCTACAAAGACCTTGGAATTAGTGTGTGCTCGCGAACCCCACCAGAAATAAATTTGCTTCCTAGACATAGTCTTGGTAAACTACTAGCAGCTCGCTCCGGACATGGCGATTTTGCATCATATCACCGTCGATTCCATCACACCGACGCAGACCTACACTGCACGTGTGGATTAGAAAAATCACCGGAACATCCATTTTCATGTCGATTAACAAGGCGAATGAAGAAAAAGCTCCTTGGATCTATACGAGGCACTGCTGAAAAGATAAGGTGGGTATTGGGCACATACTCTGGTGCCCGAATATTTCACAAATGGCAAATGGCTTTGAAAGGTTTAAATGGGGAGTAAATAAGTATTTAATTTTAGTTTATATTAGAATCGCTTTTACGCGACATTAAGTCGCGTCTGATAGGGCTGTAGAAGTACCCCATTCACCTTCGAGTTTTATCGGGTGTTTGTGTAGATAATACTGTCGTCATATGATAACTTGAAATGCCTGATGGCCTAAAGCTATGCAGGCACGCCAAATGCCCCATGGGAGGTAAGAGGCCGGGATTACCCCGTGAGCCTACTTGGCGTTAATTAGTAATAATAATAATAATAATAATAATAATGGCTTCTCCTTCTGTATAGCAAATTATTCAATCGACTACATCAAAACCAGCTTGGTTCTGTTACAGTAGCTGCTAGAAAAGCACTAGAGGCTGCGCTCCGTTTCGTGGGAGAGGAACAAGAAACGACGAAACCAAGGGGCCAGCGTATTTATCTCTTGATAGACAGCCAACAAGCAATAAGAGCGCTAGAGACAGGAGTCTCTTCGACAAGCAGGGAAGATGTGCGTCTATTTCGGGCACTGATGCGTCAAGTAGAGGTACGAATAGAATGGGTGGCTGGGCATTCAGGAATTCAGGGAAATGAAGAAGCAGACGCTGTAACTCGGGCTGCGCTCAAAGATTTACCTGGTCAGGAAATCACACCAGGAAAAACCCTAACCTATCTTCGTTGTCTCACGGATTTGCGACGACAGACTTTGCTCAACGACTGGTGAGATGCGGCATGTCCACCTCGATATCGCAATTTGGACTTACTTGTGCGCAGACGCAAGCCACCTGAGCTAGCCCTTCCTAGGCGATTGCTTCGTGAATTAATCGCAGCTCGTACAGGCCACGGCAACTTCGCGACATACCACCGCCGATTCAACTTTTTAGATGCTCCTATGGAGTGCGCTTGTGGTGAGGAGACTACTCCGACCCACTTTATTCACTGGCGTCTCCACGCGAATATCACGCGTCGACTAAGGAAGTCAACACCTCACAACGACTTCATTCAAAAGCTTCTTGGGCCCAAGTGCCTCAAAAGCTTTGAATTATATGCGCAGGAAACTGGTTGCTTCGAAAGTCAACCTGCTAACTTGTCCACTGCCCTCAGCGGGGATCATTGAAATTAGTCATCGCAAAAGGCATGGCTGGAAGGAAACCGAGGCGAGAAGTGTCGATTCTCGTTTTTAAATTGATTTTACGTTACTCATTTCTTTTCGTTGGCAGGATATGGGCTAGAGTTTGAATCCTGGCGCTAGGCCGTCCTTTTATGTACTTAACTAGCTCCTATTTCTGTAGCGGTTCACGCGGTGAGACCGAGTTAGGCATGCCATAGACACGATCTTGGCTGTGTACGCCGGTCCATGACTCATGAGGGTAAAAGGGCTTAGCCAAGGACTTACATAATCAAAAAAAGATACTGACTCCCAGTATCCCTACCTAGCATCTCTCTACTTTGACCTCTAGTAGGTCTTGGCGCTAACCTGATCTATTCTATCACAACTAAACTACCGGGATAATTATGATTGTGCGAATTGGAAGAAATAAACTTCAATAATCACCGCAAGAGATTTGATGTGAAGGTCTTGCTGGATTCGAATCAGGTTTCTCCTGTCTCGAGTGGGGCATGTTTCCAAGCTGCACAGACTCTACTAGGGAGAACGGCCCGGACAGTGTACCAATGCACCATCCGACCTATTTCGAAATACAAATACAGTAAAACTTCTCTAACACGATAGTGGGTCCCGGCATAAGTGTTGAAATTATTCATTGTAAATTCATCCATTTATATTTGCAATACTTGCCCCTGCACGCAAAATGACTTGTAAGGGTAAGTGTTGCAAATATAAAAGTGCAAGTTACAATGAATATTTTCAACACTTATGCCGGGACCCACTATCGTGTTAGAGAAGTTTTACTGTAGCTGCATTGAAGTGTTACAGGCTGCGCCTCGCATATGAATCTGCGTATAAATCGCCAATGCACATTTTCGGTAATACGGATGTATGCTAATCCGAAGATGAATAATCGCCGATCCGATGGAAACGAATCGCCGATGAATACTTTCGGGATTAGGAGTGACCGCCGATCCGGCGGATACGAAACGCCGATGAGAACACGCAGATTTAGAAGTGTTAATGATCTCCTATCCGACGGATAAGAATTACCCCGAGGTTGGAGTTGCATGTATATATACTCTCCAGCCTAATTAGAAACTGTTCCCTTGATAGTTAGAAAATAGACTGTATTACGGCAAGCTTTCTTTGTTTCTATAGTTTTGGTGATAGCCCATCACATGAAGTATATCCTTGATTGATGTTTCAATCTTTAAGTTAAAAAACACTCGAACCCAATGTTATGGTTGCCTGTGATCTTATCAAGAAAACTATATTCAGTCACTCTACAACTCGATGAAGGTAATCAGCTCTGAAGGTTAATTTCATTTCAATAATGACAATGCTGGTTATCGTTTTGGAATCAGTGATTCCTGTGCTAATTACAATTATTCATGAGAATCATTAACTGCATCCTGTTATCTGCAATATTTTGCGCTTGATTACTTCATAAGTATAATTCACCGTGGGATCAAAAAGCTTCGGCCTGGTCTTCCTCTATTTTAGTATCTTCTGATGCTGCGCGGAGTTGATCGCATAGCTCCTGGCACTGTCTCAAAAGCTTTATTACGTTACCCTGACCTTCAGGCACATCGTTCCCAACCAAAAAATTACCATCAACTTGCAACATTTGGATAGAATTGAGCTTCATGGTATAGGGGTACAACTCTCTAGGGGAATTCACTCCCCCCAAGGCTTGAACTTCAATCAGACATCTTTTTAAAGTCTGTAGTTGATTGTAGATCGGTAATAGTCCTTCTGATACTGGCTCAGAGGCAACCATCAGATAATAAATGTAGCTGTAGCTTCGCCTGATCAGGTAGAGGTATGTCTAGATCAGTTAGCTCCTTAGGATCTATAATTACCAATTAAAGTCATACTCTTTGTACGTAGAGATCTGCTGGGTTTCCATCTGCATCATAAAAATTTCCATTTTTGCGACCTTCATCGATTTCATCAAGTTGCCTTTGATAGTCATATAAGTCAGTCTCTCGCAACGACCAAGCCTGTGTTAAAGAAAGATTTGCAAGGTTGTCTCGAATTGCTTTTAGAACATCATATTTTGGCCTAAAAGGTTCGGGCATCTCCCCTTTCCTGTGAAATATTAGTGTTTTTCAACACCGATAAACAAGGATCATACCGCTCAAGAACTATATCTGACCAAACAAGACATTTTGCCAAAAGTTCACAGATTTCAGTGCTACCTTCTATCATCTTCCCACTGTTGTCAACAAACATGCCATTTACTCTTTCACGATCTATATCATATACTTGTTCTCGGAGCCTGTGAATATCTGATGGTGTAAACTGAAATTTTGTCAGTATATCCAGTGGTTCACTGCATTTTAATGTCTCACTACTCTGCTCGTATTTACTGAAGACATCATTCTTAAGACTGAAATTAATCTCTCATGAAATAGAGGTAAGCTTCCGTGGAGTTGGGCAAGACGGTTCTGTAGACTTCCCAAGGAGCTCTGGCAGGATTCAATACGATTCGTGAGAAGAGTAATAAGCGTCTCTGAATGGTTCTCATCTGTATCTCTCACAATGTTCCGGAGATTTTCAAGGGTATACCCCAAATGCGTGAGGTCATTGGCAGAGTAGAGATCTGATTCGGTCAAGTGATCCAGTAAACGCTTGATCGTTGATGTCAAGGCATAGGCAGCTGGTGCTTCATTATTTCTTCCAATAGTCATAAAAAATAGGGATAATAGTTGAAAGCAACAATCCAAGACTCGATCAGCTAGATTGGGGTCAGGACCTGGCTGCAACATCTCCAGATATTCTCCTCACTTTGATTATTTCCCGCGGGTCTTGTAGCACGAATTTCATTGAGAAGCTGCACATTCTCTATCGTTCTATCATAGAGTGGTATAATATCAGATGTTTTGATGTATGTAGAGCGGTCTTGCTTGAGGAGAAGTAATTCATCTCGAAGATTTCGCAACTCTGCAAGAATTACTTGCTCGCGATGATCTGAAGGAAACGGGAATGATGGCGTCTCGGTCATAGTGTTTGAGTATTACGGATACATTGTAGAAGAACAATTAAATTTCTGAGATGATCCTTTTTGTATGACCTACTAATTCACTCATGGCCCATTCGAGCATTTGGTTATCGTCATTTTAGTGGGTAAGGAAGTGGCATACTGATACACGGTGCGGGCGTTGTGTGAAGGGAATCCACGATCAGCGTATTATTGCGAGATGTCGACCATTTACTACTCCGATTCCGACCATCAGCCACAGCGTACCATTTTGATAGCGTTAGCTACCAACTTGAAGCTTTTATTCTGCTCAGATGGGGGAGTGGTACATTATCCGGGCCGTTCTCCCGAGTAGAGTATGGGTAGCCGAGGCACATACCCCACATGAGACAGGAGAAATCTGGTTCGAATCCAGCAAGAAACCCCAACCTCATTTCTCGCTGGGTCATGTATGTGACGATGACGAAGGCACACTAGATAGTCGTTGGTGGCTGAAATACGTTCCTACAGTAGGCGTTAACGATGGAGGGTAGAAGGGGTTGTATGGCGCCTGACTTTAGAATTATCTCTTCACATGATATTCGGGCGTGAGAGAGCCCCTCATGACATAATGAGTCATCACTCCATGTACCGTTACAACGTTATTCGTGTCATATCTTTAAGACTGCATACACAAGAATGCCATAAAACCCCCTCTATTTGATATTTGATAATTCACGTTCCACAAAAATAAACATGCGCGATGTACTATTTTTTTTAAATCATTCCTGCGTATGCAGCCTGAGGCTATGACGCGAATGACTACGGAGATATGTTTCTGTCACGGATTGATTCAGTTTGACGTTTGTAATACTCATATTCAGATTTCATTTGCAGATACCACTACGAGAATAACGCCTTACGACATGGAATCTCTTCCGTGAACAACAACCACAGGGAAAAACGAGAAAAACCTGTGGTTATCTGAGCATGCTTTCGTCATCCTACGAATACATTATCACCGTTAGAGATGTGGTGTGCGGGTCTTGCTGGATTCGAACCAGCTTTCTCCTGTCTGTGAAGCACTAGTACTGCTACATACTAATCTATACTCTCATCACTGTGCCAGGCGACTTGGAACAGGTATCTACTACTACTGTTAAACCCTTCGTTTTATCAGCTACTTTCTCTATCATCTGGCTATCCAGTAGTAAATTTTGAAGGATATGTATGATACGCTTTATTGCCTAATAAGTGAAACCGTTAGGGCGGATGGTGCAGTGGTACACTGTCCGGGTCGTTCTTCCAAGTAGAGCTTGGGCACGTCCCCCATTTGAGACAGGAGAAAGCTTGTTCGTATCCAGCAAGTCGCTCACATCAAATTTCATGTGGTATTATCATAATTGCGAGACTACTAAAATATGTGTGTGAATGACCAAGGATTATTCTCACTCACCAATTATGGTGGGTAATCACGAAAGAGGGTGCATATCGTAAGACATTATTCTCGTAGTGGTTTTTGCAAAAGAAATTAGAGTATGAGTGTTCCAATTGTCAAACTGAGTCATTCTGCCACAGATATATATTTTCCGAAGGCATTCGCGTCATGGCCTCAGGCTGCATACGCATAAATGATTTTAAAAAAAATTAATCATTAAAAATTGCATAAATAGCCATGAAATTTCGCTCGTTAGAACACAATTACAGTCGATAAAGAACGTGATAGCCTTCATCTTCTCATTAAAATCTCGACTTCTGCGGGTATCATCTCACATCCACAACACCAGCAAAATTAAACTCCTGTACGAGAGGCTCATCCTTCTTGAGCCCCACATAGTCAAAGGAAATGAACGTCTGAATGAAGCAAAGAACGTTGGTGATAAGCTCCACCGTAGAGGTGAGGGTAACACAAGTACCTGTAGTGACCCCTCTATCTGGGTCGGATGGTGCAGTGGTACACTATCCGGGCCGTTCTTCTAAGTAGAGTCTGGGTAGCTTGGACACATGCCCCACTTGAGACAGGAGAAAGCTGGTTCGAATCCAGCAAGACCCTCACACCACTTCTCTCGCGGTGATACTGTATTCGTAGAATGACGAAAGCATGCTCAGATAGCCACAGGTTTTTCCCGCTTTTCCCTGTGGTGGGTATTCACGGAAGAGGGTACATGTCGTAAGGCGTTATTCTCGTAGTGGTATCTGCAAATGAAATCTGAGTATGAGTGTTCCAAACGTCAAACTGAGTTATTCTGCGTCACATACATATCTTCCGTAATCATTCGCGTCATAGCCTCAGGCTGCATACGCAAAAATGATTTAAAAAAAAAAAAAAAAGACCCCTCTATCTTCGTACACTAAGCCATTGAGTTGCCTTCAACAGTAGAACCTGTCAAATCCCACAGTCTGTGCCAGTTTAATTATTGAAAAGATTCATTTGACCTAGTGTAGCGCCTAAAGTGGCCCACGTAGGTGTCTACCGTACTCATAATTTACACAGGAAAACCTTTCAGTATAAAAAATCCCCTAAACCTACATGGTAACGTTCTATTGTATTTTAAAGGTTTACCTTTAGGAAGTGCGCTCACATTGCTCTGCGCAGTGCGGATCCTTTTACTCCAAGCATCTCTTTTCTTCCCTCTCCGACACCCGCCTCTCCACTTCCCCGGCCAAACGATACTGCTCTAAAAACCCCTAGTCGAGAATCTACTGCATCATTCTACTGAGATCTTCTGGGTTATGAATCATTGCTTCGAATGACCGGGTTTTAGCTTTCCTCCACACCTCTCCCCTTCCTTTGACCCTTCATGGGCAGGACATTACCACGTGCTTGGCGTTTTCCGAAGGATATCCACACTGACAGCTTGGATCGTTAACTCCGGGGACTTTTCTTCGGTACAGTTAAGATTTGAACCCGATATGTTCGCTTCTTATCTGTATGGCAATGCTGCATTGCGACCTTTTTAGGTGTCGATGGAAAGAATCATTGAAATTTCACTGTTTTTATTTACAATACTTACCCATGCACGCAGAATGGCTCAGAAGAGTAAGTATTGCAAAAGTAGCAACAATTCAATAAATCACAACAATGACTAAACCTGGGACTTACCATGGGGTTTGATAGGTTCTAGTGTAGTGTTGTAGCTTCATCTTTCGAGACTAGATATTCTCTTTCCAAACGTCCACATCTCATTACACGCATAGAAACTACACTGCTAGCGACATCAGCACCCCCTCCACCTCTGATCCCGATGTTACAACTGCTTGCACAAAGAGGCACCAGTACGACTCATCTAAGCGTGGTACGGGGAGGAGGCACAGATAATGATCCAGACGATCTCGGTATTGAGCGGCAGCGGGCGTATTTACGAAGAACTCTCATCAGCAAATTGGCCGACGCAGACTTCTGGAGAACGAAAATGATGAACATGATTTACCATAAAGTGAAGAAGCCACTACACGGCTATCAGAGCAGAAATTTGAATGACAATCGTAATTTGATGAGATACGTGAAGATATTGGGAAGTTTGGTGCCGATCAGAAAGAGGAAGCGATATTGGCAGTGATTGATGTTGTGTGAAATTACAGATCTTAGGGATATCTAGACTTGAATGCAGTACGTAGGTTTCCTTTAGAGATTATTTGTGTCTAAGAAATGCGTATATTGTTCACGACGACTGTAAAAAGGGTATTTACATAGTATGTAGATTCATGGGGCTTTGAGCAGCAAAGAGTTCTGGATGGGATAGTTTTCCTGTGTGTGAATGGTAGCTTTTTTGATTTGATTTGATTTCAATTAACCCGTTCAGGAAACCCAAGGGCCCATGCAGGTGTCTAACTATTATATATACACAGGAGGAAACCTCGCGGTGAAAACCCCCCCAAACTGCAATCTGGTATCTTTCTGGTTTTCAGTTTACCTTCTAAAGTGCCTTACACTGTACGTCCAGTGTGTGATCCGTCTCACCCCTTCCCTGCTCTGTGCATCATTAGCCGCATGGTTGCCTCAACTTGACTGACAAGTCGAAACTGTTCTAGGTATCCTTCGTCTAGTATCCACTTCGTGATTCTTGCCACATCTTCCGGGCTCTGAATCATGGCCTGATAGGACCTATCATTTGCTTTTCGCAGGAAATCCCCTCGTCCCCTCGCCCACTGCGGACACGTCATAACCATATGCCTGACGTTCTGTGACGGATACCCACACTGGCATTTTGGGCTGTCGACTCCAGGTACTTTTCTTCTGTACAGATAAAAATTGAGCCCGATATGCTCAATTCTTATCTGTATGGCGATACTACTTTGGGCCCTGCTAAGGTTCTGGTGGATTTGAACTGGTGCTTCCCTGTAGTTCATTGTAATTCTGCCAGTATTTTTATCCATGGTGATATTCGCTGCTTGAATGGTAACTATATAAACATCCGGAAAATGTTAATTAATTTGAGGATACATGATCGATGGAAACACAAAAATGTATTTAAATCTTTTGTCATAGCTTTTAGGCTGAACTCAATATGATTTAAATTTAAAAAATATTAAAACAGTAATGTGTTCCTCAGTAATGATATTGCAGAGCAGGGTAGACTTCAATAACTTGTGATATCAACTAACTAAGAAAATATGGCGTTCGGCCAGGGGTACAATTATATACATCATTAGTCGTGCCCGTGTACATAGGTAAACAATAAACAAAGGTAACAGCCATGGCAACAACAATAAAGACATAGTTACGACCGAGCAACCAGTAACAGCCGATTGCCCTGTAGCCTACTAGTAATGAATTCGCAACACTCCCCCTCAGTGCAATTCCTGGGAGTCTAGTTGATCGACCAGACCCAAATTTCTTTTAAACCTTTCAAATGCAACTCGCTGCAGGGGTTTTGTCATCCCATCGGCTACCATGTCAATGGTTGGAACATAGTCAATCACAAGCCTTTTCTTCTCCGCCAAATCTCTGACGAAGTGATAACATATATCTATATGCTTTGACCGTTCGTGTAAATGGGGATTTTTTACTAATGCCAGAGCGCCTTGGTTGTCTCCATACATCTGCACTGTATTCCGGTTCTCATTTATAATCTGATCCATTCGCAGGTCACGGAGAATTTGTGCAAACCACTGGCCTTGCTTGGTGTACATAGCTTGAGAGATATATTCAGCTTCTGCACTTGAAGTAGCAACTGAAGTCTGTTTCTTCGATGCCCAAGATATTGGACCTCCAAAGTATAAGCAGACTCCCCCCGAAATACTTTTCCGATCACTTTTATCGGCTTCCCAATCTGCATCAGTGTAGACGGCAAATGTTTCCGGATGAGCTCCCCCTGGTCCGAATCGGAGACGCTGCTTAACTGTAGATCGCAGGTATCGCATAAGGCCTTTCAATGCAACACCATGGTGTACCGCTGGGTCTTTCATGAATTGGGAAAGTCGGCAGAGTACGAATGCGATATCGGGTCTTGTGAATATCATTGCGTACATGAGCTTTCCGATTCCCTTTTGGCATTCATTTATATTGATGCGTTCGTCAGATTCAATAGCGGGGCGGAGATTTTCATAGTCCGCGGCTGGGATCTTTTTGCTGGTGTGTTTCGCGTGAGTTATTCCAAATTGATCTAGGGCTGATGATAAGTACTGCTCTTGATCAAGGTAGATGCTACGATCTTTTCTATTTCTTGTTATTCTAACGCCGAGAATCTTTTCAATCTCCCCCAGGTTTTTGGCGTTGAATCTTTTGGAGAGTTTATCGAAAAACCAGGTGAGTTCGCAAGTTTGTTTAGCAGCGACGGCGATATCATCAACGTATACCAATAACCAAATTTTCTTTTCATGGTTGATGAATAGGCAAGGATCTGCTTTACTTTGTTCAAAACTAATGGATAATAGGAACCTTTTTAAGAGCAAATTCCAATCTCTTCCGGCCTGTTTTAAACCATACAGACTTCGCAGAGCCTTGAGTACTTTCCCGTCAGAGACTGTTACTCCTTTTGGCGGGGCTAAAAATATTTCTTCTTCGAGCTTAGACTCTGTAAAGGCATTTTTTATGTCGTAGTGATGGCATTCTAGATTGAAATTGGCCAATATGGCAAAAAAAAGACGGAATGTATCCATTCTAGCAGTAGGAGCAAATGTCTCCGTGTAGTCAATGCCGTATTGTTGGCTGAATCCTCTTGCAACAAGTCGAGCTTTATATCTTTCAATTGTACCATCGTTTTTCAGCTTTACTGTGAAAACCCATTTTGTTGATACCAGATTTGCGTCTGTAGGTAGGGTATGTTCTTCCCACGTTCCATATGATTCAAGGGCTTGAATTTCGGTATCGATGGCTTTTTTCCACATCTTACCGTGAATGTTGTCGTTTATTGCCTGATTAAATGTTTTGGGGATTGGTATCCCGTTTATCACTTGAGTAGAGAACGACGATTCTTTTGGCAGCTCCGGCTCTATTTCGAAGGGTGCAATGAGTGCTTTAATTATATAATTATCTGTGGGATTGTCGATGAATGAGCGTGGAAGTCCGGCTAACAATGCTTTGCAAATTCTTTTAATTCTTTTTTCTTCTGAGCCTCCACAGATACTCTTACGTTTCCTGTTACGGAAGAAATATCTCGGCACATTAATGATCGGAACGTTGTTATCCATGTTTCTATCTCTCAGACTTGGGAGCAAATCTTGCTGGTTTGCTTTATGTTCATCTTCCAATTTGTTCTCATTATTAATCTCAATTTCATAATCCATCTCATTTCCGTTTTCTATTTCATTATCATTATCATCGTTATTGTTTTCACTCTCCTTTTTAATTTTCATTTCTTTATTAGTTTCCATCTCGTTATCATTACTCATTTGAACATCATCAATCCTTTCTTTTTCATTTTCCTCGGTTATACATTGGTTAGGAAAGGTATCCTTGTCAATTTTGGATGTATCCTGCTCTTTCTTTGGTTTCCCTTTACAGAGAATTGATTTGTTCCGCACGTCCCTTTTCTTTGGTGTTACTTCAGTTTGTTTTAAGTTGCTGGTATTCGTCGATATCGGATCATTTAATTCTATATTTAGTTCAGATTTCTCGACGCTTAAATTTAATGTAGAAGTTTGTGCTGGCGATGGTGATGGCGATGGCCCTTGCGTCGGAGCTGGTGCTGGCTTCGGAGTTGGTGCGGGAGCCAAGTCAATCATAACTTCATCCACACAATCTGCCTCATTTTCTGTAGATTCATGGTCTTTGCGTGGGCGTCCTCTCTTCTTTCGCTGTGGGAGATGATTTGAGGTCCCTTGATTTCCGGTCAAAGTATTTTTCAGCTGTAGGTCGACTGATCCTCCTTTTACTTTCTCATCTATGAGGAAGGCATTGACCCTTTCAACGCGTCCGAGATCTGGAGCATATATCTTCGCATGTTTTTCCGTATTTTCTGAGAATCCCATAAATATACCTTCTCTTCCTCTCACGACTAACTTGTCGTGTCTTCCTCTAGCTTCTAAAGTTTTAGGATTTACGTATGCGTATGCCTTGTATCCCCAAGGTCTGATATGGTCGACGTTTGGTCTTACTCCGGTATAGGCTTCGATTGGGGAAGTAAGCTTACCATTTATTGTTGGACCAAGTGGGAGTCGATTTCTAATATACGAATCATATTCAACTGCCTCATCCCAAAATTCAATGGGAAGCTCAGCATCATCAATCATGGTTCTCATAGCCATCTCAGCCGTTTGTATACTGCGTTCAGCCGGCCCATTTTGGTGTGACGATGCGATCGCTGTGAATTCAGCAATCACGCCATCTTCATTTTGCCATTGTACCATAATGTTTGAGTTCTGGTGCGTTATCTGATCTTGCAGACTTGAGTAGTTTCCCAGTCTGCCGTTCTTCCCTTAGCTTTAATTTTCATAGTTCAGTTATGGCTTGGTCCTTTGTTTTGATTGGAATTGACCAAAGTCTGCGTGACCAATTGTCAATGACTTGCAATAAATATCTATTTCCCCGGAGTGAAGTGGGGAATGGGCCCGCAATGTCAAAAGAAATGAGTTCTAGTGGTTCAGTTTTGTGCGGGACAAGCGTTCTATTAATTTTGTTCCTCATCTTGCCAATTTTGCATGACTTGCAAATTCTTTTCGACGTAATTGGTATTTTTATTCTTTTCAAGTTGGTGACTTTGTGCAATTTTCCAATTATGCCTGGGCCGTAATGCCCAAAACGCCTATGAAAAAGTCTATATCGAGCTCTTTCTTCTTTTGTCTATGCTAGGTCGTCCTCGGAGAGGTCTGTATCTTTGTCAGATAGATCTGGGATATTGATTGTTAATTCCGGTATTGGATATTCGTTCACCATTTTGATCTCCAATGGTGCCGCCGTGCTGGTATTCCTAGTACTTGTAGAGGCTGTACAGGCATTTAGTTTTCCTAATTTTGCGTTAAGTAGTTTTCCCTGTAGTTCAGTTGCGATGTGCACTAAGATATATAGTCCATCTTTCTGTGCTGCATGAATCATTGTTTTATCACCATTTTTGATCCAGATATTCTTGCTGTCAAAATGTCCTTCCATTCCTGTTCTACATAATTGTTTTGCTGATAAAAGATTCACACCCAAATTAGGTACATAGAAAGTATTTTTGACAAAACCTGACGAGCCGTCTGCACACCTCACGTTCACAGTCCCCCATTGGTTTGATGTTAATGAGCCTCCCCCGACTTGTATGGTAGTGGGCCTTATTCTTTTCAGTTTTCCCCTAAACAGGTTTAATTGGTCAGTCATTGGGGATGTGGCGCCGGTATCGAGTACCCAGTGGTCAGTGGTACTCTTACTAATGAGGGCTTTAGATAACATGACTTTCTGTGCAGGAGGGCGGTCAGAGTCAGATTCAGAAAGCTCCGCTAAATCCTCATCGGTTGATGAGTCGGATTTTGAGCTTGAATCTTCACAAGCTGTGTAACTGTGGGACTTTCTAGACTTGGTTGGACGATTGCTTCTTGTCTTCTTTTCTGCTTTTCTGGCAGACGATGTCTTCGGAGGCTTAATTTTACGCGACTTTAGGTTGCGTTTTTCAAATTTTTTTCGGAGAGCTATTCCGTAGGCCTTTATCTCGTCTGAGAATGGACAAGCTTTGGCAAGGTGATCGTCGCCATCACACTTGTAACAGAGTATCTCTTGCGGCAGGTCTGGCATGGAAACGTCTGAAGACCTGTGCTCCCTACGTCGACGTTGCCTATCAAAGACGGCATAAGCTTGCTCTGTACTTTTCAGGTCTCGCTCTTTGTCTTCAAGAATAGTCACCTTTTCCTGAGCTGTTAACTCTGGTCTGAGTCGAAAACCATCAAGCAGGGAGGTGTACTTATCCGACAGCATCTTGATAAGTATGAGAAACAAGAATTTTTCAGAGTAAGCATTCCGAAAAGACTCATCGGCATTTCCAAGCTTCACAGCGTACCCTTTCAACGTTTGCCAGGCATTGGTTATTCCTTTGGCATCGATGTCGTATTCTTCCGGGAATTTCTGTATTTTCTTCATAAAATGCGAGGCAGATGCAGCACTAGCTTCGCTATACTTGTCTTTAAGGCTTTTCCAGATTTCGTTTGGCCGTTCAAATTGATCAAACACGGCCTGGTCGTCATCGCCGAGATAATCTGTCAACAATGAGAAAAATTTAGCAGAATCTCGGTCAAATGCCTGCGCCTTCTCTCGGTTCACTGATCCGCCGAGTTTCTCAAACTTGGAAGATAGGTCGTTCATGGGGTTTATGTCTGTAGATGAAGGATCCTTTTTTGCTTTTTCTTCGCGAATGGCGCCTCCTTCTCGTGCAATCCAGGAAAATACTTCTTTAGTGGTTTGTGTTACGTAAAAGTAACCGTTTGCCTGAGCTTTGAATTGGATCTTGCGAAACCATTTCTCATGGTTGCTCTTTGACAGTATCAATCTTTCATATCTTTCGTGATCTGAACTCATCTTCACTCTTTGTTTAAGGCTTTTGAGTGCGTGCTCTTACTTGACGCGGGGCTTTCTTGTTAGATAATTTGGTGCGTACTCTTACTTGACGCGGAAGTTTGTCAACGGTTGGCGTGTTCTCTTGCTTGACACTTTATCACTTTGTATTGTAGTCAAGGCACCGGTGGTCATAACCTATTAAAACAGTAATGTGTTCCTCAGTAATGATATTGCAGAGCAGGGTAGACTTCAATAACTTGTGATATCAACTAACTAAGAAAATATGGCGTTCGGTCAGGGGTACAATTATATACATCATTAGTCGTGCCCGTGTACATAGGTAAACAATAAACAAAGGTAACAGCCATGGCAACAATAAAGACATAGTTACGACCGAGCAGCCAGTAACAGCCGATTGCCCTGTAACCTACTAGTAATGAATTCGCAACAAAAAAATAATTAATGATTTTATTTCCTTTTTTTTCATCATGTGGATTTTTATGGCCACTTATCAATGTTTTGATGGCTATTTAGCCGTTCCCTTATTATAGTAGGATGCATAATTAGTAAACTTCGTGGATCCAGGGAGTAGACCACAAACCGATTAGCATTAGCGTCGCGTTAGTACTCTCGTTGATGGGTGCTGAATGTCAAACCCACTTTTTGACCAGGGTCTAGCCATACAAATTTCTATAAAAATAATATATCTAGGCCCACTACGGAAGGGATACTCGAAAATATGTGTGTATTACGTGTACTCGAAATCGCGAATGTCAAAAGGGAGGACCTTGGAGCTTTCATGAGACTAAGCTTAATCTGGTAAATTTTATAGCAGATTACGCGCTAAATACAACTAAAGTTAAAGCTAGTAACTAGCCGTAAAAATAAATCTTCAATATCTCGTAGCTCCCCCACCAGCTACAATCACCGCCTGACATCGCGCCGGCATACTTCCGATGAGATACTGCAAAGAGTTATGACTTATAGAATCCCATGCTTCCAGTATGATATTGCGAAGCTCAGCCGAAGACCGCTCCCGCCCATCCTCGAGTTCAGGATATTGATTTTTAATATAATCCCTCATCTCGCTCCACACAGCCTCAATAGGGTTGAGGTCTGGGGAGTAAGGAGGCCAGTTTATGGGCTCAATATTTTTAACCCTTAAACTTTCCCGAGTGAAGGCCGCTTTATGTGGCGGTGCATTATCTTGCATGAATTGCAATTCAGGATTCACCTCCATGTAGTCAGCCACATTGGGAACAATAAGTTCGCAATAACTTGGCCCTGTTATTGAACCCCAGTTTTTTTCCCAGAATAAGCAGGTCTCTTTCTGAGTTCCGTGAAAACTCCCCCAGAACATCCAGGCTGTGCTCTTTCTAGTCTTGTCGACGAGGCAGGTGTATTCAAGCTCGTCACCAGGCTGTATATTATTAGCCATCTAAATCCTAGCTGATGACACGCGCTACAAGCCTTTCTCGTTATGTAGGCATCTCGATGTCTACCATCTGTTACCCATGTCTCGTCGCTCCAAAGGATCTGACTCCAATCGTCAATGGTCCAGTGACGATGATTTAGAGCCCACTCTAATCTTTTTATCATGTTGACCTCGGATATAGGTGGCTTTGCTGGAGACAAACTCCTGGAGTAACCTCTATCTTTGAGCGCACTTCTGATCGCATAAACCCCAGCGCCCCAGCAACTAAACTCCATGGCAAGCTCTATATACGTCATCTGGCGATTCCTTCGAGTGAGTCGCACAAAAGTTTCTAGCTCATCAGCATGGGCCTGATCCAGTTTTCGTTTTCCACCCGGATTTCTTTTGGGAGAGGTAGTGCCTCTATTGATGATGTGAATAACTTGTTTGTAGCTCAAGTCGAGGATAGATGCAATTTCGCCTCGTTCGTGGCCAGCATTGTGTATAGTAATTACCTGGAGTTATTTAGTTGAGATCTTTCCAAATCCAGTAAAGAATGACCTGTAGGCACTTATCTGCTGAAGCTCTTCTCGAATAGCTACGCCTCGCAGGAGATGTTGCCTCGCTGTTCATCTATCGCTACAATTGGTACGATACATAGCGTTAGGGTCTTTTAAAGCATGCCTCACTTTCAACAACGATTCAGTGTAAGTCGCTCGGAATTTTGACTGGTGTAAAACTAGACGTTGGCAATATATTCTTGTTGGGTGACTGGATGAGGAGCTGGCGTTATGTCAGATGAATGGATAATTACTGTAAATTAGCCCGTAGATATTACTAGGGGTAGACCCTGTACAAAGCCCAATGGACAGGGAATACCCTTTTGACATTCCGGACCCATGTATGAGAGTAGTTCAATTATTATTAGCGTGGATTGGCGAAAATCTTGACATAAATTGCAGGTACTTTAATCCCACAATGAATTTACCTAAATTAACCGCAACTTACAGCCATCACTCACCCGCGCTCGATACATAAATACACGCAATCTCTAACACAGTTTGCAGCTGTAAACTTTTCTGGAAGAGATCTAGAGTTCTAAAGTGAGTTCACCATCTTCGCTTAAAACTCGCAATTCTCACAGAAAACTAATCCTGTAGATCTATCTGCAGAATATCGAAATGTCTAACCCCGAGCTCGCGGTCTCCTACGCGGCTCTGATCCTCGCCGATGATGGCTTAGATATCACTGTAAGGCTTATCTCTCACGAGGCCTTTGAAACAAAAGCGACTTTAAATCTCTGATCGTATTGAATAGTCCGAAAAATTACGAACCCTAATCAAGGCTGCGGGAGTCGAAAGCGTTGAGCCCATTTGGGCAGACATGTTTGCTAAGGTAGACGGAAGATAACGTCCATCTGAACTCAACGTATTTACTAAGACCGAAAATCTAGGCTCTCGAGGGAAAAGATGTGAAAGACTTATTATCAAATGTCGGATCTGGAGGTGGCGCTGCCGCTGCACCTGCAGCTGGAGTAGCAGTAACAAGTGAAGCAGCTGCTGAGGAAAAGAAAGAAGAGAAAGAAGAAGGTGAAGTGTCACTTCAGTATCAGTTCAAAGTTGAATGCTAACCCTCAAGTAGAAAAAGAAGAGTCCGATGAAGACATGGGTTTCGGTCTTTTCGATTAGGTCTAAAGCAAAACTCATCAGGGGCTAGGCGGGGTATAAATCGTGGGCTTTTAAGCGAATGTAAATTTAATACTGTATTTACTTTGATGAAACGAATTATGATTGACTTCCTGCCTAGCCACGGATTATTCCCACATTTACCAAAATTGGACATTAACCCCGTCGTAATTGGGGAGCTTCAATCCACTAAAAATAATCCGTAAATAAATCGTCCAAACCACCTTGCTCGCTCTTTTTTCACTTATCTTCTGCTATTTACACGCAGATCCAGCGAAGTCTCGTCGTCCCTACCGATTTCCGTGAGCTAACGTCAGGGAGAAAGTGATTACTAAAGAATGTTTTTCAGGAACATACCATGAAAGGTAGACTGGCATCAATCGCAAGAGCGACTAAGAAGTGAAAGGGCTCGCAGTGATAAACTTACCAATTATATTCAGTGACAGGAAAGGTTAGTATCTAGGGAAATCAGAATATTAACACCAGCAGATGAATGATATCTAACTTACGTTAGGAGGAAGATACTAACGCTGTTGATGATATGAAAACTTCAATATTAATAATAGTAGAAGCCAAGAACTTCAACAATATCATAAGATGGATTTTGTGACTGATTACTTTGTTAAAAGTGTGATTCCAAAGTGATTGGAACATGACCTTACTGACAGTAATAGCCAGACTGCGTACACTACACCTTGACCAGGATAGCACTTGGCCAGCTTAAAGACCCGGATTGCCTCCTATCAAATATTGTCCTGCCAGAATTCTCTGCCACGGTTGCTGGGAATTAGATATGGCTTAATGGATTATTTGGATTTCTCTGCATGTGTATTACACACAATTTTAAGAACAACATAAGCTGTCAAGCTCCACAGGTTATGATAGAACCAGTCATTGCTGCCCATGCATTCTGTTAGGATTAGAAGACAAAACTGCTCCTAACATCATGGATACCATTCTGGGGCGCATCAGAAAGTTGGAACAAGATCAAAGAGAGCGCAGAGCGTGTGAAACATAGTGAGCTCGGCTTAGTACTCCACCCACTCTCCTTGGCCTATTGAAAAGGTACTTATTGGCTAATTATAACCTCGATCATCAATCCCAATCTATGCAAGGTACTTCTCTTCCACAGTAAAATGTTTCCAATGCGCCCCTTAGGGGAATGTGCGACTATGGTCTGTAAGATTCGAGGATCAGCGCAGATGAGTTTGACATACTTCCTGATTGTCGTGGTCAAGGGAAGTAATAATATAAGCTTGACGAATTCACCAGCGATCCTTCAAGATCCTTACCTGACACCTCAAGGATGTCGCAACCGTCCCTAATGTCTTTATCTAGGATTGCACGGCGAGCAAGCCCGACTTAAATGCAAATTACGGAGACATCGATGGCTAAAAAGTTAGGCCTCATGTCTGGGGGCAATATTGCTTCCGGTAACGACTTAAATATTCCATTCCTAGCTGTGAGGGGCTAGCTGGCGTCGGTCACTGCACGACAAGCGAGTGCCACAAACTGTGTATATTCTATCTATGTAGATACAACTGTGCAAGGGAATCAGCTCTCTTGTGCCTCCACTTTTACTAGGGTCTTGATAACGCCTCTACATGTAACTATTTTAATCGTTTGCCCCTTACACGATCCCTTTGACTTATCGGACGTTTAAGCTTGTGCTAACAAGAGAAAATGAGTTAAGCGAGACTCCTAGTCTGACACGTAGTTCCTACAGCGCACAGGTCAGTTATACGTAGCTCTGTGACCCCATCCCGACACGGTATCCTCCTCGAGACTACCTCAGTTTCATATTGACACCGAGCGGGTGGTATTCCGGACTCAGATAATTGGGTGGGAAGCGAGGGTCCATGAGGGTAGATGGCAGGATTATATAGACGCGAAGGTTCGGAGAGCGAGGGGGGACCGCCGTTGAGACTTTTGTAGAGTATTTTTCTAGGAGTCCTTTTTACTACTCTCGATAGCTAGAAGAATCTATTAACTTGTTTACCTATTTGTCAGATCAAACATCTGGTGACCTACGCAGGGATAATATCTCCTGTCTCTGCTTCATTTTATTATTATATTTTTCTATTTTTCAGTTGACTATTGTCCTGGAAAACCACTGGAACTTCAATACATATTCATCTTATCGACAGAATCGAATATAAAACCTTACTTTCAACAACTATTGATTTATAACTACGATATGGGTTATGAATGAATACGCATTTTCACTACTATCAATCAAACGACTAAGTACAAAGATTTCAAGTTGGAATCGAGCAGGTTAAACTTTCGGAACATAACACTACTCTTGGACTCGCTGGTTGAGGATCTCCAAGGTTTCCATATATCCGAAAAGATAACAACTTCAGAGGATCAAACGATGTCTTCAGGCACATATCCCTCCTTTCAGGGGTGTGGAGATTATGACGGTTCGACACCAGTTGTCAGGTGGTTTAAGCGGCTGGACGCAGAGTTTCGGCCATACAACAAAGTACCTGCAACAGAATTATCTGCGATGTTCTTCGATGCAATTTCGAGGCTCTTCGTAGGAAAAGCAATGGATTGGTTGGAGACCAAGCCTCTATATGTCAAATTCGTGGACCTGGAACAGGAGAGTTAAACGACCGGGTTAGATGAGATGTTCTGAGGCACGAGATGTTGCCAATTGGGGCATATTATCAGAAGGCATCATGTTTGGACGAAGGAGTATTCCGGGACTGAGTAGGTTTCATAACGAGCAGAGGCGTTTTGGAACAGTAGCATAACAGCAACTAGGAGCAGTTGGCTGTAACACCTGACAGAAGTCATGAGAAGGGGACCGGTTAGGGCTCTCATGATGATGTATATTAGGAAGGCGTTATCTTTGGGAAATGGTATCGAGAACGTGAGGTTCTTCGGATCAGTATATTGTTATTTCTATCGTCGTTGATCTTGGTGGTCAACAGATATTACTTTTAGGCCAGTAGAGCCAGTTATTATTATTATCATTTTACCTTTATTCATTTATCTAGGAGCCAACGGCCAGTGATGTGGAGGAGTTTAGAACATCGGCGATGAGGAAGTTCCCAAGACCGGTAGCAAGAGTGGAGGAGGGGAACATCCAAGAGGAAATTCAAAATCTAAAGCAAGGAGAGACTGAGGCGCTGGGAGCCTACCATGAAAGAGCGCAGGAACTCTTGAGGAGAAGTCACGGACGGGACCAGGAGGAAGATGATGCTCCCTTGAATGGGCTAGAAAAGACGATACTCTCGATTGTCGTGAAATCTTTTGCGAGGGGAATCCGGGATGACGACTTGAGGTATACAATACTCACGAAGTCAAGTACCCTGTCCGGAAGCTTGAAGAATGCCTTTGAAAAAACAAGGAAGGCGATGGACACGATCACTCAGAGGGAGGAGATCGAACGAGAAAGAGTAGAGCGGATGGAATTGGACCATGTCAGGAACCAACACCTGATACAATGGGGGTACCCACTGGGGTCGTCGTTGTCTGAGATGGGCGATCGGCAACATAGGAACCAGCCATACCAATATGGCAGAATTCCGAGCGGTTATCCACGTACACCGGAGCCACAAGCGAAGATGATAGAAGGGCCGCAAAGAGCCACCCCTCAAGGCAACACGCAGCAATCTTTGGTGCCACGGGGTCCACAGCAGCCAAGCAAGACCTTCCAGGATCAACAGCAGTCGGCTCCAAGGCAGAACAGGATACCTCCCAGCCAACCCATGCAAAACAGAGGAGGATATAATGGTCGTGGAGGTTATTCCGGGACCCGAGGAGGCCAGCAAGCAAGTATTGCGATTTGTACTAGACCTGGTGGTGTAGTTGATCACAGTTTGAGAGTACGTCCTGAACTGCAATGGTGGCTTGCTATGGATGCGATTACAACAATACAATTTTAGGGTGGTATATAAGTTGACACTACTATCTACAAAGAATGTGTTATAGTTCTATGTGTGCCAGCAATCGCTTAGATCTAACTAGTGGGTTGACCCCTAGTTTACCTCACTCCCATGTTATATCACGTGAGGTAGTATAACTACTCACAACGAAGTCCCCAGATTTGAACAGCATTAGATCACAACACTTCCCCTCGCTTTGCACATCTGATATGATCTGAAAGTCGGTGATGTATAGATTTGACGAGAGACTTGGTGAGTAGATCGGCAAGGTTGTTAGCTGATTTCACGTGGAGAAGTTCAAATTCTCCTTCGTTAAACTTCTCACGAACGTAATAATAATGTACGTCGATATGTTTCGAACGACCGTGAATCCGCGGGTTTCTTGCAAGTTCTTGGGCTCCATTGTTATCAGTGTAGAGCATTGTGTCATACTCTTGGCGCAGTTGTTTCAACCCAAATTTCGTCCAGGTAGTTTGGCGTGCAGCTAGCGACATGGCCATATATTCGGCTTCTGTAGTTGATAACGCTACAGATCGCTGTTGTTTGCTGCTCCATGATATTGCAGCATTGCCAAGGCGAATTACATATCCTGATGTGGATCTTCGAGTGTGAGGATCATCAGCATAGGATGCGTCGGCATACACCTCGAGTACTCTGCTGGTTCCATGCGGGTAAAACAAATCCCAATCGGTTGTTCCAGCTAGATATCGAAGTGTTCGTTTGGCGGCTCGCAAATGACTTTCGTTCGGGCAAGATGAAAACTGGCTTTAGAGTGTGACAGTGTAGGCTAGATCAGGGCGACTCCCTATGACAAGATACATAAGGGATCCAACAATGGCTTGATACTCTTTTATATTTCCGAGACGTTCCTCTTCAGTGCCTTTGAAAAGGGTGACGTTTGGGTCGAGAGGAGTACTTACTTTGTGAGCAAGTGTAAGGCCAAAGCGTTCGAGAATCTTCTTTGAGTATCCTTGTTGAGAGAGTCGGATACCTGTTTTTTCTAGTTTAATCTGTAGTCCAAGGATGTAATGAGCATTTCCTAAGTCCTTGCAATCGAAATCTTTTCTGATACATGACTTGAGGTTTTGGCTAAATTTATTATCTGAACAAAAGATTAGTATGTCGTCAACGTATATCGCTACAAAGGCGTTTTCTGTTGGATGAACGAAGACGCATGGGTCAAAATCTGCTATTTCGAATCCTTTTTGTTGAAGTGATGTCGATATGCAGGCGTACCATTCACGGCCTGATTGTTTTAGGCCGTAGATACATTTACAGAGTACAGCACATTTTCCAGATTTTCGGTATCCTGGTGGAAGTTCCATGAATATTTCTTCCTTCAAAGAACCGTATAAGTAGGCCGAGTTTACGTCCATTTGTTGTGGTATCCATTTATTTTGGGCAGCGATGCGAATTAACATGCGACGGCTTTCGTATCGAGCAACAGGGGCAAAGGTTTCATCAAAATCATAACCAGGAATTTGACTGAATCCTTGAGCTACTAGACGTGCTTTGTACCTGTCAATTGAACCATCAGCGTGTCGCTTTATTTTAAATACCCATTTAGATCCAACAACATTTCGCTGTGACGGCCGGACAGTTTCATCCCAGGTGTGCTTTTGTTTTAAGGATTTAATTTCCTGATCAATCGCTTCACGCCAGCGGTTTGCATCAGACCTTTCGAGTGCCTCCTCGATTGTTGTTGGTTCCTCATTTGTTTCCGGTGCAGCTTGTGCTGCAAGAGCTACAACATTATATTCAACTTCATCCTGAACATTTTCTACATGCACCAGCTGTCCATGCTCCAAGTCATGTTGTTCCCTAGAGCGTAGCTCAGGGCCATGAAATATAGGTGAACCGTATCTTTGAATAGGCTTTGATGACCTTTTGGGTCGACTATGTACTGATACTTGGTTTTCGCTAATTTCGGAGGTTTGGGGTTGTGCGTTTGTGTGCGTTTGTAATAGTGGTTCTCCATGATGATCATGTATTTGCTGCAAATTGGATTGCAATGATGTTGAGGGATTTTCGAGGTTGGATGCTGTGTCTGAAGCTTCTGGTTGGTTTTCACGAGATATTATTTCCTGTGGGGATATTTCTGTTTCAGTCACTATTGTCTGTAAATTATTGCTTCGAGTATCAAGGGCGTTTCTTATATTTGCTTCCCCTGAATCGAGCGGCGCAAATTTGACGTTGGGAGATTCGATTACTTTATTTTTTGAAGGGATCCATATCCGAAATATTTTTGTGCTTTCCGTGTATCCCACAAACTTGCCTTCCATAGCTCTTGGTAGTAGCTTTGTTCCTGCGGGTCGCGAGTCCTTGTGAATATGAACAAAACAGTTTTTGCCAAAAGGTTGGAGATGGTGTATCGTGGGTTTAGTGCCAAGTAAGGCCTCATATGGCGTAGTGTTAGGAGGTAGCCGTGAATGAGGAAGGCGATTTTTGAGGTAGCAGGCGGCTGAGATTGCCTCCGCCCACAGCGTGGTGTTAAATCCAATTAGCATTGCTCTAGCCATGGTGGTTAATGTTTGATTATAACGTTCAGCTAATCCATTTCTCTCATGCTCATAGGCTGGCGATAATTCATGTACTATACCTTCATAGTTAAAAAGGGAGTTGACGGCTTGATTGACGAATTCTCCTCCACGATCAGTTCTCCAACGTTTGATACTAGTACCAAATTGTGTTTTAACAAAGCGAATAAAATCGAGCATTGTTTGTGCACTATCATTTTTTCTTCGTAGGAACTTGACCCAGGAGTAACGTGTTTTTCCATCAATAAAGGTAATATATTATAGGCTTTGGCCAAGTGATGGCACAGAGAATTTTCCGGATAGATCTGAGTAGATAACATCAAATTTACTGGCTGGGATTTCATGGGTTGATTTTGGTACAATGTGTTTAGATTTAGCTTTCTCACATGTTGGATAGTAGAAGTTTGCAGGCGGTAAGGGAAGGTTGTCGCAATTATTGTACAGTTCAGAAGGGCTTTTAATGGCCGTAGTGCCTGGGTGCCCCAGCGCTTCATGGAGATCAAAGTAAGTGGCAAAATTTGCATTATATTTCTTCGTCTGTATATAATATGCTTTGTTTCCCGACTTAGCCCACAATACTTCATGCCCAAACGAATCAATTAAAAAAATATTATCTTTTTCTCCTCTCAGTTTGTATCCTTGCTCCCTTGCTTTATCCCATGAATAAAGTCTCGTCGTTTGGAATGATGGTACCAGCATGACATCCTGGAGGACAGTATTTAAAACTTCTCCCGTGCTTATCAAAAGGTTTAACCTTACCGTGCCTTTCCCAGTTATGGGGACGTATGTGTTGTTAGCGATTTTGACACTTTGACCTTTAACTTGAGTGAGACTTTCAAAATCGCTTTCACATCCAGTCATATGTGTTGAAGCGCCAGTATCGAAGATCCACTTTGTTGAAGTGACAGTCGAAGAATTGGAAATGAGTGCATGGTCTGAGAATTCACTTTCGTGAGCTGCAGCTCCCGCAATTTCGTTTGAATTTAGTAATTTTCGCTGGTTCTTCTTTTCCTGGTGTTTTTTCAACTTTTGGCAGTTGGTGTATAGGTGACCCTGGTATTTCATCTTTTTGGATTTGCACCAAGAACATTCTTTTTCCATTTTTTCTGTAGATTTATAGGCTGTGTTATCTTTTGAATAATCAGTTGTACTGCCTGTAAGATCTAAGAGCCTAGATTGGACGTCTTCAAAGCTTGTGAGCTCTTTGGTGGCAAGATTATCGACGAGATTATCCATAGTTTTTGGTAATGAACATAAAAGAAATGCACCTTTTATTTCATCATCGGAGGTGAGCGTTCGGAGGGTTCGGCCTAAAGACGATTTCGTTGTTTGCGAGCGTTGTTTTAGACGATTCCAGGAGGCTGTGAATTTTGAAAGGTGATCAGGGATGCTTTCCCCATCGTTTAAAGAGAGATTGATGAAGTATTTTAATAGTGAAATTGTTGTGTTTGTCGTGTCGCGATCATAACGAGCCTTGAACAGGTTCCATGCCTCGTGAGCTGTGTTGCTGTCAATCACCACTGT
This sequence comes from Podosphaera xanthii, assembly GCA_028751805.1. Lineage (NCBI taxonomy): Eukaryota > Fungi > Ascomycota > Leotiomycetes > Helotiales > Erysiphaceae > Podosphaera > Podosphaera xanthii. The sequence continues at coordinate 11,868,045 of JAPWIX010000001.1, forward strand.
TTGTAGGTCCTCATCTACAGCATTCAGGAGTATTTTGCGCAGTTTAACATTTTGTCGCTTCCATTGTCTCCATCCTTCTGAATCTTTAGTCTCCGGTTCTGTGATTTCCCCTGTTATGAGTCCGAATAATTCGCTGTCTTCCAACACAATTTCCCAAGCTCCTGCCCATCTGCGGTAGTTTTCGCTCCCGGTGAGAATAGGCATCCGTTTAAGGCTGGCTTGGATTGTTGATGAAGCTGGGTTCGACTTCGGTTTAACATCATCGGACGAGGTGGACATTTTGTTAGGGAACTGAAGTTTAGATGAAGGGTATATACAATCGATGATAAATGTTGACCTAAGCTTCCGGGCTATAACCTATTGGTATTTGTGCTAGACCTGGTGGTGTAGTTGATCACAGTTTGAGAGTACGTCCTGAACTGCAATGGTGGCTTGCTATGGATGCGATTACAACAATACAATTTTAGGGTGGTATATAAGTTGACACTACTATCTACAAAGAATGTGTTATAGTTCTATGTGTGCCAGCAATCGCTTAGATCTAACTAGTGGGTTGACCCCTAGTTTACCTCACTCCCATGTTATATCACGTGAGGTAGTATAACTACTCACAACGAAGTCCCCAGATTTGAACAGCGTTAGATCACAACAGCAAGCAACACGAGGCCTATGCCGCCAAAAAGCTTGTCGAGGAACCCTTACGTGAGTGGCTCAGTGGTTTACAAGCAGGAGCTGGGTCCATTATGTATCCAGTGTGGGGAGATAGGCCATGCAAAACCAAGGTGTTCATCAGCACCGTTAGAATGGTGGGAGCAATCCTACCTGAAAGAGCTACTGTGGCCTGCAGCATCATCAAACTTTGCGGGATTCCAACAATAGGGAAGCGGTCTTCGTTTCAGAGAAGTTGGGGATAGCCAATGGACAAATAGGACGCCACAGGAGCAAGACAGCCATGTAGCTGCCTATAGCTCCGGAGACTGGAGGAATCAAGGTGCAGACAGTGATGTAGGAGAAAAGAAATCGGCCGAATACGACACGCCAACGACGGATCTTCACCAGTTTATGGGAAGAGAGTACGTACAAAGCAGTCAAGAGCGGAATAAATGTCTAAGCGTTGTTCTAGGGTTCACGAATGCAGAAGAGGGCAGACTGGCGCTTGATCGGAAGGGGAAGCGCGTCAAGTTTGAGGAAGTCGAACCAACCACGATCGCACTGGATGCGTATCTGAATGAGAGCGACCAAAAGAAACGTCCTAGACCGATGGACATTGAAAGTTTGATAAATCAAGACGGTAACAATCACAAGTTCCGAAAAGCCGAACAGAAAAAAGCAAGAAGAACTCTAAGACAACTTCGAGAGATTTTTGGAAGACAAGGGAAGGGGCCAATAGATTACAAGAAATTGGCAGAACAGATCAAGGTGGGAGTCTCCTTGATGGATTTATTTCAGATCTCTCCAGACCTATCAAAAGCCGTCAGAGCATTATCGACGAGGGTGAATGAGCGCCAGAAGAGGTCAAAGGAGCCGAGGGCCAAGTCAGCCTTCTCTGTGCAACGCGGGCGTCGTCACAAGCCCAGGGTAACTATTGATCAAAAGGCGTTTCGAATTCCAGTCGTGGTGAAGACGCAGAAAAACAACAAAGCAATCAACGTAACTTTGCCGACGGACGTGGCACAAGCCGATCAGGGATCGGATATGACAATTGTCACTGTTGGGTTTCTTAAAGCACTAAACATTCCGATGATACCACTATCGAACAAAGGTTTCAATGGGATGACCATGAATGTGGCAGACGGGACCTCTGCGCAATTAACCCATTATGCAACAATAGAAATCGGTGTCCTAGGAATTTGGAGGAAGGTCGAAGCCTTTGTGAGACCTTATGGAAAAGAAAATGAGCAGGATATTCACCTGTTGTTAGGGTTACCATGGCTCCACGCAGTCGATGCAAAAATTCGGGTAAGGGACTCCATAATCGAGATAGGAGACTCAGAAAGAGGCGAAACAGTGGTAAAGATAAAGGGGCCGAAATTTATTGAAGGAGAAAAGCATAGGCTGGTGCTGTGTCCAGTAGATGCACTGGAATTGAGGAGGATAGAAGATGAGTACGACGACTAAAGCAGCGATGAATCGCAAATTTCAGACGCTGATTCCGAGGGATCCTCACAGGATGAGGGATTCGGAGATCTATTCGAGTCCGAGGACTCGGGAAACTAACACGACCCGAGCAAGTCGTAAAAATGCAACAATCAACAAAGCATCTGAACATATCGCTGGAAAATTTCTCTCCACCAGTAAGATATGTGCCTTTGGGCTTGCCGGAGAGGAACGCTCCTAGGATAGGGAGAAAGAGCAAGGAAGGTTACTTTGGATATTACGCGAATTCGGCTGGACTACATGTACCGCAAGTGGTCCAATGTGATACCGATTCCGAGGACGATACCGAATCGACACAGAGACAGGTTGATTCAACAAGAATGTAAAAGAAATTGTGTGCCAGGGAGTTTCCTGACGGCAATCTTAGCGACGGAGGGCCGTCGACGTGTGTGCCCAGGAGTAGCATACTGGGAGCAGGTCTTCAAGAGAAATCGGAGAAATCAGCGAGGGTGCCGACGTACCTGGAAAAACGGCGACCAGTCAAGAGAGAACTTTCCGAATCATCGCAGGCGGAGATTGACGAGTGGTTCAAACGAACAGGCGTAAAATTGGGGGAGCTATCGAAAGAGAAGGTGAATAGGATAACAAGGTTATTGTATACATACAGGCATCTGGACTCGACAGACCTCAAGAACTTACCATTCACGGACCTTTATGTACACCGAGTACGATTGAAGAAAGGCACATTGCCTTTCTCAAGACCGAAACAACGATGCTGGCCGCCGGGCAAGGAGTTTTGGATGAGAAGGATCATTAGTGATGGTCTTCGTTACGGATTATATGAACAAACGATTAAAGCAAACGGATGCCTCTCGGACTGGAATGCCATGGCTCAAATGGTCGACAAATCGGAGGAACCGGGAGAATGGGATGAGCCGCGACTTACATTCAATTACCAGAATGTTGTGGAGGATAAACCAGGTTGCTTTGTGGAGCTTATGTCCAGATGTCATGACTACCTAGGACATCCGGATCACAAGATGTTCTTCAAACTGGATTTGAAAAATGGGTACTGGGCGATAATGGTTCACCCCGAAGACCGGCATCTATTTGCGTTTTCGATGCCAGGAATGGGCCAGCTGCAGCCAACGCGGATGCCACAGGGCTCATGTTCAGCGAGCTTCAGTTTCACAGAATTGATGTACCTGGTATTGGGCCAAGTACCCCCGACAGACGAATTCCCCGGGATGGAATCAATCCTCCTTCCAAGATCTGAGAATAAGTTGCCTCAAGCCACATTCTACATTGATGATGTATTTAGCGGCATGGAGAATTTTGAGGAAGGATACAATCTATCGGCAAATGAGCTTCTACCTCGACTAGACTGGGCGAACTTAAGATTATCCTTCAAGAAGATGGAGCTATTTGTGACAGAAACAATTGCCCTGGGGGTAACGCATAAAGCAGGAGGAGTCTTTGTGACAAAGACGGAGAGATGCGAAAAGATCAGGAAATTTCCGGCACCAAAGGATGCATCGGAAGTACGGAAGTTTATCGGAGCTATAGGAATTACTCGTAACTGGGTAAAGAATTTTGCAGAGATGAAGAGGCCATTGACAAGACTAACTGGGAACGTGGATTTTTGTTGGGGAGCAAGGGAACAGGCTGCCTTCCAGCTACTCAAAGAAAAATGCGCAGAAGCGGTAGAGATGCACGGATGGGATTTCTCAAAGCCAGTCCAGATGTACAGCGACGCCAGTCTTTATGGAGCGTGGTGCGCTATTACACAAAAGAGAACAAGAGAAGACGGAAAGACAGTGGAGGTACCCATAGCATACGACGCATTCACCTTCTCGAAGTCTCAGAGGAACTATGGGATGTACAAGAAGGAGCTGTGTGCCATTGTTGAGTTCGCACGAAAGTACGAACAAATGTTGAGGAGCCCAAGTCCATCGGTCACACTTACAGATCATAAGCCACTGATATACTTCTTAATATCATCAGTGCTCGATGAGATCTACGCACGGTGGGCATCAGAGTTGCGTTGCTTGGGAGTAGAGATTTTATGGATACCAGGGAGTCGAAATGTGGTAGCGGATGCGTTATCTCGTACAGTCTTCCCGGATGCAGAATGTGGTACGCCACCTATGGAGGAATTTGGCGAGCTGGTCATCGACGAACATGATAACCCAATATGGGTGTGGAAGGATGGAATAGGGGGGTATGAGGAGCTACTGAAGAGAGTCGCTGAACCGCTGAGAATACAAGAGATGGAGAATTTTACCAAATACAATACATCACAAAAATGGTTCCGTATGATATTTGGGAATGGATTTGAAGAAGTAAGAGAAGGAAAGAGGACAGAGGGGCAGAGTATGTCGGTAATAGCAGGTCTGGAATTGGAGGATTTAATGGCTTTAAAACTGGTCAGGAGTCTTGATGGGAAAATGGCAGAGAAGGCAAACACACCACGAGAAGGTTTTTTTGAGTCCGGTTGGTACGGTGATATTGTGAGGTTTTTACATCGGAATGAGGCCCCGGAGACCTGTGTGACGAAGGTACAGAAGGCTGCGCTGGCGAGGAGGGCCGCACGATTTTCGATGGGGAGCGATGGGACATTATACCACGAGGTTATGGGTACGAACAAACGATGTGTGCTGAAGGAGGAAGTCTCTACGGTTCTGAGAAAAGCTCATGATGAAGGAGAACACTTTTCGCAAAAAATCACTCAGCGGAAACTTAGGAAGTATTACTGGCCTCGGATGACGGTGGACGTTCGGGATTATATTCGAGGCTGTCTTACCTGTGCAAGATTTGGAACTGCGGCGCGCTCACAACATAGTGCCCGGGTGGCAGTAAGGGAGCCTATGGAATTACTGGGAATCGATTTTATTGGTCCATTTCCGAAATATGATGGAGCGAAGAAGTACTGGATAGTCATCGCAATAGACTATTTCTCGAGATACGCTTGGGCGAAGGCGACCGAGCGGAACGACTCAGATTCCGTAATCGAATTTCTAGGGGAAGAAATATTTGAGAAAGTAGGGGTTCCGGTAGGAATGTATATGGATCCAGGGTCTCACTTTGGAGAGAAAACGAGGAAGTTTGCGGATGGAAGAGGAGTAACCTGGTGTAACTCTCCGGTGGCAGCGAAGAGGGCGGTCGGGATGGTAGAAAAGGCAGTGGATATCCTACAGCGAGTATTGAAGAAGATCAAGGTGGAGCCGAGTTCCTGGCCGAAGTTTTTGGGACGAGCGACCTTCGAAGTGAACAAACGGGAGATATCACACCTACTTTATTCACCAGCGCAAATTTTCCTTGGTTTTGATCCAGCGAGCAACTTGGAAGCAGACTTTCCGGGTAGCAAGAGGCAGAGTCTCGTAGCAGCATTGAAGGTCAGGGATGAAGATGTTTTCCTGGAATATGAAGAACATTCAGAACAAGTGATCGAATTTCTACTACAACGAGATGATATACGAGAGGTTACCTTGGAAAGATCAGACCAGGAAAAGGAGAGGGTAGCAGCAAAGTATGACTTGGGGGTTATGGCACCACGATCGTTAGTCCCAGGAGACCTAGTCATGCTGTTCGATCATCAGCAATCGGGCAAGAAGCTTCTACCGATATGGCGTGGGCCTCTCACGGATATAAGGAGCAGTTGTTCCACGGGGTACGAAGCGGGACTAGAAAGCTCGTTTGATGGGAGTGAGATGAGGGTGTGTCAGGTAATAGGTGAGATGGTGGTATAGGTGAGGGGCGAGCAGCGGGAAGTGCTCTTCACAGCAGAAGAGAAATGGGCGGTGGGAGTGGTCTTCCGGAGCAGAAGAGAAGTGCAATTAAACAGCGGTCTTCGCAGAGGAAGAGGATAATCGAAGAATAAAATTATATTCAGAAGACGTTGCGTGGAGAGAAAACCCCGCGACGTCAGGTCTACATATGTACATTTGATCTCTAAGTGAGATCGTAATAATAACTCCACACGGGTTATATGAAACCCAGAGAACAACTCCAAAACTCCTACAACGGCACGCCAACGTCTTACCATGAAACCTGGTAAATCCTTTGTCAAATATCAACCCCTTGTAACGGCCTTGACACTTCCCTAACATGAAACATGTCAATCCGTGAAAGGGCCTTTCGTGATAGACGGCTTCGGAGGAGACCTAGGGAAGTCATATACCTTGCGACAAATTAACGGTGCAAGGATACCGAGGCACTATCATGGAGACTCTCTGAAGAAATATCGGATGAGAGAAGGATATCTCGCGACTGGGTTAGAAGAGACATTGCCGGTGTACCAGAACATATGTCTGGGAAGGGCTAAATTCCGATTGCCGAGAAGCCTGCGGGAGATTGAGTATGAACCATCTCGCCGATAAGACACGGAACACAGTAGGGCCGTTTAAGTCGCGGGGGCGCTCTTGCGTATGCCCGGGAGTAGAAAATGAGTTAAGCGAGACTCCTAGTCTGACACGTAGTTCCTACAGCGCACAGGTCAGTTATACGTAGCTCTATGACCCCATCCAGACACGGTATCCTCCTCGAGACTACCTCAGTTTCATATTGACACCGAGCGGGTGGTATTCCGGACTCAGATAATTGGGTGGGAAGCGAGGGTCCATGAGTGTAGATGGCAGGATTATATAGACGCGAAGGTTCGGAGAGCGAGGGGGGACCGCCGTTGAGACTTTTGTAGAGTATTTTTCTAGGAGTCCTTTTTACTACTCTCGATAGCTAGAAGAATCTATTAACTTGTTTACCTATTTGTCAGATCAAACATCTACAAGTACGTGAAGGGCTAAGCGGATCCCCTTCCCACTACACGGACTATCTACTACATATAGTATATATGTATACCTATGTTGTCTGTGCGTTGTGTTTCGTCAAACTCATCTCTGCATAACTATACACACGTGCCCGTGCATAATTATCCCTTTGATTAGTCAGAACTGGGCTCGCTAGACCAGTCAACACAATCCAGGGCGCAGCTCTTAACACTAGCACGTAGTATATTCGCATGGGGTGGCGCTCGCCGACCGACCCAGTCCTAACAACTTTGACATGAATATTGTCTTCGTTTTGCATCCAAGGCCCTTCTATCAGCGGCACCATGCAGAACAAAATTTCCAAAAGAGCTTCTAGTTAACGTCAACGAACTTGTATGTGAGTAATTGTGGTCATACCAGGCAGGAGATCAAGCTTTCGAGCCTTTACTGGCCAACTTGGAATCATCTACGCAAAATTCAGAGTGTAGGACGTCGCCATTGTGTAGATAGGCGTATTCACTCTTCAGCGCGTCATGATGCGTTCCAAATTGAACGACTGCTTTTTTTTGTAGGTCGTTGTTGTGAATGCAGCCTTGGAGCTATCACACGAATGACACTGATGTGGTACACGGTGCGATGACTCAACTTGCTATCAGGGGCTCTCTCAAGCCCGAATATCATGTGAAGAGATAATTCGAAGTCAGGCGCCATAAACCCCCTTCAATCCTCAGCCGCTTACGTCTACCGCAGGAACGCCTTTCAATCCGCCACGACCATCTAGTGTGCCTTCGTCATCGTCACATACATGACCCAGCGAGAAATGAGGTTGGGGTTTCTTGCTGGATTCGAACCAGATTTCTCCTGTCTCATGTGTGACATGTGCCGAGGCTATCCAGACTCTACTCGGAAGAACGACCCGGACGGTATATCACACCACTATCCAACCCGAAGATCCGTTCTCTAGTGTTGGAAACTCCACTTCGGAACACAGACAGACTGTGGAAAATGACAGCGACTATCTCACGGGCCGGATGGCTGGAGATCCAAACGGAGACGACGTGGTTATTTAAGCTGAATTTCACGAGAGTGCACCAGATAAAAACTTGATGGAAAGAACGAGGATGAAGGGTAAGATATGCGCGTACAGTAGTGTAGAGGTAGAACTTGTTGCCAGTTGATATCAATCTCGTACGCTATTCCCTTGCATCGTATCTGAACCAAGTACTGAATTAATAGGAACTTGCAATAAGCTCTTCCTCTATAATACCGTGCACCTAAGTGTACATGTATGACACTTTATTTAATCGTGTGGTATCCGCTCTGAAAGCTATGACAAAGGAGTTAAATACCTTTTCGAGGTACTATTTTATGCATGAATTCCTCCTCCCAAACTGCCTTTGGCATTACGCCATAAAATGTATATAGGTCTCGTTGAACAAAAGAAGAGAAGGAAAGAACGCAGATACTGCGAGAGATATACATCTGGTATGGGGAATAGAAGTGGAGCGATGATGGTCCCTATGACAGCGTAGATGGGAGTTGAATAGAAAGTGCCGTCTTCGAAGGCCAGGCCAAGAGACGAGCCACAGAAACAGAGTACGAGATAACGAGTAGAAATGATATCAATTTCAAAGCTGAAGAACTAGGTACAGACCACGACCTGCTTCTTATCCATTACGATCGTCCTACCATCTTGGCTTGATCCCCCAAGAACAGGCAACGTGGCAAGCGTGAAATTTAAAACTGTCGTCGAACACATGTTCTTCACATGTGCCGTGAGTTTATTGATGTGAGCTAGATCCCAAGTGGCGGACTTATTCTATCCTTAGCACAGGTACGAGTGGGGGCAACGACCGAGATCCGAATAACCCTGTGCGGCAAATTTAAATATGCCTCATCATTGGTTGACTTTTCGACCTTACATTGATTATTCGTGGATAGGTGCTCTTCAATTTCGCCTATTCACGCTGTAAGCGCTTCTTGGTCAGCAGCATAGGTAGGGTAGATAGCAAATCTAGTCTCAGTTGTCACAATCAGAGGTCTGGGATGTCACCAGGGAGTCTGGGGTTGTATATTTAATATTCTTACTATTTTACAAAATTGAAGATGAAGAAAATCGGAGTTTGTGGGCGTCTATTTATACATTATTTGAGGACAGTGGGTCCAACAAGCGAGAGAGGTTGAAAGTGCAAATAATACAAACATTCCCACGTGACCCGGGATCTATGTAGGCGCAAGTCGGCTAGGTTGGCTAATCTAGTCTACAGGCGAAACACCGGTCTACCGACCGTTACAATCCCCCCTCTTAGGATCTTTTTTTCTTACGCTGTCGACGTTTAGCTTTCGTGTGTTCTTCTGCAGGCCCCACAAAGGCACCTGATTCGTCAATTGAGGGTCCGTCGTTGGATTCGATGGGACCGTAGTCGTGTTCGAACACGTCAAGTGCTTTGGTGTCCTTGATATATTCGATTGGTTCCCAGGATGGCTCGGCCCAATTGGAATATTTCACTAGGGCTTGCCGCATGAGACCCCTCCCGCGTCGTACTGTCCTTGCTCGAATAATTTTATCGATTTCATACTCCAGTTCGTTACCTTCGTCTATTAACGCTGGATTTTGCGTGTCGTCACATAGTTGGGATGGTAGGGGATCATTGCTAGCTCTTTTGACCAGCTCGACATGGAATCGTTTGTGTAATTTCCCCGGGACGTTTAATTCCACTGTCAATGGATCCGGGACCGCTGTTACTTCGTATTTTGCGTGCAGCCAAGAGAGTTTCTTGGACAATTGAGGAGTGCTGATATTTTGGAGGTTGAGCCAAACCTTGTCCCCAACCTTGAATTTCTCCGGTTGCCTCCGCAGCCGATTTGCATTTTCCTCATAGCGTTGTTGAGCGGTGGCGATAGCCGCCTGTGCGAAATCTTGAGCTTCTCTAAGACGATTAATCAGGGTTTCGGCGGAGGTCTGTCCTGGGTGACGACGTCCAACTTCTCTTACTGGTTCTTGAATAGGATTTATATTATACCCGTGTCTCAAAAAAAAAGGACTCATACCTCCAATTGCTGAGTTTGGACGCAAGTTTATGGCCAGCTGAGCCATTGGGAGCAATTCGGCCCAGTCGTTTTGGGCATAACACGTAAATGTACGTAGATACTTATACATTTCCTGGTTGGCTCTTTCGCTCGCGTTCGACTGTGGATGGTAGGCAGTCGTAAGGCGTTGGGAGATACCCACCGATTTACAAAAATATTGCCAAAAGTTGCTTAGCCAGTCGCTACCCCGGTCACTCGTAAGGTTATAGGGGAACCCGTGGTACCGATAGTATCTGTCGATGAAAATCCGAGCGCACGACGCCGCGTCCATACTTTTTGCAGCGAAGAGGAAAACGTCTTTTCCCAGGCGGTCCGTAATAACCATTACGTTGGTGCAACCGTCAGATTCGGGAAGATCAGTTACAAAATCGATGGTTAAATCGCTACCCAGCCGTTCGGGGATTGGGAGTGATTTCAAGAATCCAGCTTTGGCCTCCCTCCAGACCGATGTTCGGCCACACGTGTCACAATTCCTTACGAATTGGCGTACCGATGATCGCATTTTTGGCCAAAACCAACGCTGCAAGAGGATGCTTAACATGGTGTCTCTCCCCGGGTGCCCTGAGAGGTGACTGTCATGAGTACGTTGCATAATAGCTGTTCTTAGTGGCTCGTAATTTGGGACCCAGACACGGTCCTCCCTTCCACGTAATACACTGTCCGACGCTACTGTACATTCTGAAATATTTGCTGTCATAATCTGGGCTATGTCGGCCGGGAAGCTTCTTTCACCCGACTTGACTGCATCACGAGCTCGTCTCCACGTCGCGTCTTCCTCCACCCCAATACTCCACAATGTTTGGAGTATTTCGTCCTCGAAGAGTTTTGCATTTGAAGCATCGTCCTTGAACTTTTTTGAAATTGACAGATTTTTTGACACCACCCGGATTCAAAGAATTTAGCTTTGGACCACAAATTAACTGCTTTATCCGTCCCATATTCCGTTCGTCGTCTAATCCCGCTGGCTTATCTTGATCTCGTCGGGAGAGTGCGTCCGGTCGGTCACACGCGCGTCCTGGTCGCCATTCTAGATTGAAATTAAACTGCTGAAGTGTCTCGCTATATCTGATTTGTCTTTCGTTTAGAAGTTGCTTTGTTGTAAAGTAACTCAAGTTTTTGTGGTCAGTTAATATAGTAAAAGGTTTTGAAACTGAGGTGAGTTCCGCCTTCCATTCCTTTAGGCACGCAACGATAGCGTGCATTTCCTTATCATGGATGGGATAGTTAACCTCCGAACTATTCAGCCGCTTAGAAAAATAGGCTACAGGGCGGAGCCTGCCTTCGTCGTCTTTTTGAGATAGGCACCCTCCCATGGCGTACCCAGAACAGTCCGCCTCGAGAATAGTGTCCTTATCTGGATCCCATTGGGCTAGTGCTGGTTCTGAGGCGAAGGCGTTCTTTAGCCGCTTGAAAGCATCGTTTTCTTCTGGGCCCCATCTCCATTGTGTATCTTTTTTTGTTAGGTTAATTAATGGGCTAGCTACTTCGGAAAACTTGTCGATGAAGCACCGGTAAAAATTTGCGAACCCAAGAAATGATCTAACTCCTTTGACTGATGTTGGCGCCTGCCAGTTCTGAATGGCCTTTACCTTTGATGGATCGACAGTTATTCCCCTTCCGGCACGTATGATAAATCCCAAATATTTCACCTCTTGGCATAGAAATTCGCATTTATCAATATCCAGGTACAGTCCTGCGTTGCTTAGTTTGGATAAGATACTTCGGACCGTTTTCCAATGTTCCTCTTTGGTCCCACTTGTATAGGCTAGTACGTCATCCATATACGCGGTTGCGTCGCAGTCCAGATGTTCTTTCAGATGCTCGTTTATGTACCGCTGGAACGTAGCTGGCGCGTTTGACAAGCCAAAGGGGGTGACCAGCCACTCGAAGAGGCCGAGTCGGCATCTAAAGGCAGTCATCCATTCGTCGCCTTCCCGGATTCGTATTCGATGAAACGCCGATTTGACATCTAGCTTGCTGAACCACTTCGCCTTAGACAACTGTCTAAGGGTTTCGTTAAATAGTGGAAGGGGATACCGGTCCGGGATTGTGATCGCGTTTAGGCCTCGATAGTCTACACAAAATCGCAGCCCTCCGTTCGGTTTCTTTGCAAATAGGACGGGTGCGGCGGCCGGAGAACTGCTCGGACGTATCCACCCCTTCGCTGTGAGGTTTGTCAACGTTTTGCGTAGCACCAACAACTCTTCTCGAGACATGCTATAAAGAGGGCCCCAGGGCGGTTGTGAGGGCTTACCATTGTCGAGACTGAGGTTGATGGCGTGGTCTAGCCTTCCTCGATGTGGGGGGAGATCATCCGCTCCGACGTCGTCTGCGAAAATGTGCGCGAAGTCTTTAATCTCATTTGGGAGTTGGAGACGAGCTCCTTCTTCAGTGAGCCGTGGCTTGGTTCTCAATGCTTCGCTAATGTCCTCAACCGAAGCCTTGAAAATAGGTACTGAGGTTAACAATTTCTTTAGATCTCCAATCGATGTAGCTATAGGCTTCCGTACTTGTCTGAGATTGTGACGCCACCGTTTGGTGCTATAAATGGACCCGCCTAACTTGCGTAAGTGAAGGCGTTGGTCCTTGGAGATGATAACCGCGTCTTGGTCTTCGAGCCATTTTTTCCCTAGGATAAGAGGGTGTGTGCTCCCTGGTACTACGTATAACGATAAGTCGTAAATTACATATCCGTCTAAATCAAGATTAATCTGTGTCAAATATTCCACCATTGGTTTATTAAGAGTCGCTTTTTCAGCTGTCTCTAATGGACGTGGGGGAATTGGAATGCGCGTTAGTTTTAGTCTAGAGGCCAATTCATCGCTGATGATGCCTGTACATAAGCAACCGTTGTCAACGAGTCCTTGGACCATTATCTCGTCATTTATAAGAGCATTTACGAGAAAGGGAGAAGATTGCATTTGTATTTCTAGACTAGTACTAACATTACACTCTTGTAGGCGACTGTCCACAAGAGTATCTAGTTTTCCGCCAGCGTTTCGTCTATTTCTTCATACATGCTTGGATCAATAGCCGGTAATGCCGTCGCATTGGCCCGTACACTGCCCGTGACTGGATTAATGGCAGGAAGCAATGGGCAAATTCTCGTATTACATCCTCGTCTTTCGCAACGGTAACACTTCTTCTCTCGTTTTAAGCGAGCAATTTGCTCAGGTGACTTCCATCGTGATTGTCGACCTGCTGGGTGATGATGAATGTTATTAGGTTCGTTGAAATGCCCACGTTGTACCAGAGCCGTGTTCACGCCACCCATAATAACATCGCCAGCCCCGTCAACGTTGCCTTCGTTATTCCTTATATCAAAGTAATCATTTCTCCTACCTCCGTGAAGTCTGAGGTTGACATCACCACCCCGCCTTTCCTCCGGTCGCTGCTCATTCCTTTGCTGCCTGGAATCGTCATCTTCCACTTGCTGGGCTACTTGACCTACTATGCGGACCCACTCAGAGAAATTAGATCGAGGCAGTAAGTGGTTTCCTCGGAGAGCGTGTCGTAACCTGCTGTTCATTGCATTTTTAAGCATCATGGTCTTCGTTCGATCATTCCAGAGATCACCTTCAGACTCGGTCAGCTTGGATGCCCACGTAGGATAAAAGGAGGCCCATATCTGAGTCTCCCCCATCTTAAGGCCGTATAGCTGGTCACAGGCTTTGTCGGTTCTTGTAGTGTCGAGGTTAGAACGATCGAGGAATTCAAGAAAATCTTCGGGCCGCCGAGTCCCGTCGATGCCGCCAGCTTCGAAAAACGCTCCGGCTTTCGTTTGGGCGTCGCCTTTGAGAGCCGTATAGATAGACAAGAAGGCTCTGGTGTCAGTATAGTTAAACGCGTGCCAATCCATCCGAAAGATCAACAGCACTGCGCTTCTCCAAGCTGGGTAATTGTCACGCCTACCATTAAATTCGGGTAGCTCCGTAGGCCGAAATCTCAGTCCCTCAGCTGGAGCTGGGTCTTTCTCTATCACGACACCCGTAGTGGTGTCATCGTTCAGAGTAAGGCGCCTGCGTAGCTCGTCTATCTGTGTCTGGAGACTCGTTAGCCTCTCCTCGTCAGAATCAGAGTCCTCTATCGGGTTTTGGTACGACATAATGTAGAGTTCTCTCTCTCAAAGAAGGAGGTTCAGAAAAAGATATTTGAAGGGCAATTTTGTAAAATAGTAAGAATATTGTCACAATCAGAGGTCTGGGATGTCACCAGGGAGTCTGGGGTTGTATATTTAATATTCTTACTATTTTACAAAATTGAAGATGTAGAAAATCGGAGTTTGTGGGCGTCTATTTATACATTATTTGAGGACAGTGGGTCCAACAAGCGAGAGAGGTTGAAAGTGCAAATAATACAAACATTCCCACGTGACCCGGGATCTATGTAGGCGCAAGTCGGCTAGGTTGGCTAATCTAGTCTACAGGCGAAACACCGGTCTACCGACCGTTACATCAGTGGATTGAATTTGAAGGATGAGCTTCTCCTGGAGAAAAGAGTTGAGTTTGAGCATTACTGCATGGGAAGAAATTTGGAGGGAGTGGTAATCAGCAGAGACTCGAACAAGTGATCAGCCATCTACTCGAGCTGGTTTTAGTTGAGTTGGGATAGATTGCTTTGGGGCCGCTGGAACTGTTGCTTTTGAGGTGCTGATATCGAGGCTGAAGCAAGCGTGCGAGACTTTTAGTGAGGTGTAGCCGCTGGCACAGCAACGGGCGCTATTTTTGCGCTGAAAATTGGAGCTGCTCATGATTCAGTTACAGTAGATGAGTATTGTAATAGGGGCCTAGGAGCGCCTATCATATGGCATTCGAAGTGCCGGCGCGCCACCATCTTTAGTTCGGCTTCAAAGTTCCAAAAGAGTACTTGTAGGTGTTAAGGCAGGCCATCTTTACAGTTAGTATCATCCAAGATACATGCGATGTTTTTGAGGAGAAGTGTAGCCTCGTCCTTCCTAGTTGTGGCTGCGGAGGTAGTTGAGAGGAGGATCTCGGTCAACAACTCCATTGTACCCGTCCAAGCAGAGTAAGTTAAGGGAGGGAGGTAGTGAAGGGGGAGGAGGGAGGAGATTAGCCATGACGGTGTAAACTGGAATGGTAATGATGTCTTGCATTGAAGGTCTTTGATGAAAGATGGCAGTTGTGGATGACGATAATTCCCAGCACGACGCGCTGCGCAGTATCACGTGCATCTCACTAGATACTCGGTTTTTTCGAGTCAGTGTGGCTAGGTGATGTAATGCGATAATCTGACATCTCCGGGATGAGTTCATAAATATTAACTCAGTGCTTCGATCTTTGAGCTCTCGCTTGAAGGAACTTGCGTGCGAAATTGACGTGTGCCATTTCCTCTCAATTTATCGATCAATGTAGTGGGTTCACTGATACGCACGTTCGATAGGCCACCATGTCAAATGATTGTCAAGATCGGTGCTCAGGCTGTGGGTGTCATCCAAAATCGGTGTATCAGTATATCAAATCGCAGACCTTGAGCTGTTGATTCAGATGCGGGTGTCTGAATTGATTGATTAATTTAGAGATTTTAGGATTGGTTGATGGTCTTCGTGTTGTGCTGACTCGGTTATGACTCATGGATATCTGGAGTTTGAAGCTTATGGATAATGTGCCAAGTGACAGAGTTGCTGAAATTAATGAATCATGTATAGCATCTTCCTTACACAATAATAGAACTCGCATTTTAGTTTCATAGTTAGCATCGGATATTGATATTGGAGGAAAGATGTATATAGATACTGCCATTGTCAGAGCAGCAAGAATAAAAGTCTCCGTCAAGGCGATATTCCATCCACTATACGCATTCAGCATAACCATTTATATCGTACTTACCATTCATTCACACCATTAACTATTCCATCGAAGGACAGCACCATCACTAGACAAGTCGCCAGTCACCTCCACATCTCATCAACCCTATAACACTTTGGACTGGATCATTGCAGACAATCACATCATTTACTACTTTTACTCGAATTTACTCACTACTAGTATGTTGGTAATGTAAATAATGATACATGTAAAAATTTTTCTGGGATGCAAAACTGCTACATGTGTAAAGCGCTCGACAATAATCATCTTAGATTGCTACTTTCTTAATTTTTTGCAGCAAGGTTTTCACTTACGACGCGATTTTATTCGGCCCTTCTTCGAATCTTCGATAGAACTTACAAATGTGACATGCTTTTCTTTTTGTTCCTTGCCTAAACGCCTGGCCTCGTTTCCTGTGCTTGCGGTATCACTCAGCACTGATCTGTGTACAATTTCCTCTTCAAAATCTATCTCCGCTACATCACTATCATCCACCTCATCTTCAGATCTCCCACTGTCGATGTTATCTTCATCGTACTCTCCATCATCACTAACAAGACTAGGTGCATTGTTGCTTGCTATTATATGCGGACAGATATCATTTATCGTGGGACTATTAACAATTTCTATACCCACATCATTTTCGTTGATAGTTTCCAGCTGGGCTAGATACGATGGCGTTTCTAGTTGTTCTGAATTTTCTGCCGAGTTTACAGCAGGAGACGCTTCGGAACAACAAGTTATTTTATCATCCTCGTCTTTCGATACCTTTCCATCACTCATTTTTGCACATTCAGGCCGCCCGAGTGCACCAGATGATATGTCTACTCGTGCTGGCATTCGCATTTGCGAGAGATTTAAGCAAGACTCAGGAGTAAGATTTTCGATTTGCGCATTTGATGATCGGACAGAATCATCCGAATCATCCTCATGTTGAGAGTCTTCAAAGTCAACTGGTTGTTGAACTTCGACAATGATCTCATTCAGATCTCCAGCGAAGCCTCGACGGCTTAAAAGCTCAGATAAATTAGGAGTTATTGAAGAGAGGGCTCGAGTTTTTTTTTCGGTGTGAGAAATTTTTGATTTACTTGTAGGAATTGACGTAAACCCAGGAAGTCGCCCTTCATGGAGCATTGCTTTTGAGTCCGCAACACGTGACAGGAGAGCTTTACAGGCTTCGATTGCTTCCTTCCCTGTTGGTGCACTTCTAATCAGAGGATGAACGAGACCATTAGAAGTAGCTAAACCATTTTGATACCCCACAATTCCACCAGCCTCATTAAAATCAACTGCCTTCCCGCAGGCAATTGCAGCTTCTTCATGGCTTTTATAGTCACGTTGGTGAGCTATACGGCAATGATTAATGAATCCTTGTGTACTTGAAAAATTTCCACGGTCACAATCGAGGCAGACAAGCTTCACAGTTTGTCCGTCCGAGCGTTTAAGGATACACGGTCCAGATTTATCTCTAGCTTGAGGATAGCCACTAGAAAGAGCGTGTAGTTTTTGACTAGCGGTGCCTCGTAATCCCAACTTACCAGCCCTTGCAGTACCCTCGGCGATGCTATTTCTTGTAGCACGACCTTCCGATAAAATCTCTCCATTCCGCGACTCGTCCCCTACTTGCCATGGCACACCATCGAAATTTGGGTCTGGAATAAGCCATTTAGCATAGTGTCTGGTATACGGGCCATCGGTAACACCGAAAGGCGGCGCCCAGGGTGGAGCTGTTTTCGTGTGAGAGACGACGGGGCCAGTCCCATTACTCACGTTCAACATTACTTCGGGAGTTGCTCGAGAGTTTGGATATGGAATTAGATGACAACGACGTAACTGTTCTAGAGCTACCTGACATTTGGCTAGTTCCTGATCTATCAGACGCAATTCGTTATGTTTCAGAAGAATTTCAAGACTGAATTGAGCTTCAATGGTTCTACTGAGAAGATGCGAGTCGATCGTAGGTTCTGTAGCTTCTTTCTTTGCCACGTCACCGAGCTTGGTCTCTTTTGGTGAAACAGGGCTTCTGAGGGCAGCCACATCTTTTCTCAGTTTTAGGTTGTGAATCTCGTGATCAAAAGATGAAGTTGTCTTCTCGCTCAGACTGCGTTTTCGTTTTGTGGGAATTCCTGAGTAAGTCACGGGACGGGTGGCGTTCAGCATCTCGCTCTCATCATACCCATTGACTACTTTTTTGTAATCTTTAAGAACAAGCGGCCACGAAGCTAAATGAAACATTCACACATACACCTGCGATGTTCTTATAGCGGGGCGAAAAACGTGGTGGAAAAACGTTTCGGCAGTGAGGATGATATCTTCACGATAATCGAATTTTTAATATTTTGAGCGTTGATTTTACACGAGTCTGCAACCCAAGTAAAAATAAATCGAAGCGCGGAAAGAAAAGGATTGACAGTAGATCAACGAAGGTTGTACAATAAAAAACGAATTAAAATGTCGTGTCGCAGAGATGCCGACAATGACGTGGAGGGATGTGGCGTGTTGTGGTGTGTTGTGGCGTTAATATGAAGATGGATAGGACTTGAAATTGTTCTCCCGTCGTGGAATGTTCGAGTGCATAAAAAAGTCGAGCGAAGTCAAGAGACTGCTGAGAGAATGGGAGTTGAGAAAGAAAAGAAAAAAAAAAACTCCCCGGCGTTCTTTTGTTACCTGTACATAAATATGTAAGGAGATATCGTCGTGATAAAGTAAGTTCACAAAAACGAAGTTTGATTAAGTAGGAATTAAGATTCGGTCAAGGGTAAGTTTAAAAGACAACGTAGAAAAGAGTCGGTTCAACGACTGAAGAGTAGATCGGAGAGATTTTCCGGGTAATTCGGTTTGAATAGTCGGTGGTTGAAATTAGATAATCTACTTTTCTGGAGGATATTTTCGTTGACGCTGTGGTAGACACTGTCGTTGTTGTCGTTGCTGCTGCTTCTATTATTGACGCTGTCGGTGTTGTTCTTGGTCTCGTTGTTCGAAGAAATGAAAGGAGGAGAAAAAATGAGCGTTGAATGAGGCGACGAACACGACAGGGCTGGAACTTGGATGGTCATACCAACTAGGAGGAGGAGGGAGGGAGGGGGGGGGGAAAGGTCACCGGGAACTTGGTTGGGATGAGGTACAGTGTGCATTAGTGAAGAACACTACTTAATTTGTGGGCCATATTGGGATTGAGCCTCTAATGTAGCTGGAGTAAAAAAGAGAATCATTTTAGTCATGAGCTAGTACATATATGGACTAAGATAGCCGATATGAACTGTTTGCGAATGAGCGACAACACGTACACGTAGTACAAAGGTTTTGAATCAGAGCTTCAATTCATTATTGTTAATTAGTGATTCTATAAAAGGCACCTTCACGTGACCGGAGCAAACAAAAAATCCATGATCTTGGGAACACTTGAATGAGCGTCCATACCGAAAGATGAAATGGATAATCTATGATCATTTATTCCGAAAATACTGTATCTAATTTTCTTCTATGCCGGTACCAGCACTATATATGTATGTAGCAAGTTGAGATCTCGCAGTTCTCGTAGTAGAGATACCGGTCGTAGCTACCGCGTCCGTTCCCATATTTATTTTTATCTGCCAAGTAATTCAGGCAGCTAATCTTCTCGTGCAACTAGCGCTTGGGAGGTCTGCCTTTAAAATCTGTGGGGATAGTTAAGCAAACTTGGCGTGCATTGAGGATTTCTTCCTTGCCCCTAGTCTCTCAGATCTTCAGCATTCGTCATCATACTTCTGATCAAAGTCAATATGACCCTAGAGCATCGGTCAATCCGGGTAAAAAAATGATAAAACTGGTGTAAGTTTGTGTCGACGGATTCCCCGTGCGTATGTGCCAAAAATTTTGTGATTCGTTGAACTTCCTTATCGATACACGTCCGCACGTTCAATTCTCGTGATAAGGTAAATTTATCGGTGCACGGATAGATAGACAAAAATATGTACATGTACGACGGCATCAGAAAAAAGAGATATGATTTACATGGTAAAAGAAAAGAGGAGACAACTGCTTGACCGTACGGGCATTGAAAGACCTCTAAATTGTGACACAGATCCAGACAGACACGACTGGAAACTCTGAAACCGCCGCTCCCGATAATCGATGTCCCCTGTTCCTAGATTAACCCCCTTTCTTAAAAGTACTATCCGTTTCAACCTGGGCCAGCTCATAATTGATGCAAAGCATTTCTTTCCAAAGACCGGCTCTGACCGGACCAACTTATAAGGTGCCGAACCCCCTTCCGATCCCGAGAAACTTGGCCCTCCTTGGGCAGCCCGCCTAACCTAAATTCCGTGACTCGGCATTCCGATTCAGCAATCACTCTTATGAGAGTCTCGAATATCATCAATTCAACCGAGTGGTTGGATTAGATTGACCGCTATAGTTCTGTGTGTGACTTATTTATCACGTTCTGCGACACCAGATCAGCTATAGCTTCGTAAAACTTGTACACATCATGAGGAATTCGAGTGCCGCCCTGAGAAGAGAGGGGACGATGGCGCTTGGTGGACTAATATCTTTGTAAAAATGACTCGTGATCGGGGGTCGGGCAACTTCATCTCCGAGCTACCTGTAGTCCGTGCGGTGCTAGCTATTCGCATCAAGAGCCAAGTACAAGTAATTTCAAATTATTAGCATATCGGTGTCAACAGCCGTCAGACCTCAGTGTCCGATCAATGATTTGCAGGAATAATTGCCTCTCTACGTTCGCTCGTTGAAGATCTTTCTACAGGTTCAAATACATCTCGATTGTATCAAAAATTTATGAGGTAGCTGACGACGCAGCATTCTACAGACTTCAACTTCAGCATCCACTCCTAAAATGTCAACTCCACCATAAAGCATGGCCTAACCTACAAGATAGTGTTAAAGGGAGCTGTGACGACGCGAGCTACAAATCCTCGTGTTATGATTCGGCAAATTTTGCCACAATACAAAGCATCAGATCATCAAATACGTTGGCGTATCAATAGAGTCTTAACCGCCTAATCTAGGGCACGTAAAAATGCAAACCTGAACAAGATCAAGATATAGTTTTCTAGTGGTATCCAAAATTCGTTGTATTAATTGGCTGGCAGCAACTAAGTTCCCAATTTTGATCGCAGGCAAGGGGATATTTAAGAGTGTAAAGAATGGGCTATCCACCTTGTCCCTCAAAAATTCAGGTAGAAACTTCAAACGCTACAAAATAACATATCTGCTCAAGACTCTCTTTGAAACTCCCATGAGCTTGCGCGATGAGCTGCACTTAAACCCACGCCAATGAAGCCCCTTATCGAGGAGTTTCTGTATGCAACGACAGGCCTTAATTTCTATCCAAGTGACATTTACAATGGATGGAACTGGCTATTGCGACGGGAATGTCAAATTGTAGTGAGGCGCGAGCGTATTTTGAATCAGAGCACCCCACTTTGTCCGGAGTTCTTTGCAAACTGTGAGGGCATCGGGATACTGATAATACAGGGATTCAACAGAGAGATTCCTGATCGTCCTTCTATTGACTAGTACCATCCAAAATTGAATGCTGCTTGTAGAGGAAGAATCAGTCTAGATAGGTGCTTAGCGCCGGTTGCCAGTCAAAGGTATGAGATTCGCAGATTCAACTCTGTAAAAGTCGTTCAGTGACCGTTTTCCAGATTACACATATCCAATTCGTTGAGAAAAAATTTAATCATAATTTAGTGGCTAAGTAGAAATCTATTGAACGTATGCCGTAATTCTGCGCTCCTTACGTTTTTGATCACGTCTGACCTGATTTAGCGCCATATTGGCCCATGCAGGTATTTACGGAAGATGACGATTGTCTACAGAACGACTAAGTTTTCACGTGTGGAGCGCCCATACAGTAGAGCCTGTCCAAACCCTTAGTGGGTCCCGGTATGATTGTTGAAAAGATTGATTTTGGTTTTAACGTTTATATTTGCAATACTTACCCCTGCACCCAATATGACAAGTAAGGGTAAGTGTTGCGAAAGTAAGTACCAACTGTTGAATATATCTTAACAATAATTAAACCCAGGACCCACTAAAGGTTTGGACAGGCTCTACTATATTGTGATTCCGTTTGTAGATACCACAACGAAGTTAACTTCTACGCCATGTAACTTCTCTGCTAAAAATCCACTGTAGGGAAAGGCGAGAAAGTCCCGAGGGTATCTGAATGTTCTTTTACCATTTCACATATTATATTAACACCGCGAGATCACAGATGTGAGAGCCCTACTGGATCCAAACTAGCTTTCTCCTCTTACAAGCGGAACATGTGTCAAAGCTATCAGATATTACCTGAGAGATCGACCCGGACGGTGTACCGCCGCACCATCCAACCTCTGCGTATCCTCCGGTGATACAGGTAATAGTTCATTAGTATAATTACTATCATTATTTGATCGTTTATTACATCTACACATAATGGGCAGCCAGGCACCCTGTGTTCTCTGTTGGGATGAAAGACGTCGAGAAGTAGACTTCTCTCAGTCACGACAGGTATATGACACAGCTTTGAAGCAGAACACTCATACTGTGGGTGCATTCGCTGATACCGCTACAGGGTGTCTCATCTTGGGGACTTGCACCCCTTCCCTTAAATGGAAGTACCCATGCAAGGTAAAAATGTATATAAAAAGACCTTAAGTTGCCCAGCATGCTTCATCACCAAACTACATCGACCACGCAGAAAGTAGTCTCACGATGCTCATCTTTACTTCGAAGTAGGTGTTCTGGCTATGGGAACCTCCGTATGAACATGATCAGAGTGGCGTAGAACAAAATCATCTTTCGTTGTTTTTAGTAATAGTGCCCACAAACCCCAGAGTCGATAACCTTCGCATCAATCCAGCGTCTCTCCCCCTCCAACTCGCCTCTCTTCCCTCATCCCCAATTGTCTCTTTCCTTCACATGTGTGCCTCTACAGGAAAATTTGCTTCCCAAAATTTTAGGTCTCTCTTCAACTTTGTACATGTTATAATCTTAGTTTCCCAACAAATGGTGTTGGTGTGTAGCTTCGATTGATCGAGACGACACAACCTTGGCTATTGACCACTAATGTGGAGACAATTAGTAATTTGAGCTACAGCACGGTCCAACAGGATGTATATATAAACAAGCTGTTAGTAAAGTCTACATATCATTCATTAACTTTCTTCTTACCATCTCTGTTCCAAATATCGACCCACGTCGTGACCATTACACACACTCTAAGCCTCCATCCTGTGACATTCGCTCTCTTGTGATTAACCATAGCGCTTAACTTAAAATAGTGCACCAGGTCTTAGGTTCCCTGTCGAGTATCCATAACCAGAGCGTTTAGTTGATGCTTGTGAGCGTGGAAATCTTCGGTAAGTTGCTATTATCAAATGAAGAACATGATCATTAAGAGCAGTGGCAGGATAGTGAGTCGATCTGCGAACGGTGTTGTTAAATGAGATGTTAGCTAGGTTTCAAGATGGTTTGGACAGAGGGTGACGTTTGAGTGCGACCGCGATTTGGTTGCGCTTCTCTTCTTGGCTATTCCAGATATACAAACATATTGAGCGTTTACAGCCGGCACAGCGTGGAGATTAGAAGTTCGATTCCGTCAGCCGGCTTTGAGTTATATCTACATGATATCCGGGTGTAACTGCCCGTCATGTTAGGTTGAGCCATCGGCGCATGTACCGTACAGTCTATCAGGGGCAATTAGTTATACTTGCATGTAGTATTATACACCTAAATATTGTTAGTAAAAAGCGCTAAATTTGTCTAAATAGTAACAATATTCAAGGCTGAAATTCTACATGTAAGTGAAACTAATTGCCCCTGATGCCGATACTAGTATCATGGGCGTCATAGATTTAGGGCTGCATACTCAAAAATAAATTTAAAAAAATGGGCTGGAGCGGGCTGCCCCCCTTCACCTGGGCGCCTTTTGATGATTGGTCGGACGACAAAAGTCACCCAGAGGCGCTGAACAGCTTTTTTTTTTGTAAATCAGTTCAGCGCATGCAGCCCGTGGCTATGACGCGAATGCTTACGGAAGATACGTATATTTTGTAGATGACATAGTAGCAAAGTTTGGAACGTTCATTCTCAGATTTCATTTGCAGATACAACTACGAGAATAATGCCTTACGACATGTACCCTCTTCCGTGAATACCCACCACAGGGAATGGCGAGAAAAACCCATGGTTATCTGAATATGCTCTCATCATCCTACGAATACATTATCACCGCGAGAGAAGTGGTGTGGGAGTCTTGCTGAATTCGAACCAGCTTTCTCCTGTCTCGAGTGGGCCATGTGTCCAAACAATTCAGACTCTACATGGGAGTACGGCCCGGACAATGTACCACTGCACCATCCGACCCTGGTATTTGGTTTGAGCGAGTCTGTTGATGATAATGTATTCCATCCGAATTCTCCCTAAACATCCCTTGGCGCTAACTCTCAAGTTCACAAATTATCTTAGAACTCTCCAGCATTACTTCAAATCAGAAAAATCATGCATTCTACCGATGCCTTTCCAGCTGCTGTGGTTTTGTCTCTTTAATATTTTGATTGATAAGGCCTTGAACACGTTTACTTGTGAGTACTACTATTAATAGTAAATGTGGGGGGGACGAAGACAGCGTTTCTACCTGTTCGTGGTGTCCCCTACAAACCTGGAGTTTATCTTCAGAGCCAACAGAAACACGCAATACTTGGTCATGGAGGAAAAGTCACCCAAATAAGTTTCCGGGGCGTACCCACCTCCCGTTATGGTGGTGATAGATCAGACTAAGTTGGCCCTTTTTACTAAGATGAACTCTCACTGTTTACAGATATTCTGGCATTATACTGTCTCCCGATGAAAGAGCACCGCTACCTGAGCGCTGGTGGTTTCGGTATAAGGAGGATATCTGAGCTATGGGATATAAGGGAAATATAGATGAGGATACGCACCTCGTGTGGCTCTGGTGTCTAGGCCTCGCCTGGCTGGGGTTGCAGGTTTTTGAGACTTTTTACCGTGTACCGGTTTCCATGGCTGCTATTTTTCTATTTTTTTTGAGCAGAAGGTTCCGTAAAAAAGGTGGATAAATTCTACGGGTAATTACTGAGCTAAATGGCTACCCGTCATGGGTCAATGTATCAATGATCTTAGGTTCGAGGTAAAAGGGGATAGGGGATAGGAGCACTGTAAAAGGTGTGGCCTGGGTCAGAGAGGAGTTCTAGTGTTATTATAGTCTTGGACTCTACATAGCACGAATAAACACCACTACAAACAAAACAAACATCTCGAAAACTTCCCTAGAATAACTACATGCCCAATTTCCCTTCCACTCCTCTTCTCCAATTATCGTAAGATCCTTCTCCTCGTTTGTGCGCTGCCGCAAGGCCTGGCCGATATGCCGGCGGTGAAAAAGAACCAATCTGCAGCAGAGACTGCCAGAGAACGAGCCCGTAGGGCACCCAAAATTCAAGGCCTCGCGCAACATTCTCAAGCTCCCCCTACGTCAGAGGCCATTACTCCGAGGAAATCCTTCTTCCCCAATGATACTGAAATGACTGGTGCTGAAAATCTCAGGCAAGTCGGTCAAGAACCCGCATCAGGAACCCCCACCAACCCACCCTCTGAGATTACGAATGTCTCCAAGAAAGTACCATCGACACAGGCCAAGCCGACAGGTCCCGCAGTGCGTAAGATACCGAAAGTTTCTCCAGTCGTCCCGGAAAATGCAACAGGGACAAAAGATGCTGTTAAAATCACCAATCGACCGACAAGCAGCACTGGTAATCCAACCAGGGCCGATCAAGTATCTTTCGAACTCCGCTTAACGATTGAGGCCGAAGAGCACCGAGCAGCACAGACTGCTTCAAAACTTACTTTATGCACTGCTGCCATCAATGGTGTAGAAAACGCCGTCTCTGTTCTGGCTAATGAAGGCAACAGACAATATGTTGAGGCCATGAAAGCCCACTTCCGAGCGGCAGTCGCGCAATTCATGACAATGGGACCGGGAGTCTCACCCAACTTACCTCCCCGCCCTCCTCGCCCTCTTCGCCCAGCTAGTAACGTCACTTTTTGGGAAAACCCCCCAGCTGGTTCTACCGGCGGACAGCCTTTACAGATTTTCGAAGCGACGACTGCAGAGCCAGGTCCTAAATCATCATGGGCCACAATTACCAAGAGAGGACATCAAAAATCCTCTGGGCCTGCTAACTTCGGTCGCGCACCAACTACGCGGCCCTCTCCTTGAGTACCAGTGAAGACGGTAGCTCCGTCTCAACAAGACGAGAGACTTTTTCTCAGACTCGGAAAAGACCACGACTGGCGTCAAATCCACCCAGCGGGCGTCTGAGAAGTCGCCGCTAAATACCTCGGCTTACTACCTGCCACCATCGAGCATGTTCACCGTGTCCCCACTGGCTTCGCACTTAAAGCGAAAGATAAGGAAACGTGCCAGACTATGCTGGACCTAGCAGAAGCTTTTACCACTCAAGGAGCGAAGCTGGAAGAAGCGTCCGACTTGGTGGTTTTACGATTTTCCACGGTCCCCTTGGCCTTGAACACCGTTATTGGCAGGGTTATAGTCTCCGAAGAGCTGATTCGAGATAAGATTTTAAGGGTCACCGATACCAACCCCCTCAAGGTACGTCCACATGGAAAAGGCCGACTTGGAGCTTCCTTCCAATCGTGGCTGGCACACTTTGAAAAAGCCTCCGCGCCGCGACCCGGCTTTCGTTTGTTTGACAAATCTGGTGTTGCTGTACGACATCAATCGCAATGTACTGTGCAGCAATGCAAACGCTGCTTGGAGTTCCACGGCACCCGAGGATGCTCTCGTGCACCAGCTTGCTGAAACTGCTCTTCCAAAATGCACTCAACTTCTGAGTGTAAGGCTCACACCAAGTGCCGAAACTGCGAGGGACCTCACCGCTCTGACAGTCGTAGCTGTCTGGCTTGCCCAACTCTGTCTGGTCCAGTTACCAAAAAACAAATGGTAACAATTCGACAAGCCAGTCAACGCGAATTTGTTGCCGCTACAGCTGCAAAACAGACGACAACCAGCCCACCCGCGATATCAACCGTAAGGGTCGAAAGATAAGTGCTATTCGCAGAATATCTAGAGCTAGATACAAAAGAAGATCTTGAATTGAAGAGCTATTTCTGAGGCAAATTCTCAATATATCCTTCTTCAACATTATTCACCTGACTCTTGTCCAGAGAGCCTTTTCCTTCTTGACAAGCCTCCAGGAAATTCAACTTCATGCACGTTTACCCGCGCCGTTATACTCGATCAGTTATCAGTTAGAGAATAATCTCGCTGCATATAAGTATCATCCATAAACCTCATTTGTCGGTCCCACAGATGCTTCACGTTTGTCCCTTAATAAAGTTCGTTAAGGTATGGTCCAAGCTTGCTATTTATAGTGTACGCATTAAGATGAGTCAAGCAGCCCGACCCACATTATACGTTTTATAATTAGTGACTCTGACGTCTCGTGATTAAATTTATAAGCAAGGATAGCTGATGAGTAATTATTAATAAAAAGGCCTTAGCCTAACGAAAGTCAGGCCTCAGGCCTGTGACATCAACTTCCAATTAGTTCGAGGCTCTCGCGGAAGATACACTATTGCCTGACATAGAAGAATCTGGGGAGAATAACCCTCGAACCCAATTATGAAGGGCACTCCACGAGTCCTCTCCCGCCCCCCACCTACCTTAAATTTTATGTCAATCAATGTAGGAAGAGGAGGAGCAACGCAGGATATCGCGCTTTCCCGAGCTTTTAAGCTAGACGTTGATGTATTGCTAATTCAAGAGCCTTTGTGGAACAAACGCACAAAGACTACTAAGTCACACCCAGGATATATCTGCCATATACCACATGGTGGACTATACGTAAGACAAGGGCAGTGACAGATACACGAAAGAGCGATAGTGTAGTATCAGTAACCCAGATATTCCCATATACAAAACCAACCGCAGACTACTGCTGGGTGGTGGCTAACGATATCACATTTTGCAATCTGTACAAAGCACCAAACGATGCAACGGCAATTCGACCACTTATCAGCTGGAACCCGCCTCCAAGATGTATCGCAGCGGGAGACTTTAACTCTGTGTACGAAGCCTGGCAACTCCATGCTACTAGCCCTCATGGAAAAGGGGAACAAACAGAGAGATGGGCAGAGACACACAACCTATCCTGTCTCCTCGTAGGCGAGCCAAGACATCGAGCAGGAAATCCACTCGACCTTGTATGGACCAATATCAATGGCACACGTGCTTGGATGGATCGATCCGAATGTGTGACAAGTGTCAACCTTCCTCTGCGGGGTTATGCACCTGTTGTCAAAGTATCCATAATCCCAGAATAATCAAGACTAAGGGTGCCAGAGGAAATTCTGCCAAGGTACGCCCAGGCAATTGCACAGTGGATTCATCCACCGCCATCACTAGTCTCTGTCAATGGGATTGAAAGCTACGCTGAAGAACTCTGTCTCCATCTCACAACTGCGATCACAGCTACTGGCACTCGGCCCAGGAAGGGAAGAGGAAAATCTGCAGCATGGTGGACCCAGGAATGCAAAATGGTGCATTTGGAGTATCGTACAGCGATGACCCCTCAGGAGCGTGCAACGGGGGCAAAAAAGTTAAGGACTACAATCACTGCTGCCAAAAATGAGCACATGACTCGGAAAATTGAAGCAATGACTACACCAGCTGATATATTCAAGCTCATGCAAACGTCTTCTCCCCGACAAGCTAGCATCCCCCCTCCACTTGCCTACTAAGGGAGAATGGTCACTAACCAAGCAGAATGGGCACAAATACTCCGAGATAAACTCCTAGCTCGCTATCAAGCATCAGACGATCTTGAAGCTTGTACTGCTTCAAGCAACAACTGTATCCGTTGGGACGAGGAAGTAACAACTGAAGAACTCCGTGAATGTACTATTGGATGTGAAAATAAGGCTCCTGGAGCAGATGGAGTCTCCGTGGAGCTCCTTAAGATTTGTTGGAACACCATTAGGACCGTGTGTGACTGAACTTTTTCGGGCCTGCATTCGATTCGGCACACACCCTACTTGTTTCAAGCTGGCTGAAGTAGTTCTCATACAGAAGCCAAACAGAGACCCAACCACGCCAAAGGGTTGGAGACCGATTGCGCTTCTATCGTGCCTTGGTAAGGGCCTGGAAAGATTACTAGCAAAACGTATGGCTCATCTTGCGGTCATATATGACGTTATTGGTAAACAACAGTTTGGGGCAATTCCAAGGCGGTCTGCCACCGATCTTGTTTCATGCGTAGTTCACGATATCAAAGAAGCTCGATCTCAAGGATGGGCAGCAATGTTTTTAACTCTGGATGTGCAAGGCGCCTTCGATGCCGTCTTACACAACCGATTGATAAGGAGAATGCAGACACAAGGATGGCCAGACTACATCCTTCAATGGACAAAATCATTATTCTCGCATCGAAGGGCACAGGTACGCTACATAGGGGGAGTAACCTCACCACTTCTATTTCTCCTCTACATGGCAGAACCGATGCGCGATGGAAACCCTCTGTCAAGATTTAGCTACGCCGACGACGCAGGTATCCTCGGATTTGGTCCCACTATAGCAGAATCGGCAGCTGCGGCCCAACGCGAAGTGGATCATCTTCTTGAATGGTCTCGTCAGAATGCTGTTACCTTCGACATGAGCAAGTCCGAAGTGGTACAATTTCCCGGTCGCCGCCGCGAAGGAGCTGTTGGAATCAACATCATAGGTAATTTAATCCAACCGGCTGATTACATCCGCTGGCTTGGAGTCTATCTAGATCCCCGACTCGATTTCAAGCATCACGTCACTGCCTGGTGCGAGAAGGCAATGAAAGTTGCTCACTACATGCGACGTATAAACCCCTCAACTCGTGGAGCAGCACCGGGGGCGCTAGTAAGGGCTGTAGATGCGTGCATCGTACCAGTCGCGACTTATGGTGCAGATGTCTGGTGGCCAGGAATCAAACGCCCAACACCAAGAGGTATTGTTGTTTCATTCACCGCTAACTTTTGTAGTATGATTGACAAAGCCATTTTAACAGGACTACGAGCTGTTCTACCGACTAGAAAGACAGTTTCAACGGCGGTTATTCATCGGGAGGGAGGAGTTTCACCTGCGAAGATCATACTCGAAAGTAACCGACTACAACTAGCAGATAGGCTTCAATCGCTCGACGATCGCCACCCTCTTAGGATTCGTGCCGCCATGTGTTCCAGTATAGGAACACAAAAATATAAAAAGAAACTCATAAAATCTAGACGGCCAGAACTACAAATATCGCGCGTTCAACGCGCCTATCGAGAGCTCCCTGAAACAGAGGCAGCCGAAAAACTAGCGCCCACCGCTTACTACGACAGTTTTGGCTTGAAAGTGGCATCACGTGACGTATGTAAACAATGTATTGACAATATCCCAGAACTAGAAATCTGTACTTATTCGGATGGATCATCAGACGGGCATGGTCACTCCGCTTGGGGACTCATTCTAAAAAGAGGAGGAAGGACTTTTGTCAAGGGTAGTGGCATTAAGCACGGCGGAGAAGTGCTGGATGTAGAAATTAAAGGAGCAAGGATGGCTTTGGAGGCTGCGCTCCGGTGTGTTAAAGAAGACCGAAAGATAATTGGGGAAGGGAGCCAGCGAATACACATGTTTCTGGATAGCTAGCAAGCAATTAAAGCACTAGAGACGGGAGTCCCTACCTCGAGTCATGATGAAGTACGACGATTCCGGGCAATATCAAAGCAGGCCAAGGTACAGTTAAAGTGGGCACCCGGACACTCAGGAATCCAGGGAAATAAGGAAGCAAACGTTGCTGCCCGTGCCGCACTACGAAACTTGCCTAGCCAGGGCACTAAACCAGGGAAACTCACCTTGGCTCACTTTCGTCGTCTCATGAACCAGCGACGACAGACTCTGCTGGATACCTGGTGGGAAGAGACATGTCCACCTCGCTATCGTAATTTGGACCTGCTTATGCGTCGACGTAAGCCACCTGAGCTAGCCCTTTCAAGGCGCTTACTGCGTGAATTGATTGCCGCTCGTACTAGACACGGCAACTTCGCGACATATTATCGCCGATTTAACACCCTAGACGCTCCTATGGAGTGTGCCTGCGGGGAGGAGACTAATCCGACCCATTTCATACACTGTCAACCTTACGCGAACAAAACGTGCAGACTTAGGAGGCTATTGTCTCATAATGAATTTATTAAAAAGCTTCATCAAATTTTCTGAGGAAACTGATTGTTTTCGTAAATCATCCTGGTAACTGGTCCACTGCTCCCAGCAGGAATTGGATAAAGAAGTCATCGCAAGGAGCATGACGTGAGGGAAACGGGATGAGAAATTTCGTCATCTGATCCATAATTTGAGTTATTTGATTTTTATTTGTTAGGGTATGATTTCGAATTTTGGGTTGTGGTTTATTTTCTAGAGTTGGAATTATTGTACGTACTTGTTTATTTAACTGGCTACTAGTTTGCAGCGGTTCACGCGGCGAGACCGAGTTAGGCGTGTTTTAGACATAATCCTAGCCGTGTACACCGGTCCATGACTCCAAGGAGAAAAGGGGCTGACATCAGGACTTAAATAATCAAAAAAAAGAAAAATAACATCCAGAAAAATTCCCCAAATGCCCGTTGTTACCTCCTATCCCCTCATAAAACATTACTACACTTCTATCTTCTCGTTGTAAACCACTGTCTGTCTTCTTAAGATGGGCGCGGTGAGAAAAAAGCGTCAACCGACGCCAACTGCCAGTGGCAACCGGACACAAATGTGCCCAACAATACCAGGCCTCACGCAGAAGGTAAAAGGTGTAACTGCGGTAGAGAGCTGACCCCCCGGGAAGTACCCCAACCTCCCTGACGCTGAAATGATCGATGCTGAGCTTACCAGATCGACAAACCCGGTCTCCGAGACCACGAAAACCGCCGAGCAGGTCCCAAAGGCCTCCAGCTCGAAGAAAGGAAAGGAAGTCGTCCGAGAGGAGTCGACTCAGAACGCAGAATCGTCTGCAAGGAAGATCGCTGTGCCAGTTTTCAAATGCACAGTCGCCCCGAAGACCACTGGCTACCCCCAAGAGCTGCAAGCTGTGGTCGAAGCCGAAAAACGCCGAGCCGACAGAGTGTCTGTTCACCTCGGAAACTGCTCCACTGCCATAAACAGTATTGAAGCAGCTCTCTCGCCACTCTCGACTGGTGAGAATAAATCTTTTGTAGACGGCATCAAAGTCTGCCTACGGGCTGCAATCGCGCAGTACGTTCACACCGGTCCCTGCTCGACACCTCCAATCCTGCCCCCACGACCGATGAACCCTGCACCAAAGGTCTCTGACAACAGGGTACTTACCACGACTCACCAGGCTCAGGTTCCTACAAACACCTAGGCAACAATAGCTCGAAAAAGTCTCCGCAACGCTGCAGCCTTTACCCCCCCAAAAGCAGCATCTTCTGCTAAAAACATGAAGAATTCAAATCCAAAGCCGATAGGCGACTTTTTCTTCGACTGGAAGAAAGCAGCGACATGCACAAGCTTTCACTTGCTGGTGTCAAGGAAATGCTGATACTGAAGTTGGGCCTTTCGGAGGATAAAATCAGCTTATTTCAAAGAGTGAAAACTGGATATGCCCTTGCCGCCAAAGACGAGGCAACACGGCAATCAATCCTAGAAATCTTCTCGGCAGCATCAGGAGGGATCTATAAACTGGAAGAGGCGTCTAACCTTATCGCGATCAGTATCCCCACCGTCCCGGTGACGTTAAACACATCTTTTGGCCGCTGTCACAGTCTAGACAAAAGCGCCTGCGCAGCTAAATGTGTAGAGGTACTTAATAATTAATTCTATGATCCAGATAACTAACTCGCAATTTACAAGTACATGTAGATATATACATTTCCCTCGAACTGAACTACTCGCCCCACCTTGACACTAATCATGGATCGTAATATTCTCATGAAACAGAAGGTCTTCTCGTGCCACACAACCTCCCTGTATTGTGAAGCCGCCACGTAATAGCAAGTCTCCGAATAGAAGTCGGTCCGCTTGTATTAGCAAGTTTCAGTATAATTGAAACACCCTGCAGGACCAGGCCGTGCACAATTCACTATCTATGTAAAGTCTGTGCACGCCTATGCACAACATAGGCTACAGGCATAAACCAGCTTACCAGCTGCTACAGCCGCAAACAAACAACGGCAAAAATGGTCCCCGACGAGATCACTCGGGTCACCAATACCATATCAATGTCATGAGTGGCATGTAGACAGCGGACAGGAGCAAGAACAAGACAAGACCCGTGATGTCAGGCTATGGATGCTGTCCTATATAATACACGAGATAGATGCATTACCAAGTGGCTAAAAGACGAGACCAGAAATCATAGCACACTATGCTCTGGCTATTTCCATATATATATTATACAACAGAGGCATTCCTGACAACCAACCCAGATCCGATTACATGGCACCTGCAAGGAGGGGTCATTATACCGAAATTGGATGGCGCTCTTCCCACGTGAATCCGCGCCTCGGCCTGGTTTCAGGTTATTTCACGAATCCGGAATGGCAACGCCATTTCGACCCCGACGACAAGTTGAGCAGTGTAAACGCTGTCTCGGCTTCCGCGCCACACGTGGGTGCTCCCGCGCCCCAGTATGCTGGAATTGTGGTTCAACAATGCACTCCGCCACGGAGTGCAAGGCCCCTACGAAGTATCGAAACTGTAGAGGACCCCACCGATCGGATAGCTGGAGCTGTCTGGCTCGAACTATGAGGACCGGCCCGGTGACCAAAGAACAGCTCGTCATGATCCGACAGTACGGTCAACGCGAGTACGCGGCAGTAGCCAGAGCGAAGGTTGCTGCTAGAAAAGCAGAAGATGTGGCCAAGGCTGCGTCAGCAGATGTTCCGATGGAAGAGGGAATGGGATTTGGGGGTTTGAACTCCGAAGAAGTTTGAGTGACAGTGACTTTTGACGAGGTTTTTATGACTTCAGGAAAAGAGGGAAGGAAACCGGCTGTGGATAAGGGTTTTTCTTTGAGCTCATCTCTAGCTCTCAGCGGAGGTTGAGGAAAATTGGTCACTTGGAAGATGTGGCAGGAAAGGAGATGTGCGAGAAGCGCGGATACTGGACCAGATTGGAAATCTTCTATGTTACTTTATTGGGATGGAGTTTTGGATATTTGTATTTAACTAGCTACTACTTCTGTGGCAGTTCACGCGGTGCGAACGAGTTGGGCAGGTCTTAGACTTGATTCTAGCCGGCTCCACCGGTCTCAGATCTATAGGATACGTAGGACGTGGCCTGGGACCTTACAATTAGAAAAAAAAGGAGAAAAATTCCCTGAATGCCCATTTTTTCACTCTCTCTCGTCATTATTCATTGATACGCTTCTATCTTCTCGTTGTAAACCACTGTTAGCGTTCTTGAGATGGGCGCGGTGAAGAAAAAGCGTCAGCCGACGCCAACTGCCAGTGGCAACCGGACACAAATGTGCCCAACAATACCAGGCCTCACGCAGAAGGTAAAAGGTGTAGCTGTGGTAGAGAGCTGACCCCCCGGGAAGTACCCCAACCTCCCTGACGCTGAAATGATCGATGCTGAGCCTACCAGATCGACAAATCCGGTCTCCGAGACCACGAAAACCGCCGGGCAGGTCCCAGAGGCCTCCAGCTCGAAGAAAGGAAAGGAAGTTGCTCGAGAAGAGCCATCAAGACCTACAGATATGTCTGCCACAAAATTCGCTGTACCAAATACCACGAGCACAGCCACTATGAACGATTTTGAGCACCAACCGGAGTTGCTAGCCCAAACGGAAGCTGAAAAGCAGCTAGCGGCTAGAAACGCGTCCATACTTTCGATTTGCCTCACCGCCACACACGGTGTTGAAGCAATGCTTTCGCTTCTCTCGATAAGTGGAAACAAAGAACTGATAGATTCTCTCCAAATCTGCCTACAAGCTACGATAGTGCAGTTCGCTCGCACGGGCACTGGGCTGAGCACTACAGCTCCTCCAAATCTCCCAACTCGGCCCAAAATTCACCTCCTCCGAGAGCTCCTGAACCGAGGGTTTCAATACTTCCAAAACCACTAGCTCAGGTCCCAAAAACCACCTTGGCTACTGTTACCCGAAATGGCCTGCGAAATAATCCGGGTTCAAGCCAACAGAAAACGGTACCTACAGCTCAGAAACCGAAGCTAAAGTCAAACCCTATGGTCGATAAACGCCTCTTTGTTCGCTTGAAGAGCGATTCCGAATGGTGGACCCTGTCACTATGTGATGCACAGAGCGCAGTGACAAACAACCTAAATTGCTCCAAGGATGACATCAAATTGATTCAACGAGTCAAAATCGGCTTTGCAATCACAGCAACGGACGACGAAACCCGCCAAAACCTGCTAGAAAAAGTCGATGAGGGTATAGAAAATTTCAAACTGGAACAAGCATCCAATCTGGTTGCTCTACGGATTGCCACTGGACCAGTGACAATCAAATATGCGTACGGAACTGTATCTACGACAGCTCAAATGGTCGCAGTTGAAATTTTCTGTGTCACCGGTAAGGTTCGCATGCAGGTGCGACCCCACGGTACGGCAAAGACTGGAGCGAAATAACTAAACTGGCAGGCCCTTTTCACTCGGGAAACTGCACCAAGGCCCAGATTTCGACTTTTCTACGAGTCTGGAATGGCCTCAACCTTCCGACTTCGAAGACAAATTGAGCAGTGCAGACGCTGTCTCGGCTTCCACACCACACGTGGTTGCTCCCGCACTCCGGCTTGCTGGAACTGCGGTTCAACAAATCACTCCGCCATAGAGTGCCAGGCCCCTACTAGATGTCGAAACTGAGGAGGACCTCACCAATCGGAAAGTCAGAACTGTCTGGCTCGACCCACGAGGGCCAGTCCGGTTACCAAAGAGCAACTCGTTGTGATCCGACAATATGGACAGAAGGAGTATGCAGCAGTTGCCTGAGCAGAGGCCGCTGTAAAAAGAGCAGACGTGGCAGCCGACGCCGCTTCGAAGGATGTTCGGATGGAGGAAGGAACAGGCTTTGGGGTCTTAGACTCTGAAGAGGAAATGTGAGAGGTTGCAGCTCTGAGCAAGGTCCAGCATGACTTCAAGAACAAATTGTAGGGAACCGGCTGGTAGGAAGGGATAATCTACGGGCTCATCTGTTGCTCTCAGCGGAGATGAAGTGGAATTTGTCACTTGGGAGATGTGACGGGAAAGGAAACGGGCGAGGAGATCGAATTCTGGACCAAATATATGAGATCTTCTGTGTTGAAAGTTGGCGTTTGGGAGTCTTTTCTTTTAAACATTTGTATTTGTAACTGTTAGAAGATGGAAACGTATTGTGTCTTGGAGTAGAATCCCCGTTTTGTGTTTGATGTTCCCGACAAAGATGGGTTAGTTGCTCAAGGTGAAACGTGCCATCAGAATGCTGTTTACGATTCAATTGTTTCGCATGAAGTAGGTGTGGCTGTATCTATTACTACTGCAATTAGTTTAAGTATCGTGGTATAGACTTCATCAATAAGTTAAGTGAATGAAATACGAAATATCTGGATATATTCATACTTTGTGATTCTGTGATTTCTAACAGATTATGAGACCAAATCTCTAGACTGAGTTACAATCATATTCCTTTTCAGAATCTTTGTTTTGAGAAAGCACCTCTCCTTCCTCAAGAACCCATTCAGATCATTTTCTATTCGAGGTAGTACTTCTCCTTCTCGATTTAAGATTTCAGTATTTTCACTCGACATCAATATGTCCACTTCGCAAATCCTCAAAAGTCTTGGACGTGCCCCTAAGCTCGATAAGTCTATAAATGGTAGATGGAGCTCACTATTCGAAAGATGTCTGGTCGGTTTAGAAAGAGAGAACTATATTCTGGAAAATTTACCAGGACTTTCTCCCCTTTCGAATCCCAAAGAGAAAGATTCAAAGCTCGATCGCACCAATCTCATAAATGATAGTAATATAATGACAGCCATACTTCAATTAGTCCCAGAAGAAATCTATTACCTGATTGAAGAGAAGACGACGTCAAAAGATATGTGGGATACTCTTCGAACTTATTATCGTTCACAAAATGAAGCAACTATCAACTCTTTACTTGAAGAATTCTGGAATCTTTCAATGGAAGAAGGTACAGACGTCGACAAGTTAGCGAACGAACTTACTCAACGACAATCTCGCATCGCTGCCCTTGATCGGTCCCAACGCCCTTCTGATTCTGTCAAGAAAAATCGCCTGTTGAGTCATTTCGACAGTCACTACAATGGATATTATGGCGGCACGGTTACTTTCCTGAGAAATGATCCAAACATATCTTTTGATGCGACCGTCAACCATTTGAGGACTTCTCAATCAGGTTATAAGTTAGCTCATCCGGAACCTTTCGCTGCTCTTGTCAAAGAAAGCGATGGCAAGAAGAAATTCCCGCCGAACAAGAAGAAGTCTTGCGCCCATTGCAAACGAAAAAATCATACTCGTGATTCTTGTTTCTTGTGGCTTGATACCCCAGATGGTACGAAGTGGGCCGCTAAAAATCCAGAGAAAGTAGCAAAGACAAGGAAGATAAGAGAAAAGTATGAGAATAAAAGAAAATCGAAAGAATCCGAGACTCTCACTGAAGATGGCCTTTGGATGATAGAAGAACATGCTCTCTCATCTGACATTTCACGGAAGAACAACAATATTGTGCTCGATACGGGAGCTACTCATCATATATTCCATGATAAATCGTTATTTATCTCCATATCTCCTTTTAACGAGTCGGTTCGAACGGCTTCGGGTCATCTTGAGTCTGTCTCTAGCATCGGAGCTGTGAGATTCGAGGTACTTGATCTTAAGGATGCTAGTCGGAGGAAAACGATTGAAATAAATGATGTTTGGTACTTACCGAACTGCTCTAGGAACCTAATTTCTGGATCGCAACTAATCTCCAAGGGACTCAATATAAGATCTAATTCGAAGGGTCTCGGGATTTATTCTCCTCAAGGATCGATCATTGCAACAGCCTGTATGGAAGATGGATTATTTTGTCTTAATGTGTCGAAAAATTCACTACTCACTTCAGCAAAAGACACTTCGGAGGTTTTATTTTCTGAATCTGCGAGGAAAAGTGCAACAGAGCCCCTACATTATCGCCTAGGTCATGTAGGGCCGCAAATCATTCGAAAATTCGACGCCTCTCAACTAAAGATCGTAAGAGCAAAAGATTTATCGAATTTCTATATCGACACTGCAATTTTGAAAAATTGTGATGTTTGCAATTCATGTAAACAAGTCGAGAAGATAAATAAAGGTCCTACCTCAAGAGCGACAAAATTGCTTCAAGTTATACATACTGATATATGGGGGAAATGCCGGATCCCAGGAATTTTTGGAAGTCAATACTTTGTGACTTTTACCGACGATATCTCACGTGAGACTGAGGTTTATCTTCTCAAGAACTCAAGAGAAGTTCCTGAAAAATTTCAGCAGTATAAAGAAGAGAAGGAACTACAGTCAGGGTGCAAGGTGAAAGCCATCCGCTGCGACGGGGGAGCCGAATATAAGTCCATCAAGTACAGGGGCATCCTTCGAAAAGTTAGCGCGCCATACACTCAGCACCAAAATGGAGTCGCTGAAAGATTAAATCGGACATTGGTTACCATGGCAAGATGTATGTTGTCGCATGCTGGTCTTCCACTCCGTTTTTGGGACGCTGCAGTCTTAACAGCTTGTTACTTGCGAAATCGAATGCCTTCGTATGCAAGTAATCATACGCCATTTGAAATTATGACTGGTGTCACGCCGGTACTCTCTCATATGAAAGTCTCGGGGTGTATTTGCTATGCACTAATTGACGACAAGGACCCGCAAAGGTATAAGCTCTCTCGCAGGTCCATGAAGGGAATCTTTGTTGGTTATTGCAGATCTTCAACACAGTACCAAGTATATGTGCCAAATAGATCTGGCCGTGACAAAGTGATTGTGTCAGCAAACGTGCGATTTTTGGAAGAAAAATTTTGGGATTGGAGCAAGTCAACCGTTGAACAATTTGACGATCTAGAAGTCCTAGTCGATGAAGACTCCGAAATCAGTAGCCCTGATAAAGGAGATGATAATCAATCTGACTGCGATTCAAATTCAGATTCCGAGCCACAATCATCATCTATGGATTCTTTGTCAATTTTATCGTCACCGATTTCTGATTCATCAAGCTCAAGCGCCACCTCTCGAAGTCCTGTTATAGACGAACAGAATGGTGTCGATGAAGTCGAGCCATTCATAGCTCCACCACAAGAGCCCAATCCTGAACTGACAGAAAACACTCAAGTGTTTCCTAGGAGGAGTGAGCGTGTTCGTAAACCAATCTTACCTCGATCTGCGTGGCAACCAAGGCCTGATGCGTTATACGTTGGCGGCGACTTTTCAATCCCGAAATCATATAGGGAGGCTATCAGCGGTACTAACAGTGAGCGCTGGAAGTTGGCGATGGACGAGGAGCTCAACTCAATTAAAGCGAAAGGAGTATTTACACCCATCACTCATGTACCTAGTGGGAGGAGACTGATTGGTTCGCGGTGGGTATTCGCAGTGAAGTCTGATGGAAGGTTCAAAGCGAGGCTAGTTGCCCAAGGTTTTGGTCAGATTTATGGCGTTGATTATTTTGACACATATTCGCCTACCCTGAAGATGGATTCGCTCAGAGTTATACTAGCGGTCGCAGCCTTTCTTGATTGGGAAGTTCACCAGGTAGATGTGAAGACAGCATATCTTGAGGGAGATCTGACCGATGAAATTTTCATGAGAGCGCCTGAAGGAGTACCGAGTATCAAATATGTCAAGCTAAATAAAGCCCTATACGGTTTGAAACAGGCCGGAAAAGCATGGTACGATAAAATTCATGAAAAATTTATATCTCTTGGTCTTATAAGATCGATGAATGACCAATGTGTTTACATTCATCCTAGAAGGCAAATTCTTGTTGGTGTCTATGTGGATGAGTTGGTTATATGTGGAAAACTTATTCGGGATGTGGAGAAGATAAAGCAAAGTCTTGCATTGCATTTTCCGATCAAAGACCTTGGGTTGATCGATACAATTATCGGATGGAAGATTACTCGCGACAGGTCGACAAGATCACTAAAAATATCGCAAGCCCACTACATAAATGATAAAATCAAGTCTTTCGGGCTTGGTGACGCAAAAACATCCACGTCGCCTCTAGATGGATATAGCGGTATTTTACCTGCAGGTCAGGATGAGGAATTAGCTGATGATTCTGCCTACTTAAGCGCTATCGGAAGTCTGGGATATGCATCTAATA
The DNA here is from genome assembly GCA_028751805.1 of Podosphaera xanthii. Taxonomy (NCBI): domain Eukaryota; kingdom Fungi; phylum Ascomycota; class Leotiomycetes; order Helotiales; family Erysiphaceae; genus Podosphaera; species Podosphaera xanthii. The sequence continues at coordinate 11,908,170 of JAPWIX010000001.1, forward strand.
GCACGAGACCAGACATCTCTTTTGCTGTTTCCCAGCTCGCTAGTTTTAATTCATCACCAGTTCAACGTCATTGGAACAGTGTTTGTAGGGTCTTCAGATATTTGAAGGGCACTGAAAATTACTGCATTAATTATAGCTTTGGTCCTGTTTCCGACGAGTTTTCATCGGCGTTAAAAATGCAGTTGTTTTCTGATTCAGATTATGCATCAGATATCACCTCTCGGAAGTCAGTCAGTGGATACATTCTGATGGTTCGAGGAGGCCCAGTGAGTTGGCAATCGAAAAGACAAAAATCGGTGGCGACCTCGACAATGGAAGCTGAATATGTTGCCCTATTTGAAGCCTCTAAACATGCGATTTGGGTCGCCCGGTTTCTTAAAGATTTGCACGTTTCCGACCAGCTTATTGATGATAATGGGTTGAGAACTTTTACAGACAACCAGAGTGCGCTCGCTCTGGCAAGAGGTACAAATTCTGCGAGGACGAAGCATATTGACGTTGCATACCACTTCACCAGGGAATGTGTTACCAACGGAGATATTGCAGTCGAATATATCCCGACAAATCATATGATAGCAGATGTTCTTACCAAGCCGTTAGCTCGATCAAAAGCGGAACATCTACATCGCCGAATTTTTGGACTGAACCAGACGACTACTGGCATCCATCTTGTTGGTCAGGAGGAGTGTTAGAAGATGGAAACGTATTTTGTCTTGGAGTAGAATCCCCGTTTTGTGTTTGATGTTCCCGACAAAGATGGGTTAGTTGCTCAAGGTGAAACGTGCCATCAGAATGCTGTTTACGATTCAATTGTTTCGCATGAAGTAGGTGTGGCTGTATCTATTACTACTGCAATTAGTTTAAGTATCGTGGTATAGACTTCATCAAGAAGTTAAGTGAATGAAATACGAAATATCTGGATATATTTATACTTTGTGATTCTGTGATTTCTAACAGTAACTTCTACATTTCCGTAGTGGTTCACGCGGTGCGAACAAGTTGGGCAGGTCTTTGACTTGAGCCTGATCGGCTCCACCGGTCCTAGATCTACTCTACCCAGGGTAAGTTTTCAGTATGCACTAAAACCTCGCTTATGAATATTATCCCCACTAGTCTTATATAATCCCTGCTAGTCTTCACACCAAATAAATTGAAAATGTTGGCCTGAGTGATCAGGCTTTTTACTGGACTGCTATTTTGATCTCTTTCTCCCTCTCCCTCGCCTACGCACTTCAATAGACATCGTTGCTGTTACTGTCTACAGAATCATCATCAGCATTTTCACCAAAGAGAATCAATAAATCGTTACTCTTAACATTTAGCATATTTCATAGGCCAATTATTCTTTAAAAGATGAGCCAGGTACAACCAGCAGCTCACACAAACAACGCCAAACGATTAAACAGAGATCATTGTCTCCAGCTGAGTCCAATTTTCATGGTAAATAAATATCTGAGGTAACACGTCTGTATCAAAACTCTCCACGATTCGGGAATGAATCAGACAAATATTGCAAAACAACTCGGCATATCTCGAAACCAGGTCAGATACACCCTTTGTACTCCGTACGTTGAACCCAAAAAGCTGCAGGTCGGCCCCCAACACTGTCCTCTTCTGACGTTGTCCAGATTGAGGCTTTCATAACATCATCCTCTGAAGGTCGTCGAATGTCATGGTTTGAACTGGCCCATGGCCCCTTTCAGGATTTTGGACTGAGTGAAAGGGTTATTGATATGCAAGGAGCATGAAATTTTTATTGTGACTTGTTATCTACTTATAAATATAGTTTATCACGTGATGAGTTACAAGTTACCCTATCACAGTTATTCAAAACGAGCTAAAAAAAAAGGGGTTACGGACGTCATACAGCGCTGAAAAATCCTCCCCTTTCTGAAGAGGTTAAATGGAAGCGTCGGGAGTGGGCCGAAGCCCACAAGGACTGGACTGTTGAAGATTGGATGGCGATTCTTTGGACTGATGAGACCTGGGCCACAGACGGCCAACATAAGAGAGAGTAACGCGAAAGGTTGGTATCTTTGTACCTCAACTAATAAAAAATACCGATCTAACTCTCAGTCCAAGATAGGTGAAGAAGTCAACGCCACCTGCGTAGTGGAAAAGGTGAGAAAGAGTCTTGACTGGATGTTTTGGGGAAGTTTCGCAGGGATAGAGGAAGGTCCTTGCCTTTTCTGGGAGAAGGAATGGGGATCTATTACCTCAGAATCATACTCTCAGAGAATTGTACCGCTGATTGATGGAATGGTAAGCATGAAACTATGGGTTTCTGTGATGCAGGACAATGCTCCTTCACACAGCGCAGTGGGAACAATCGAAGAGTTCCGGAAGAGGTTCATTACTCCGATTGACTAGCCTCCGTATTCTCCCGACCTGAATCTAATTGAGCACGTATGGGATAGTATGAAAGATTACATACAGTACCATTACCCGAGATTGGAAAGGGGAAGGCAGCGATCCTACGATGAACTTCGAGGAATAGTGAAAGAAGCATGGAATGACGCGACTAAGCCAGATAAGCGTGAGAAGCTTATCACAATCATGCCCACGAGATGTGAGGCAGTCATACTCGCTCAAGGCGGGCCTGTAAAATATTAAATCTGCTATGTAAAGTAAATTTGCATGTACTCGTTTATCTGAAATCGATTAAATTCAAAAAATGTTACCAATATGAGTTAAGCTTGTGAACTACAGTAAAACTTCTCTAACACGATAGTGGGTCCCGGCATAAGTGTTGAAAATATTTATTGAAATTCATCCATTTATATTTGCAATACTTACCCCTGCACGCAAGATGACCTGTAAGGGTAAGTGTTGCAAATATAAAAGTGCAAGTTACAATGAACATTTTCAACACTTATGCCGGGACCCACTATCGTGTTAGAGAAGTATTACTGTAGTGCCAGTGGTGAAAACCTCTGTCGGGCAAAAACACCATACAAATAATCCCTGTCGGAATGTCTGAAAACCTTATCTCAGCAAAGATGCTACCTAACTAGGCTTAAAGGATCCGTTTTCGCCCCACATATTGGATCCACTGGTGAAAACTTACCCCGGGGGTAGAGTATAGGATACAGACTGGTAGGGGTAAGGCTTTGCCAGCGATCGGCAGTGCTCTGCATGGATATACCCTGAATTGAGTTTTTTTAATAGCAGAGTATATATCAGCACTTCTTTACGAGTAACTGTAGCCAAAAGCCGTGCCTATAAACTAACTGAGCCCATGATTATCCCAGTAAGGTGCTGACTTCTTCGATAAAACCCACTCCTAAAATGTCATATAAAATTTGCAATTCTAATTTTTAATCTACCGTCATCAAATATATTTTCAGTAACAATCTACATACATTAACCCAATATTTCGCATATTTCCGAATATTGTTGATAACCTGAAATTTTATAAATCTACTTCCCTATTATTTTCGGATAAGTACTGTGAAACTTCAACCTTAGTCTATTCTAAAAGATTCCAGAATGAACTCTCCCGAAGTTTCCACTAGACTACGATTCTATTCTTCCAAACTCTCTCGAGATTTAAGACTTTAGGTACGAAGAGAATTAATCCGGTTTCCTGTGTAAACACGAAATTTAACTTATCTTAACTTAGGTCCTAACGCTCTTTCGCGTTGGAAAAAGTAGGTCAGAGATCTCGAAAATACTTCAATTTAGCTACGGTCAAGTGAAGTATACAATTCAATCGGGCCGTACTTCTCCTAGATTATCCACTGGTAGGCCACCAAAGCTCCTGCCTGAGCAAGTGGATGAACTCGAAGCATATGTTCGAAGCTCATTAAAGACTCGCCAAATGTCTTATCTTGAGCTAGCGATGAAGTTTCCCCAGTGGAATGTGGGAGAAGAAGCGATTAAAAATTCCCTTCAGCGAAAAGGCTACGGTCGCTATGTTGCTCGAAACAAGCAACCTCTTTCTCCTGAAAACAAGAGATTGAGACTTGAATGGGCCTATAGAAACATCAACTTTAGTAATGATGACTGGTGTAAGGTCATCTGGAGTGATGAGACTTACATCAGTGATAGACCCGTAAACAAGGTCTGTGTGACATGAAAGGGTCGTCTTGATGCGTTCGATGTATGAAAATTTTTGCTAAAACTAATATTGAACAAAGCCTGGCGAAGATCTTGACGCTACTTGCCTCGTCGCGCGTCAGAAGAAAAGCAATGCTTGGATGTTCTGGGGCTGCTTTGTTGGGCTCCAGGCGAGACCGAATATCTTTTGGGATAAGGAATGGGGGAATATGACAGCAGTGGGATATCGTCAGCGGATTTTGCCCAGCGTTGTCGAATTGATTTGGTCGAGCTCAAGAAACGGTATTAATTTGCAGTTTATGCATGATAATGCAGGAATTTATAGAGCGGCCGTTGTGAATAATTATTTGAATGCACACAGGGTTGAATATATGGCTTGGCAGCCCTATTCACCTGATCTCAACCCTATCGAGAATGTATGGGGTTTGATGAAAACCTTCATACAAGTTCGATATGGAGATTTGGATCACATGAGGCAGCGGCGAAGGGCCGAGGTTCTTCCTCTTGTGCAAGAGGCCTGGCGGGAGTGTACCAAACCTGAAATCTTAATGGGAATTCTTGAGGGGATGGATGCCAGTTGTGAAGCTGTGATTCGGGCAGAGGGCGGACATTTAGATCACTAGTTAGAGCAGTTTTAGGTGAGAATGAGCCACTTCAATTTTCATTCCAAACTTCAATCTTGAGCAAAATTGAGTGGAGAAGATCGTCGGGCAAAGTCTTTTTTGAAAAAAAGTTCCATAGGTTTCACACCAATCACATCACGCGCTAGAAGTAACCCCTGATGAGAAAATCGTTGATCATGAACAAATTAGACTTAGCTGAGTACGATTTTCACTCAAAACTACCAAATATATATAAAGATTGTCCAAATTAACACTGAAAATCTCGGCGGGCAAAGCATTTCCCCTAAGAGCTTCGGTGCAGGGGAAGGCCAGTCCTTTGAATGACAGATCTTAACCGAAAAAGTTTTAGCTGCAGACGATCAGCAGATGTAACTAGTGATCATCAGAGAAAACCCTTGTATTTTATGCGGGCAAACCAATATCCCTTTTAGTGTGTACAAAGGGCTTGGCCCGGGACCTAACAATAAAAAAAAAACGTACACTTGTGAGTACTACTATTAAGAGTAGTTGTGTACCCTACTACTACGGTAGGTGGGTCAGATGGTGCAGTGGTACACTGTCCGAGCTGTTCTCCTAAGTAGAGTCTGAGTAGCTTGGACACATGCCCCACTTGAGACAGGAGAAAGCTGGTTCGAGTTCAGTAAGACCCGCACACCACTTCTCTCGCGGTGATAATGTATCCATATGATGACGAAAGCATAATCAGATAACCATGGGTTTTTCTCCCCATTCCCTATGGTGGGTATTCACGGAAGAGGGTACATGTCGTAAGGCGTTGTTCTCGTGGTGGTGTTGCAAATGAAATCTGAGTATAAGTGTCCTTAACGTCAAAATGAGTTGTTCTATAACAGAGAATACATATCTTCCGAAAATACCTACATTAGCCACAGGCGCCGAAATAAGAAGATAGAAAGATTTATTTATGTTTTACAAATAGGGAAATTGATCCTAATTTATACCTCAATATCCTCGCTTAGAGATTCCAGAAACGCGTCGAGCAAGCAAGACTTATCCTCAGCACGTTCTGCAGCCTAATGGACGCGTTAGATGATGATGAACTACGAAGCTCAATGGAAAATGCAACAGTCGGTCTTAAAGAAAAGATCCGCAACATCCTTTCGGGCAATTCAGCCAACGTTCAGCCAAACAATCAGCCCCTTCAAAAAAGGACCAGAGCCAAGCAAGGCCCTGGGCCAGCGTTCCAGCCTTCCACGCAGCGCAGAAGACCTACAGTAAATGCTGAAAACCACCAAAAACCCACCCCAGCTGCAGTTACTCCTCGCGTTGCTATGACAGCAACGGCACCAACTGCACCAATCACCAAGCCAACAGAAGGCTCATGGTCAGTGGTCGCCCGTAGAAACGTTGGTCGGCCGAAACAGGCCTCACAACCTGCCAAAACTACCACACCTCTCACACCCCTACCCAACCCATCTCGGAGGCTGGCAAGGGCACACTCGTCACCTGCGGTTAAACCCGACGAAAGGTTCTTTCTGCGACTCAGGGAAGACCACACATTGCGGAAAACGTCACCCCACTTTGTCAAGTTGAGCTTAGCAGCAAAACTCCGAGTCGCCAACTCTGCGATTCAGCACGTGAATATTGTCAACTCGGGATTTGCTATCACTGCTGACAACGAGGCAGCCAGAAACCTTCTTCTCAGCGAAGCCCATCGCCTAGAGAGTGAGGGAAGCAACGCTGACCCCCTAATGACGGTCCTCAAGCTGGAAGCGGCATCCAAATGGATTTCAGTCCTTGCCCCGAATGTCCCTGATTACTTGCACTCTTTTGAATTCCCCACAACGACAGAGCCTGACGCAACTACCAGACTCCAACAGATAACCATACCAGTGACCAGGGAAATGGTCATTGAGAAAGTTAGGCTCAAAACAGGCATGGCACCAATCTCAGCGCGAGCCCTCGCGTCTAGCACAAACCGACCCGCAAGCGACTGGATAATCCATTTCCAAGCTGGCAACCCCAAGCTCGGAGAGCAACTTTTCGAGGAAAGCGGACGCCTTACAGAATTTCACCGCCGGCCAAAAATTGCCCAATGCAATCGCTGCTGGGGACATCACCCAACGAAAATCTGCTCTAGAGCACCGAGATGTATCAGAAACGGCTCCATAGAGCACCAATGTGGGGCGTGCAAGCAAGAGATCCCCCGCTGCATTAATTGCCACGGGCCGCATAGAGCTGATGATCCCGGCTGCATGGCGCGCCCAGCACGCCTAAAGGGAAAGACAGTGCAGCGGACTCAGGACCAGCTGACTGTCATTCGCCAAAGAGGTCAGAAAGACAGATCAGCAAAAGTTCGAGAAGCAGAAGCCAAGCAGAAGGCTGCCGAAGCAACTGCAGACAACAACACTCAGTCCGCCCCTCAATGCCCGTAAGGGATCACGACCGCACTGGGACAACTCACAGACCAACAATCACATTTCTTTGCGCTAATGTGGCCAAAGGAAGGTCCTCAAACGACATAATTCTACAATCCGCATGGGAGACCGGTACCGACGTTTTGCTCATTCAAGAACCCTGGGCCTCACGATGCGACAACAATTGGCTCATCAAGTCACATCCTGGTTTCGAGAAGCACTCGCCAAACATTGGAGGAGCAGATACGCTTCGTCCAAGATCGATCATATACACTAGAAGGGGAAGAGATATCCAGCAGAAGTTCCTATGCGGCACATCCTCGGACTTTGTAGCAGTGACAATATGTAGCAGCTGGTAAGCTGGTTTATGCCTGTAGCCTATGTTGTGCATAGGCGTGCACAGACTTTACATAGATAGTGAATTGTGCACGGCCTGGTCCTGCAGAGTGTTTCAATTAACTACCTCTACAAATTTAGCTGCGCAGGCGCTCTTGTCTAGACTGTGACATATAATTAATTCTATCTCATCATACTTTCAGACTTCAGACTTTCAGACTTCAGACTTTCAGACTTTCAGACTTCAGACTTCAGACTTTCAGACTTCAGACTTCAGATCTTCAGACTCCAGACTTTCAGACCTTCAGATTTACTTATACTTACTTTCACTTGATCAGATTTTCGCCCTGCCAACATGTCAGCACCGGAATCATCAGCAAAAACGGTTTCGATGAATGAATTCCTTGAGTTAAAGCGTCAGCTCAACGAGTTGGCCTCAAAGAAGTCGGCGGCAAGCAACCCTTCTAGTACAAGAGTAAAGATAGAAAAAGACCCTCCCAATGAGTTTGCAAGGAAAATCAAACCTACGAATCTCCCAGATTTTCACGGTAGTAGAATCCGATACGCAGCCTGGCGGACAGCCATCCTTGATACCTTTCGAATGGACTGGAGTATGTTCGGATACGATAACTCTCGAGCCTTCCTAATGATCTATAACGCATTAAAGGGTGGGGCTCTAGAAAAAGCTGGCCCCTTTTATGAGGCAGGGGGGATCAATAAGACCAGAGATCCGGAGGATTTTATTGAGTTTTTGGATAGGCTTTACTTAGATCCAACCCGAGTCTCCCAGGCTAATTTAGATCTCCATGCTATGAAAATGAGAGAGGATGAGCGATGGGCTGATTTTCTTGCGGCTTGGTCCATTAAATTGACGGAAGCTCGGGGTGATTTCTGGCCGGACGAAAATAAAATCTCGATGCTTCAAAATGCCATAAATAGGAAGCTGACTAGAGCTTTGGTCTCCAATCATCTACTTCCCGACGACGACCTAGCTGAATGGATACGAATTGTAAACAAAGTGGCCCAGAGGGTTGAAAGAGCAGAAAAAAGGATAGGGCGGACTCCAAACCACGGAGAACTTGAGCAGGCACCGAGTCTAGGCCCAAGGAGGGATATGCCTGGTGATAGTAACGTTGAAATTTCGAGCGCCACTGGTCATAGGGAAAGGGTGTCTGGGAGCCAATTCGGATTAGATTTGGTGAATTCCAGGGATGCCGACGGAGATATTATTATGGGAGGAATTAATACGACCAAGGTAGCCGGAAAAGTTAAAGGTCGAGCAAAGTGGAAGACCAGGGCCCAGATAGATCGGCTAAGGGAAGAGGGCAAGTGTTTTCGGTGCGAGAGGCAGGGGTGTACTAGCCGATCGTGCCCCCTTCTACCTGCGCGGAGACCTAATGGAATGGGCCCAAGGGTAAATGCGGTGGATCTTCCAGATATCGATCCTTCGGTTTTTTACCCGTTGGAAAATTCAGATAAGTCAGAAACGTCGGAAAACTAGATGCTCCCGAGAATAGACGCTCCCGGGAGCCAGTTGCAGGAATTGGACAAGTTGTTAGTTTGAATACTTCGTCATTTTTAGTGAATGCATTATTGAATGATAAATTAATGATTCAAGCACTGATAGATAATGAATGTTTGTGTTTTGGAATTATTGATGATGCCCTGACAACTAAACTTAACCTGCCGCGCATACCGATAACACCCAGATATCTCGAAACAGCCGAGATTTCGACAAAAAATAAGCCAGTCGTAGAATATATCACCTTCATCTCATTAGATCTGGACGGATATTTCACAGAGAAGTTATGGTTGTATGTTGTTCCTCAAAGCAGCCATCCTATGATACTTGGTAAGAAATGGCTGGAAGACCAAGATGCAGTTATACATTCAAAAGAACAACGTTTAGAGCTTCGGAAACAGAAATGTTCGGTCTACAGCGTAAAAAAATGGCGACAAAGCTTTCGAAACGTGGCTAGTCCAAAGAATTCTTCGGTAAAAGAAATGGCATCATTGATACAAAATGTTCCAGTTTGTAAGGCATCTATTGAAGATATAGGGAAAGCTCTGCGTGGAAAACCAAAACTGATGCTAGAGGAGGCACGCAATCGCCTACCTGTTCAAATTAAAGATTTTGCCCATCTATTTGCAGACGACAGTGGAGCCGACATTCTGCCAACGTCACGGGGAGAGCTGGACCATGCAATCAACCTACGACAAGAACGGGGAAAAGCATTGATACCACCATGGGGACCTTTTTACAACATGTCCCGGGAAGAGTTACTAGTGCTGCGTAAGACTTTGACAGATCTTTTGAGCAAAGGATGGATTAGACCTAGCAATTCATCAGCAGCATCACCGGTATTGTTTGCAAAAAAGCCTAGTGGAGGATTGCGATTTTGCGTTGACTATCGCGGGCTAAACGCAATTACGATTCCCGATCGATATCCTTTACCATTGTTCAAAGAGACTCTCCGGCAACTTTCAAAAGCAAGATGGTTCAGCAAGTTAGATGTTAAATCAGCATTCCATCGAGTCGGGGTACGAGAGGGTGATGAGTGGTTAACAGCATTCCGATGCAGATTAGGACTCTTTGAATGGCTTGTAACTCCGTTTGGACTGATCAACGCTCCTGCAACATTTCAGAGATATATTAACGAGTACCTCAGAGAGCATTTAGATCTTGACGCAACAGCGTATATGGATGATGTCCTAGCTTACACAGATGGCACCGAGGAAGGCCACTGGAAAACAGTGCGAAGTGTTTTAAATAAATTGGACAAGGCAGGCTTATACCTGGATATCGACAAATGTGACTTTCTCTGCGAACAAGTAAAGTATCTTGGATTTATTATAATGGCAGGACAAGGTATCACAGTTGATCCAGTAAAAGTAAAGGCGATTTTGGAATGGAAAGTGCCAACATCAGTAAGAGGAGTGTCACGGAACGGCCCGCTGAAGCTAGTCGTTTCGACTTGAATTCATTTAGTTCTTTTGCATAAATTTTATTCACATATTGTCTTTAATTAATTGGCGTGAGTTTTCATGCATTTTGTCGATCTTCATCCATGGCTTCAATGACGTCGATAAATTATTTTGCCGATCGTCACTAATTACTTAATATTGTTATTATTGTTGGACTTTTCCTGTTGATCGTTATTAACAACGATTGAACTCCAGGCATTGCATAGTTCTATGGAATTCTATTTCAATCGACGGTATTTTGGGTGTTCTACAATATTCGCTGGCGTTCGATGGGATGGGGTTCTATTAACCAGTACTAGGGAATGTACTAGGTAGACTCATGTATAAATAGTGGTTAGGCCTTCTAGTTGAAAACTCTCCAGCTTTCATTCTTGTATTTATTCTACGCATCTAGTCTACTCAGGATTCAAGAAGTCAGGTTATCCACATCTACACTTGTCATTTGTTACACAAGCTTACGTGACATTATCTTCTATCGTCAGTGTCCCAGAGTTCCAGGTATTCAGTATTTCAAGAGATTGTTCACCAAGATCAAGCCCAAGCTAAACCATCAAGATCCAAGTACAAGGAGTCACGACAAGGAGTGCGGTCATTTCTCGGGTTTGCTAACTTCTATCGATGCTTCATTGATAAATTTTCCGAGATTGCAGCGCCACTTATAGATTTAACAAAGAAAGATGTGCCTTGGGTGTGGGGAATGTAGAAAATGAAGCTTTTGAGACATTGAAGAAAGTTTTTGCTTCTGAGCCGGTATTGTCGCAATGGGATCCTGATCGTGAGACATTTCTAGAGGCAGATAGCTCGGGATACGCAATTGGAGGATGTCTTTCTCAGGTGGATAGGCAGGGGAGGTTGAGGCCAGTTGCATACCTTTCCAGACGACTAAATAGTGCCGAATCGAACTATCCCATTAACGACAAAGAAATGCTGTCAATCATAACTTGTCTGCAAGAATGGAAGCCTGAGCTAACTTCGGTCTCCAAACCTTTTACCATCCTAAGCGACCATCGAAACTTAAGCTTTTTTACGACAAAGCGATTGTTGAACGAAAGGCAGGTACGTTACAACGATATTTTGCAAGAATTCAGATTCAATCTTAAGTGGCGTCCGGGTAAAGCTTGCATTCGACCTGATGCACTGTCAAGACGAGAACAGGACAGGCCTCGTGGAATAACAGACGAGAGAACGGCTGGACGGATATTGCAGCTTCTCCCAACAGTTCCCTTGTACCCAGTTCACATCCAGGACCAGATATCAGTGCCAACAGATGACACGGAAGAAGAAGAGTCTGTCGCAAATAATACAACACCATCAACGGATGCACCATCACATTCCAATTTATTTGTAGATGATCCGCTACAAGCTTTATGGAACCAGGGAGTGGAAAATGATGAAGATTGGCGACGAGCTCGAAATGCAGTACAATCGGGAGAAAGAAGCTTTCCGCCGGATTTATCACTAAAGTTGTCAGCCAACATCGCTGAATGTTCAGTCACAGCAGATGGGGTACTTCGTGGAAGAGAAAGCCGGATTTGGGTTCCAGACTATGAGCCTTTACGCACTGCCATAATGCAAAAGACCCACGACAGTTTCCTCACAGGTCATCCCGGAAGAGATACAATGGTTGAGATACTTTTACGACGATGGTTTTGGCCGAAAATGAGGGAGTCAGTCAGACGCTTCATCCGAAACTGTGACATCTGTGGAAGGACAACCGTGTGGCGTGAAGCAAAGGCAGGGTTCCTAAAATCCCTGCCAATTCCAGAGCGAATAGGCAGTGAATTGACGATTGATTTTATTACGGACCTGCCAGAATCGCAGGGTTGCACTAACGTGATGGTCATTACAGATAGGCTTTCAAAGGATGTATTTCTATTTGGGACCAACTCAATGAAGGCAGAAACGTGTGCTGAAACATTTATCGATAGGTACTGCCGATATCACGGATTTCCTAATTATTTAACAAGCGATAGGGGTAGCGACTGGTTAAGCTACTTCTGGAAGTCATTCTGTAAATTATCAGGCATTAAACAGCGACTTACGACAGCATATCACCCTCAAGCAAACGCGAGTGAGAGAGCAAACCAAGAGCTGTATAAATATTTGCGGGCTTTCAGTTGTTACGCTCAGAATGATTGGATGAAATTGCTTCCTATGGCTCAATTAGCCCTAAACTCTCGGCCTAATTCTGCAATTGGAGGTCTCAGTCCATTTTACCTGCGCAATGGCTACAACTTAGAACCACTCGGGGAGCCGACACCAGAGAAAAACGAAATACGGCATCCAGGATCGATAGCAGGTCAAAAGTATGTGCAGCGTTTGCGAGAAGCGCAAGACTTCGCACAAGCAGCAATGGCGTCTGCCCAGCAACGATATGAAAATAATGCCAACCGAGTTCGCCGGCAGCCAGAACGCTTTCTAGTTGGTGACAAGGTCTGGCTTGACTTGAGACATATCAAAACGCCGCAGCTGTCGAAGAAATTAGCCTGGCAGCACGCGAAGTATGAAGTCACTGCAGTACCTGACGCATTAACAGTTGAGTTGAATGTACCAGGAAACATTCACAACCGATTTCATGTCGAATTAGTTAAGCGAGCCGGAGATGATCCATTCCCAAGTCAATCACGTGATGATGCTCAAAATCCGCCAATAATAGATGACCTAGCAGAGCCTGAGTATCAAGTTGAATCTATTCTACGAGCACGAACTAAATCACGCGGAAGAGGAAAATTTCGATAAGCACTAGTTAAATGGGTTGGCTGGGCTGACCCTACTTGGGAACCTATCGAGTATGTACAGGATACGGAGGCCTTACAGGAATTCGAAGCGAAGTATGGACCAATTGATTTGCACAACGGACCAATGATCAATGAAGCTGGTGGATTTGTAGGACCGGCGGAGCCTAAAACACTTCGGCAGCGACGGTCAAAAAGGCTAGCTAAAAGACCATCAGAATGAAAAGGAAAATTGTAGCAGCTGGTAAGCTGGTTTATGCCTGTAGCCTATGTTGTGCATAGGCGTGCACAGACTTTACATAGATAGTGAATTGTGCACGGCCTGGTCCTGCAGGGTGTTTCAATTATACTGAAACTTGCTAATACAAGCGGACCGACTTCTATTCGGAGACTTGCTATTACGTGGCGGCTTCACAATACAGGGAGGTTGTGTGGCACGAGAAGACCTTCTGTTTCATGAGAATATTACGATCCATGATTAGTGTCAATGTGGGGCGAGTAGTTCAATTCGAGGGAAATGTATATATCTACATGTACTTGTAAATTGCGAGTTAGTTATCTGGATCATAGAATTAATTATTAACTACCTCTACACATTTAGCTGCGCAGGCGCTCTTGTCTAGACTGTGACATTCATCTCTCGCACTTGCACTTGAGGGGCTCAAGGCGAAATCCGATTTAACAGGTTTAATCTTTCCAATTAATGATGGTGACACTAAAAGTCTTTTTATTACAACCTCGCGAAGAACAGCGGGTGAAAGTACTAGCCACTCATGCCCTCAAGGGGGTCGGACAAAAAGTTGAGGGTCCTCGGGGGCATCCGCACTCTTCCCGCCATCTTGCTTCGTTGCCACTGGCTTTCTCCACGAATTGGAAGTGTCATTGTTTGATTGGTTTGTGCGTCTATGCTTGCTTTCTTCTGAACATCACGTGCCCCAGTTTCCCATGTGCTGTCGTTCGATTTTGGTTTTTCTGGCAAGTTGTGATGTCTCAGAGGAGTCGCATTCACTAAAGTATAGACACAGGGTGTAGCAATCAAAAGAGCCGGATTTGCCACCGGTACAGGTTTGTTTCGCCCTTTAGTTTTTGAAGTACTCGTGCCTTTAGCTGGTCGAGAATGTTTTGGGATTTGAGGACTTTGTGGAGCGTCGGAAGCAACAAAGATGGATATTACGTGATGTGGATATATCCTCAGAGCATTTTTCTCGCCTTTCATATTTTCGTTTTGAAAACTGGTGATGGTACTACCAATGTTACTGATTACACTTGTACACATTATCCGAGTTTGCCAGGCGCGTTCACGTAACTGCCATGCCGCATTTATCTCAGAGATCTCGCGAGGGAGGAAGGAATCGATATATTCAGAGCCGTGGTCTGGAGTCAGGAGCGGTGTCCGTGGATGCGCGTTTGGATGGAGGAACAGGTTGGAGGATGTGCCTGTTGCCAACTAAAGAATTGGTTACAGCCGAGGATGACGGAAGAGATAATGGCGCAAGAGAGGGTGGAGGGGGAATAGAGGATAAAGGGATTGTAAGGCTTCTGTCTGTCGTAGATGATGAGATTTCCATAACGTTGCGCATGGATCGATCATCAATGGGACTTTGGGCATACGATGAAAAGCAATCCCAAAAAAAAAATTAATTAATTCGCCTCTCCATGGACCGCGAAAATTATCCTATCGACACGCTATCGCTACGCCAAAAGCTAATAAATCGCAGAACCTTTTCGTAAGGTATATCTAGCTCAACAAGAATATGTCAGCGCCAACATACACTGTATCTACTTTGATATCTGCTACCGTCACTGATAATTCAAGTCTGGCAGATCCCAAGAAATCAATCGACGATCCCGTTTCATCCTCTCATAATTCAACTAATGACCGATTTTTCTGGACATACACCGAAGAACCCCATCGGACAAGGCGACAAGCGATCATAAAGGCTCATCCAGAGGTATTTTCATCTTCAGTCTAAAAAAACATTCCCAATTGATAAAATCAAGGTCACCAAACTCTGTGGTCCAGAGCCCTTAACAAAATACCTCGTTTTCCTCGTTGTCTCTATCCAAGTTTACTGTGCATATGCACTCCAATCGACACCGTTGCTCTCATGGAGATTTTTTCTGACCGCATATCTCATTGGTGCAACTGCAAATCAAAATCTATTTCTAGCTATTCACGAAATCTCCCACAATCTTGCCTTTCGGAATGCGACGGCCAATCGTGCTCTTGCCATTTTTGCTAATCTGCCCATCGGACTTCCATATAGTGCTTCCTTCAGGGTACGTACTTCATTTAAATTCGAGCTGAATATTCGAACTTATGAGGCTATAGCCATATCATTTAACTCATCACAAATCACTCGGTGTAGAGGGTCTTGACACAGACCTTCCAACAGCTTTTGAAGCATTCTTCTTGGATTCTGTTCTTGGAAAAGCCTTCTTTGCAACTTTCCAGATTTTATTCTATGCTATACGGCCCGTCTTTATCTACACTGTGCCCTTTACAAGTAATCATGTTATAAATATTGCTGCACAAGCCCTATTTGATTACGCGCTCGTGACCAGCTGCTCTCCCAACTCCCTCTACTACTTAATCCTCAGCTCCTTTCTTGCTGGTAGCCTACATCCCTGCGCAGGCCACTTTATCGCCGAACATTATCTCCTACATGCCCCGCCAGCTGGTGCACGAGATCCGCTAACTAATACACCCGTGCCTGAAACTTTCAGCTATTATGGCCCGCTCAACTTGCTCACCTACAACGTTGGTTTACACAACGAACATCATGACTTTCCAGCTGTACCCTGGACTCGCCTGCCTGCGTTGCATGATATGGCAAAAGAGTTCTACGTAGACCTGCCGAAACATACCAGCTGGATTAGCGTCATCTGGCAGTTTGTGTGGGACCAGAACGTAGGACTAAATTGTCGAGTGAAGCGAAAGTATAAGGGAAAGAAGGTGAGCGCATGATTCCCAAACTAATCAGGCTGAGGATATGGGCATTTCGAAGCCGAAAGTGATGTAAGTGTCGAATCTTACCACTATGGGACATCAGTATCATGCGATCTAGCGAACTTACATGCATCCCACGTTGTTTCATTTTTTTAAGATGTAGGTAATAGAGATAGAGCAAAATTGTACAGATATCCCTAAATCTCGCA
This sequence comes from Podosphaera xanthii, assembly GCA_028751805.1. Taxonomy (NCBI): domain Eukaryota; kingdom Fungi; phylum Ascomycota; class Leotiomycetes; order Helotiales; family Erysiphaceae; genus Podosphaera; species Podosphaera xanthii. Next base: position 11,924,442 of record JAPWIX010000001.1, read on the forward strand.
GTTTAAGAGTAGCAGCCGATCAAGTTTCAAATGTGACGCAATAATTCGCCCAACCCTCAACTCGTGCTAAGTCGCTCACTTCTCAGGATAAATCCCCCAAGGGTCTGTGCTGGCCACGTTCCCCAAAATAAAAAAACTTTTCCTCGAAACTCTCAGTCCACAAATATTCCCTTTCTACATCATCTATTAAGTTCCCTGAGCGACATGATTGTGATGGAGTTTTTACCAAGTGTCGTGTTCATTACCATTAATCCCCAGCAAGTATTCGACAGATAAAATTAATTCTTATTCTTTTTTTTACTTAAGCGTTGTGCCCGCACCCAGCAGCGCCAAACTATGCAACACGTGCTGGTTAGCCCAGCCTTAAAAAGCTACCCGACGAAAAAGTTTCAAGATGACTCAAAAGGAACAAAGGGGCCTAAGCCTTCCTGTCTAGCATCCCGAGTATCAATTATAAAGCTATGAGCACCTTTCCGCTAGGTCACTATTAAGATATAACTTCTAGTGGAAGAGCCCACGACGAAGAATGAGAGAAGATTTGGCCAGATGCGCGAGCAGTTAGGGGAAGGGAGGATTAATTCTTGTTGAATTGTGAGCATTCTTATTATGGCGAGACTCGGAAGGGAGATTAAATCGCCGTCTTCGAGGGGTGATAGGCGAGCGACCGTTCGAAAGGGGGAATAAAAGATGAGTTTAATATAGTGGATAGGATAAGGAAAAGGTAAAGATGAAGAAAAAGTTTTGAAGAGCTGTGGATGAGACCGACAGGGGAGGTAATGGATAAAACCGCTAATTGATAGATATGTAGAAAGAATACCAATTGCGAAGCAGAAGATAGATAGTGTCCTTCTCTTCTTATATATGAAGGTGCGCCGACTTTTCCGACAAATAAACAATAATAGACCATCAATAATTACAAGATATTTCAAAAAAACTAATCTCCATTCCCATAAGCCGACGCTCCCGAAGCCAATTCCCAAAATCATCCACCGATACTCCCGAGAGCCAATCTAATAATCCCTGATCCATCAAGCTCGACATATCTTCACTAATATCATAACAATTCTGGACAAGTTATTATGGCCATGTTTGAGGCTAGTGTAATCTGCTAGCCGAGAAGCTCATAGATTGTTAAATTCTGGTGTATAATGCAGCTCCTCTGATGAGTTAGTTAAATGAAAACTATCGACCATTACACATAATTCCAACAATTCTACTACTATCGGTATAGTGGCCGATTTTCAACCGCCATGAAAATGCTACGGACTTGCTAAGGATCCAAGAGCCTATTCGGTAACTCCGTTTGTATTGTTTTGCCATCCTGAAGACTGTAAGCCCGCATACAGTCATGCGAGGATGTCGTTCGTGAAATATCTGATCAAGTTTTGAACAGCTTTCTATAGTAATAAAGTTGTCCAATAAGACTCTCATACCTTTTCTCTCACGGTAATATCGTATTCGTAGGGTGATGAAAGCATGCTCAGATAATCATGGGTTTTTCTCGCTTTTCCCTATGGTGGATATTCAAGGAGGGTACATGTCGTAAGGCGTTATTCTCTTAGTGGTATCTGCAAGTGAAAACTGAGTGTGCTGAGTAGGTTTACGAAGATACGCATCTTCCGTAATCATTCGTGACATAGCCCGAGACTCCATGAATTAAATTGATTTATGGAAAAAAAAATCTTTATGATGCCGACTCAGTGCGAACGAAGATTCCAGAAAAGAAAGGCCCGTAATCAGAGCAAGCGAAGGGTCTTTTTGTGGTTCCGAATACTTGATGCTGACGAAGATAATTAGTTAAAATGTCTATGCTTAACGCTAAAGATATTACGTAACATACTTGGTCTTCTTTTTTTTTTTAAATCATATTGCATTCAGCCTCGTAGCTATGACAAAACATTAAATTTCATTTTTGTTTTATTAACCGTCTTCCCCTGTATCCCTAACTCCGCCCTCCTTTGGTACTAGTCTTGGCTCATAACTTAATGAAGACTATCCAAAATTAGTTTCAGCCGGTGGTTCCGCTCCTAAGCAAACATTGAGCAATACGACACTTTTTTTTTTTTTTAATATTTCTTAATGGAATGGTTGGGCTATTTTTTGTTAAATAGAAAAATAAATTAAATTATGATGTAAATCAATTTTAAATAAGTAGAGAAATGATGTAGATAAAAATTCAAAGGAAAGCATTGTGATTCTGTAACATGAAGTGACTCATAAAATGTAATTGTGATTTGTATAATTTTCAATTTGCGGGGATTGGGGGACGAATGCGGCGTTTCTACCTGTACGTGGTGTCCCCTACGAACCTGGAGTTTATCTTCAGAGCCAATAGAAACACGCATTACTTGGTCACGGAGGAAAAGTCATCCACACGAGTTTCCGGGGCGTACCCAGCTCCCGTTATGGTGGTGATGGATCAGACTAAGTTGGCCCTTTTTACCAGGATGAATTCTCACTGTTGACAGATATTCTGACATTATACTGTATCCCGAGGAAAGAGCACCACTACCTGAGCGCTGGTGGTGTCGGTATAAGGAGGATATCTGGACTATGGGATATTAGGGAGATACAGATGGGGATGTGCACCTCGTGTGGCTCTGGTGTCTAGGCCTCGCCCGGCTGGAGTTGCAGGTTTTTTAAGACTTTTTCCCGCGTACCGGTTTCCATGGCTGCTCTTTTTCAATTTTTTTTTTTGAGCAGAAGGTTCCATGGAAAAGGTGGTTGAACTCTACGGGTAATTACTGAGCTAAATGGCTACCCGTCATGGGTCAATGTATCAATGATCTTAGGTTCGAGGTAAAAGGGGATAGGGGCACTGTAGAAGGTGTGGCCTGGGTCAGAGAGGAGCCCTAGTGTTATAATAGTCTTGGACTCTACATAGCACGAATAAACAAAACTACTACTAATTTGCGGGGATTTATATTTTGAATGCACTGACTGGATTGTAAGAATTGTACTTCGTCTTCGTATCGCCATAAAGTCGCAGGACTTGAGAACCGTGCTCTCCTCCAGACTAATTAATTGATTAGACCAATGCACAACAAGAAATACGAACATGTTTGGGGCTGGAGTTAGATGGCGTTGGTTGAATGAGTTGTGGTTAAAATGGAATCTCGGCGGAGCGGAGCTCCAAGTATATATCCGAGGAACACGTGAGCTTGATTTTCAGCCAATCATGAATTTTCCAGTTTTGAACTGGTCGAATTCAGAAAGATCACGTTCGACTTCGCACCGTTTACATAACTTGCTCATGTTCGTGGGTCGTGGGTCGAAGCGCTTGGTGCTGTGTGATGTTGAAGAAGGAGCTTTTGTTGCACGAATTGATGTTGAAGAAGAAGAAAGGGGTCGCTTACTAAGCGGACCCACCGGCCTTTTTGTTCCAGGGGTTCACAGCCAATCATTTTTAGAGTTCACTAGTTTCACGCTAAAAGTTCCGTAAGTAAGAAATCCTCGTTCCTCGGATAACAATGTCTGTATATCCCGAAGATTAGGAGGAAGTAACCACGGGTTTCACTACATCTAGAAAATAGTGTAGATCTAACGACTTCATTGAAATATTTGAACTTTACTATTTTGTCAAGTGAACTCACTCATCTTTTACAATCCCCATCAGAATATTCTTCATACCGCAAAAAACCTCATCTATGCCTATGGACTTTCATATGATTACTTCTTGACATTTACTTTGCCATCACCATCCGACTAATTATTTGGTTTATAAACCTTTATAAAATCGCAGGAAACAAGTGGTTGGATGGTGTAGTTGGTTATCACATGTCCTTAACACGGACAAGGTCCTGAGTTCGAGCCCCAGTCTGATCATTATTTTTCATTTTGCCACCAATATGTCTTTTGGGCCAATCAGCACATGATCTATAGATATAGATAACATATCGGATGGTCTGCGTCCCAATGTTTTTATATCAATTTAGCGTATGTAGCCTGAGGTTGTGACGCGTATGATTACGGAAGATATGTATGTGACGCAGTATGACTCAGTTTGACGATTGGAACACTCATACTCAAATTTTATTTACAGATACCACTACGAGAATAACGCCTTACAACATGTACCTTCTTCCGTGAATACCCACCATAGGGAATGGCGAGAAAAACTCATGGTTATCTGAATATGCTTTCGTCATCATACAGATACATTATCACCGCGAGAGAAGTGGTGTATGGGCCTTGCTGGATAAGATCCAGCTTTCTCCCGTCTCAATTTGGGCATGTGTCCGAGCTACCCAGACTCTACTCAGGAGAATAGCCCGGACAGTGTACCACTGCACCATCCAACCCTCGCAGCGGTATCGTATTTATGGGATCACAGAACCATTTTCGAATGACCACGGCTATTTCTCGCATTTTCCTTTGGTGGGTACTAGCGGAAGTTGGTACGTGCCACAAGGCGACATCCTCGCAGTGGTATCTGCAAATGAATTCTGGGGATGACAGTTCCAAACGACAAACTTTGTCATTTTGCGCAACAAATATATCATCCATAATCATTAGCATCATAGCCCCAGGCTGCATACGCAAGATTGATTTACAAAATTAAAGAAAAAATCATTTAAGTTAGGATATTGTACAGGGGGGACAAGGGTAAGTTAGCAAACCGAATTATAGGCATGGGCTATATGACAGGGGTAGCTTTTGCCAAAATAAGTAGGGGGTATTTTTTTTTTTAAATCATTTTTGCGTATGCAGCCTGAGGCTATGACGCGAATGATTACGGAAGATATGTATGTGACGCAGAATAACTCTGTTTGACGTTTGGAACACTCATACTCAGATTTCATTTGCAGATACCACTACGAGAATAACGCCTTACGACATGTACCCTCTTCCGTGAATACCCACCACAGGGAAAAGCGAGAAAAACCTGTGGCTATCTGAGTATGCTTTCGTCATTCTACGAATACAGCATCACCGCGAGAGAGGTGGTGTGAGGGTATTGCTGGATTCGAACCAGCTTTCTCCTGTCTCAAGTGGGGCATGTGTCCAAGCTACCCAGACTCTACTTGGAAGAATGGCCCGGATAGTGTACCACTGCACCATCCGACCCAAAGTAGGGGGTAAAGCCACGGTGAAATTCTTTTTGCATGGTATCCCAGTCCTCTTACAGAATATTTTTGGCAAGTCCCATCTTTGCAAATACAGCCGTCCCTCTCTAACTCAATAGTGGGTCCCGGTATAAATATTGAAAATATTCATTGAAATTCAACCATTTACATTTTCAATGAATATTTTCAATATTTATACCGGGACCCACTATCGAGTTAGAGAGGGACGACTATATGTCCTCTGTGAGTCGTGATATACGCAGTCCCCCCCATGAAATCCCATCTCACCGCTTCTGAATGCCAAATCTGTCGAGCGGTGAAAATTAATTCTGTCACTAGTTACAAAAACTTTTAGTTTCGATGTTGCTATAGTAATAAATGATTGTGATCATCATAATATTATGTCTATGTAAACTAATTACAGTTATTTCCTACACCGGAACCTTATAATATCTCACAATCTTCTCACGCACCATCAGTGACACAATCTCGTATTATTCATTCAATCAAAGTCCACGCAGTACCTCAGTCTCACACGACCAAGATTCCATACCTTATTCAAACCATATTTGAAGTACTATCATGTGCGACAACACCTATTTACTCTAAACACGTCCATTGCGTGTCAGTATAACTAATTTCTATAGAATTCCCTCTATCGAACTATATAAATGGATCCCTCACCTATTACAGCTCTTTCTGCTCCTCCTGCTGGTTCCTAAGTTTCATTCGAAGCCTTACACGAGGCTGTACAGGGCCATGCCCAAGCTGCCGGATATTCTATCACGATTGCTAGTTCTTCGAAGAGGAAAGGCAGAACAATGAAGATTCTGATCTGCAAGAAAGGTGGTTTTTACCGCAGTGACGTCGATGAACCATGTCGAAAGCGACAGCGACTCACTCGGATGACAAATTGCCCCTTCAGGTGCAAAGCTAGGGAGAGCATTGATGGCACATGGGATATTTGTTTTCTACAAGCAGAAGATGGGAGTATCGATACAGAGAGTATCAGTCACAATCATGAGCCCGCTGACCCATCGTCTTTCCCAGAGCATCGTCGTCTCAACGAAGATGATATGGCACTGGTTCGTAATAACTTTAGCATGTGTATTCCGGCATCTAGGACTGTAGCAACCTGAATACCCGGAAGCATGCACCTGAGGTCAACCATCGTGTCATCTACAACATGAGCGCCCAGATATATCGCTCGAGCCAACACGGCCTTTCAACTCCTCAAGCATTCATCAACTATTTGACCCAGCAACGTGCGAATGGGAGTGTGTTATTTGAGTATAGCCAGGACGCTTTAGGCCATCTCAACTACTTATCTGTTGCGGATACACGATCCATCGAGTTGCTGAACGAAAGTCCAGATATCCTCCTCATGGATTGCACGTATAAGACAAACAAGTTTGGCATGCCTCTTTTGGACATTCTTGGTGTTGATAATCTTAACAGTTCGTTTACCATAGGTTATTGTTTTCTGGACCGGGAAAACGAGCAAAATTATGGCAAGGCAGTGACTCACCTCAAATATCTCTACCTGCATAACCGACATCCATCCGTGATTGGTACTGATTGCGAACTGGCATTGATGAACGCAATTGATCGCCACTTTCCGCATTCTGAAACCAGCAGAATTATCTGCTTCTGGCATCTATGTAAGAATTTGATGTTCAATTGCAAATCCAGATTCGAAACGGAAGAACGGTGGAAAGAATTTGAAAGGTTCTTTTCAGATGTCGTGCACTCAATGACACCCGAAGAACATCTAGACAGAGTCGAAGAATTCAAAACAGAGTTCAATTACAATGAGGGCGAATTGCACGAACTTCCGCCAGCAAATTCACCTGGTAATCTTGCTCAGCACACGACCAAAACCCTTGAGCAAGATGCTGTGAGGTATGCCCTTCAGCAATGGTTAGAGCCCCGGCACATGAACATCGTGCACGCCTGGACCAATCAGTTCTTCAATCGAAACACGATGACAACCTCCAGGCTCGAAGGTGCACACGCTGCGCTCAAGAAATGGATTGGAACTCCAACCAAGAAGCTGTCGTCTGTTTGGACCTCGATCCAGCTGGCACTGTCTGATCAGATCAACGAGATCAGAATCAAACGCTCAAGAGCACGCGACAGCTTGTCTGCAGGAATTTCTGGCGAACTCTACTATGGAGTTCTGGGCAGAATTTCACACTTTGCTCTTCATGAAACCTGCAAGCAGGTCAAATATGCACGGAATGAGGAACTGCGAATGCGAAATGGATAGAGTTCCATTTGTATTGGGACATTCAACAAGTCGATGGGTATGCCCTGCTGGCACATCATCCGGGAGCGAATGTCCCAAAATCGAGGTATTTTAACTTTAGGACCCTGACCTCTGGCCAAGTTAAGCTAATTCATTCGTTCAGGTCTAACGATCAACGATTTCCATCAACATTGGCACTTTGATCGTCCGCAGCCTAATTTCCGGTAGCTTATTCCTGATCCTCCGATTCTTGACCCTGTGATCCGACAACAGCGTCGAACTGAGGAATCTGAACGCCGTGCCCATGCTAGAGCACTCAACAGGCAGTAGGCCGCTCAAACTGGCCGTATCCTTTCCCAACACGAGACCTTGCAACCGGTATTACGACACTGCACTGCTCGTGTTGAGTTAGAATACGACAAGATAAGATTTCAAGGTTGTCGGGCAACAGGCCATACTCGAAGTCATTGCCCTAACATCTAAGTGGGGTCATAATCGTTAGGCTGAAAGACGTATTTTATGTTCGTCATAATTTTATGGGTCCTGTTTTCTTTTTCAGGGATTAGGGTCAATTGAACTTTTTATAATTAGAAAAAAACTATTCTTGTCCCAAATTTAGTAGCAGATCAAAATAACCAGGCAGAATAGTTTTTACATGGGGAGGGGACTTCCCATATCCAAAAGGGGGGATTGCGTATATCACGACTCCTCTGTGTTCGCTTCGCTCACAAACTAGCTTTCCGACATCGTCATCATTGTCTCTGATCGTTAAGAATAACTCCAAATACTTACTCGATCTGCATAATTAACACAGAAAAATCATTTGTAATTTACTCATCTTAGTAAGTCTAATGTTCGTTTGCATGCTTTATATATTACCTACAAATATCATGACAGGATGGATAATACAATCTCCTCAACAGTCCGCAGACCCGTGCCCTTTCTCTCACGAGATCAAAGAATACAAGTAAGTATAAGACTTCAGCAACGATATGGATAATCTAATAAATTAATATGACTTAGATATTCGCACCTCACAGAGGAGGAGTCTCGAACAGGGAAATAGCAGATGAGTTAAGAGTAACCATCACACAAGTTCAGGGAGCAGTTCGATCTGGCCGCGTCTCCCCTCAACCTAGAACAGGACGGTCACCTTCCTTGAGCTCTGCTCAGGTTGATGAACTGGAAGTCTTTGTTTGTTCTTGTAGAGAAACACGACAGATATCGTTTCTCGAACTGGCACTCCACTCTCGTCAGTGGGGCGTTAGGGAATTTGCGATCCGTAATGCGTTGCGCAAGAGAGGATATGAAAGGCGTCTACCTAGGAGATGTCCCCCCCTCACCGAAAACCATCGCTCGGTACGAATTTCTTGGGCAGATCAGCACCTAAGCTGGCGTCAAGAATGGTCCCAGGTTCTTTGGAGTGATGAAACTTGGATCAATGACGATCGAATAATGTCTGGTCATGTTACCAGGAAAGTGAGTATAGACCAATCTAATGTCCAAGGTATGCAAATTTCTAACTACTTTAAAAGAGAGACCAGGAATTTGATGATACTTGTGTCCTAGATCGATACAAGAAGAACAACTCTTGGATGTTCTGGGGGAGTTTTGCGGGAGTTGAGCGGGGCCCATGCATCTTTTGGGAGAGGGATTGGGGAAATTTGACCTCCGAAAAATACGCTTTACGTACTCTCCCGTTGGTAGTAGATTGGACTAGGGCGAAGTCCGAAGAGGTTGGTCGCCAAGTCTACTTTATGCACGACAATGCGGCTGTACACAGAGGACGTCCTGCCAGGGAATACCTCTACGCCAATGGATTCGAATCTATTCCTTGGCCTGCTAATTCCCCTGATTTAAATCCGATTGAGAATGTTTAGAGTATGATGAAATACTATATACAGGAACGGTATCCAGAGTTTGAGCAGAAGAGGCAGCGGAAGAGGCAGCGGAACAGGGAGGGATTCGCTCCATTGTGCTAGAGGCATGGTACCATAGCACGACGGTGGAAAAGCTTTCTCGTCCAATGGAAAGCATGTCGAGAAGATGCGAGGAAGTCATTGGCGCAAACGGTCCCATCCCATACTAGAAAAAATTAGTGATACTAAAGAGAATTACAATATGAAATCAGTACATGACTGACGTATGAATATGATTTTTCGGCTTAGTGCGAAGCTAAGTGGAGAATGACAGGGCAGTTAACTTCTGTCGGATACGAATTCTCTCACGTTATTTTAGAGTTTTTCTGGAATAAAGTTTGAAGCTTTACCTAATAAGGCCTCGCTTAGACAAGATTATCATTGATAACTACCTAATATGGACAATGATGGGCAGAAAAACCCCTGTAAATGACCAGTCAGTAAACTTAACCTTGTCCCCCTGTATAATAGTGTAAGAATATAGAATAATATTAGCCGAAAATTACTATAAACGGAGCTACAATAAGAATAACACTCAAGAATATAAATCAACATAAAATACAATAATCACTGTTGTACTATAAAGTATAAATATACACAAATAATACATAAATTATGAATATACACAAACAACACAAATACAGAATATATACATAAATTCTACATTAATATAAATTATACAATTAAATAAATTGGGTATAAATAAATAAATTACTACCACAAGGGTTAACAAGACTAAGATCGGCAAACTTATAATACAGATCAATAATATTAAAATTAATAGTACAAGAAGTACTAGCACTAGTCTGTGCATGGGCTCTAAATTAATACAGCACAGACCATCCCAACACCTATGTCAAAGAGTTTTCTCTCTTAGTCAAAATATCTTAGAACATTTTAGAGGGATTAGAAACTAAGTTATTTTGGGACTAGTTAATGGCTTCATGTATAAATAGAGGAAGTTTTCCCCTGACAGAAGAACAACGAAGAACAGCCCAAATATACATCATACCCAATCTACAAAATTATTCAACCACAATATTTCTTGGTTAGAAAATTATACACTTTTAAACAAAAGTTATTTCTCCCAGTAAATGTATACGCTTCCACCATATCTAACTAAATCTTGAATCTGCTACTTGATTTTTTATAACTAGTAAACGAACGTACTTTCCCATAAAAATTTAAAGATGATCAGGAGATAATAAATCCTTGTGCCAGTGTACAGTGTCTCAGCCCTAAAGATTGTTAGTGGCTGATGTTAGTTTTGTAAGTTAAAACAAGTGACTGCAAGGTATAGACACACAAAACCAACATCAGCCACTACAGTCCAACCTCATCTATGGCGATAGTGGGTCCGGTTTAAAGGTCGAAAATATTCATTGCAAATACAGTAAAACTTCTGTAACACGATAGTGTGTCCCGGCATAAGTGTTGAAAATATTCATTGAAATTCATCCATTTATATTTGCAATACTTACCCCTGCACGCAAAATGACCTGTAAAGGTAAGTGTTGCAAATATAAAAGTGCAAGTTACAATGAATATTTTCAACACTTATGCCGGGACCCACTATCGTGTTAGAGAAGTTTTACTGTATAAATTTTCGAATTTCAACGAATATTTTCGACATTTATACCGGACCCACTATCGCTATAGATGAGGTTGGACTGTAACAATCTTTTGGACTGAGACACTGTATATTTGTGAACTGGATCTAGTTAACTTGACTTGTACCGGCGTTAAGCTCTCGAGCTCATCGTACCCCACAATCAGTCTTGGCGATGTAGAGCTACTCTACTTGTGGCGTCATGCATGCAATAATTTTAATACCAATAGAGCGCTTAATGTGGAGGTCAGGGTTTCACACTTCCTACAGGCTTTGATTCACGAAAAAATTTATTACTAATCCGCTATGATAAGGTACTTACCAAGGTACAGAGCATCGAAAACTAAGCTAAATATTTGTATGTAGATATACATGTACGTATATATGTTTGTTTACCAACTTGCTAGATCCAGCGGTTAATAAAAACAAGCATGATATCTGTGAAGACATCCGTCAAGGTGAGCTAATATTGAGGACTGGTTTCGGATTGAACAAAAATTTAAGCTTGTGATTGAGAATCACAAAATCAACTGACCTGGTGCATCTCACTGATTTCGGATGTATCCAGATATTGTGATAGAGTTCATGAGTGGTTGCAGTGACCGCATCCAAATCCTGATTAACTTTTTATTTATTGACCGCTTTGTCATATTGCGGGCATTAGAATAGTATGTAGGCAAGTAAGAAGCTCGTGAAACATAAAGCAGCGACAATTTGCAATGGAACGCCCTGTGAGCTTTGCTGAACATGATGAGCTGTTTGGGGGGTACTTTCATCTCCTTTTCCACCACTGATGTTTTTTCGAAGTCGCAGACCGCCATCTTTACCATAGCTCGCGATAATTTGCTCGGCTTTTGCGAGCTTCGCTTGAATTTCTTCATAGCTGAGTTGGGGGGTTGTAGATGATTGAGCTTTTGAAGGTACCTTTGAGTCGACAGACCCAGAAGCACCGTTATGCTGCCGAATTTTGGGTCGGTCTTCTGGTGTATAAGTGGTTTCGGGAGAAGGTGAGCTGTATGTACCGTATGCTGGGGGAGCTGTATCAGAAGTGTACTGCGCCCGGTCAGAACATAATACACTAAATGGAAATGTGGCCTTACAGAGCTTGAACTATTAACGACGTTCTTAGAGGGAGTTATTTTAGGTTTACTAGACTTTGTCGACCCTGCCTTTGGCGCCAAGTAAACAACCCTAATTTTTTTTTCCCAGACCGCGCTCTTATCAACATCATCAAAATGTTGCCACTGTGGTTGTCAGTAGGATTTGAATATCTCACATCACCAACGACCTACATCACCTCCATTGGATTGTTCTTTTTCTGGTGATATAGCGATAGACTGGACAAGGAATTTATCTCTACATTTGGCATTTAATGGAGGCTCTTCCTTCATTGGCTGGAGAATAACTATGGGAGTTATGTCAGTTTCAAGAATAACTTCAGTTTAATAGATATCTCCTTGCATACCGGTAACTTCAACTTCTTTATTTGATTCTATTATTCCAGAGTTTGGTCGCACACAGTACCTGAAACCTTGTCATTAAAGGGAGAACTCTACTGACTTTGGCTTGCATACTGCTTGGGTGCTGTCGTCTTAACCTTGAGGAAAAATATCAGATAAATGCACCTACTAATTTTATTCATATCTTTGACACACCTTAAACGCGACCGGAGTTGAATTGAAGTTTTGAATCTTTAGTATCTCCGAAACCTCGCTATTGAATGGGCCTAGAAAACAATCAGAGGCTATCAGTCACCATATCTTGCAAACTAACGATGAAGGCCGAGTTCATCGGGCGTGATGTAGACGGACATAATTGTAGAACGATGCGCTAAATTCGCTGATGATTGCTATTCTTGTTGTAGTGCAATATTGGGGAATCCAAAAAACGGATATGGAGTGGTTTGGATAAGTGACGCAAGCTCTGATGAATTGAGTGCCAATTATCGTTGTCGTGGACATTAATTGAGACGTGACATACGTACAGTCCAACCTCATCTATAGCGATAGTGGGTCCCGGTATAAATGTTGAAAATATTCATTGCAATTCAACCATTTATATTTGCAATACTTAACCTTGCACCCAAAATATAGTGCAAGGGTAAGTATTGCAAATATAAATGTTTGAATTGCAATGAATATTTTCAACATTTATACCGGGGCCCACTATAGCTATGGATGAGGTTGGACTGTATGTAGCGAGTATGAGCAGCAATTGGTCCAGATTAGGGTTAGCTCAATACCAGTACTTGCCTACAGTAGAATCTGTCCAAACCTATAATGGTCCGGGCTTAATTATTGTTAAGATTTATCTAATAGTTGATACTTACTTTTGCAACACTTACCCTTACACGTCATTTTGCGCACAGGGGTAAGTATTGCAAACATAAACTGTAAAATTTCAATGAATCTCTTCATTCAATTTACCGGGACTCACTACGGGTTTAGACATGTTGTAAAGAATTACTACATTTAAATCTGGTGGATTTATAAGTATCCCCTCCCAAATACAAGCAGAAGCTCCTTCAAATCTTCACTACTGCGACATTTACAACTGCTAAACCCAGTGTCAGATAGTTGAGTGGGATAGTTGAGTGGTACACCGTATGGGCCGTTCTCCCTCGTAGAATCCGGGCAGCTTGGACTAATGCCCATCTTAAGACCGGAGAAAGCTGGGTCAAATCCAGCGACACCCTCACAGCATATCTCTCGCGGTGACATCGTAGTCGCGGGATGACGAAAGCCTATTCAGATAACTATGAGGGGTTGTTCCAGGCTGTTGCCCTGTTTGGTTGTAACCGGAATTTATCCGGTTCGGCTAAACCTATATCCCGAGCCAAGTCCTCACGTGCGTAACTTGAAAAGGAAAGGCCGAGTTGACGCGTGCGAGAAGTTGCTTATGTAAAATAATACTAGTGACGCGAGTACTTATTGTCGTAGAGGTCGTTGGAGTTACACTTTATACAGAATATAAATTCTCATTGGACATACAGTCGTCCCTCTCTAACTCGATAGTGGGTCGCAGTATAAGTGTTGAAAATATTCATTGTAACTTGGACCTTTATATTTGCAACACTTACCCTTACAGGTCATTTTGCGCGCAGGGGTAAGTATTGCAAATGTAAATGGTTGAATTTCAATGAATATTTTCAACACTTATACCGGGACCCATTATCGAGTTAGAGAGGGGCGACAGTACTTTCGCGAATAGTGAACGTGATCTATCCTTCTACAGGGCTTCTCGCTTTTGCCTGTGATGGGTATTCGCGGAAGAGGGTAAATGCCGTAAGGAATCATCTTCGTAGTGGTATTTGCAAATGAATTCCAAGTACGACGGTTCTAAACATCAAACTGAGCCATTCTGCAAAGTTTACAAATCTTCCGTAGTCGTTCGCATCATAGCCCAAAGTTGCGTTCAAAAGAATGATCAAAAAAAAAGTTGGACTTAGCTAGTACATTTATTAATATCAATATCTAACAACCTAAAAGAAAAGACTTGTACGTGTCCAGTGTCTCAACCCTAAAGTTTGTTACTAATTAGCGTTAATTTTGTATAGGGGGTCAAGGTTAAGTGAAATCGCTTGTCATTTACAGGGATTTTTTTGCCGATATTTACCAAAACATAGTTATTTAACGTGATGATTACGATTAAGCGAGGCCGAATATGGTAAAGCTTCAAACTCCGTTCAAAAATTTGGTGAGAGAATTTTTTTTAAATCATATTGTATTCAGCCTCATAGCTATGACAAGATTTAAATACATTTTTTTATTAATCTTTTTCCCTGTATCCCTAACTCCGCTCTCCTTTGGCACTAGTCTTGGCTCATAACTTAATGAAGACTATCCAACATTTGTTTTATCCGGTGGTTGCACTCCTAAGCAAACATTTAGCAATACAATATTTTTTCTTTTTTAAAAATATTTCTTGATGGAATGGTTGGGCTGTTTTTTGTTAAATAGAAAAATAAAATAAATCAATTTTAAATAAATAAATAGAGAGATGATATAGATAAAAATTCAAAAGAAAGCATTTTGATTTTGTAACGTGAAGTGATTCATAGAATGTAATTGTGCTATGTGTAAGTTTCGATTTGTGGGGATTTGTATTTTGAAATGCACTGACTGGATTGTAAGAATTTCAGAAGACAGAGTCTACCAACTTTGGTGTTGAAAAGAATGGTGAGAGAAATTGAGGTCGACAAAAGCGAAGTCGCCTGTCTCTCCCCACTTTGTTTCGCACTAAGCCTAAAAAAATCGAGTTCATACGTCATATTAAAACTTGCAATTCAGGTTTGCTGTTTATACAGATTTTTGAGCCTAAAACGAAATAGGACCCCCATTTGCATTCAATACTTCCTCACATCTTCTAGCCATACTCCCAACTAGTTATGTGAGTTTTTCCTCTGTTGTACTATGGTACCATGCCTCTAGCACAATGGGTCGAATCTCCGCCCTGTTCCGCTATCTCGTCCGCTCAAACTCCGGGTATCGTTCTTGTATGTAGTATTTCATCATACTCCATACATTCTCGATCGGATTGAAGTCAGGAGAGTTTGCAGGCTAGGGCATAGATTCAATTCCTTTGGCATCGAGAAACTCCCTAGCCAGACGTCCCTTATGAACGGAGGCGTTCTCGTGCATAAAGATCTAATCATGGCCCGTCTCTTCTCTCTTTTCCCTCATCAAATTACCTATCATTGGGAGGATATGTTCACTTTATCCTTCAGAGGTCATACTTCCCCACTCCCGCTCCCAAAAGACATAAGGACCTCGTTCTGTTCCCGCGAAGCTTCCCCAGAAAATCCAAGACTTTTTCTTCTTGTAAAGATTGATAAAACAAGTGTCATCAAAGTCTAGGCCCCTCTTTTGTCGATCTGAGCGCATTCCGAATTGCGTATTCTCCGGCACTCCAACGACGAAAGTGGAGAGCCAGTTCAAGAAACGACATGTGCCTAGTTTTCCTTTAAGAACAAAAAAATGCTTCCAGCTCATCAACTTGGGCTGAGCTTAAGAGCTGTGGACGTCCTGTCCGAGGTTGGGGAGAGGCACGACTAGATCTGGCCGTATTCCGAACTTGAAGGATGGTGACTTCAAGTTGATCTGCTATTTCTCTATTAGAGAGTCCGGCTCTGTGGAGTGTGAGTATCTAAATGTAGTTAATTTATGGAGAAAGTTTTCTTATAACTGAATTTCTGTAATCACCTGCAATCTTTGATCTCGAGTAAGATAGGGCGCGCGTCTGCTGACAGGTAGACTAATTTGAGTATTCATTCTGCTAACGTTTTTGTTGGCAATTAAGTACGTTTATCTGTTTGATTGGAAATTACAAATTTGTAATGAACGAATGAAGCTTGTTGTATTTTCAATATCGCGCTAGAGATTTGGTAAAGTTTGTGTAATGAAGGAAAATATCGATCGAGATGTCTAGTGAAATTTGACGTCAGCGAATATGAACAGATCCGGGTTTGTTAGACACGATTCAAAAGGATACTGTGGAGGAAATGAAACTTGGCACAGAAAATTATGTAATAGTACTGGGATGCCCTGTTTTAGGGCCTTCACCGTACCTTCACCGCCTGCTGTTTAAGGTTGATAACATCCCTGCACGCCAACCCATGTCGATTAAGCGAAGACTTCACTTACCCTTGACCCCCTGTATGTCATTCCCCTTCTAATTACTAGCTCAATCTACATAATGAATGCCAAATGTTATCAATCTTTAGAGCTGCAATTCTGTATTCAATTTGTTTTTTAAAACACAAGTTGTTAAGACAATATTTTCCAGAAATTCAAAAGAAAAATTGTCTTTATTCTAAGTTCAGGGAATTGCGTATCAAACACGAACCCTATATTTCCCAATGGGACAAAGTACGATCCATAAAGACACTGCTGCTTGAGATAGGGTTTACAGAATGATTGGAACGCGTGCACACAGTTGTCCAAGGAACACTGATAGCAGAAGGTCAGCCAGTCCCTTCCTCATACTACGACCCCTCTTCGAAACTATCACTCCTCGCTGTATGCCTCCAACCATTGATTCCTGAGCTTTGTTATCCGAATTCGCTGTGCCCATATTATTGGAATTAGTGACTCTCATTAGGCACTCATTTACAGGCTATCAGGGGCAATTATTTTTACTCGCATGTAGTATTGTAGACCTAAATATTGTTACTAAATAGCGCTAATTTTGCCACATTAGTCACAATATTTATGGCTGAAATACTACACGCAAGTAAAAATAACTGGCCTCGATAGCCTGTATTTATTTTTTATGGTCTATTGAGCTTTATATACAGCTGCAGGGTCGGATGGTGCAGTGGTACACCGTCCAGGCCGTTCTCCCAAGTAGAGTCTGGGTAGCTTGGACACATGCCCCACTTGAGACAGGAGAAAGCTGGTTCGAATCCAGCAAGACCCTCACACCACTTCTCTCGCGGTGATACTGTATTCGTAGAATGACGAAAGCATGCTCAGATAGCCACAGGTTTTTCTCGCTTTTCCCTGTGGTGGGTATTCACGGAAGAGGGTACATGTCGTAAGGCGTTATTCTCGTAGTGGTATCTGCAAATGAAATCTGAGTATGAGTGTTCCAAACGTCAAAATGAGTCGTTCTATAACAAAGAATACGTATCTTCCGAAAAATACCTACGTGGGCCTTCAGGCGCCGAAATAGGATAATAGAAAAATTTAATTTATTTTATACAGCTGCAGCCCTATCCCGTAGAGGACATGGTGACTACTATATATAGATTATATTATATTACAGTAAATATGCATACCTATGAACCTACGGAGGTACTCTCATGATAGGGTATTGTTCGTTGATCCGCTTCTTATAGGGTACAGGGGTTAAAGCGGGGATAAAGTGGAGATAAAGTGGTGATATTCCAGGTTACCTCACGATAGATCCACAGTATCCCTGTTAGCTTCAAATTTTAAAATCTTATGGCCTAAGGCATAAGAGATATGCATCTGTATATGAAGTCCAACGCCCACCTTCATGCCTGCACCTTTCTTCACTCGCGCACACCTGAGGTCGTTTCGTTTAAATCATTGTCAGCTATTTACTATTATTTTGCTCAACGGCATACTTTTATTTCATTCATCTATCTAATTTTTACTTCATGTGAGTGCATCTGAACCTTAGGTCAACTACTTTAGAAGATTTTAATTTACTGTACTAGATTGCCGCAAAGATGGATTCACCTCAACAACCTTCTCCATCATCAGCATCTCCTACTTATGCAAAACGCCTAACACAAACTCAACGTATTCAAGTAAGTCTGAAATCTACAAATTGATAAGGTTAAGAGAGTAACATGTGCAGGTTAGAACCTTGGCCAGTGAGGGACACAGTTACGTCAAAATCTCTCAACGCCTTGGGATTACATGGCGACAGGTACAATACACTATGAGCGTTGAAAATACCGAGCCTCAGTACTCCAGTGGTAGGCCACCTATTCTAAGTAGTTCCCAGGTCGATGAAATAGAATTTTTCGTCTGTTTATCATCGGAAAATCGTCGGATGTCATTTTTCCAACTTGCACATTTTATATTTCGGCACTTTGGTGTGAGCGAGAATGTGATCCGACGTGAACTGGCAAAGAGGGGATATGCACGCAGGATTGCACGATTAAAACCTCCTATCTCTTCAGTCAACAAACTGAAGAGATATGAGTTTGCCAGAATACATCTCCACTGGCGGAAGGAACATTGGATGAGAGTCCTCTGGTCCGACGAGACTTGGGCTATGAATGGTCGGCAAAGTGATCGTTGGGTCACAAGAAAGGTCAGTAGTCCCTTAAAGGCTCCTAAGATTTAGAGTTCCCTTGAGCTAAGTTTAAGTCAAAGATTGGGGAAGAGTACGAAGATACCTGTGTCCTAGCCAAGACGCGGAGGAGAGTTGGGTGGATGTTCTGGGGATCTTTCTTTGGACGACAGAAGGGGCCTTGCCTGATTTGGGAGAAGGAGTGGGGCCATATCACTGCGGCCAGTTACTGCGAGAGGATAGTGCCTCTCATAGAGAGTGCGGTCTTTCGGGAACCAGGACTAGATGTGATGCAGGACAACGCCCTTCCTCACAAGTCGAGGCAAACTATGCGTGAGTTTGAAAGGAGGAATATTTCTCTAATGGAGTGGCCGCCATATTCTCCTGATTTAAATCCGATAGAAACTTTGTGGAGTTATATGAAAGCGTACATGGAGCGTCTTTATCCAGCGTTGGATCAAGGGGGCAGCGGAGTCAAGGGCATCTTCGTCAAATAGTGAACGAGGCGTGGGATCTGGGGTTTAATGGGGATGACTTGGAGAAACTGATAGATTCGATGCCCCGAAGAATCAGAGCCGTTTACGAAGCTGAAGGCGGATATGTAAATTATTAGCTAGATAGAAGTATAATTTATTTATGAAATGTATTAATGAATTAAAAAGTGAATAGAGGGCTATAATGGACCAAAAAAGCAAAACCAACGAATATTTCGTTGTGAAATTTTTGCCATACAAATTTAAAGTTTAGGTGGGGAGATCTACTTATCGTCATGCTAATTCAAGTTAGTAAAAGCCTATATACCCTGTAAAAGTCGAATTTTAGCGCCTATACACGATTAATACCGTAGTATCAGAGTACAGCCCATAAGTATTATTCCATGTTGACCAGGGGGGGGCTTTGCCACCACAACGCTTTCCTTAATTAGGCAACATCGCCAGAATGCACCTCGCACCCATTCCTACTGTGTTTTGTATGAGTTCTAATGATCAAAGCATTGATTCAATGATTCCCAACTCATGTTACAAAATATAAAAAAAATTCCTATTCTTACAACAACTAATACTTAGTAAACAATCCATTGCGTTGATGTTGTTGTCATCGGAATACATACAAAACACAGTAGGGATGGGTGCGAGGTGCATTCTCGCGATGTTGCCTAATTAAGGAAAGCGTTGTGGTGGCAAAGCCCCCCCCTGGTCAACATGGAATAATACTTATGGGCTGTACCTCCGTATAAACGTCCCTTCAGCTAATGTGAGCGCTGTACAGCAGATTTCTAACATGACTAGATTATGTAGGGCAGATTTCTGACAGGAATCTAGCCTTATCCTATAAAACATCATACATGTCAACACAAGATAACAAGAAAATATTCCTTTTTTTTATAAATCATCCTTGCGTATGCAGCCAGAGGCTATGACGCGAATGGTCACGGAAGACATGTATATTTCGCAGAATAACTCAGTTTGACGTTCGGAATACTCATACTCAAATTTCATTTGCAGATACCACTACGAGAATAACGCCTTACGACATGTACCCACTTCCGTGAATACCCACCATAGGGAATGGCGAGAAAAACCCATGGTTATCTGAATATGCTTTCGTCATCATACGGATACATTATCACCGCAAGAGAAGTGGTGTGGGGGTCTTGCTGGATTCGAACCAGCTTTCTCCCGTCTCAAGTCGGGCATGTGTCCAAGCTACCCAGACTCAATTTGGGAGAACAGCCCGGACAGTGTACCACTGCACCATCAGACTCATCTGTACAGCATCTCAGCGCTAAAGATTGTTAGTACTTGACGCCAAATTTGTACGTCGCAATTAGATTGTATTTATTTGATTTGATTTCAATTAACCCGTTCAGGTACCCAATGGGCCCATGCAGGTGTCTTACTTTTTATTTACACAGGAGGAAACCTTTCGGTGAAAACCCCCTAAACCTACCTGGTAAGAGTCTGCTGGTTTTTGAAGTTAACCTTCAGGAAGTGCGATGTACTGTTCTGCCCAGTACGGATATCCTCACGTTAAACTCCTACTCCTCGCCTCATATTTTTCCTCCTCTCGCCCCTTCACCTCTCTTTTCACTTCCCCAGCCAATCGAAACTGCTCTAACCATCCCTGGTCTAAGATCCACTGCGTTATTCTTCCAATATCTTCTGGGTTGTTCATTTCTTCGAAAGATCGGCTCTTGGACTTTCTCCACACCTCCGCTCTTCCTTTGGCCCATTGAGGGCAGGCCATGATCGCATGTTTGACGTTTTGCGAACGATATCCGCAGACAGTTTGGACTGTCAACTCCCGGGACTTTTCTTAGGTACAGATAAGATTCGAGCCCGATGTGCTCGCTTCTTATCTGTATGGCTATGCTGCTCTGGGCCCTCTTCAGGTTTTTGTGGATTTGGAAGGGGGTTCCCCTAAGGCTCAATTTTTCCCTGCCTGACTTGTCTGTATATATCTTCGCTGCATTCCAGACTTCGGGATCGGCTGTGGGTCTTTGTCTTAGGTTCACATTTCGATTTTGGTGTGGCCAGGAGTTTTTCCACTCTCGGAATGCCGCGATCTTTCCCAGCTCTTTCCGTCTCTCAATAGACACTTCTCCGCAGCAGATCCCAGACCACTCCTCTCTATCCCTTTCCTTGGATAGAGATTCTCGGCTGCCTTTTCCTCCCGCTTGTTGCCTGACCATCCGGCAGGTCTTTTCTATGGCCACTTGGACCGGTGAGTTGCGAGTGAGCCCGGCGTGCTGCACCCTTCTATTCTTTAAGTAGATCTCCATCGGTAGGATGGAGGTCTCGTGTTCCAGCACTCTCGTGCTGGTCGATTTGTAAGATCCTGTGATTCTTAGTAAGCATTTTCTCTGAATTGACTTCAGGGGTTTCACTATCCTTTCAGGTATTTTACCCGCTGGCCCGGCCTCGGCCCATATCGAGGACCCATACGTGAGGGCCGGTCTCACTAGCGTGCTATACAATAGCTTAGTCTTTATGAATGTGGCACCCCAAGTCGATTGTGCTAGTCTACTTATAGCCTGCACTTGGGTGTGCGATTTTTCCTGCACCTTATTTATTTATTTATTTATTCTTAGATGTCTACCGGGCTAAAGCTATGACAAGAGCCCCAACCCTAGGGGGACGCGGTGACTGTAAAGTACGAGGAAGTTAGGAATAGCTAAAGGCTTAGAAAAAGGAAAAATAAAGTTGCTGTGAGCGCTGTACAGCGAACCCTCACATGGAAAAAAGGTCATGCGGCACGGATCGGGCAAATTTCTGTCAGGAACTTCGACCTTTCCAGTATGGAAGTAAAACGCTTAGCATCGCGGGCGGAGCTGAGTAGAAAATCAAGTGTCCCAAAGCCTCGGCGGTGAACGCTTGCGGCTAGTTGCTCGCGAACGAGGGGGCAGAAAATCAAGTGGGTAATTGACTTGTCACCCCCACAGGTACAAGTCAAGAGGGCATTATCGTGACGGAATCTAGCGTGATACGCGCGAAAGTCTCCGTGTCCGGTCCGGCACTGAATGAGATACCCGAGATTACGGCGAGGGAGATGGAGCTCTTCGGGGGGCTTCTTGGGGAAAGGCATCCCTAACTCGCAATAGGTAGGAGGAGCATGATTTTGCCACCATGCAGCAGTCAGATCCCAAACGTGCTGTTTCGCCTTTGTTCGGGATCCAGCGAGAGATGCACCAGGGGGAGCTGGTAGGCAGCCTCACCAGCTAGCTTGTCGGCTAATTCGTTACCAGGTATGCCCACAGGGCCAGGCGACCACATCACGCGGACTTTGCCAGGGGCTGCGAATGGCAGGATTCTCCTTGAGGGCCATTGCGAGGCGATGTGTCGGAAATCGAGAGTTTCATGCTGCGAGGTCTTAGATGGTGTCGCATCGAGAAGACGTTGTGCTGCCTCCTGATTGTCGAGAATTACGTGGATAGATGACGCAAGGTGAGTGTAGGGAGCTGTTACAGCAGCTTTAAGCCCTGCGAGGGCTCCGAAGATCTCGGAGTCATAGACCTCGAAGTTGGGACCTAGCGGCACTCTCACCTCTGCTACAGTGATTCCATTGTGGAGTACGACGGCACCTGCCCCAGCAGCCCCATCGTTTTGTTTCGAGCCATCCGAGAAGATGAGGATGTCCCATGGAGGTAGACCTCTAATACGCCGGGAAGCTTCTTCAGGGGATAATTCGGCCCGAGTATGTAAAGGAGGAACTTTATACAAGGGTGGTATGAGCCCAGGACGGGGAAATGGGGCAACAAGCTAAGATTTCATGGTAAGGCGGGTTAGCGCGCGAGAGTCGTTGGATCTTTTGACCAGACAATGAAAACTGTCAGCGGTAGCTATTCTAACTGCATAGTTGAGGCGGGTTTCTTCAAGTAGAATATGTGCCGGTTTGAGCCACACTTCTCTCAAAAGAGCTGCAATGGGAATGTTTTTATATACTGGGAAAATGGTCCTAGCCAAGTTGACCAGAGCCCGAGAGACCATGTCCACAAGGTGTTGTGAACGAGTAGAGGTGGGACGACCGCGCCGGAAAAAGGAGTGTCCCCGCCACCAAACCTCAGCGCCGTACAGGAGGATGGGTAGTGTCGCAGCGAGGGCTGCAGCACGCAGAAAGGATGGGGGTACTCCACGGTTTGTATTGCCAAGCTGTCGTATGTGGGAGCTGATCCGTTGCATCTTAGCGCTCAATTCTTGTACGTGCTGTTAGAATGAGAGCTTGGTGTCCAGGAAGACGCCAAGCCACCTTAGAGTTGAGTTGGACGTTCTTGAAGCACCGTTTATTATAACTGGAGGAGAGGGCTGGCGGGATCTATGAAGATATATTATTTCCGTCTTGTTGTCTGCCAAAGAGAGTCTATTGTAATCGCACCAGCAGGTGATGCTCCCTATCCTGGAGGCGGTCAGCAGTGAAGTGTCAACCAGAGTTTTAGCGACCGAGAGGATCGCCACGTCGTCCACGTATCCAAATGTAGGAAAACCGAGTTTAAATAAGGGCTCGAGAAAGAGAAGGAAAAGTATGGAAGAGGCAGGGGATCCTTGGGGCAAGCCATGCGGAATATCCAGGAAGTTGCCAGCAAATTTATCCACTCGGAGGCGTGCTTTCCTGCATGAGGCAAAGGACGCGGCCCAGTTGACGTATGGTAGAGGCCACCCCTGTTCGCGAAGACGAACAAAGAGACGGCCAGGCTGTACACTGTCGAAAGCACTTTGGATATCAAGGGTGGCGAGAGTGCAGACTTGTTTTGACTCCCATGCTTTTTTGACATCATGGACCGGGCATTCCACGAGATCCACGGCAGACCTTCCAGGCAGCGCTCCGAATTGAGTTGGGAATATAATGCGCTTTGACAAAGCCCAGAAGGCAAAGCGTCTTGCAAGGAGGCGTTCTAGCCCCTTCCCGAGAACTGGGAGAAGCAAGATTGGTCACCAATTGGCGGGGTTGGAGAGGTCATCTTTGTGTGATTTAGGAATAACCACCACATCGGCGCGGCGGAAGATGCTGGGATGATGGCCATATGCTAGGCAAAGATTATAGAGGTGAAAAATCCACGAGCACCATGTATTCACTGTCCAAACCAGGCGGAGAGCGGAGACAGAGAGGTGGTCATGACCTGAGGTAGTTGACGACATATCGGGAAGACAGTGTCGTGTTACGGCTTGTGAGCCGAGGAGTCCTGTAGCCTACGATGGCCATCGTAGACAGCTCGCTACTAATGCTCTAACATTCAGGAGGATTGCCGTGATATCGAATCATACAAGAGGCATCGCTGAAACCTGAGGGATGAATCATGCAGGAGCATTGGTTAGAACATGAAACATCTAGGGAAGGCAACAAAGCTATTGTTAGCTAACTCAAGCTATGGTTACTTGATAGAGTATAGTCTTAGAGAGACGCTCATTACATATAGTTAGCCCTTGTGCTTCACAGATACTCTCTCGTTATAGTTAATTTATAAACTTACCATCACTTATATAAATGCCCATTGCTTCATATAGTTGATCTGTCACATGTCGCACTTCATCTTCGTCAATGGAGAGTGGAGCAGGGATCGCGCGTCGTGAACAAGTATGGGTGTTCCGGGGGACATCCGGTTGGCTGATCGGGCGATCGAGGTTGGTGCGAAAGAATATGTCTGCACGCTCGTTCGGGGTGCTGTAAGTGACATTTTGAAAATGGATTGGCGGAGGGCCAAAGCGACTAGATAAATTTCGCCATCCAACAACTTTGTGGGCCTCTAAGATCGAAGACACCTTATCCAGCCTGGATCGCTTGTGTTCTCGTTTGGCTCGTCTGACAGACTTCCGGAAGTTTTGGTGGGCCTCGCTAATGAGAGATTGATCGCCGTTACGACGAGCTTCGAGATACCGACGGCGTTGGTCTGAACACTCCTGATTCCAATAATCTTTGCATGGGACACAGGCAGATCTCGGTGGGTTAGCTGGAAGCAAACATGCTGAGAGAGCGGCGATACCCGAGGCAGTCACTGCATCCAGAAGCTGAGGGGTTGAGACCTCAAAAGAAAGGTTAGGAGGTGCGGTAGCAGAAAGAGCTTGACGAAAGACTTCAGCGTTCTCGTCATTGAATTTGGGCAGCTTTAGCGTAGGTTGCCGCCTTTGGAGTGGCGAGAGATGGATGAGGCCGGATATTGTCTCGTGGTCAGAGGTAGAATGTGCCTCCGGATCCACGCGAGTTGAGAGACCTTCCATATTGGTGAGTACTAAGTCGAGGACGTGACCGGCGCGATGGGTGGAAGCTCCGTAGGGCAAAGCCGATCTTAAGGAATAGAAGTCAATCCATTCAACAAAGCTGCTGACGCCAGACGAACGAGAAACGTTGGGCTCCCAAAGTTCGTGGTGCAGATTAAAATCTCCCACAGTTATGGAATTTGGTTTGACCGGCCACCTTAGGAGAGCGTCGAGGCTATCGAGCACCTGAGTTTGAGGCTATCGGTATACGTTTAATACCTCGAGAGAATGAGAGCACTGAAGGCGGAGAGCGATGATATCAGGAGAGAGACCACAGTCCAACTGGATAGGTTGGAGGTTAGATTTCTTCCGAACATAAGTGAGGATGCGAGGGCGTGCGTTTCTCCAGTCGCGGTTAGGAGGGGTAAAGATTACGTAGGCAGGGTGAGACTTCGTAACATTTTTGAAGTTTATTGTTTTGGTCCAGGGCTCCTGGACAAAGACCACATCATACTTGCCCTGAAAGGCAGCTTGCAAAAGAATGATGTGAGAAGATCCACCACGCCCAACATTTGCTTGGAGGAAACGAAGACGGGGCGGGGGGGTGCTCCTGTAATAAGCTCTATTGTTCATCGAGATTAGGGTCGGGGACATTGATAGTGGCTCACCCTTCTGAATCTATTTCCATTGATCCAGAGGAGACATTTTCGAGGGGCGTAAACCTATTTTGCCTAACAGAGGGCGTACTTTGTGGGGGGACAGTAGAGGCTTCAGCGGGAAGAGTCGAGCCGACATTACTATCGTGCTCTGAGGTGGCAGAGGCAGCTGCAACTGCTGCTGTTTCGGCGCGCCGCGTCTTACGGAGCTTGTTGCGGTTGCTTGCGCGATGTTCCGTAACATCTTTCTCGGAGGGCTGAATAAGTTTGCCCTTGTGCGGGCGGGGTCGGAGGGGGCAGTTAAGATCATCTGCAGGGCGAGGGCCCAAGCAGTTGATGCACCATCGAGTGTGCAATCATTCTCCTTGGTGGCGTAGACTGCCACAGCGAGCGCACAAAGCTTGGATTCGACAGCATGAGGATTTGTGAAACCCAAAACAAGCTTCGCACTGCACTACCTTAGGGTTGGGGATATAGCGCCGGGATGGGGCGCTATCGACGATTCGAAAAGTGGGAACTTCTTTTGGAAAGAAGATGACCGCCGTGTGAAAAGGATCGTGCGTCTCTTCATGCTGCGACCAGTGGGCGTTAGATGGAGCGACGCCAGTCTGTGCCTAAGCAATATTCCTGACATCATCCAGCGTCGTAGGGACCAGATTAGACACCGGAGTCCAAATAGTGCATGGTATGCGCTTGACAACATACCCAATGCGATCCTCCACTTGGTGTAAAGAGCCAGAGAGAGAGGCCTTAATGGTCTCAGAAGATCCAGTAGCCAATTTCAGAGAATCTTCGGTCGCAAAGGAGATGCTGAATCCACTCGAGTTTCGGAAAACGGAGGTGATACCGTCCTTGAGGCTAGGTACAATTTGTATGAGAGCTTCCTTGACTGCAGTTGCATCAGCTCTGAGGAGAGGGGCATCCTCAGACAGGCGGAAGATAGCCTTGGGGCTCTTAGAGTTAGCTTTTGGAGTCTGCACCGCTGTGCGGGACGGCCGATTGACAGTGGGACGAGCAGGAGCCGAGGGACCAGAGGCGGGAGGGCTGGCGACAGTCGCTGCCCAGC
Source organism: Podosphaera xanthii (assembly GCA_028751805.1). Taxonomy (NCBI): domain Eukaryota; kingdom Fungi; phylum Ascomycota; class Leotiomycetes; order Helotiales; family Erysiphaceae; genus Podosphaera; species Podosphaera xanthii. The sequence continues at coordinate 11,951,462 of JAPWIX010000001.1, forward strand.
TACGAGATTGATTTGGCACAGCGACGGGAGGTCGAGAGGGAACATTGTCGCTGGGCGTAGGGAGAGGGTTCGCCGGTTTGTGATGTTTAGGAGAGTCGTGGCGCATGGGGTGCCCGGAGGCAACCGCGAGGAGAAAAGCCTCCATCTGCTCGCGCAAGAAGTACTGGATGAGGGGATTAGCATCTTCAACGGCTGACCAAAACTTGTTGTGGAAGGTTTGGACCCAAGTAGCTCGACCCTTCGCAATGCGCTGGACAAGCTCGAGCTCTTCAGCGACGCGCTGGGCCAGGGGAGGAGGTTGTTGAGATTTGGCCATCACGGATGCGATGACCAAACTTAAGTGCACTTAATAGATATCGATCTAGAGGAATCAAATTGTAGGGAACAGCTGGAGATGAGGTTATTGTGTGCAATTAGATTGTATATTTTGATGGCGAACAAAATTAATGTCAGTAATCACGAATCTTTAGGGTCGATATACTGTTCAGTGTCTTGACCCTAAAGATTGTTACTAATTGGCGTTAGTCTTGTACGTCATAGCCCTTCTGACAACGAGCTCAATCTACAGAACGAATGCCTAATGTTATCAATCCTTAGGACTGCGACACTGTACAGGGCATCAGGGGCAATTAGTTTTATCTTCATGTGGTATTTCAGCCCTAAGAATTGGTGCTAATTAGTCAAAATCAGTGCTGTTTAGTAACAATATTTAGGACTGTAATACCACATGCAAGTAAAACTAATAGCCCCTGATACCCTGTATATGCTTATTCTTGGATCGGCGCTAGTAGAGCAGTAAAGATTTTGTACAACTAATAAGAAGGTCCATTTACCTTCGATTAAATAATCATTATCCAACGGCCTGATAAGACTACCTAAACCTCTGTCTTCGTCCTTGATTTGGTTTAATGCGACCTTCAAATCTTTCAACACCCCTCCAAATTTCCCCACAGCAAAAATTTTCGTTAATCTCTTCCGAAAAAATGGGTGCAACCGATTTAGATAATCTGGTAGAGTTTGGCTTCCCTAAAGATAGAGCACAGCTCGCCTTAAAGAAAAGCGGTTCATGTATGTCAGGTGCCTTGATATTTGTTTTAGATACTAGAACTAACTTGCCATCACAGTGCAGAACGCAATAGAATGGCTAAGTGAGAATGAAGATAAGACAATGGAGGAACTATCCTTGCTCTTTGGGCCAAATGAATCTCCTGCCGATACCACTTTCGCTCCAGGAGAAGTCGCAAAGTCCATGACTTGCGACGAGTGTGACAAGAAGCTGAGGAGCATGGTTGCAGTTCAAAATCATAACCGGCTCACGTAAGAAATTCATTAATGAAGACTGATGTATTGCTAATGGCCTCACATAGCGGCCATGAAAATTTCTCAGAGTCAACGGAGGTTGTTGCACCACTTACTGAAGAAGAAAAAGCAGCAAAGCTCGAGGAACTGAGAGCATTGAATCGGGAAAGAAAAGCACAACAAGCTATTATTGAGAAACAAGAACAATTGAGAAATGAGGTAAAATATCTTCCTCCATATTCTGATATTAACACTCTCTAAACTGGGCAGAAAATCCGAATGAAATCTACCAAGGAAATACAGGATGCAAAAGAGCAGATGGCTCTAAAAGAACAGATGAAAGCTGTTGCACAGAAGCGTCAGGAAAAACTCGACGATCTTGCTGCAAAGAAGCGCATTAAAGAAAAAATTGCGGCAGACAAAGAAGCCCGGCGGCTCAAATCTGAAAGCCAAAAAGCTATTCGGGAAGGTCGTCCACAACCGGCAGATCCTGCCACTTCCAACCCGCCGGTTACTCTAGCAAATCATTCCTCTTCCAGTAGAACCATTGCAAAAGAAGCTAGGCTAAGGTTGCAAACACCAAACGGATCAATAACTAAAACTTTACCTGCAGAGACTACTTTACTCGAAATATTACAGCAGGTTGAATCAGAAACAGGGCAAAAAATCTCGGGCTTTTCTACTACCTATCCGAAGAGAACTTTTAGTGGGCCAGAAGATTTTGGTTTAACCCTTCAGGAGGCTGGTCTGGTTCCGTCAGCCGTCCTAATCGTCATGTAGCGTTAAAACTACATGGGTAGCGTTGTAACCAAGCAATCAGCTTTCTAGAAATGTTCAAAATGTGGCGTCGGAGTTTTGGCGTCTGACGTTGGGCTACTTAAAAATTTATGTGTATCTGTATCTTTCATCAATGTCAGCTTAACGGCACCTGCTAAGTTTATGGAAAACAGTACAGACAGGGAAACCGGCGCTTGGGCCATATTTTGTATTAGGTAACCAGCGCACGTGATACCCTGTATAATTAGACTTTGATGATTTATGCGTAGGCCTAAGGATAGCCGAGCAGTCACAGCTTCTGTACTACCATCGCCTAATACGGGGCCGACACATGGTGGCCAGATCTACCACTAACTACCTCTCCGACTTGGACAGCCTCACACCTATTGACGAGTCATCTCTCTCCTCCAAAAGGTTGTAAGATCAAGTGCAAAAGCTACATACCCCGTCCATCGGTCTACCCCAGCCAGCGCTTTTTATAGAGAAGCAGTTCTCTCCCTTCCAGAAACCGTGTAGGATTTTAAACTTTGCAAGGAATTTACTTGCAGAAACTCCATCCATGACACCCTCTACGCCACCGGTACATTTGGATCTTAAGACAACAAAGATGCATCCCACACTTTTCGGGGTGGGTACTGAGCCTCTCGTTCCAGGAGTATTTGGATCCTCAGGTCAACTCTCTTTAGTTGGCTATAGAGAGCTGTTGCAATAGGACCAGACGAGTCAACAGGGACTTAAGCTGCCTCTATGAGAGTACCTCCTCACAAGATATGGTAATACATTCAGACGGTGGCCGCCTAGAATCAGCTTTCGATCCTCGTGTCGGGGCAGCATTGCTATCCTCCAAGCAGGTCGCATGATCTGCCAGAAACGGAAACCTCTTGGTCCATCACTCGAAACCTACGATGCAGAGGCTGCCACCGTCTTAAATGCTGTACAGATAGCTATGGTCTTTCCTTCTACACGATTCGCAATTAATCTCTCGGTACTTTTAGACAACCTCGATGTTGTTTGATAGGTCCTGTCGAGATCTATCTACTCTCAAGAATTATATTCCAGATTCGTATCCAAAGCGGTAGAATGACCCCGCCGCGCGTGCCTTCCTCACCCCTTGCCAGATGACGTCTAGGTTCATTGGATCTCAGGCTACTATGGAGTTCTAGGTAATATCCTAGCTAATGGAGCCGCGAAAGATGCTATGACTATGCCACATCTTCTTCCTCCCCCTTTTACATGTGCCTTGGCTAAAATCTGGATCAATAGCTTAACAGCAGCAGCCTACAAAGAGTACTGGATACAACATGCCCCTAAATAAAACTATGACTTAGAAATTAGCTTTTGGGATGTCCCGCAGAGTTTTCACTCGCTCGGTAACAAGCTGCCCACATATATGCTGCGCGCTCCGGGTATGGAGGTTTCGCGTCATACCATACCTGCTTCGATCATGATTTAGTGCACATAACCTGCAGCTGCAATGAACTCGATTCGCCTTCACTCTTCCTATAATACAGGCTGAAAACACCCCGATTCCCAAAACCCCCCAGATGCTGCCCAGACAAAATCAAGTTCCTCCTCGGGACTCTCACTGGAGCTTTAATACTCGCAAAATGGCTAGACGAACCAAAATTCTTTGCCAAAATCTGCTCCAGAACACCTCCAGATTCATCACCAGTGCAAGACTAACAGCTACACATCGTATATAAACAACTTTAGACTAATTCTACCTCTTAAAATACCAATAGTGTAAAAATGGAGTTTAAGGGGCTACTTTTCATGAGGCTGAGGCCTCCAGCCTTCGATCCAGTTCTATGCCGGATATAAATATTTAAAATCTTGCTTAAGCGTCACGGGAGCGGAAACTCCAGCAAGCTTTCAAGAGTTACTTGAAACCTTTATGACTCCGAGAAGGGTCTATAGAAATCTCTAGAATCATCTTCGTACCGAGAAGATCTGTACAGAAGTATCCAGAATATGGGCACACTGATGAGCGGCGGGTTATCTATAATAGGCGCACCTGTGCATAATTTTAGGTCACATCGAAAGATTGTTTTTCAAGGCGACTTACTTTTACTCATATAATTTAGTTCATCCTTTCACATATTTTTTGATCTTCAAAGCTTCTTAAGCGTGCGGTGAAATTGGTATCGGAAGTGATATCGGCATCAGCATTAATTAAAATCTCAGGCGACCATGGAGGGAACGAATTCGATGCATTTTGGTACGAATGAACCATATATCTCACAGCTTAGGCGTTAGCAGAGACATGAAAGGATAAGAACCGAGTCTTGAGGTGGCACAAATGTACAAGGGTCGCGCGTAGATGAAAATTAATTACGAAATATTATTTCTGAGTAAGTTTGATCGCCAATTGCTCCAATCATAAATTGTTTGAATAAAGATGAAATTCGGAGCAAACGAATTCCCTCGCAACGACAAAACCATCAGAAATCTTGAGAACTCTTAAAGAAATAATTGTGAGTGGGTAACTACGAAAATTTCCCGCCTGGGACGGGGACAAAGGGTACTTCAACGGTTATATCAAAGAAGTTGAAGCCTGTATTAAAATTGACAAAGAGTTGATGGGCACAGGTAGGTCAGTATGGGATGACATCAATCCATTATTACCTTCCGCCGCGAAGCAAGAGGTTACAGTCTTTAATTTCTCAGGAGTAGAGCGTATGTGGGATTACCGGATATTTATCAAACATCTAAAGCACAAGTTTGGTAACAAAAAGTAGTGTGATGTTATGGTTATGAGCAGATACTTTTGGGAATGGTAATCACGGGTATTTGATTGATGGATCAGAAGATAATACTGTATGAATAGACAGTGTAGGAGAAGATTGATTATCTGAAAGTCTGTCATTAGATAGAGATCCCATCCGATCTCCTACATGTCTCCCTTGTGGCAGACCGTTACTTCCATAAGTACAAGTATTAATACTAGTATACACTACCTGTGCTATGATGAACTGCACCCCCCCTATACATATTCTCGTGTATCATTCTTGCTCTAAATAGCACCTACTGACTTAATCTATGTCTATACTATACGTCATCCTTGAATGCATAACATGTGAAGACAAGATAGCTCTCTTAACCAGCACAAAGCAGAAAGAGACCCAGAGATGCGCTGACTTCTTTACAAAATTCGACGAAGCATTAGCTAGTGTAGGAGACTATAGATAGACAGAAGATTCTGAGATGGTCTTAATATAGATTAAACGCTGTGGTTAGACACGAGAGGGCTGAGGTCACAGGATATAGACTTATGATATGTGTAATGGCCACGAAGTGGGTGGATATTAGAATCTGTGATGGTGAGATAAGAAGTTGCGTGTATCTCTCAAGGAACGACTAACAGCTACTCTATGTACATATCCTGTTGGACCGTGCCGTAGGTCACATTACTAATTGCCTCCACTTTAGTAATCAATAGCCAGGGTTGTGTCATCTCGATCGATCGAAGCTACATACCAACACCTTTGGTTGGGAAACTCTATAATACATATCAGAGTGGTGATTCATGCATGAGCAGGGATCACAACAAGATTACAACAGGTCTTGTTGCTTCGCGCTCTGCGCGAGGCGCTGAGAGATGAGCTCATACCTATTCAACTGGATATCGACGACTATCACGGCTGTTAGAATAATTGAAAACACAACGTATCGGCTGGAACAGTCTCATCGTGTTAAAGGATCTCGGAAACAGAATCGGCCTTCAGGAAACTTGGACCCGGCGCCAACTATTATGTCTTATCCTAAAACTGATGCAGATGCCGACGTAAGTTTAAGCCCCATCAACAGCTATCCACCATCTACATATACTCGTTAAGTTCAAGGAAAAGCGCTATTGTTTAGCCATGCGAATGGATCGAACTTACGAACTCCAAATGGGGCTAATAGATGATTACACGCTCGCTTTGTAGATGAAACGGAAATCGCACGAACGAAATCCAATTGACATAGTGTTCAATGCGGCACCAATTGTTGCGGGATCAATTTGTGATAAAACCAAGTTGGTTGTGATAAAATCGATTGACTAATTTACTCTATAGAGCAAAACTCAGGAGAATCTAAATTACATACAATCCGAACAAGGCCCAAAGCAGTATCGCCATGCAGATGAGATGTGAGCATATAGGGCTCAACCCTTATCTGCACCGAAGAACAGTCCCCGGAGTAGATAGCCCATGATTCTATTGTGGATATCCGTCACAAAACGTCGAGCATATGGTTTTGGGGTGTCATTAATGGGCAAAAGGAAGAGGGGAGATACTGCGATAAGCATAGGATAGGTCTTACAAGGCCATGATGAATAGTCCGGAAGATGTGGCTAGAATCACACAGTGGATTCTCAATAAAGACTGGTTTGAACAGTGTCGACTCGCAGCGGAAGTTGAAGTAGAAATGAAAGGAATTGCAAAGCGAGCAGTAAGAGGATAGTAAGGAATCCACACTGGACATACAGTGTAAACGCACTATTTGAAGGAAACCTAGAAAACTAGGCAAACATGAAAGAATATACCAGGCAGAAGCGAGGGGTTTTTTCAACGGAAGGTTTACCCTCATGTAAATAACGAAGGTATAGTCACCTGCATGGGCCCATTGGGTACCTGACCGGATTAATGAAAATAAAATCTGAATTACAGAACATATAGCCTACGCGTGAGCATGTGGTTACGTGACTGCTTGGGTAACCATCTAAGCTCTGTATAACAGACAAACCGTAACTTCAACCCCTTCTCCCCCCCTTCACATTCTATCGTGTCTTTATAGGTGATGGACCGTTGCACGATTCGGCCGAGCCCCATTTCTTTTCCCAATTGTCAAACGCTTCCATTTCTTGCAAATTTGTTAACGAAGTTCATTCTGGTTTTGGGTAACCACTTTATTTAACAAGCGCTCAGTGTTCTCCCTACCACGTTCTACAACGTAATATCTCGTCAACCGAATATTTATCATTTTAATCATTTGGATTTTCTACTGGTCGGGGATTTTCATCTTCAACTATTTGAGAAGGTAACGAGTTATTATCTGTCGGTAGTAGCAATTCCGTAGGGAAGCGATTGTGTATTTTGCCTTCAACATTTAGCTCAACAACTTCAGGTGAAGTAATTCTTGTCACAGTATATTTCGCGTGTTGCCGCCCTAGTTTCCTTGATAGTTGACCGTCTAATTTAATATTGCGAAGAGCCATACTTTTTTCTTTCTATCTATAATGTATTGGAGCATTTTTTCTATCTATCTACATCTAAAATCTTTCTTCTTCTTCAATCTACAGGTTTCAATCAGATTACTATTTTACTAGGTATGATTCCACTGGGTTCTAAAACAGTCATTAACGAGCCTCAGAAGAAGGTTATTCGCAAAGCTGTCGAGGCTATGGAGAGTTTCAAGGCGAAACCGACCCCACTCTCTAGATATAATTGAAAAGAGATTTCAATTGGCAACAGATTCGTCTTCACCTAATGAGCGATTTATAACCAACATGCAGGAGAAGTACAAGAAGACGAAGGATCAAATTCAAACCAACCAATCTTGATAGCGAATGCTAACATTTATTAAGGACATATTCGCTATTACTCAACTACATACATCTGCAAAACACTCAAATAACGTGTTAAAACCGTTATTAAAAGATATCCTCATAGACACCAGTCGCATTTCTACCCAAGAGAAAAACTTCTCATCTCAAGTATTTTAACAAATATCATGGTTGAAGTGAATGAAAAGATATCAAGCACAAGCTTCATTTGAAAACTACCTGCGAGACGTATCACTGACAAGTTATGAATAGGAAATCAGCACGCATTCTTTTCCGGATTCGATAGGTTACGCATGATGCTTCAACTGGACTAAGAACTAACTTTTTCAGGACACCCATTCGACCTCCACCATGTTTCGGCTTTTATAAGGACATTCGTAGTAATATCTCGCAATCGCTTCCAAAAACGACATACTGACGAAAAGGCGTAGTAGACATGCCACATTGCCAAAGTGTAAAACAAATATCAAGAGGAGTTGATTATGAAGCTAACCATCCAAGGTGAAGTGATTCGACCTTTCAATTGTAGTCAAATAATAATCATCACCGTGATTTGTAACTGTAAAAACTAGGTAAAAGAAAATATAATGTAGATTAGTCTTAAGTTGAAAGAATGGTTAAATATAAGCATCGAGTATTATACAAATGCTATACAATAATAATTATAATGACACTTTTATGTGCCATTTTGTGCAAAGCACAATTTTGATTTCATAAATATATGCATATATTTCTAAAACATAATAATTATGTCGAAATTTGAGCAGAATAACGTTATTTAAAATGCACTGATTTGTGCTGGTGTAACAATGGCAACATTCGTCTTCGGTTAAATTGGTATCTATGGCAACACATTTTAGTCGGTTTAATTATCAACATGGGTACCCAAGAAAAAATATAATAAATTATACAAATTCGTTTTTGAATTATGCTGACATAATTCAAATAAAATTCAAAATCTAACCATTGATACCCTTGCCAAATGACTGTTTTATACAAACTGAGTCGTAGGGATACCCATGATTAAAATTTGTGAAATTTATCCTGTTCATGTAGGGATGTCCCTGACAGAAAATTGAATACAAATACTCCACGAGCTTGGATAACGTTCATAAGTTAAGACTTTATGCCTAGATTTCACCATGGGTTACCCTGAAATATTAATATTTATGACCCTAAATGTGTAGGGATATGCCTAGCATGGGTAATTTTGAACTTTGAATTAGAGTAGGGGTATCCCTATTTCGATACATTTTTATGCAAAAAAGCCACCATGGATATCCCTGACAATGACTTTTTTCAAAATTTGATAACACGAGAGATATCCCAGTGCAGTAGTAGTTTTGTTTATTCGTGCTATGTAGAGTCCAAGACTATTATAACACCAGGGCTCCTCTCTGACCCAGGCCACACCATTTACAGTGCTCCTATCCCCTTTTACCTCGAACCTTAGATCATTGATACATTGACCCATGACGGGTAGCCATTTAGCTCAGTAATTACCCGTAGAGTTCAACCACCTTTTCTACGGAACCTTCTGCTCAAAAAAAAATTGAAAAATAACAGCCATGGAAACCGGTACGCGGGAAAAAGTCTCAAAAAACCTGCAACTCCAGCCAGGCGAGGCCTAGACACCAGAGCCACACGAAGTGCGTATCCCCATCTGTATCTCCCTAATATCCCATAGTCCAGATATCCTTCTTATACCGACACCACCAGCGCTCAGGTAGAGGTGCTCTTTCCTCGGGAGACAGTATAATGCCAGAATATCTGTAAACAGTGAGAATTCATCTTGGTAAAAAGGGCCAACTTAGTCTGATCCATCACCACCGTGACGGGAGCTGGGTACGCCCCGGAAACTCGTTTGGATGACTTTTCCTCCGTGACCAAGCAATGCGTGTTTCTATTGGCTCTGAAGATAAACTCCAGGTTCGTAGGGGACACCACGTACAGGTAGAAACGCCGTCTTCGTCCCCCTATCCCAGTGTAAATAATGTTATATGCAGAATTATGATAAGGATATCCTTGAAATCATTTATGTAACACAGTAAAACCTCTAATAGCAAATAGTGGGTCCCAGTATATGGAGGTACAGCCCATAAGTATTATTCCATGTCGACCAGGGGGGGCTTTGCTACCACAACGCTTTCCTTAATTAGGCAACATCGCGAGAATGCACCTCGCACCCATCCCTACTGTGTTTTGTATGTATTCCGATGACAACAACATCAACGCAATTGATTGTTTACTAAGTATTAGTCATTGTAAGAATAGGAATTATTTTGCATTTGGTATTATGAGTTGGGAATCATTGAATCAATGCTTTGATCATTAGAACTCATACAAAATACAGTAGGAATGGGTGCGAGGTGCATTCTCGCGATGTTGCCTAATTAAGGAAAGCGTTGTGGTGGCCAAGCCCCCCCTGGTCGACATGGAATGATACTTATGGGCTGTTCCTCCGTAACTAGCTCCTATTTCTGTAGCGGTTCACGCGGTGAGATCGAGTTAGGCATGTCAAAGACACGATCTTGGCCGTGTACGCCGGTCCATGACTCAAGAGGGTAAAAGGGCTTAGCCCAGGACTTAAATAATCAAAAAAAACAAACAAACAAACCTCACCATGTCCTATACAGTGTTACCACCCTAAAGATTGTTAGTTTGCATAAACGACAGGCATTAAAATTGGGTTTCTTGAAAATCTTCGGCTAATTAAGGAAAAATCATACCTCCTTGCCGAGACATCCTGGAAGCATTTTACTGCATTAGGGTCGATATACCTTGCAAAAGCTCTATATATAGGAGTTCTTTCTTGGCGCCCAAATTTTGTTAAACCTTATCTCACTTAGAGACACAGTCGTCCCTCTCTAGCTCGATAGTGGGTCCCGGTATAAGTGTTGAAAATATTTATTGTAACTTGGACTTTTACATTTGCAACACTTACCCTTCTTTGTCATTTTGGGTGCAGGGGTAAGTATTGCAAATATAAATGGTTGAATTTCAATGAATATTTTCAATACTTATACCGGGACCCATTATCGAGTTAGAGAGGGACGAATGTATTCTCATTATTTCTTATCTACAACTTAACAGAGCTACCGTACATTTGAAGATAGGACAAAGTTAATCGATAAAAATACATCGATACGAAGTAGGACCTGCTTCTGCTTCCACAACAGCCTGAAATCTTGCAGGCATTCTGGCGACAAGTCGACCGAGATCGTCAGATGAGATTGAGTCCCAGGCTTCTCTTATGGCTCTTTTTAGCATCTGCTGAAATGTTTGCCTTGCATTCTCAAACTCCGGATATCGAGCTTGAGGGCAATCTTTTATCGATTTCCGTACAGACTCAATTGGGTTTAAGTCGGGAGAGAAGGGAGGTCACACGATGGGTTCTACCGCAGCTTGGAGTAAAGCTTCCATGGCATCCCATGCAGGATGGCAGGGAGCGCCATCTTGCATCAGTAAAAGTGATGGATTAGCTTCTCGTGCCGTTATTATTCTTGGTAAAATCCACTTGCAGTAGGTCTCCAAGTTCAATTTCCCTCAACTTTTTTCCCAAACTAGATCACAATTTTTTGGTTCCCATGAAAAGATCCCCAATACATTAGCAATTTCTTCGAAAAAACCTAGAAGATAAGCACATCTCGTCATACTCCTCACCAGTCTAGACTTCGTTCGTCGAAAACCTAAATTATCAATAAGAGAACTGACCTTTCCGATCACCTACAAACGTGTGTACTGATCACTGTTAAGCCAAGATTCATCCGTCCATAGGACTTGATTCCACTGCCTGATGGTCCAGCTTAAATGAGACCGAGCGAAAAGTAACCGTCGCCTTTTATTTTCTCCGTTAAGTGGAGGCTAGCTCTGGGAGACACGACATTTACATCCCCTTCATTCTTGAGTATTCCTAATAGCTCTCTCACCGATGTTCCAGTGAGAAGCTGCGCCGTTGCAAGTTCCAAGAAGTTCATAAACCGATCGACTCACGAAATGCAAACAAAATTTTCAAGCTCATCAGCTTGAACCTCACTAAGGACTGAAGGTCGACCGGGACTTCTGGCTTCTGAAAGATCACTACGTTCGCATGTGAACTGAACTTATCTCTGACTTAGCCCCAATCCATGAGCGATGTCAAAATATGAAATCCCGTGCCTTCGAAGTGTCTGGATTGCGACCTGTTTATCCTGATCAAGATTCTGGCGACGAGGTCTCTTCGAAGATTGATGGGTGCTAGAATTTATTTCGATTTTTAAGTGACAGGCTCTGATTTGGAGTTAGAAGTGGGAAATATGGTGGTCAGGTGTTTGTGGCTTCAAAGATTGGAAGGTAATTTATAAATTAGTTTCGAGATTGTGATCATAGGATCGGGAGAAAGTTAGAAAATGCACCAAGTCTGTGATTTAGACTGAATCTGCCAGCCCTTTTTGGAATAATGAGCGGAAAAATCTAAGGATAATGCCTGTAATTTCATGATTTAAGGTATAACAATCTTTAGGGTTGAGATGCTTTTTTTAAAAAATCATTCCTGTGTATGCAGCCTGAGGCTATGACGCAAATAATTACGGAAGACATGTATATTTCGCAGAACGGCTCAGTTTGACGTTTGGATTACTCTTACTCAGATTTCATTTGCAGATACCACTAGGAGAATAACGCCTTACGACATGTACCCTCTTCCGTGAATACCTACCACAGTGAAAGGCGAGAAAACCCCATGGTAATCTGAGCATGCTTTCATCATTCTACGAATACAATATCACCGCGAGAGAAATGGTGTGCAGGTCTTGCTGGATTCGAACCAGCTTTCTCCTGTCTTGAGTCGGGCATGTACCTTGGCTACCCGGACTCTACTTGGGAGAACGGCCCGGACGGTGTACCACACCACTATCCGACCCTCTTCTGCCCACTATCCTCCTCAAACCTAGATCGCTTGGTCATCAATTTATTCCGCCATTCCTCCGGGTTGCGATATTTCGAGCTGATACATACACGTGATTGTGTCCGACCGAAGTTTCGGAAGCAAAACTGTTTGACCGGAATCAACAAGTAACAGTACGGCGATTAATGTATGTACATTCATGATACACCAGTCTGGATTATATTCTCCGAAATGCCAAATGATCTACTTGACAGATTTGGAGGAATCACAGGCTCTTCATATATTCGAAGCCCGCTATGAAATAGGTGATAGATTGGGAGAAGACTAAGACTCGATAAAAGGTCCTAGAGAAAAAAGACATATAGATAAAAAACCTCAACTATTGGATAGAAAAATGGATTAATACAACGATCTATGCCTTATTATGCTGTGGTTAGTTGTTGCGGCTGAGGTAATCCAGGATCTGGGGTAATTATCGACCGCGTCACGGAATTGTTTAAAGGACGCGCTTATCCTTTAGACTTAGATCCTTGGCGGGTAATTGTACACAGTTTGTGGCATCCTTAGTTCATGATGCGTGGTTCCGTTAGCCCTTTACAGGAATTGAGATAAAGTGTGTCAATGAATGAGGAAATGTGAAAATTTAGTTTTGGCTTGTGCCATTTCGCTACTTGAAAGACATCTTGCGTATGGCTTGCATCTTCGAGCCTTCTTCAGTAAATGGCATTCTTTACTTTTATGATTATTTTTCTAGTTTTTCTCTTAGCAGCGTCCGAAGGAAGCTGAGAATGTGCTAAGTATCAATATTTCTTTCTTGCCTCTTTGCAACTCTTATTCCAGCAGCGTTGACCTTTCTTGTGAAGGAGAGACATTTTAGCAGATCCTGAATATGCGCAATAAATTGTCTGATTTATCGTCTCTCTAATTTTTCTAGGCCTGCCTCGAATTTTTTGATCGGTTCTGGTTCAGCGAAGTATGTTTGAATTATAGACATGAAATTTTTGTCATGAATTGTTGCAAAACGAAGCCTCAGGACAAGCGGCGTTCCCCAGTCTAGGCTGGGACCTTTAAAAATTCAAGGCAGATGGTCAAAGATCGCATCGAGATCCGATTATATGGTGATAAAGGTCCCCCTAGCGATAAGCTGGCCAGAAGTTAAGCATATACATAACACATTGCCACGGTTGTGAATGGGCGTGTCGAGCTCTGAAATTGGGGAAATTTGCTTTTAGTCTAGCTAGATGATGAATATTTTTGCATTAGAAGAAGAGCCGATGAGCATTAGTTTCCAGAGTTTAGGAAGTAGCTTCATATCTGCGGCGAAAATGAAACAGGGAGAGGAGGAATCGCAAGGTCATGAAAAGAGAGTAGTTGGGCCGGCACCTGGATTAGTAGCTCCAGGAAAGGCATTGTAAATATTGGCTACTATTAAAAAAGGATTATAGAGGGCGTGGATAGTAAGGAAAAGAATATCTTCGATTCCACGTTCCTGATTAAAAAAAGTTGGGGTTTAAAAGAATTTAAGTCCAGATGCCTTTCCGGAGTATGTCAAGACGCGCGGACTAGCTGACCAGCAATCCATCGTAATGATAAATTCAAGTGATGGGTGCATGCGACTAAATGCGCGGGCTAAGTCCTTAAACATGTAAGGTTTCTATATGAGACAAATGTCTGGGTTAGTTTTGACAGCAGTTTCGGGAGCTATTTCATGAGTGGACGAGCAGTGGTCCATGTTTGATGAATTTACTTTTTATTAATAACGTGTATTCTTCATTAAGTACTTCTGGATGTACAGGTATGACCGATTGCTTGGCTAGGTTCTTTCAATACTAAGGCCTTCCAAATCTATGTTTCGTCCGCATGGTAACGAGAATATTTCCGTGAGAAGATCTCTGACAGCAGTAGGAGTTGAGGGAGTAATCTGTATACTCTCATTCTTGTTGGGAACGGACCGTAACGAAATTACCCCGCAGTATGCAGCTTAAATTCTCGGTCTCGCAACTTGCGCTGTTTCTATTATGTTCTCGCAATTGAGTATTTGTGAGCATGTTAGAATTCTTTCTGAGCCAGAGAAAGCACTTAAGTGAGATTGCCGGATGAGGGCAGTGATAATTGCTAACTTTAGTGGGTACCAGTGAGGTTTGGTTGAGTCGCAAGAAGTATAGCTATCCTCATGGTATTGGGCAGATCCGCATAGCCTGGAGCTAGGAGACCCAACACAAGCCCGGTGATTGAGCCAGCCGAAGCGGTTGCCTCATTGAGGGGTTTGATTTCTCTGAGGAAGTAACCTAGAGGGTGGTACAGGCTACATGTATGGTAAATAACAGGATGCAGAGAAGGGGACATTCATTAAGATCATCTCCTTTTTTAGGAGCTTCGGTGGCTAATCCTTAGCGAGGTGAAAGTCTTTAGAGACGGCTCAAGCGATAACTTGAAGGGGCATTTAACAGGACAGGATAGGGATGCCCGGATTTGCTTAGGCATTAAGCCACGGGTATTCGTCGTAGTAGCGGTACATGCACTACAGCAGTTCCGGCGGCTGGCTATGCATGCTCAATTTTGTTTTTAATTATTCTTACGTATCCAGCCTGTGGTTATGCCGCGAATGATTAAGGAAGATACATATTGTTCGCAGAATTACTTAGGTTGAAGTTTGGAACACGCTCTCTCAGATTCCACTTGCAGGTACCACTACGAGAATAACGCCTTCTGGCAAGTAACTTCTTTCGTAAAACCCACCACAAGAATAAGATAAAAACCCGCATCTTTATCTAAGCATGCTTCCGCCATCCGATGAACACGTTGGCACTGCGAGAGAAGTAGTGAGAGGGTCTTGCAGGATGCGAACCAGCCTTCTGTTTTATGAAGGGCATCTATCCAAAAAATCCAGACTAATTGTGGAGGAACGGCCCGGACGGCTTACCGCTGGACCATTCAACCCAGGTATGCGTGATTAGCATGCATATGTATCAGAATAATTGGGCTGCCAAATATCCTTCAGTCAAAAATCGATACTAGTACGCCTAGCAAAATCCCAGTTTACAGTATTTGTAATTCGGGCACAAACTCCCGTT
This sequence comes from Podosphaera xanthii, assembly GCA_028751805.1. NCBI lineage: Eukaryota > Fungi > Ascomycota > Leotiomycetes > Helotiales > Erysiphaceae > Podosphaera > Podosphaera xanthii. The sequence goes on from JAPWIX010000001.1 coordinate 11,967,045, forward strand.
ATTGTTATTTAAGCGCCCTTACATGACTATTGTGCCGTATCTAGTACCTAGATGTCTTATACCCTCCCGCCTCCTACTCGCATTAGTATGTGTACATTCATGTAAATATTAGAATTTAGTAAAAGAAAATTTAAATATAACAACATGGATAATACTAATAAGGTATTCTGTTGAATGTGTTCGCCGAGAAATGCGATAAGGAGCATGTGCATGTTTGAACATGAGAAGTCCCTGTCATTCTTTAGTTTAAAGACGGTACGTATGTTCATGTACTACAATCGTCCCTCTCTAACTCGATAGTGGGTCCCAGTATAAGTGTTGAAAATATTTATTGAATTTCAACCATTTACATTTGCAATACTTACCCCTGCACGCAAAATGACATATAAGGGTAAGTGTTGCAAATATAAAAGTCCAAGTTACAATGAATATTTTCAACACTTATACCGGGACCCACTATCGAGTTAGAGAGGGACGACTGTAGTTACATATGCACGTATTGTGAGTTTTATACGTTCCCTGTGCAAATAATAATCGAGGCACAGAGAGTGCTTGCCTGTTACTCGTTGTGTTATGAATGGTGCCAGTTCTTGGTGGTCAGATTACGTAATCGTATTTTTTGCGTGAATGACTTGAATGTGCAAATTGGATGGTGTTTGGGTGGCTATTTTTTAATAGGTTAACACTCCTCTGACATCGGTGAGGAACTAATCATCCATTTTTTTCGAGCCTCTTCCCTACCCAACTCGTTCCCTCACAAGCGTGCAAGATTTTAGCCAAGGTCACAAGAGGGAATTTTATCAAATGAATGTTCTTTTGCCAACGCATCCGTCGTCGTTTCCTCGGCATCACGACACAAATCAACACCATGCAGGTATGAGTTCCTGGACTTTCTCAATATTCTCAACTGATAATGTGTTATGGGACAGTGAATACCCAATCTCCAAGCCAAAGAATGATTAATCGTAAGAGAAAGGCAGATGATGATGTTTTTGACGGCATGTCTATTTCCCCCACTACTTCTCCTGCCCTCACATCTCGTTCTCTCGCTCGCCCACAAAAAAGGTTAAAAGCTCTTGACATATCTGGTCGTCCTATTTCAATTCATCGTCTTCTGGAGACACTGGATGCTACTTCTCTCCGCTCGATTCTACAAACAATCTGCGAAAGCCATCCTCAAATTGGTTCCGAAGTTATCACATCGGCTCCGAGACCATCGATAGAAGCTGTGGCAGAAGTTTTAGCGTGCTATCAAAAAAAATTACAAGATGCCTTTCCTTACGGCGGAAACTCGGGATCGGATTATGCCTTCAATAGAGTCAAACAATATTTAACTGGTCTAATAGATGCCCTAACTGACTACACTCCTTATTATCTCCCCCCAAATGAAAATCAGGCCACTGTGTCTCTCTCATATCTGGATATGGTTACTAAAGTGGTTCACGATCTGCCCGAGTGGGATAGTAAATCTCATCAATACTACAAAGACAATGCCTATGATGACCTTTCAAAAGCATGGGTTCTCGTTGTGTCTGAAGCATCAAAGCGTGGTGGAGGGTTTCAATTATACAGTGGTGGCTGGGATCAGGTGCTTACGAAACACAACTCTCGAAGTGGAGGCCGTATGCAGATGGTACTAAATACCCTGGGATCAAACCTTGAGTGGATGGGCGACGTGGGCTCGAGTAGTGACACCAATTTTGGTCGAAATCAAAATTTTAACTTTGCACATGGCAACTCGTCAGTCTCTGTTGGTGTTGGTCAGTTCTAGAGATGTTGAATACTACGGGAGCTTTAAGATAAAGTTGCCATTGGCACTTTTATTGATCCCCTGACAAACAGAAGTATCATTTCGACTACAGATTTTATCAATAAGACTCAGTTATCAATTTTCAGGCGTTTTCTTATTTAAAGCTGTCGTTACCGCATTGGTTCTATGGGGAATAACTCAGCGATGAGGGCAGGTGTTTAGGCTTGGGAGCTTGTCTCGTTTACACTTAACGAGTTGATTATTTAAGAGTTAACTATCTTAGAGTATGGTCAATAAATGATATCCGACGACATGACTTGGCAGATATCTCTGACTGTTTAAGTCCATCTCTTCTAAATGCTCTTTTGCTCAAGACAATTTCCATGAAAAAGCATCCAAGTCTATGTAATCTCAGTAATTTCTTAAAGGAATCTTTGGCTGGATGATGTTGGAGTACCCACAACTAGAATGAAAAGCTACATATGGTCACAGATACTGGAACTCGTAAAATTGTACCGTGATTTGGCACTTATGCGAACATCAGATGTGACTTCTGGGGGACTTCGATCCCTTGGGAAGCAACTTTAAACCTGTAGTCTAGTAATTTTTCCCACGATATTAAGTTTCCTTTAATACACATCATGTATAATACGCAATAAATGTATCCTATTTTGTTTTCGACATTGACATTCGCGTCGAATATTGTGCCAGACATGCAACCAGATAAAACATCGAAATAACTAGAAAATTTCTCGAGAAGCCCATCTTGACCCGTTAACCGATCTCTAGTTATTGATTCGAATTTGCCTTCTCGTTGTGTAATGCTGCCAGCCCTCTGGACATGGGTGCTGTGAAGAAGCACCAACCAACGTCTACTGCTTTAGGCAAAAGACGGGCATACACGTGTTCAGAGACACTAGGCCTCGTAAAATTTTAGAAGCAAATGTATGTCGAAGGCCTGTCTCTAAGGGTAGTACCCTAACCTCCCTGACATCGGGATGACGGATGCTGAACCACTCAGTTCAGTCATGCAGGTCCAAGAGGCCTCAAGTCCAAGAAAAGGAAAGGAAGTCGTCCACAAGTTTACAAGCTAGAACGCAGACTCGTCTGCGACAAAAATAGAGGTTCTTGTCCCCAAGCTTACCGCCTCCGCTGAAGCAATGGTTACCCTCCAGACTTACGCACAACTTTCGAAATGGTAAAATGCCGAGCGGAAAAAGAACCTACTCCACAGCGATAAACAGTGTCGAAGGACTTTTCTCGCCACTCTCGATTGAGGCGAATAAATCTGGTGCACACGATATTAAAGTCTTCTTACGAGCGATCATGGCGCAGTTCGCTCACAATTATCCGCGGTCGACTCCACACCCTCTCCCTACCTGGTCCGCCAAATCACCGTTATCGAGAGCCAGGTAAAAAAGGGCTCCAATTCCTGGAGCATTCCAGGCCCAGGCTCCTAAAACTAACAGGGCCACGAATGCTCGCAATGGCATGCGGTACATCTCTGGGCTATGAAGAAAGATAGTATCAACTGTTACAAAATCGAAGAAAGCGCTGTTAGAGCCGAAGTATGATAAGCGACTGTTCCTTCGACAAAAAAAAAGATGAATAGTGTTGTGCATCGCCAGCAAGCCAAAATGGCTGATAGCTACTTTCGCCGGAGTCCCAACGGAAAGCAGCTCCTTGGCTTACCAGATCAATACTGGATTTGTATTCACAACAACAGATGATGCGATAAGGCAAAAGTTACTGGATTTCTTCCTCGAAGCGGATCCCGAGGTCGAACTGGCTTCAAATCTGGTCGCGCACCTCATCCTCATGGCCTAGATTCCAGTTATCGCATGAATCCTGCTTTGAAACAATCTTTCGACCTCGCCGATCCATTGAGCAGTGTAAATACTGCTCAGGCCTTCATGTAACCCTTAGTTGCTCCCGCCTCCGGCATGCTGGAACTGCAGTCCTACAACGAACTTCGGATCAGAGCGTAAGGCTCTTCAAAAGAATCGAATATGTGGAAGCGTCCACCGATTAAACAATCGAGCTCGCCTGGCACTTCAAACTGGTTCTGGTCTGGTCACTCAGGGACAGCTTGTCACGATACGTCTAGTTGAGCAATGACGTTCTAACGTCATTGCTAGAACCGTGGTCGTGGTGGAATAATCAAAGGCTGTAACGATAGCCACGCCAAATAATGTGAAAATGGGGGAAGGGTCAGGCTTCGAATCTTTTATATTTTGAAGAGAAAGTCTAAAGGGCCGGCAAATATCCATGGGGTTTACGCTGGCTTCAACGAATTTAGTCTAGTAAATTGTCATACAAGGGACTCTCTTCGAGCCTCTCACTTGCTCTAGGCGGAGAATAAGGGAAGTGGTAATTTGAGAGATCTGACGGGAAAGGAAATGGACGAGGAGTTCGGACTCTAGACCAAAATGAGCGTTTTGTATCCTTAAGTTTAGCGTTTAGCAGTTATTTCTTCTAAAATTTGTATTTTTATTCATAACTTATGTGTTTGAGTAGCATTTCACGCGGTGCGAACGGATAGGCCTGATCCTAGCCTAATCTTGCCCGGCTCCACCAGTCTCGGACCTGAGGATACATAGGGCTTGGCCTAAGGCATTGAATAATAATAGTAAAAAGTTGTTCGGTTTATGACAACTTTTAGAAGAGGCCAATAACTGTATTAAGGAACCGTTTGAATGACCGGCAAAGTTCAGTTAGTTTCTCTACTTTTGGAATTTGAGAAATTTCCATTCAACATCAATATAAATCTTAGCGAATGTCAATAAAATCTTAAGTTGCAGCAAAAAAGACACAATATCTTGAAGATAAACGTCTTTGGAATTTGGAGAAACCTTATCCCTGCCCCGCAGTTATCCTAGTGGTAACAATAGCACTAAGTTTTCGCATAATTTTCAGCAAGACTTTCTGAATAATAGGACCAACGGGGGCATATTCCGATATTCTTTACAATGTAAACTAAGAAATAAAAATCACACCGGTTTTACTTCTTTCCATACCTGTAATTAAACCTGATATTTTCATGCAGTGTATATCTATGTAGACCAAGGCATAGTTAGATCATCAATACCGGCACCCATTTGAAGGTTAGGGAAGGCTCATCGTCAAAATCATTTTTTGATGGTTCCGTAAAACTAAACGCATATAAGCTTGTTGAGTCGTCTGTCTGAAGGTACTAGAATCAGCGTAATTAGAATTTCTCCCAATGATGATAAAGACAGGTCCTGAGCCAAAGTCTTCAATTTTAATCAACGCCTATTCTGAGGCGAAAAGTAACATGGCTGAGTATACTAATGAGGATGATTCTTCAGCTAAAATTGTGTGTAGGTGAATACCTCAAGCGTGTATTCAACGTTATGTATGCTTCACGATGGGTTTTTGGGAAGATACTGGTATCAGACTATGTCGCGAGGCTGGTAGCCTTGCATGACCTCTAGTGATTTGTTAGTAAACAATTGATTCAGGTGGTACATAGAATGAGCCCTCTTATGACTAACCATAATCAAAAGACGTTCATGTCACACTCACCAAGCAACGATCTGTATTAGTTCGCCCCATGTTAAAACTTCAAGATTTCCCCTTTAATTAAGTGCAGAACACAGTATGCCAGCGTAATGCCCCTTCACTTTCTCAAAAATTAGGATGCTAATCCATCGACAGTCCTGGTGATCAGCACATAATGGAAGGCAGTAAGAATAGTATTGGATTCCCATTCGAAGAAACTAGACCCCAGGTATCAGCCTACACAGCTCAGGAAATCGCAACATTACAAGCCCGACTGGAGAAAAAACTTGGCCCGGAGTATCTATCATCTCGATCTGGCCCTGGAGGACAAAAGGTACACTATATCGCCGCCGAAAAATGTATCCAACTGGCGAATGAAGTTTTTGGGTTCAATGGGTGGTCCTCTCAAATAATGGACTGCCAGGTTGACTTCATGGACGAGAACCCTCAAACATTTAAAGTGTCATTGGGGCTATCGGTAGTAGTACGTGTTACGTTGAAAGACGGCACATTTCATGAGGATATTGGTTATGGGCATATTGAAAATTGCAAGGGAAAGGCGGCGGCATTCGAGAAATCTAAAAAAGAAGGTACCACAGATGCTCTTAAGCGTGCCCTGAGAAATTTTGGCAATGTGCTAGGGAACTGCATTTACGACAAAGAATACTTAAAGCAAGTTACAAAGGTTAAAACTTTTGTCCCAAAATGGAATGAAGATGACTTGTTCAGACACAGCAGCTTTATAGGCCCTAAAACAACCAAGGAAGTATACAATTTAGACAAAAAGATTATCAATCACGCATCAAATGGATCGGAGATGCGACAGGCGGTAGAATCCAAGGTGGTCTCACTAAAAAATCGTACGTTCTTCTTGAAGAAAATGTGCTCGCTAATAATCCAACAAAGTCTCAGATGAATCATTCGAAGATGAATTTGGGGATTTTGATGAAGCAGATTTTAGTGTGGCTGATCCAGACTGCCATCCAGATGAAGTAGTTCTTAGCGATTCAACTCCCCCTATCGCTCCTGGCCAACCAAACACAAATAACGCAGTAAATGAGCGTGATCCAGTTACAAAAACACAAACCAAACCCGCTCAAGCTACTACACTATCAAACGGGTCTTATGCCCCGAAAAGTGCTGCTCAAGCTCCATTAACTCCTATCAATGGCCAATCTAAAGTTAATTTCAATACCGGCGCAGTAGCGCGTCAAGATGCAAACCTTCAAAATAGATCTACTCATCTCCCATCAGCAAATCTCAATCTGGGCGGTCGAAACCTTCATCAGCCAAATCGAATGAATGGCAGTAATCAAAATTCCAATGCTGCTTCGTCAGCCCTATTTCATCGGCCTCCTTCAAATATTCAGCAGGAAAATGACGCCTCGGAAATAGCAGCTCCAGCTGTAGGTTTTTACTCTGCTCGTGCGGCGACCCTAGTTCCCCCGCCTGCAGCAAACCAAAATGGACCTCCTACGGGACCTCCTACGGGACCTCCCGAACCATTTCCTTCTAACGCACCTGCATTTAACCCTCACGCTGAAAGTCCTAGTATTCGTAAGACGCCTGGCATTGACCACAAAAGCAGTAAACCCTTGACTCGAGACCTAAAGCATGTTCCTAGCGCAAGCCAGGCTCATTCCACATCAGGAGCATCAGGTAGTGGTGGGACTGGGGCAGGCCTAGCCAGAGGTAATATTCTTAATCCAAGTCTCGACAATATGCGTCGTATCGGCGCGCCTAGTAGTCCAAGTCCCAATACAAGAGGTACTGGCTTTCGAATGCCAATGAAGCGGCCTACAGATCAGGGAAATGCACGGAGTGGTGCTAATGCTGCTAATCGAGTCCCGCTTGAAGTTTTAAACGCTAATAGTGCAACGATTGATGGTTCTGAGACAAAAAGACAAAAACTACATGGATGATAGTTAAAAGTTTGAATTTCACTCAGATGGCGAGGCGAATGGCGTTCTTTGGTCTATTCGGGAAAGCTTCGGGGACCTTAATTCTATTAGGAATTACCCGATTAAATATGGCATAAATTTGTGGGCTTGCAGGGTGGTTCCATTAAACATTGGCTTAAGGCGTTATTGTTTGCTTATTTGGCTATATAGCTTGACTATTTCGGGATCCACCAAACATTATTGAATGAGGCAATGGCTGGGTCTTTCCCCCTCGGCGATACGCAAATATACCAGTATAATTTCTATGTTGACCACCACGGTGATAAGGCTTGCCGTACCATCCCTCAGGAAATCTCCTCAGGGTACAACACTTTATGACATTGCTGCTCAGCTAGAAATTGCACATATAGTTTTAGAAAAAAATAAGTCTCCTTCATGATACATTTGAGTTACGCAATCTTAAATTTATCGTCATGCCTCGCAGTGGTACTTGCGATGAGAGGTGAATGAAGTTATTCTTGTCAACCTTCATTACATCAATCTTTTGAAATGCGCCTCAGAGATAATGGCGTGTAGATTCTGTCACCAAGACGTAAAAAATTAATGCCAGGTGTAAGCAAGTCTGACTAAACTCTGACTGCTCCACAAATTGGTGTAAGGTTATAGGCAAGTAGATCCTGGCACGCACGAAACTTTGATCTCAACTTGAAGTTGGATCCAACGTTGTGTAGATCTACAATAGAACCTGTCAAAACCCATACTGGGTCCCGTTATAATTACAGTAGAACCCCTCTTAGCTAATAGTGGGTCCCGGTACAAGTGTTGAAAATATTCATTGTAACTTGGACCTTTATATTTGCAACATTTACCCTTGCAGATCATTTTGCGTGCAGGGGTAAGTATTGCAAATGTAAATGGTTGAAATTCAATGAATATTTTCAAAACTTATACCGGGACCCACTATCGAGTTAGAGAGGGACAACTGTATTACATAACCATCAAGCTAAAGTGTTAATGTCATTTCATCCCACTCTTGTCCACTTACTATGCTTGACCCCTTTTTACCTGCTCCATCTTCTCAAATTCTAGTTATCCTAGTCTAATTGGTCTACTTCATTCAATATCGTCTGCAAAGCAATTTCCTAAAATTTCCTCTGAAATAACAGTATTGACAAACAACAAGACAAATATTTTTTACAAATATATCACAGTTTCACAGGTAAGTCTTGCGGAAGTTGCACTTTTTTTTGTTGGTTCATGTTCTCACAAAATGAACTCCCAAAATATCTCCACGAATAATTGCAAACACCACAGTAAACCAAATCGAGATCAGAGGCTTCAGGTGAGTTTAGAATATTGGAAATATTCTATTTACGAGTATAAGCTATTTGAAATCAGGGTATTACTCTTTACGAAGCTGGAAAACCCAATAAGGAGATCTCTGATATACTTGAAGTTACTATTCATCAAATAAAATATACGATTCGCATGAGATGTGTTGAGCCACGAAAAAGTATTGGTTAAAACCTAGAATAAACCCCGAACAAGACGAGTCAGAAACATTTATCTGCAGCTCGAAAGAGACTCAGTAGATGACGTACCTGGAGCTAGCAATTAATTTTCCATAACGGAATGTTGACGAAGATGCAATTCAAAAAGCTCTCAAGAGAAGAGGCTTCAGCAGGCGCATTGCCGGAATTGAGCCTCCTCTTTCTGACGAACATAGAAGACTAAGGCTTGAGTGGGCTGAATGACATCAGTTTTTAAGTCTGAATGACTGGAGTTGGATAACCTGGAGTGACGAGACGTGGATAAACGATGGTCCAGTCAACAAAGTACATGTCACTAGGAAGATGAGTTTTCGTTTCACCAGTCAAAGAGAGATGTGAAACGCTAAAAATTTTTACAAGGGCACGAAGAGTGCCAAAGTAGATGCATCATCGATCGCTATACGAAAAATAATTCTTGGATGTTTCGGGGATGCTTTGCCGGCACCCAAGCAGGTCCTTTTGTGTTCTGGCAAAGAGGCTGGAAGAAAATAACCTTCCCCAGTTATCATCAACGTATTCTTCCAGAGATTGTTGGATTTCAGAGGTAAAGCTTTGCAAGAACGGATGTTGTTATGAAGTTTATGCAAGACAACGCTCCCGTTTACACTGCAGCTGTCGTGAAGTAGTACCTTAGTGAACATGGGATAGTACCTAAGGTCTGGCCGCCTTACTCCGCTGATTTGAGTCCAATCGAAAATGTATGGGGATTGATGAAGTCATATATACAGGATCGATATGGAGACTCCGATCTGGGACGGTAACGCGGGAGGGCTGAAAGTCAATCCCTTGTGGAAGAAGCCTGGCAGGATGCACAAAGCCTGAAACTCTCGCAAATATTATCAGTGATATGCAAGATAGGTGCTTGGCAGTTGTTCGAGCGCAAGGCGGATCTATAGACCATTAGCTGTGATTTTTACAGTTATTTTTATAGGAACTTTGAATAGAAATGAAAAATAATATTCTCAAAATAATTTGAATTTAGATTGATTTTTAGTGAAAGTTACATGGGTGTAAATGTTTTACGGAAAAATCTCATGAGCTAATTCGTCCAATCAGCATTTCCCCTTGCAAGACATCCTAGTACTCTCAACGTAGATCATGGCCGAATTTATCAGAGCTGCAGGAGCCCTGCATGTGATTATCATAGAGAACTTCTCCTTATGTACTAACATCTACAGTTTTACCCCTGCAAAACGACACGGGTATAAATGAATGCCATGCGAGACTGTACGGAGGTACAGCCCATAAGTATTATTCCATGTCGACCAGGGGGGGCTTAGCCACCACAACGCTTTCCTTAATTAGGCAACATCGCGAGAATGCACCTCGCACCCATTCCTACTGTGTTTTGTATGAGTTCTAATGATCAAAGCATTGATTCAATGATTCCCAACTCATAATACCAAATGCAAAATAATTCCTATTCTTACAATAACTAATACTTAGTAAACAATCCATTGCGTTGATGTTGTTGTCATCGGAATACATACAAAACACAGTAGGGATGGGTGCGAGGTGCATTCTCGCGATGTTGCCTAATTAAGGAAAGTGTTGTGGTGGCTAAGCCTCCCCTGGTCGACATGGAATAATACTTATGGGCTGTACCTCCGTAGATCCCCTTTGGCTCAACCAGTCGCTGAAGAGCTTGAGCTCGCACAGTACGTGGCGAAGGGCCGAGCTTTCACACCAAGTTCTCGGCGTCAGCTGAAGAGGCTGAACCTCTCATCAAATCCTCCTTGCCTGAGCAAACGGACTCGTTTCTATTTGCGGTTGCTTCCGGGCACCTAATGTGACAAGACACTCAAAAACAACCTAAATCGTCGGATTCTTGACCCAAACCCAGCTAGAGCATTCCCACACGGTTACCAATTCCTACGACGAATAAACCTCAAAACTGGGCAGCGACCGCCGGAACCCCACCCGCCACCAGTTCCCCGGCTGCGGCTTGTCCCAATGCCACTCGTCCTTGCACAAATATTCCTAAGCAAAAATCAAACCCCAAGGGCCCAAAGGCAATCTTTCGTCTTTTGGAAGAAGCTCATCTTTTTAAAGCAGATGCGACGTCAGTTAAAGCAGCTCCCATTAAAACTGTTCCCGGCCTTAGGGATGGTATAACCTTCGTTTCTCGTAGCTCCAACGAGTTCAGCATCTTCTTTTCGTCTGATTCATCGCTGAAAATTGCGATGGACAATGCCAATTCCTTATAAGTGTCTTTATTAGGATCTCTTCATCAACTAGAGGACTGCTTCTGGTATATTAATAAACTTATACCACGGAAAGCCTAGAATCCGGTGTCTAACCTGGTTTCCGCTACACTTGATGATGTCAAGAGCAACGCTGAGTCACAGATTGGAGCTGCTCCATCTGGCGCACACTAGTCACTGCATGACGATAGTCCCGATTTTTTTCATACAGCAGTAATTTTCTTCCCTGAGGAGATGACGACATTTCGAATCGTTGACGGCGCCCCATCCCGACGCCAACCCCTTAACCCAAAGCTAGTCCAGTGCGATGCTTACTTTGGATTCAACCAATTCTCTCGCTGCCGCGCTCAAGATTTGTTCGCCCGATGTGGCACTCTTCGCCACCATGGAGAATGCTGTTACCTTCGCTAGTGTATCAACTACTCCTGGCCACATTCTGCCAATGACCTCATCTATCCACTCCGCCCTCGCCCTTTTAATGGCAAACTAATTCATACATCAGATTAGGTAGCTACAGAGCTTCGCTCATGCAACCGTAACAGCCCTCGAAAGGCGCGTCTTGCAGAGGCTGCCACTTCTGCAGCTAGCGCTGATACTCCGGCCACTTCTAACTCCCCGATAGTTCTGGTGCGACGATACCCTCTACTGAAGCATCCACCACAGTCTCCCAAAATACGCCATCCGCTTACCAAAGTAGGTTCTCCTCGCTTGTAAGCGACTTTAACGAAACAATCGATGTAGATTCAGAACAAGCCACCAATAATGCTCACAGTCCTACTTTATGAACAATAGAGCTTATTTTAGGAGCACCCCTTGCCTCGCCTGCTTTTCCTCCAAGTAAATGTTGGGTGTGGTGGATCTCCTCACCTCATCCTCTTGTAAGCTGCGTTTCAAGGTAAATATGATGTGGTCTTTGTCCAAGAGCCCTGGTCAGAAACAAAAAACTTTAAAAATGTGATCAACTCTCATCCAACCTACGTCATTTTCACTTCTCTCAACAGAGACTGGACGTATACGCACCTGTAACGGCTGGCTAGCCGGCAAGGATCTTGTAGACCACGATTGCCAACGTGATCCCTATTACGCAAAGGGATTGACATCAGGGGACCAATACTGACATGTCTAGCATCCCGAATAGGCCATGGAGATTTCTCAAAGTACCACGAAAACTTCTGATATTCATCCTCTGAGCCAACTCAGAGACACTGACCATGAAATATATTTACTATCCTCTACAAACAAACCACCGGCTGACGAGCTCGTTACTGAAAACAATTTCTTACCTTGTTGGATTTTTATTCTGCTCTTGTCAACGCTTCTCAAGGTCCACATTCTTCTTTTCTAAAATTACGTCGTGTTGAAGCCATCAGCTATTGTAACATTAAAATTTCTGATTGGGTAATTTATTTTTCAAGTTTGGCTTGCTGATCTCTCTCCTTTTCTCTCTTTTGTGTCACGTCTATCTATTATTTATTCCCGTATCGTTGTTTAATATTGATGTAAGTCCATTATATTATATCCTCTGTGATCTGCGATGGCCGAATTCCACGATACGATTAGCGTATCAGAAATTGAGGTGAATCAGATCAATCTCTTTCAAAATTAAATCGACGAACTTCGAGCTGAGATGGAGAGACGGCCAGCGATTACAGATCTAGGCGTTGTCATTGAAAAGATCCCGCGTCAGCAGAGGTAACCCGATTCCGACCTACTGACTTACCTGAATACCATGGGAATAGGATTCATTGCCCAGCGTGGCGTCAGGCTGTCTTGGGAATTTTTAAAATGAATTAGAATACTTTCGGGTATACGGATATCGGGACGTACCTTTTAATCTATACTTCTCTTAAAGACAAAGCTAAGACCAAGGCTAGAGTCTTTTACAAATCTGGTGGAATTCGGGGAACAAGACGACCAGAAGATTTTATTTCTTTCCTGGATATAGGCAACTTAGACGAAAAGCGCTTAGATAAAGCCTGCGACCAACTCTACGCTATAAAAATGGGAGACTATCAAAAGTGTACATCGATTTTTACTTCTTGTGCAATAAAGTTAACAGAAGCTGAAGGCGATATTTGGAGTGATTGTTTCAAAATTACGATGCTTCGAAATGCGCTAAATGAGAACATTAGATGAGCTTTATCAGGCAACCATCTCTTGCCCAGTGACAATTACGCGGAATTGGTTAGGATAGTTAACCAGATATCTCAGCAAGCCAAAGAGGTTACCACCCGCGAGGCGGGGGCTCCCTAGGGAAAATTTAAAGGCTTACTTGCTAGGACGTCCACTAGAACCTCATGTAGGAGATAGGGCATGAAACGGCGGACGACAGAACTCCGCGCGATCCGATGCTCAGTGTGACGTTATCATGGGAGGAGTTTACGCAGCCCGTCCCGGCCGAGCTACATGTGTTCAAAACGGGCCAGATTCTGCGGCTGACAATGAGGAACTGCCAAATAACGGTATTAGGCGTTCTAGGTGGAAATCTCCCGCTAAGATTCGAAGGTTGCGTAACGAACGACGGTGTTATCGGTGCGAGAGACAAGGGCGTTATACATGTACATGTCCCCTTCTGCCCGCTGTTAACCCTTGATGCAACTCGAGGGCCAACGCAGTTGAACCAATTGACGAGCGGTTATATGACGAGTTGGACATGGATCAACGACCCGACTGGTTTGAAAACTAGTATCTCTTGGGCAATGTCGCCCTCAAGAGTATAAGATAGATTTCAATTCTGAAATTAAAATGTTGTCATCTAAATTTCTCTTAAACGCCTCGATTAATGATGTAACAACGGTGCAAGCCTTAATATTTTATTTATTTTTATTTATTTATTTTTACAGGTCTACCGGGCTATATCAAAGGCTACAGCCCCATCCCTAGGGGGATACGGTGATTATTATATTCTACATTTTTTTCCATACTATGCAAAGCCATCAAGCCTATACACAAACTAGATAAGTTACTGTGAGCGCTGTGCAGCATATCCCTCACAAAGGTTGATTAATTGGCACGGATTGGGCAGATTTCTGTCAGAAACCTACTCCTCTCCAATATAACAGAAAAACTCTTAGCACCACGGGAGGAGCCGAGGAGAAAATCTAGTGTGCCCAAACTTTGACGGTGGCCATTAGAGGCCAATCTTATTCGAACGAGAGGACAAAAAACTAAATGGGTGACTGACTTGTTACCTCCACAAGAGCAGGTCACGAGGGCATCACCATGTTGGAACCTATTGTGGTATGCCCGGAAATCGCCATGTCCGGTTCTGCATTGAATGAGATACCCAAGATTCCGGCGGGGAAGACGGAGCTCCTTGGGGGGCTTTTTAGGAAACGGTATCCCCAATACACAATATGTGGACGGCGCTTGGTTTTGCCACCATGCAGAAGTCAGGTGCCAAATGTGCTTTTTGGTCTTTGCGCGGGCTCCAGCGAGAGATGCGGCGGGGGGAGCCGGTTGGCGGGCCGCCTCTCCAGCCAGCTTATCTGCTAGCTCATTCCCAGGGATGCAGACGTGGCCAGGAGACCACATCACGTTAACCTTACCAGGAGCCGCAATTGATGATATTCTCCTAGTGGGCCACTTAGAGGCGAGATGTCGAAAATCAAGAATTTCTTGCTGCGAGGTTTTCGAGGGTGATACATCAAGAAGACGTCGAGCTACCTCTTGGTTGTCTAAGATGACGTGGATGTTGGTAGCCAAATGGATAGTGGGAGCCGCTGTAGCAGCCTTGAGCCCTGCAAGGGCGCCGATGACTTCGGAGTCATAAACCTCAAAGTCGGGGCCTAGCGGAATTTTCACTTTTGCTAGGGTGATTCCCTTGTGGATAACGACGGCACCTGCCCCAGCAGATCCATCTTTTTGTTTGGAGCCGTCCGAGAAGACAAGGATGTCCCAAAGAGGTAACTCGCTAATACGTCGGGAAGAAGCTTCGAGGGAGAGATCAGTCCGGGTAAGGATTGGAGAGGCTCTATACGAAGACGGTACGAGCCGAGGGCGGGGAAAAGGGGAAACGAGCAGTAATTTTTCCGTTAGACGGGTGTGGGCGCGGGGCTCCTTAGATCTTTTAGCAACAGGATCAAAGTCGTCGGCGGCGGCTAGTTTAATGGCAGAGTTGAGGCGCGTCTCCTCAAGAAGAATGTGTGCAGGTTTGAGCCAAACCTCTCTTAATAGAGCTGCAATCGGAGTAGTTTTGTATACCGGAGGAATTGCTCTAGCCAAATTGACCAGAGCTCGAGACACCGTGGCTACTAGGTGTTGAGACCGGGTAGAAGTGAGGCGGCCGCGGCGGTTGTAGGTATGGCCACGCCACCAAGCCTCAGCGCCGTACAGAAGCACAGGGAGGGCCCCAGCCAGGGCTGCAGTGCGCAGAAAGGATGTGGGTACATCACGGTTGGTATTTCCAAGCTGCCGTATGTGGGCACTGACCCGTTGCGTCTTGGCGCTCTATTCTTGCACATGTCTTTTAAAAGAGAGCTTCGTGTCAAGGAAGACGCCTAGCCACCTCAAAGTTGGATTGGCGGTCATTAAGACGCCGTTGATAGCTACCGGAGAAGGAGGCTGGCGGGATCTATGAAGATGCAGTAGCTCCGTCTTGCTTTCTGCCAGAGAGAGTCCATTCTAACCGCACCAGCGGGTGATGCTCTCAATCCTATTGACAGTCAAACGAGAAGTATCGACCAGAGATTTTGCGACCGAAAGGATCGCAACGTCGTCAACGTAGCCAAAAGTAGGATACCCGAGTTTGAACAAGGGCTCGAGGAAGAGAAGAAAAAGTATAGGGGATGCGGGGGACCCTTGAGGCAGTCCGTGCGGAATATCCAAAAAGTCGCCGACGTAGTCGCCCACTCTGAGGCGGGCTTTTCTATGAGAGGCGAAGGATGCGGCCCAATTAGCATATGATGAAGGCCATCCCTGTTCGCGAAGCCGGACAAAGAGGCGGCCAGGTTGGATACTATCGAAAGCACTTTGAATATCGAGGGTGGCGAGAGTGCACACCTGCTTTGCCTCCCATGCTTTTTTGACATCGTGAACTAGACATTCAACGAGATCCATGGCGGATCTTCCAGGAAGCGCTCCGAATTGCGTTAGGGAGATAACTCGATTCGAAAAGACCCAGAAAGCAAGGCGTCTTGCGATGAGGCGTTCCAGCCCTTTGCCGAGAGCTGGGAGAAGGGAGATTGGTCTCCAGTTAGTGGGGTTGGAGAGGTCATCCTTGTGTGGCTTAGGAATAATCACCACTTCGGCGCGGCGGAAGATACTGGGATGGTGACCATGAGCCAGATAGAGACTGTAAAGGTGGACAATCCACGAGCGCCATGAATCAACCCCCAAACGAGGCGGAGAGCTGAGACCGATAATTGATCATGACCCGGGGTTGTTGATGAAACTTCCAGAAGACAGTTACGTACCTCATCTTCACCTACGGAGAGAAGTGCGGGGATCGCTCGCAGTGAGCATGTAGGAGTGTTCAAGGGGACATCCAGTTGGCTAGTTGCGCGGGCAAGCTTAGTGCGAAAGAATATGTCTGCACGCTCAGTCGGGGTGCTGTATGTGACACCCTGAAAAAGAATTGGAGGGGGACCAAATCGACTAGATATCTTGCGCCAACCGACAACTTGATGGGCCTCCAGAATCGAAGACACGTTGTCTAATTTGGCTCGCATATGTTCCCGTTTGGCTCGTCTAACAGCTTTCCGGAAGTTTTTATGAGCCACGCTAATGAGGTCTTGGTCCCCGCTGTGGCGTGATTCAAGATATTGGCGGCGGTAGTCTGAGCATTCGTGATTCCAATAATCTTTGCATGGGACACACGCGGGCCTTGGCGGGTTAGCTGAAAGTAAGATTGCCGAGAGAGTGGCGATGCCTGATATAGTCACCATGTCTAAGAGCTGAGGTGAAGGGTCTTCAAGAGGAAAGCTGGGAGGTGCGGTAGCGGAGAGCGCCTGGCGAAATACTTCGGCATTCTCGCTGTTAAAGTTGGGCAGTTTTAGCGGTGGATGGCGCCTTTGAGATGGCGAGAGCTGAACGAAGCCGGCGATTGTCTCGTGGTCAGAAGTTGAATGTGCCTCCGAAGCTACACGGGCTGAGAGTCCTTCCATGTTCGTGAGTACAAGGTCAAGGACATGGCTGGCACGATGGGTGGGAGCTCCGTAGGGCACTGCCGACCTCAGTGAATAAACGTCAATCCATTTGATGAGGGTGCTGATGTCACAGATTAACTATATGAGGCAATGAGCACTTGTATGAGTAATGGTTGTTGATAATTCACTATGAAGAAGAAAAGCTAACTTAGGTTCCGAACAATCCTCTATATACAAGTTCTGTGTTTCCTTCCCATTGTTCAGCTTCGAACATCACCCGTGAGTAATTAATGAAAATCAAGGATACAAACTTATAATTAGTATCAGTCAGTTCAAGCCAAACCCTGATTAACTAGTCATGCTGTAGCCCTGATTATAGACCCTTGTACAGTCTAGGACCCTTGCATAATGCAGTCGCTAATCTCTATTATTAGTGATCTTGCCTTATGTACCCATGATCTGCATGATAGTACATGCCTGCGATAACCATCGTTGGCTACAGGTTTACAATCGGCTGAACAGCCGTCACAGCTGACGCCGGACGAACGGGACACGTTGGGCTCCCACAGTTCGTGGTGAAGATTGAAGTCTCCCACAATTATTGTGTTTGGTTTAACCAGCCATTGTAGGAGTGTGCATAGGCTCTCGGGCATGGGAGCTTGAGGCTGTCGGTAAACGTTGATGATCTCTATGAGGGGAGAGCTCTGGAGACGAAGGGCAATAATATCGGGTGAGAGACCAGAATCTAACTGAACAGATCGGAGGTTGGACTTTTTACGGACATAGGTCAGAACGCGCGGGCGCGCATTTTTCCAGTCCCGGTTAGGAGGAGTGAAGGTGACGTATGCAGGATGAGACTTGGTCACATTCTTGAGATTTATTGTTTTTGTCCAAGGCTCTTGAACAAAGATCACATCATATTTTCCCTGAAGTGCAGCTTGTAAGAGAATGAGGCGAGAAGATCCACCACGCCTAACGTTTGCTTGAAGGAAACGGAGGCGAGGCGGGGGGGTGCTCCTGAAATAAGCTCTACTGCTCATGAGAAGTACTGTTGGAGGCTAGGCTGGTGACATGCTCGTCTAGGTCTATTTCCATAGATCCATCCGAAGAAGATGACCGCTGTGTGCAGAGGATCATGACAATCTTCATGAAACAACCAGTGGGCGCCAGATGGAGCGACGCCTGTCTGAGCCTGGGCAACGCTTTTGACATCATCAAGTGTGGTGGGGACCACGTTGGAGACCGGGCTCCAGATAGTGCGCGGGATACGCTTGACAACGTACCCAATGCGGTCCTCAATTTGAATGAGGGATCCAGAGAGAGACGCCTTTATCAAGTCAGCGTTATCCAACGCCAGTTTCCGCGATGTGTCGGACGAAAATGAGATGATGAATCTATTTGAGCTGCGAGAAACGGAGACTATGCCATCCTTGAGCCCAGGAACAATGCGAATGAAAGCAGCCTTGACTGAAGTTGCGTCTGCTCTGAGAAGTGGAGCTTCCTCCGAGAGACGAAAGATGGCTTTGAGTCCCGTAGTAGATGCAGCCTGTTTAGGAGCTGGCGTGTAAATAGGACGGTGTTTTGCGTTGGGAGGGGCCGAGGACGACGCATGAGTAGGGAGATTGGTGGCAGGAGGGGCGGCGGCGGTCGCTGCCCAGCTTTGAGGATGCTTTGGCATGGGAACGGGAGGTCGTGATGGTAAATTTTGGCTGGGCTTGGGAAGGGGACTCGCCGTCTTGGGTTGTCTTGGAGTATCGTGTCGCATAGGGTGCCCAGAGGCAACCGCAAGTAGAAACGCGTCCATTTGCTCGCGCACGAAGATTTTGATGAGAGGATCAGCCTCTTCAACGGCTGACCAGAACTTGTTGTGAAAATTTTGAACCCAGGTAGCTCAACGCTTTGCCACACGTTGGACAAGTTCGAGCTCATCAGCGACGCGCCGGGCCAAGGGAGGTGGGTGTTGCGATTTGGCCATCGCGAGCGCAATGTCCAAACAAAAATGCTCTTAATCGGTATCGAATTAGAAGGAGGGTTATGTATATGAATGTATTCAGGTAGATGTGGTGTTGGGGTGCAAGCCTTAATAGATAATGGATGTTTGTGTTATGGGCTATGCCCTGCATTGATTAATGGCTAGGTCAGGGACTAGACGGTCACGGTCGGTAAGGGACGCAGATCGCAATGACATTCATACCTTTCAGGACGCGCGCTCATAAATAGGGGCACGCGTTTATGTATCTGTATATTAACCTCACTTCCCTAGTTAGTAGACAGTTACAGGAGAAATAAATGGTATTTCGTGACATATGTTAGTCGTGCTTTATTCCGATTGCTTATAGTCCATCACAGTTTGTGTGCCGGCATTATCAGCAAAAAACTATCCAGCAGACTAAATATACCGCGCATCCCTATTTCCCCTCGTCGCTTAGAAACGGCAGAAAATACTACTAAGCACAAATCCGTATCTCGCAATCTGAAACGCGTTTCATTGGACTTAAATGGACATATAACGCTACGGTTAACACTATAGGTAGTGCCTGGAAGCACCGATCAGTTAATTCTGGGGATAAATGGCCAGAAGACCAAGACGCAGTCAAACACCCAAGGGATCAACGAATCCACCTCCGTAAGCCAGGCGGGTATGTTCAATGTGTCAAGCGTTGGCGGCAAGATTTCAGAGGAGCTCACAAGCCAAAGGCAACGACCGTCGTCGAAATGACAAACATGATGCAAACAGTCTCAGTGTGTAGGGCATCGTTAGAAGATATTAATAAGGCATTACGTCCAAAGCCTCGATTATCATTGTCACGGATCAAGTACAAAAGCATTGAGCATTTATGTAGGATATGGTAGTTTATAATCCAACTAGCTAGGAAAGATTACAAGTGGGTCTAATAACTATTTATTTATACGAGATGTAAACGCCACCAACGCTATGAAAGCCTGAGTGAAATATTCTCATCATATTCCCTGTCTTCTCCACTGGGCTTCCGTGCGTAGCACTTGGACCTTGATGTTCCCAAGAGACACCTTCTAGAGTTCTTAACTAATCTAGTGGAGCACTGGGTGTTATGATTTTAATGAAGATATGTCGAGCCTAATGGATCAGGGAATATTAGATTGGCTCTTGGGAGTATCGGTGCATGATTTTTGGAATTGGTTTCGGGAGCGTCGGCTTATGGCAATGGAGATTAGTATTTCGAAATATCTTGTAATTATTGGTCTATTATTGTTTATTTGTCGGAAGAGTCGGCGCACCTTCACATATAAGAAGACGAGAAGGACACTGTGTATCTTCAGGTTCGCAATTTGTATTCTTTCTACATATCTATCAATTAGTGGTTTTATCCATTACCTCCTCTGTCGGTCTCATCCACAGATCTTCTAAACTTGATTTTTATCTTTACTTATCTTATCTTCATCCTTACTTTTACTTTATTTTAAACTCATCTTTTATTCCCCCTTTCGAACGGTTGCTCACCTATCTCTCCTCGAAGATGGCGATCTAATCTCCCTTCCGAGTCTCGCCGTAACACCGGGTGCCATCTGCGACTTGATCCCTGTTGCTAAGACCAGAGCCTGCGTTAGCAAGAACAGGCTATAGATAATACTCGGCTTACTGGCCGTCACAATCATTAGACTAAGCTCGAAGTCGGATACCCAACCAAGTAAAGGACTTCGCCTGTCACGGATCAACTATAGAAAGCAATGGGCATTTTTATGGATGATGGTATTTCTATAATTCAACTATAGAGAACAAATAAACTATGTAGCAAGAGAACTTTATATAGATCCTGTGTCCCATCAAGCTGCTATGTTTCATCATACCCATCTAGTAATACATCAGAAACACAATGCTGTGGCCATCGTGTTATGACCCTGTTTCTAAATGTACCCTCGCTTCTATGACCCATGCAACAAATCATGGTCATATCCCAAGTATGACGCAAATGTTAGTCATGCATTAATGATAAATTGCCTGCGATGACCATCGTAGGCTACAGGCCAAATCGGCTTACTAGCCGTCACATCGCCCACCTATTCGCCGATGAGAATGAAGCAGACGAATTACCACCGCCCTGAGGCCATTTAGATCTTGTTGTGTAATCATGTGTGCAAAATGCAGATATGCCATACCACGTGATTACATGAGCTTGTACTGGTCACGTGAATATTGAATAGAATTGTTTGTGTAGAGAGAATAGTGATGTATAAATAATGGGCGTCTCACCCCCTCAAGCTCCCATCAAATTACGGAATTTCAGAATCTCCGTGAAACCTGGGCACGCAGAGAAAGAGCTGCGGCCGCCAACATCGGAAATGTTCAAATAAGGTGGATCCCAGGCCACAAAGGAATTGCTGGGAATACACGTGCGGATACCCTAGCTAAGCAGGCCTGCAACTCGGAGACAACTAGGTCCGAGGCTTCAATCGCAAGTGCATATAGGCTACTAGAAGAAAGATACAATGAAGCCTTAGCCTCATACTGGGACCTGAACGCGCCTAAGCGATACAAGAACCTCCAAATCGGGATGAGCTCGCGTATCCCGGCAGAATTATTCATAATCCCAAGGCGCAGTTTAGGGTCACTTCTCTCTGCTCGCTCTGGACATGGCGATTTTGCAGAGTACCATCGTCGATTCAACCATAGCGAGGCTAATTTGTACTGCTCCTGCGGCCGTGAAAAGTCTCCAGAACACCCATTCTCCTGTCCGCTTTCAAGGCGAGAGGGCAGCCGACCAAAAAATCCGACTGGGCGCTGCTTAGAAGATCACGTAAAATGGACTCTCAGCACGAAGGACGGTGCTCAAGCCTTTCATAATTGGATGCTAGCAGTCAGGCCTTATGAACTATGACCCTTATGATTCTTATAAAATTCGAGATACTTAGTATATTCTTGGGGGGAAAAAAAAAGATTAAGTTTTTATTGGTGGTTGGGGGGCGAACATAATGCGGTCGTACATTCTGTAGCCGCGGCCAGATATACTTTGTATTGTGCATCTGCGCACACTTGGCCGGGAATTAAACATTCCCCAGCAGCTCTAGACCCACTTGGGTTGCTTGTGTAGATAATTTCGATGTTATTAGACAACTTGACACGCTTGGTGGCTTACAGCCGCGCAAGCACGCCAATCGTCCCATGGGAGACAAGAGGCCGGGTCAATCCCGCGAGCCTACTTGGCGTTAACCGTTGATAATAATAATAATAATAATAATAATAATAATAATAATAATAATAATAATAATAATAATAATAATAATAATAATAATAATAATAATAATAATAATAATAATAATAATAATAATAATAATAATAATAATAATAATAATAATAATAATAATAATAATAATAATAATAATAATAATAATAATAATAATAATAATAATAATAATAATAATAATAATAATAATAATAATAATAATAATAATAATAATAATAATAATAATAATAATAATAATAATAATAATAATAATAATAATAATAATAATAATAATAATAATAATAATAATAATAATAATAATAATAATAATAATAATAATAATAATAATAATAATAATAATAATAATAATAATAATAATAATAATAATAATAATAATAATAATAATAATAATAATAATAATAATAATAATAATAATAATAATAATAATAATAATAATAATAATAATAATAATAATAATAATAATAATAATAATAATAATAATAATAATAATAATAATAATAATAATAATAATAATAATAATAATAATAATAATAATAATAATAATAATAATAATAATAATAATAATAATAATAATAATAATAATAATAATAATAATAATAATAATAATAATAATAATAATAATAATAATAATAATAATAATAATAATAATAATAGTGGGCGTCTCGCTATCTTAGATAGATTATGACCTACTCCTCTACACATTAATCATTATACATTATCTTCTTATATACTCTCCCGCACTACCACAGTGATATCTTTGCAAAGGTCAGCACATGATGATACTTCCCTATCTCATAACTGTAATAGATCTGTTACGGGATCAATTGATGGTGGTAAACACCAGAGCAAGTCCAAAGCTAAAATCAGTTAATTATTCTAATCTACCGAAAGAACTTTAAAAAGCATCTATGTTCTCATATATTCATGTTCGTTGTCTTGCCCCAAGCCTGCTCGTAACTCTGCATTCCTTCGAATACCAACCCTACGAATGTGATATGAATCTCCACCAGGTGATCATCCAGCCTCGCTGGTTTTGTCATGTCAGTCTCACGGCAATTAGCCTTGGCAATGTGTAACACCAGCATCGCGGGTATTACTATCCTCAGCCTCGCAATTACTAGCTATGTGTATTAGTAGTAAGTGCATTAATGGTTTGGCGCAGCCAGGACTAGTCTCACGGGGTCATCCCGTAACAAGATCATGCCATGAACGAAGAATTTTGTTGCGAATCGGAAACAACTATTACGTGATATATGTTAGGTAAAGGGGCAAGCGAATCACTCGCCTAATGTCACGGAACGGCCCGCTGAAGCTAGTCGTTTCGGCTTGAATTCATTTAGTTCTTTTGCATAAATTTTATTCACATATTGTCTTTAATTAATTGGCGTGAGTTTTCATGCATTTTGTCGATCTTCATCAATGGCTTCAATGACGTTGATAAATTATTTTGCCGATCGTCACTAATTACTTAATATTGTTATTATTGTTGGAATTTTCCTGTTGATCGTTATTAACAACGATTGAACTCCAGGCATTGCATAGTTCTATGGAATTCTATTTCAATCGACGGTATTTTGGGTGTTCTACAATATTCGCTGGCGTTCGATGGGATGGGGTTCTATTAACCAGTACTAGGGAATGTACTAGGTAGACTCATGTATAAATAGTGGTTAGGCCTTCTAGTTGAAAACTCTCCAGCTTTCATTCTTGTATTTATTCTACGCATCTAGTCTACTCAGGATTCAAGAAGTCAGGTTATCCACATCTACACTTGTCATTTGTTACACAAGCTTACGTGACATTATCTTCTATCGTCAGTGTCCCAGAGTTCCAGGTATTCAGTATTTCAAGAGATTGTTCACCAAGATCAAGCCCAAGCTAAACCATCAAGATCCAAGTACAAGGAGTCACGACACCTAATTACAAAACCGATAGGAAGTTCACTCACCGGGACCTTGCAACATCATTTTATTCAAGTTGTATTATTGCGGCCGAATCACTCACAACTAAGTAGAGATGTATTTGTTTGTAGTGGTGTTTATTTGTGCTATGTAGAGGCCAAGACTATAATAACACTAGGGCTCCTCTCTGACCCAGGCCACACCTTCTACAGTGCTCTTATCCCCTTTTACCTCGAACCTAAAATCATTGATACATTGACCAATGACGGGTAGCCATTTAGCTCAGTAATTACCCGTAGAGTTCAACCAACTTTTCTACGGAACCTTCTGCTCAAAAAAAAAAGAAAAAGAGCAGCCATGGGAACCAGTACGCGGGAAAAAGTCTCAAAAAACCTGCAACTCCAGCCAGGCGAGGCCTAGACACCAGAGCCACACGAAGTGTGTATCCCCATCTTTATCTCCCTAATATCCCATAGTCTAGATATCCTCCTTATACCAACGCCACCAGCGCTCAAGTAGCGGTGCTTTTTCCTCGGGAGACAGTATAATGCCAGAATATCTGTAAACAGTGAGAATTCATCTTGGTAAAAAGGGCCAACTTAGTCTGATCCATCACCACCGTGACGGGAGCTGGGTACGCCCCGGTAACTTATTTGGGTGACACTTCCTCCGTGACCGAGTAATGTGTGTTTCAGTTGGCTCTGAAGATAAACTCCAGGTTCGTAGGGGACACCACGTACAGGTAGAAACGCCGTCTTCGTCCCCCCAGAGATGCATTTAATGAGATGTTAGGATGCATTTATTTTATATAAGTATATTTGTATGTTTGTCAAGTAAGTTTTACTCTTATCAGCTCTGAAGACGGCAGGCTGGCGCAGCCACTATGGGGCCCGCTGTATAGTATGTCGAGGGAGGAGCACCTGGTTTTCAGAAAGACATTCAAGGACCTCTCTGCAAAAGGATGGATACGCCCCAGTAGCTCACCGGCTGCAGCTCCAGTATTATTCGCAAAAAAGCTTAATGTTGGGCTTCGTTTTTGCGTGTACTACCGGGGTCTAAACGCAATTACGGTACCCGACAGCTATCCACTACCTCATTTCAAGGAAACGCTAAGACAGCCATCAAAGGTGAAATGGTTCACGAAGCTGGACGTAACATCAGCATTTCACTGCATACGCATTCGACAGGGAGATGAACAGGCAACTGCTTTTTGATGCTGTTCAGGGCTTTTCAAGTGGTTGATCACCCGATTTAGACTTGTCAACGTACTACAGTAGAACCCCTCTTGGGTCGGATGGTGCAGTGGTACACTATCCGGGCCGTTCCAAGTAGAGTCTGGGTAGCTTGGATACATGCCCCACTTAAGACAGGAGAAAGCTGGTTCGAATCCAGCAAGACCCTCACACCACTTCTCTCGCGGTGATACTGTATTCGTAGAATGACGAAAGAATGCTCAGATAGTCACAGGTTTTTCTCGCTTTTCCCTGTGGTGGGTATTCACGGAAGAGGGTACATGTCGTAAGGCGTTATTCTCGTAGTGGTATCTGCAAATGAAATCTGAGTATGAGTGTTCCAAACGTCAAACAGAGTTATTCTGCGTCACATACATATCTTCCGTAATCATTCGCGTCATAGCCTCAGGCTGCATACGCAAAAATGATTTAAAAAAAAAAAAAAGAACCCCTCTTAGCTAATAGTGGGTCCCAGTAAAATTACTGGAGAGATTCATAAAAATTTTACTATTTATATTTGCAATACTTACCCTTACAGGTCATTTTGCGTCCAGGGGTAAGTATTGCAAATATAAACGGTAAAATTTCTATTAATCTCTCCAGTAATTATACCAGGACCCACTATCAGCTAAGAGGTGTTCTACTGTAGCCACCTTCTAACGTTATGTTAATAAGAATTTACCCAAACACTTGGACAAGGATATAACAGCCTACATGGACGATGTGCTAGCATACACAAATGGCTCCCAGAACAACCATTGGGATACGTTCTGAAGCATATTTAGTCGGCTGGATAAAGCAGGTCTTCATTTAGACATAGATAAATAACAATTTCTTTCGCAGGAGGTTAAATACTTAAGAATTAGTGTCCGCGCTGGAAAAGGACTCACAGTCAATCCCATAAAGGTAAAGGCAATTATAAACTGGGAGGCGCCTATGTCTGTCAAAGGCATTGGATCATTTTTAGGCTTCGCCAACTTTTACCGCTGCTTTGTTGATGGTTTTTCAGAAATAGCGGCAATATTGATAGAGTTAAAAAATGTCAGGAAAGCCTCTACCGTATAATATATATTTATATGGAGGTTGCCAAAATATAGTGTTCTATGATTCTGGTCTGGCCTTCTAGTCAAGTGGTGATGCATCTATCTCGTATTCCATGCAGAATGGCAGACTTTTATCTAACATCCATCCCATGACCTCTCTCTCTCTCCAGGCTGTCTACATACTGCTTATAAAAAAGAAGGCAAGCGAGTGGTAATGGGACCCGAAAGAAATTGAAGCCTTAGAGAAACATAGACGTATACTTTTTTCTGTGCCAGTACTCCTCTACTAGGACACGGATAGAAAAAGAGTCTTAGTAAATGATCACTCAGTATTTGCCTTGAGCGACTGTCTCTCTCAAATAGACGTCTACAGTAGACTACGATCAATACTATATCATTCAAAGAAGCTGATCATTGCAATGGTGTTATGATTGGGGGATCCGCGTGTATCAACGAAATCTGGTTAGGGCTTGAGGGTCTAAAGGTCTTGAAGTTTGAAGGAATAAGTGTATTTTAAGAAGATAGAGAGTAAATTCTAAAGATCTAACAAAAGACAAAGAACAAGGCATGGAGCCTTTAGAGTGCAACATAGGACGTTGATATATACATTTTGAGATGAGCTACAGATAATAGAAATGTCAAATATTCACTATCCTATCCCTAAGCAAATACAAATGAGATGAAGAGTGGCCCGATATAGACAAACGTCCGATTGTATCTGAACACGCGAAGAAACCCCGAAATCACAAAACGTCGATTCTCCGAACTGCGAACACGATGGATCTGACAAAAGGTCAATTAACCAATGTACAATAAAGAAATGCACGCCATAATTTCATGCCTGCAGGAATGGCAAGCTGAATTGAAATTGGTATTCACGCCGTTTGTGATTTTAACAGATCACGAAAATCTTAAAATCTTAAAATCTTCACTTCGAAGCGTCTCCTAAACGAAAGGCAGGTTCGCTCTAACGATGTTTTGCAACGTTTCAACTTTGAGTTAAAATGGAGACCAGGAAAGACTTGTGAACTGTCACGGATCGACTATCGGAAGCAATCAGCATTCGTATGAGTGATGTGTTGGAAAACACAAGAGTTTGATGTTCAGGTTTCACCTGTATGACTCGGTTTTTCTTTTGTTCCCGACATAGATTGAAACAACGTTTCCCGAAACTCGCTGCTCGAAAGATGTTTTGGGTATGTTGAGAACAAACCGAAATTTGGTGCTTGGAAGATGTTTTGGGGCATGTATTTATGCATTAGTTATAAAATCTGTTCTACTATAAGTATTACGGTGTGTAATGGAAAATAGGGAATAAGGGTTTCTAATATAATATTACTGAACACATTTTTTCTGATTATTCTTTATATCTAACATGATGGTAGATTATAATTCAACTATCGAAGGAAACCAAGTAATAGATCGAAAAGGTACATGTATAGCATAAATCCATAGTAACTGTCAGAGATGTCTCACCATCCAGTGTGAACCTTCGTAATTAACAATAATCCTAAAACAATCCCTCTAAGTCGAATGACTCCCGAGTCAGCTCTTAGATATTACCCACTGCATGAATCATGTAGTGGTTCATGACTAATCCCCTCTGGGTGGTTCGTGCGGCAGTAAACACAATCCTGAATGGCAATCTAAATATAGGCAACAAGCCTTAGCACTCCCAATTGCGTGGGATATCAGGAGTTTGCCTGCGATAGAAATTGCCGACTACAGGACTATTTCGGCTTACAAGCCATCACATGAATAACCTAATGCGCTCTCCTGGCGGGACCAAGATAAACCAACTAAATTTGATGACAAACAGACGGCAGGACGTATAATCCAATGGCTCCAAAGAATTCGGCACACACGGCAAATCCCAACGACAAAAGCTCGATGGTGCGGATCAGACAAGAAGTTTTGTCAACAATTAGCTACAACAGTACTGGACAAATGCAGTTAACTCAGATGAACAATGAAGAATGTCATGTGACTCTGTCACATCCGGCGAGCGAGGCTTTTTGCTTAATATTGCACGTGTTGCTGTTTGACAGTACTCATGCTGAGCTGATTTGCCTAAGCGAGATAATAACATCCATATTATGTCATAGTGGTCCGCTAAGCGAGTGGCATACATATTTTTTTTTTGTAGTTTACCATGCCATAATACCCCTAGTGGGTCAGACGCAGGTGAGGCCGGGTGAGATCAGGTTGACTGCTCTACCTCGTCTCACAATAATGACCGGAACCATGCTAGAAAACATAAATGAGTTGAACAAGTTGACCCTAGCAGCCCAGAGAAACAAATAAAACAACTTAAAGAAAATCTGTCACGCGCCTTTACGCCTTTACATCCCCTGTACTCCTCGCATTTCTTCGATCCCGGCCACCACGTGCCCGAGCTATTCCATTCCTGTTCCGCCTTAATTTGCCAGTATCTTCCCCCTTAGCAAATTCTAGCCGTTCTCAGTTGCGCTTACTCCGGCCATACCAAGAACTGCCCCTTCATAGATACCGCTCCCTTGGACGTATTCCGCGAATATCTGCCACCTGTGTGCTCCAAGGAGAGTTTGGAGTGGGGGAGCTCTTCGTCGTCCGCTAATCTGGCGCCATCTGTCCAGCGCTCTTCGGCACTGTACTAGATGACCGACGGACTTTTCCCTGCCACACTCACATAGTAGTGGTGCGGTGGCGTGATTCCATCGGCGGTGATATGACGCAAAGTCTCCGTGACCGGTTCGGGCTGCCAGAAGGCGCGCATAAACCGCCCTTGACAGTGCCAGTTGAGGTGGTTTCTTGCGACGCATTTGTAAGTTGAGATCCTCGTACCTTTTCGGGCACGCGGAGTCCCACCAGTCCCGGGAGAGGTTCTGCGCCAGTGCCCGAGCTTTGCGGCCAGCTGAAGCTATGCTGAGAGGCTCTGAAACCTCGGTGGCAGTGATTTGTGCTAGCGCTTCTCGTGCTAGTTGATCTGCTGCCTCATTGCTTGGTATACCTTCGTGACCTGGTATCCACTTCACACAAACCGGAGCTGTAGAAGCTTCTGCCGCTCTTCGGGATCTGCGGACCCGCCAGTAGGAGGATGTAGTTTTTCCCGTTCGTAGAGCTTGAGCAGCTTAGGCGTTGTCAAGCATGACATATATTGCCGATATGTTTCGATTGCTGAGATTCGCGGTGATTGCTTCGAGAGCTGCCATGGCCCCGTGTACCTCTGCGTCGTAGACCTCAGCCCCTGCTAAGGAACCGGAATCGCTGAGCTCGAGGTTGGTAGTGGTCCCGCCGAAGTAAATCATGAAGCCCCATGCCGATCGCGATTCTGCCGCGCCGGACCCGTCGCTGTAGGCGCACAAACTGTCTGGGGGGAGTCGACTGAGCCACTCCATGGTGGTTCTGGCAGCTGTTACTTTGTCTGTTCCGCATAGCCGCGGGGGAGGGGGGCTGAGTGGGCCTCCATGGGGGTGGGGGGCTTTCTGTCTCGGGCAATAGCCTCGATGTTCTTTGTATTCTAGAGTCGTGGACTCTATCGGCAGGTTGCCGGCCTCTGTTGGATGCTCATAGACCGAGCCGACGTCTTGCGGCCTCGGTACTCTCTAAAGCTCCGAGTCGTAGCGGGTGAAATTCATCTAGGCGGCGGATTCGTGCGGCAGACAAAAGGCGCCGTTCTTCGAGCAGATCCTTCGCGGGTGGGATTCCAGTTTCTCTTCGTAAGGCAGAAGTTGGCATGGTCCGCCATGTCGGTAAAGCGGTGCGAATTCCTGCTAAAATCACTCTATCTATTGCGTCGATTTGCATCCTGCAAGAGTTGTGTACCTCGCCTCTAAATGTGTCTCGAGTAAGTCCTGGCCACCAAACCTCGGAGGCATGTAGTGCGATCGGCATCACGACTGTTCGAATGACGGTGGTCAATGGTCCTGGAGGGGGTCCCTGGGTGCATCTGGTGAGTCGACGAAGATGTTGCACCAGTCGAGTGCTCTTTCTTGTCCACTCGGAAACGTGGTGGCGGAAGGTGAGGCCTCTATCCAAGAAAACTCCTAGCCATCTTACTGTTTCGGAATCTTGAATCGCTACATCTCCGATGATAATCGGTGGGAGATCTGTAATTCTTGCTCGGGGGCCGTGAAAGTATAAGACTTCTGCCTTGGCTGGGTCAAATGCGACGGCATTGCTTTCTGCCCAGGCCGTGATAGTGTTAGCTTCGCGCTGGGCGGCCTCTGCTGCCAAGGTCGCCGTGGCTCCTATACCGAGTACGGCTAAATCATCAGCGTAGCCAAATCTCCAGTTACTTGCCCCTGCTACCTCTGACATGTACAGGAGGAACAAGACCGGCGATAGAGGTGACCTTTGTGGGAGGCCGCACTCGAGTTCTACTGCATCCGTAACGCCTTCGTCGTATCTAACACGAGCAGATCGCCCCTGCAGGAAGGAGGCTGTCCAGCTAATTGTTTCAGGTGTCCACCCCATCTCTTTCATTCGTCGCAATAGTCCTCCGTGAAGAGTCGCATCGAAAGCCCCTTGGACGTCAAGTGTCACCAGCACTGCTTTATGTCGGAGCCTCAGTGCATGCTCGACGTCATGAACCAAGCACGCGACCAGATCGTTGGCTGAGCGGCCGGGTAGTGCCCCGATCAGTTGTTGAGGTAGCTTCTGGTTGCAGAGCGCCGTATGTGCTATCCGCTTGGCGACAAGGCGTTCGAGCCCTTTTACGAGGCACGATAGGAGTGCGATAGGTCGCCATCCTTTAGCTGTACTGAGGTCGCGCCCTGGTTTGGGTATTAGGATCACCTCGGCTAGTTTGAACACTGATGGGAAGTGCTTGAGGTGGAGTGACCCTTTGTATAGAGCACGTACTGCGTGTCTAACCGCTGGCCATGCTGTACGCAGTAATCGAACAGTGATGTTGTCAGCTCCTAGGGCCTTGTCTTGGCACGATGTAGCTACCCACTTAGCTTCTTCCTCAGTGACCTCCGTCGACCATGGTAAATGATTGGCGTCAGGCTCAAAGTCTGTTAGATCATTAGTGACTTCGATGTCATTTTCCCTCGTAAACTTAGCGAGAAGCAAGTCGCGGAGGAGGGTTGCTCGGTGGCGTGGATCCGATTCAAAACCATTCTCGATTCTGAGAGGAGCTGTCGCGCCTTGCTGACGTGGTTTTGCCCATCGAGCCAGCCAATACATGTCAGTGTCTGTTTTTGTTTCGGAGAACTTTCGGCGCTAGTACTGTCCTTTTGCCTTCTTGACCGTACGTCGGAAAGCCTTCCTACTGGCATCGTCGCCGAGAGCTCTATATAGGCCTTTTGCCTCTCGACACTCCTCTGTCCACCACAGTGCTGATTGGCCTGGCTGAGGAGAGCTTCGTCTCCCAGTGGCTTTGATTGCGTCGCTAAGGATTTCTACAAGGTCATTGCCGAGATTTTCTACATCATTAGTTGTCTGCAATTCTTGCCTTCCGATGTCTTTGCTCCATTCGGCCACCACCTTGGTAAAATCCTCCAGTGCGTCATCGCTCACCCGGATAGGGCTGTTTAGTCTGATAGTGGTCGCTCCCCTGGCGTTTGGCCGCGGAACGCCGCCTGCTAATGTCATATGGTCAGAGGTAGATCCAAGTTCTGGCGCTACATCGGCAATTGCCCCAGCATTGGACCAGACCAGATCAAGGGTATTGCCTCTAGTGTGAGTTGGCACGGCTGGACTTGAGGACAAGGTCATACCGTTGTCGAGCATCCACTGGACCAAAGTGTGGCCGTCTCCGTGTGAGCGTTCCGCTAGAGGTTGCCATTCTGAATATACGGAGTTTAAGTCTCCGCCAATTACGGTGGGTCCATCAGGATTCCATGCTAGCAGCGGTGGAAGAGGTACCCCTGGGGCCCGGTATATGGAAACGAATGTCATGCCATCTATTGTCACTGCTACAAAGTCCGAGGATGTGCCGCATAGGAACTTCTGCTGGATATCTCTTCCCCTTCTAGTGTATATGATCGATCTTGGACGAGGCGTATCTGCTCCTCCAGTGTTTGGCGGGTGCTTCTCGAAACCTGGATGTGACTTGATGAGCCAATTGTTGTCGCATCGTGAGGCCCAGGGTTCTTGAATGAGCAAAACGTCGGTACCGGCCTCCCATGCGGATTGTAGAATTATGTCGTTTGAGGACCCTCCTTTGGCCACATTAGCGAAAAGAAATGTGATTGTTGGTCTGTGAGTTGTCCCAGTGCGGTCGTGATCCCTTACGGGCATGAGGGGCGGACTGAGTGTTGTTGTCTGCAGTTGCTTCGGCAGCCTTCTGCTTGGCTTCTGCTTCCCGAACTTTTGCTGTTCTGTCTTTCTGACCTCTTTGGCGAATGACAGTCAGCTGGTCCTGAGTCCGCTGCACTGTCTTTCCCTTTAGGCGTGCTGGGCGCGCCATGCAGCCGGGATCATCAGCTCTATGCGGCCCGTGGCAATTAATGCAGCGGGCAATCTCTTGCTTGCACGCCCCACATTGGTGCTCTATGGAGCCGCATCTGATACATGTTGGTGCTCTAGAGTAGATTTTCGTTGGGTGATGTCCCCAGCAGCGATTGCATTGGGCAATTTTTGGCCGGCGGTGAAATTCTGTAAGGCGTCCGCTTTCCTCGAAAAGTCGCTCTCCGAGCTTGGGGATGCCAGCTTGGAAATAGATTATCCAGTCGCTTGCGGGTCGGTTTGTGCTAGACGCGAGGGCTCGCGCTGAGATTGGTGCCATGCCTGTTTTGAGCCTAACTTCCTCAATAACCATTTCCCTGGTCACTGGTATGGTTATCTGCTGGAGTCTGGTAGTTGCGCCAGGCTCTGTCGTTGTGGGGAATTCAAAAGAGTGCAAGTAATCAGGGACATTCGGGGCAAGGACTGAAATCCATTTGGATGCTGCTTCCAGCTTGAGGTCCGTCATTAGGGGATCAGCGTTGCTTCCCTCACTCTCTAGGCGATGGGCTTCGCTGAGAAGAAGGTTTCTGGCTGCCTCGTTGTCAGCAGTGATAGCAAATCCCGAGTTGACAATAGTCACGTGCTGAATCGCAGAGTTGGCGACTCGGAGTTTTGCTGCTAAGCTCAACTTGACAAAGTGGGGTGACGTTTTCTGCAATGGGTGGTCTTCCCTGAGTCGCAGAGAGAGCCTTTCGTCGGGTTTAGCCGCAGGTGACGGGTGTGCCCTTGCCGGCCTCCGAGATGGGTTGGGTAGGGGTGTGAGAGGTGTGGTAGTTTTGGCAGGTTGTGAGGCCTGTTTCGGCCGACCAACGTTTCTACGGGCGACCACTGACCATGAGCCTTCTGTTGGCTTGGTGATTGGTGCAGTTGGTGCCGTTGCTGTCATAGCAACGCGAGGAGTAGCTGCAGCTGGGGTGGGTTTTAGGTGGTTTTCAGCATTTACTGTAGGTCTTCTGCGCTGCGTGGAAGGCTGGAACGCTGGCCCAGGGCCTTGCTTGGCTCTGGTCCTTTTTGAAGGGGCTGATTGTTTGGCTGAACGTTGCCTGAATTGCCTGAAAGGATGTTGCGGATCTTTTCTCTAAGACCAACTGTTGCATCTTCCATTGAGCTTCGTAGTTCGTCATCATCTAACGCGTCCATTAGGCTGCAGAACGTGCTGAGGATAAGTCTTGCTTGCTCGACACGTTTCTGGAATCTCTCGACTTCCGCGTCGATGAAGTCTGCCATGCTCTTTTTGATAGAGCTTTGCTGTGAATTTTGGGGTGGGCTGGTATTGTTTCTGTCAGGTCGTGTGTCGACCATTTCGACATCTGGGGATGTCGAGCAGAGTGAGGAAGGGGGGCACCAACTCTCGCTCTCTTGCAAGAGTTGGGGGGTGATAGTAATGTGTGAATCGTCGGTCGGCAACCAGAAATATTTGTCTGGAATGGTTGGGTTTGTTTCGGGAAGGGGGGTATCCATTTACGGCATTTAAGGTAGGGTTGCAAAATCTCGATTGGGATGGGGCAAGGCAAGTTAAGGACGTGAGACTTGTTGAAATTAAGTGCTACTGAATATGGTAGTGGCATACATATTGTTTGTTTGTTTGTTTACTATTTTACGTCTAACTAGCAAAGGCCTAAACCCTTACTGCGCTACATTCACCTGAAGGTAAAGGACGCTAGGGCTTACTGCCCTAGTGGCTGAGGCGCCCCGCTTCCCAAGCAAAAGAAGTGGAGCCCGGTTTACTGGCGAGATTTGCCCTATGTTTAAACAAGAAGGCTAAAAACAGAGTCTAATGTCAAATCACATGATTTAATAAAGGTAATGATGGTCATCTGCTGCACAGTGACCAAAGAACTAAATAATTGACCTCCAAAACGCCAGTGAGTGTATGTGTTTTTTTTTTTTTAAAACCTAATTAGAAAAGTGTTTGGTTGTCCTCTGAGAGGGGGAATCTGGGGCAGATTTCAGTGAAAAATTTTGTGGCTTTCAGCCGTTTGGCCAATTATTTAGCCTTTTAATGAGCCGAAGAAGTAGGAAGTTTTATTCGCATACATACCCAGGATCCTTGGGAGCCTCTGGGGCGACAGTCTGCATTATAGTACATGGCTTGTAGATTTTTGGTCACCACAACTGCAGTAGTTGTGCGTATTTTCGTGATTAAACCGCTCATGATACAAGGCAAAATCTCCGTGCCCTGAGCGAGCGGCATAAATATGAGAGACAAAAGCCCTGGGTAGGTAAAACTTTCCGGGACAGCTTTCAGAGATCCCAATGCCGAGATCCCGATATGACTGGGGCGCATTTTGTTCCCAGTAGTTATTTACAGCTGTAGATATTTTATTTTTAGCCCAGCGCTTCGCAGCGGCTAAAGATAGAGGGACAGGGGGAGAAGATGGCATTATCATCGCCTCTTTCGCGGCCTGATCTGCTAGATTATTTCCACAGATGCCGGCATGACTGGGAATCCATCGAACTTCGATTTTGCCCGGAATACTGTGAGAAAGGCGTACCCGTTGAGGCCAGATAGCGGTCTTGTTGGCGAAGTCTAGAAAGAGCTTCTGCGAGGAGCAGACAGGGGTTTACAGGAGACTACGGGCTACTTCTAGGTTGTCTGTAAGAATCCAGAGATTATTAGCAAATCTTCTTGATGGGAGTGACAAGGTTAGTTCCAGTGCATGTAGTACGGCGGTGGTTTCAGCGACAAAAATTTCTAGTGTAGGGCTAAGAGGGATAAGTCTTCTGAGAATGACCCGGTCCGCTTGCATCACAACTACTCCGGCTCCTACTTGGGGACCAGAGTCTAACTCTGATCGGCTGCCGTCTGCATGAGCAACCAGATCTTGGAATGGAATCTCGCCGGAGCCTCGGAAGGGAGACATGGTAACTCGCTTAATGCTAGCGCACCAACCTTCTTGATTGCCATGGGGGAAGAATAAGAGGATCTATGAACTCTACTTCAGGGAGGCTGAGGATTCCAACAGAAAAGCGAGATATACGCCTTCTATGTTGCAGGGTCCATTCCGCACGTCAGCGAAGAGGATGGCGGCGGTCTAGGCGGTGGATACGTTGAGCAGCCTGACGTAGTCTTGCGTCCAGCTGAATTTCGGGGGGGAGTCCGGACTCGCGAAATAGGGCAGGAGTTGGCGTCGTAATATGCGATAGGCATTACGCGGGCGGTTACCGCTTGGCGGAGCAGACTCGGCGTAGCCCCACAGGTTGTATTACCTAGACTTCGGAGGGCATTCGCTACCTTCATAGCCTTAATTGCGAGGATATTGGCGTGCCATTTGAAGGTTAGTTTTTTGTCAAAATAGACAACAAGCCATCTTGTGTACGGGCGAGTGATATCATCGGCGATTGTGAATTCCTTGTAAGAGATACGTGGTGTGGAAGTAGGATCTTTGTCTGCGCGACGGCGCGAGAAGTGTTGGAGTTCTGTTTTGTTGGGGTCGAAAGTGATTTCCTCCTCCTGACCCCAAGTTAAGGCTTCCTTTAGCGCTTCCGTTAGTGAGATACAATTCTCTTGAAGCGACTTTCGGATCTCTAGTATTGCTACGTCGTCGGCGTATCCGAATCTGCGAGATATACTGCCCGTCTTAAACAGCGGAGCGATGTAGAGCATGAACAGAATTGGAGAAATAGGGGAGTCTTGGGGGATGCCACAGTTTATCTGTTGTGGAGGACCGGCTTCGCCATCCATCTTAATTTGCACGGACCTACCAGAAGCAAAGGAACCTACCCATCTGACTATGTCATCAGGCCAGCCTTGTTCTCTCATTTGTCTGATCAGTCTACCTGGGAGTACAGCGTCAAAAGCTTCTTTTACGTCTAGTGTGAGCATGCTGGCAGTATACCCTTCATTCAGAGCCCTTTCCACGTTATGTGTGAGGCAGGTGGTTAGGTTCAACGCGGATCTGCCTGGTGGAGCCCCGAATTGTTGGCTAGCAAGAACCTTGTGTTAGACTGCAATCCACGCCATGCGTTTTGCTGGAGCTCGTTCTAAGCCATTCCCTAAAACAGAGAGTAGAGCGATTGGGCGGTATGAGCGAGGGCGTGATAGATTAGATTTATTTGGCTTCTGACACTTGAGCACAGTAGCATGGCGGAGACACTATGGGTGGTAGCCTAGAGAAACACAGCCGCTGAAGAGGGAGTAAACATGGTCTGCGACTAGAGGCCAAGCATGTCGGAGGATAGCCGTCGGGATCTCGTCAATTCCAGGGGTAATATTGCCGACTCGAAGTACTGAGTCTTTGACTTCTTGGAGGGTTAGCGGAGGAAAAGATATCGCGCGTGAGGGAGCTGTGGGAGCATCGAATGGTATATCAGCCACTTGAGCGAGGTTAGCCAGTAGATTGTCTGCAAGTACTGCTCTCTTCTCGGCCGCACCGATTGCAGGGGGCTTTCCTGGAAATCTAGAGTCTTTGAGCGGCGGTGAGCAAAAGGAGCCCATATTTTTATGCCATTTGGTCATGCCAAAGATTTCCTTGGCTCTACTAGCATTCCCAACCTTGTTCAAAGAGAATTCGTTCTTTGCTTTCTTGATGGCCTTCTGGTAAACTTTCCTTGCCTCTGCAAATTCTTCATCAGTTAGCGGATTCCTTTTGAGTGTCCTGTATCTCTGACGAGCAAGCTTGAAGGAGTTGTCCCACCATGGGTTGCCTTTCCCGTGTTCAAGAGAGCGGCGAGCCGATCCAGAGTACGCCGACCGAATTGCGTCTGTAAGATCTAGTGCTAGTCTGTCAAGATCGTCTAGGTTTGGAGACTGAGGAATGGTAGTAACGTTTTTAACCGTGGTCGTCAGCAAACGGTTGAATAGAGTAGGGTCCAAGGTGTCTAATCTAAGCCTTTGGTGAGGTATGATGTCCTCTATCCAATCTATTGTGGTGAGCTGTATGGCATGGTCTGACGTAGTGTCCAAGTGGTGTGCTATGACGCATTGCGACTTGGTGATTAGAGCGGAGGACCAAAAGGCTAAGTCCAGAACATTGCTATGTGCATGTGTAGCCTCGTCTATGGGAGAAAGAAGAGAGGAATCATTTCCCTCCGCCCAGTCCACAACATTTTCCGCGCCCTGGGAAGGGCCACGGGGCCAAGATGGTTACCATCTTTTGTGATGTATATTCAGATCGCCCTGTAACAAAAAGTTCCCATGTGGAGGGAGCGAAAGAGAATAAAGGGTTTGTAGAGCGCAGCCGCCACTTGAGCCTGGAGGCGCGTTGTACATATTTAGGATATGGAGCGACTTTCTACAGCGTGAGATGATCTTGAGTAATAGTAGATCGCTGGAGTTGGTGGTGTGGCCCTGTTCTGAATGGAGGCAGGCGCCTTTCCGGATGTATGACATCACTCGTGGACGGTTATCGGCCCAGTCGTTGATGGCGCGAGTAGGTGATATAAGAGGGGTGGTTTTTTGTGATCCGCCTGGTAAGATCTCTGAAAATGTAAGGCTCCTGGATCAAGATGACATCTGCAGAGATTGAATGGGCTTTGTTTAGGGCAATCTCTTGTGCTACAGCACCTCTGCCAACGTTTGCTGATAAGATTTTTAGTGGCTTTTTTGGGCTTCTTTAGCTTGTGTCGGTCATGAGGAATGGATGTTGTCAGGATTCTTCAGACTGGATGCCTCAGGCTCAGCCGTTGGTGTTGGTATCACCTCATTTTGCTTCGGGTGATCCTTACATGTATTTAAGTAATTTGCTCCCTAAACTCTGGAAGCTTCACGCTTTGTTTTCTGCCTTGAGGATTAGTTGTAATCTTGACAAACCGGACCTTCGTCTTCCTGCCTCTTTAGTCACCTTCTGTCACCTCTTGGTTTCTGTCTCCCCGAGTGCCCCTCGTGCTCCTATCACGGACAGTTGGGCAGTAACTTAGTCTTCAGGGTAATATATTTTTAGTTGCATAAAAGAGAAACTAAACGGTCTACGGAATCTACATGTACGCGTGCTCGCCTAATCGCCACGCTAGTGGTATCACCATGCCAACGCTAGTACCCGTGAAACTACCCTCTCGCTAAACAAGAGAAACACTCTTGTATCTTGTAACAGAAAATTAATTTATCTGCGTTTTAGCCATGGTCTTAGTGGGCCTGATTGTGGGTTCGCATTATGAAATTCCCAGAGTGCGTCATCACATCCTTTTAAATGAGGAGCTGGCTTCCATGAAGAACTATCCGACCATTGTACTTGATAGTACCAGCGTTTGTTTACCATTTGGTTATATCCTGTAACTTTATCAAATCGCCACTCCACCACGTCTTCTTGATTGTCCGTTCTTACAACCACCCTACCATTGTTGGCCCTAATATCTTCGTCCTGCTACCCAGGGGCTCGCTTGTGTGGGCGCAATTGTACTTTTGATACATGAAATGTTGGGAAGATTTTGATATTTTTTGGTAGGTCAATTGTAACAGCGTGCGGTGATACTTTAACCACTCGAAAGGGGCCTTCCCAGCGTGGATTTAGCTTATTAACAGGTCGTCCCATATTCCAGTTTTCCGTGCTAACCATAACCTCATCTCCCACAAAAAATCTTGGCGCATCCATATGTCGAAAATTTGAATTACTTTCACATCGATCTTGAGCAATTCTTGACATAGTTCTAACATGGTCAAGAACAGTTT
The DNA here is from genome assembly GCA_028751805.1 of Podosphaera xanthii. Lineage (NCBI taxonomy): Eukaryota > Fungi > Ascomycota > Leotiomycetes > Helotiales > Erysiphaceae > Podosphaera > Podosphaera xanthii. Next base: position 12,006,495 of record JAPWIX010000001.1, read on the forward strand.
TAAACTGATTGGTTATTTCATGGGCTTGAAAGTATTCTTGTTTTTGTGAAGATGATAGTGTGGGTGCTGCGGGCGTCTGAGGCCCAATGCCGAGTCTTGGATTGTAGCCGTAATTATCAAAGAAGGGGCTCACTCCCGTGGTAGAAGAAACTGAATTATTACCCGCAAATTCGGCTAGTGGAAGCCACAAAGCCCAGTCGTCTTGCGCCCAATTTACGTAAAGCCTCAAAAATTGTTCTGCCTCGGCGTTGATACGTTCGGTTTGATCATTCGTCTCCGGATGATATGCAGAAGAAGGTTTTAGTGTGGTTCCTAATCCTTGTGATAAAGATCTCCAGAACGCCGAAATAAATTGAGTCCCTCGGTCAGACACAATTCGCTCTGGTGACCCATGTAGAGACCAAACTTTTTCAACAAAATCTTCTGCTAGTTCTTCAGTCTCCAGAGTTTCGGTTGGAATAAAATGTCGCATTTTAGTCAACCGGTCAACTATGACAGCGATATGTTTAAATCTGCGTTTTCTAACCTCACAATCGGGAAACGGTGTAATACAGTCTATAGATATATCTGTCCATGGTTTAATGGGAAGAGGTAGAGGTTTTAAAAGACCAGAAGGAGACTGTCTGGGTGTTTTTGTCTTTGTGCATAGTAAGCAGCCTTTGCAAAATTTTCTAGCAGCTATTGTCATACCTGGCCACCAATAGGTTCAGTTAATCAGGTCTATGGTTCTTTCTCTACCTGGGTGGCCAGCAGGTCCAGAATTATGTGCTCTATGAAGTAGCTGAAGCTGGATACTTTCGTCACCTGGCGGAATAAGTAAACGATCCCGGTAGTACACACGGCCAGCGACAATTCGACACTCGCTAAATGCTATTTTTAGCATTTTTGCTAGGAAAGCTCCCTAGTGCCTTTTCGATTTGTCTGACAAATCGTCCACTATTTCCTGCATTACTAAGGAGTCGTAATATGATTCAGAGATTAAATCATCAATTGGTCGAGAAACATCTATTTGGTATAAAGACATAAAGTTCAAAGAAAAAGTATGATGAAATTTAGAAGATGGAATTAATAGAATTCGCCAGGCCGAAAGCCTGTCGTCTAATATATTTCTTGGTGCATCTTGTGGCCTTCGGCTCAAAGCATCCGCCCTTGTATTAACCGAGCCAGGTCGGTAGACTAAGCGGAAATTGAAACAGGAGAGGAAATCTGCCCATCTCATTTGTCTCTGGTTTAATTCCTTTGTTATTTGAAATGTCTGAAGGTTTTTATGGTCGGTCAGAATATCAAATTGGTCTTGTAGTCCTTCCAATTCTGGCCGCCATTCTTCCAAAGATTTTATCACACCAAGGAGCTCTTTATCATAGATATTATAATTAAATTCTTGTGTCGAATGCTTGGACGAAAAATAAGCTACGGGGCGAAGCTCCTCGCCAAAGTATTGAGATAATGTACCCCCGCAAGCCCAATTGCTTGAATCTACTTCCACAACGGTTTTTCTTGACCAGATAAGAACCGCTAGAGATGGCGCTTTGGTTAAGGCCTGTTTTAAATTTTCGAATGATGACGCACAGCCATATGTCCAAACCCATGTAGCGTCTTTTTTAGTGAGTCCATGAAGTGGTCGGGTAAGCTCAGAGAAATTTTTAACAAATCGACAATAGAAATTTGCAAAACCTAAAAAACGTTGCAATTGTCTTTTTGAAGTCGGTGGTTCTCATTCAAGAATAGCTTTTACTTTATCCGGGTCCATTTCAATTCCCCCTGGCGTGATAATGAGGCCCAGGTATTTAGTTTTCTTGGTGTGAAACTCGCATTTGTTAATGTCAATTTGCAGCCCAGCAGTGCGCAGCCGTTTATGTACTTCTCTAACATGCTCGATGTGCTCTTCTTCAGAGTTAGAGAAAATTAAGACATCATTCAAGTAAGCTGTAGCATATTTGTCTAAAACGTCATATAAAATATCATTAATATAGCGCTGGAATGTCGCCGGGGCACCGCTTAATCCAAATGGGGTGACAAGTTGTTCGTAAAGACCAAAACGTGTAATAAAAGCTGTTAACCACTCATGGCCTTCCGCTACCCCAATTCTATTGAATGCGGAGACAACATCGACTTTAGTAAAGATTTTTGCATTGCAGATGAGATCGAGGGTTTCTTTAATTAGAGGTAGAGGGTAACGGTTCTTCATTGATATATTATTAATACCACGAAAATCATGACAAATGCGGATACCTCCTCCCGGCTTTTTAGCAAGGAGAATTGGACTTGCCACTGGCGATGTTGAAGGTCGAATCTAGCCTTTTCCAAGCTGGTCGTCTAACCAACGCTTAATCACACGAAGTTCTGAGGGGGAACATGGTCGAGCTCGGGACTGTGGAAATTTCTGGTTCCCAAGTAAAAGCTCAATCTTGTAATCGTATGAACGATGAGGAGGGAGATTTGCAGCATCCTGAGGCAAAGCAACATCTGCCACGTCATGGTAGACCTGGTGCTTTTTTCTTTTAATTTCCTCTATTGTTGGTGGGGGACTATCAACTTTTTTGAAGAACTTTTTCACATCTTCATCTGTAAATTTCATTAGTTTTTCTATATTTTGGCTGAAGAGTGAGTTTATAAAATCATGAAAAGGCTCAGAGAATTGGTCTTTCCACACAGTAGGGTCTCAACGACCCAGGAGTAATTCTTGAAAATCAATTTCTGGTAGGAGCGGGACACTAAGGTCTCTCTCTTGGACTGAATCTAGCGCTTGAAGATCTTTTGCCATTATTCTCATTACGTGAACATCTTTATCCTTAGATATTTGGAAGAATCCAGGCGCGTCAATGATTCTGATGTTATTGACGTTTAAATGGTTGTCATATTTTAAAGACGATAATTCTCCAATCGGTGTAGTTTGAATATATTTTGCTGGGTCTGGTATGGATACAAGGTTAGACGCGTTAGATGGCTGTTTTGCTATATCTCCTGTTATGTCTCCTTCATCCGGTATTTCTACAACAGACGCTGGCTTAAAATTAGAAGTTCGAGGCATCAGACAGTTTTTTGCGCAGTAATCTTTGTCAAATACAAGGGATTTAGATTGCCAATTTATGGTGGGATTATGAAGCTCCAACCATTGGAAACCTAATATTAGCTCATTCTCGGGACCGAGGGTGGTAATTAGGGCATTAACTTTTTCCATATGGTTCATTACTTTCAGGGAGCCGACAATGCGATGTGTGATCAACTCCGACACGCAGCCATCAGCTAAGTAGAGTGGGCGAGGTTGAGGTAGAGGTATGAAGGACAGACCTTTAGCTTGTGCCCACGCTTTTCTCACAAACATAAGCTCGGTACTACCAGTGTCAAGAAGTATGGACACTGGAAAGGAAATATTGCGCTGTACAAATGAATTGAAGGTTCCAGATAGTGATATTGAATTTTGGCCTAATTTATTCAATAGGATTGGCTCTCCGAGAGGAATCCCTCGATATCTACATAAGCTTTTACCTGAATCAACACAATTTTGCACAGAAGTGCCACGCAAGCGACTTAATGCTGGGGCCCTCCATTTCCCTGGCTACTTCTGCTTGCTGGAAAATGACTATAGTGACTATTATCGGCGTCAACTTCACCGAGTACTTGTCCTCGTTCATGGCTAAACTCATACAAATGAGTTTCCCAAGGGGTTTGTGAACTAAAAGTAGGCTTAGGGTTATAGTTACTTTCTTCAATCTCTTGAAGACGAAGACGGGTGCGATCACTATTAAATCCACCTCTGTTACTATTATAATTACCATAATTACCCCTAGGTCTTATCTCGTTATTTCTGCCGTAATTATGGGAGGGATAGTTTTGATACTGGCTTGCTTGGAAAGAATCTTGTCGAGGTCGAAGATCCTGGCCACTGTTGTAGTTTCCACGGTAGCTGCCTTGGATACCCTGTGGACCTGAACTTGACCCTGACTGTAGGTCGCGATCTGCAGTATCAAATCGCCGCTTACTGCGTTTAGCTAACTCCGAAGAACAGTTTATAGAATAGTGGCCGTCTCCACCGCATCGGTTACAAAGACCATGATTTCTACGATATTGCCACTCGGCTGGCGTCACCGAAACTCGATTGAGTTGCATTCGATCTAAATCCATGGGATCACCGGTTTGAATATTACCGTTATGTTCTTGAATGTGTGGTCTGTCGCCCACACCTAGATTTCCGGAGCTGCCTATAATCTGGCGATCGGCCTCCTGGTTTTTCCAAAATTGATAATATAGTTTGATCCATTCTGTGATCGAATCTTCAGGTGGCGCTGGTATATGGTTTTTGACGGCGATTCGCAAAGGCTCCGAGACTTTTCTTCAAAGATGCTAAACACGCATGGTTGAGCTAAGATCTGCTTGATCGACGAATTTCTCAAACTCTGATATAAAAGATGGGAAGTCTTTGAATTTACCAACCATTTTCAATTCATTTAAGTTTCCTACTGCGATTGCTTTGATATCCACAGTGAGGTACTTACGATCTAGTTCTTGAAAAAAATTGCCAGAGCTAGCCCAGGGCCAGTTTGATGGATTTTCATTCGCAGAGAAGAACACACCTATCTTAGATTGGAGGCGCGTATAAGCATCACCATCTAGCCAATTTATTATATCGCAAATTCTCTTGAATTCTGTTTCAAATACTGTGTGATTCAGATTCCACTTAGTTATTAATTTGAACTTCCAGGCGGTGTATCCATTGTGCCTTTTTACAACGTTCTTTTGATCCCCTGTGAAGGGGTTTAATGATGGTGGCCTATCAAGATAAAAACCTGTTTGAAGAGGCTGCCCCTGTGAAGTGGTTCCCCGGGGTGCAGGTGCTTGTGGTTGAGGAGCTTGGTTTGCATTTGAAATGAAGGTGAGTTGTCTCTCAAGCGATGTTACTTCAGTATTTTTTCTCTCTGTAGAAGATCGAAGCTTCTGGATAGATTTTTCTCTGTCATTTAAAGCAGCTCGCATTTCTTGTAGAGCTTGTCGGTTTGCTGAAGAGTGTTGGTTAATAAGGCTGAACATCTCGTGAAAAATTGTTCGGAATTTGACCAGAGCATCAGCCAAGCTTGAAAGGTCTACTCGTTTTTCAAACCCTACACCGTCAAATATTTCTCCCAGCGCTGGGTAATTTCCCATCACTTCAGCTAAGGCTCGCCAGGCCATGTCATGTCTACTCTCTAATTGCTGAGTTGGAGCTGGGATGCTACTAGCTTCATTCATTTGTTCTCCCCAGGGATTCTCCATAGTCTCGGCTTCACGGGAATAAGATCTTAATCCCGATCTCAATTACTTGGTTCAAATTCTAGGTAGCTTGGCGACTCGGTTACTCGTTGATTTTGGTACTCGGTAGCTCGGAGTAAAAAACATAAGGGCTGTAGATTGAAAGGATTGCGACACGCAACAATTTTTTTTTTTGACACAGATTGAAAAAGCAACCTGGCGCGCGTGCGATTAAAGAGATGCAACTAACTATCACAGGCAGTTGGGCAGTAACTTAGTCTTCAGGGTAATATATTTGTAGTTGCATAAAGGAGAAACTAAAAGGTCTACGGAATCTACATGTACGCGTGCTTGCCTAATTGCCACGCTAGTGGTATCACCATGCCAACGCTAGTACCCGTGACAGCTCCTCTAGATTCCCTAGTCGCCCCCAGACCCAAACGCGCTGCGCGTTTCTCCTCGCATTTCCTTATCCCGATTCGTTACTGTTAGACTTTACCCCGCGCTCCCGAGAACGGCGCCTGACAGATGTGGTTGTTGCTCTGCTCCACTACGGCGAGAGCTCCGTAGGGATTGTGTAAACCAGTTGGATCTTGTGCTGGTTGCATGTTTGGCGCACTGCGGCAGTCTGCTGATTGTGAGGAAGAGGTAGTACACTTAACGCATCCTGCTTCTGCTTGTTTCCTCATACGAGCCTCTGCATTAATTCGGCGGATTTCGCCAACATGGGTCTTAGTCTTTGGCAGGTCTGAGGTCTTGGGCCTGAGCTCACAGTTGTTGTCATCTGTAGGATATGGCCCATGGCAATGGATGCAGCGGCTAGGACAGGAATACGCTCCGGTGGCCGCACAGAGATTTTCATGTTTGTCCTCAGAATGGTAAGATGATCCACAGAGGCGACATCTTGGGTTAGATGCGCAGGTGCGGGCATTATGCCAGAGCCAGCATCAGGTACATTGTACTGTTATACCGCGGCGGGGAAGGATCCTGGTCTTCGTGCGGTAGCCAAACAAGAAAACGGTACGAGGCAGACGCCAGTGTTCTTCAGGAAAGCGGACGATCCAGGTTGTTTCAGAGGACAAAGGATTCGCCTCGTTGTCTCGCGATGCTACGATGGCGATTGGAGCCATTCCAGGTGCGGCGGTAAGAGCCTCCTGCATTACTGCAGCCGTAACGGGCTGGAGACAGTATTTTCACTCCTCGTTGATTTGTTTTAGTGCGCCATAAGACCGGGGAACATGCTTGATTCTATGTGATATCCATGGTGCCGAGTTTTCAATTGGAGCATCACCAAAGAGGCTGACGGAAGCAATTTTTTCTTTGAGCGTGTTTGTTTCTCCACCTTTTTGGCACAGAGCAAACCCAGTTTTTGTTGGCTGTACATTTGTGAGGAGTTGGCTGTCAGACCCGAGCTTGGCTTTGAGATGAGCTTGAATGGAGTGGGCAGAAAGCTCTCGGATTTTATCTCCTTCCGGAATGCGCACAAACAATTGATCATCCGGGCGGTTGGATTTTGGTTGAAGATGAACTTTAGCAACGGGTTGCGAAGGGGGTTTATTTTGGGAGTCTTGGTTGACGGGGCCGGGTTTAGTTACGCTTGCATAAGTTTTCGGATCTGTGCCGCGTGTTTCCCGGCTTGACGTAGGAGAAAGATTGATTGTAGGTGCAGGTTTGTCACAGATGTAGGCGTCAAATTGGCGGCCTGCAACTTTCGCTAGATTCCGGCAGAAGTTTTTGAGGGCTGCGTATTGTTGTTCGGGCAGAGAGCCGCGGCTGGCAGCACTGCATTATTTGTCAAGTAGCACTGAGATACCTCCGAAAAGTGCTTCGGCTTCCTTCGCGCGGGCTGTCATTGAGTCGACGCTCTTTGTTAGGGCTTCTTTAATCGGACCGGCGGGGGCAGGTTCAGTGAAAGGATCGTCGTCCGACCTGTCATCGTACTCGAGAGTATCGATGTCCATGCCAGGCTGCTGGCTATTTTCTGGAGAATCCCAATCTGCGATAAGAGGATTTAAGTTGGAGCCGATTTCAGGTGTGCGTCTCTGAATGGTGTGCTCCATGTCAGAGAGTGCCCTCACCGAGAGCGGTGCACGCGGAGCTCGGGTTTGAACTGAAGAAGGCTTGCCAATGTGGGGAGGTCTTTGTTGCGTCTTTCGTGCTATCGTAAGAGACGATGCTTTATGGTTTGTATGGGGATTTCTAATGGGCGCCAGAGTGAGTACTACGCCTTGGGGCGGTTAAATGACTGAATACAATGTGCTATTTAAATGAATTATGAATGATATGAGTGGCATACATAATTCTACAATGACGAAGGAAACAACTACAACACCACATATGGAAAACGTGACTGTGACAATGGGGAGAACAGAAGATAACATAAAGAGAGACATGAGAAATGGATAACTGAAGGTTTAAGGTAGGAAGGAACCAAAATGGCGGATACGGCAAGCAGTATAAGTGTAACTAGTATCTGTATTCTCGTTCCTCTTCATACAGTTTGATAAATCGAATTTCATGACAACCACCTTGGTTCACTTCACATTTTAAACTGTATCTCGCAAATTCTTCACCTTTCATAAAGCACATCACGAATTTCTATCTTTGGCTCAAGGTTCTCTATCCAGGATAAAACAGAAGTAGTGCATGCCGCTACCATCTAACTCATTGAGCGAAACTAATAGCGTACCAAGTAACACTTCTTTTCATCTAACAGAGGAATTAAAACCACTTATTGCAAAGTTAATGGATGCTAGAAATTATAACAATATAATGGACACAGAACAACCGGCAACAGCTGGAGAAACAAGTTTACACCATCAAATGAATATGATGAGAAGAACCTACGAAGGACAGATAAGTAATCTTCGAGCGGAAATAGCGTTAATGAAGGGACAGGTTCCACTAACCGTAGTCCAACACCCTACCCAACGATGCGTTAAAGCATGCTCGGGACCGTTTCACGAGAGAAAGCCTCTGAAATGGCCGGAAGCCTACAGCCACGAAGATGCATCTAAATAGCCAGCGATATACGGAGTCTTGAACAATATTTACTGTGACACCTAGGAGGTTACGTTGGAAAAAAGCTCAATAGTTAACACTAAAAGCATAAGATTTAAAGGCAGAGAGTGAAGTCTGGGTTTGGTGCCATCTACTATACAACAGTTCTTGGTTCCTCAAGCCAATAAACATAATCTAGAAATGTAACCCTGGCAGACGACAAAAGCTTAACAACATTAACCCTCCCTTGATACCATATGAAATGCGTGAGAGATCTATCTATCCTCGTAGCTTCCTGTGACGTGGCGTCACATTTATGAACGCGATGTAGAGACAGACAAGTTTCTCGAGTCTTCCGATTTTTTTATGCGGCTATTTAGTCACGCTGTTACCGTTAATGCTAAGGACCCGATAACCGGATATGTCGAGGAAATGATGCGAAATAAAAAAATAGGGGATGCAAAAGAACTGCGAGGAAAATGGATGAGACATTCAGGCATCGTAACGCAGATAAGATAGTGTCAGGAATGCCTCTGTTGTATAATATATATATGGAGATAGCCAGAGCACAGTGTTCTATGATTCTGGTCTGGTCTTTTAGCCAAGTGTTAATGCATCTATCTCGTGCAATATGTAGGACAGCATCCATAGCCTGACATCATGGATCTTGTTCTTGCTCTTGTCGGCTGTCTACATACCGCTCATGACAGATAGCATTCTCCCTTCTTCATGCTTGTTGGCAATTCAGAGATGAGAGCTTATCGTCATTTTGGCCTCGTTTTCAAAAGCTCCTGGCTAGAAGTCCAAGTTCAGCTGTGGAAGATGTCCAAAAATTACATCTTATCGAAAACGCAATCAATAAAACAACCCAAAACTATCTCGTTGGGCGTATCCAGCCGACCACATATGATGGTCTAATTGAGTTTCTATATTTATTGGGTGCTCAAATCGTCAAGGTTGGTCTGATAAAAACTAAGGTTTATGCCGATGGGCAAACGGGGTACTTCGATGACGCAACACGAGGCATCACTGGTGGTAAGCTGCTTGGCGGAATTATCGCGCCACCGACTCTTCAAACAATTCCAGTCAGCAGCAACAATAAAGATGCCGACGGAGACACTAGAATGAACGGTATGAATAAAGTGAAGGCTAAGTGGGTTTCGCCGAAAGAAATTGAGAGACGAAAAAAGGAGGGTCTATGTCTTAGATGTGGAAGATCAGGTCATCGAATAATGAAATGCTACTTTTTACCTGCGGTGCGTCAAAATACGACAGTTCAACCCACTTCTTTGGTTGATGACAACATGAAGAGCCTTGCAGATGAAGAATTAAATGGAGACGAGTTAAAAGCTTAACTCTTGAACGAAGACGTATTCAAGAGCTAAGAACTAAAGTTAATGAGATGGCAATAGAAAAGAGGTCCATAGGAGATTTGAATGCAGTAGATAAATTTAACAGGAATCAATTTATTTTTGGATTCTTAATTAATGAAACCTATTCAGTGCCCGCATTGATCGACAATAGATGTGAATGCCTAGCCGCTATTAGTAACTCTCTAGTACGAAAAGTAAATCTTCTAAAGATTGCAGTACCTCCTAGAAAACTGACTGAAGCAACGAGCAACTAAGAACTGGAAATTATTACTGAAATCACCAAGATGGAGCTAGACGTTGACGGACATCGGAAAACTCTGTATGCATATGTTATTCCCCATTTATCCCATGAACTAATACTTGGAAAACCTTGGATGGAACAAGAAGATGTTTTATATTACGCAAAGGAAAAATTTATGGAAATCCGGGAGGCTAGAGTAAACGGGCAGTCTTTGTGTGTATTGAAAAAAGGAGCCCATAGAAAAGAAAAAAATCTTAATATTGCAAGCTTATTAGCTGGCGTTTTTTGGCAACAGTTAGAAACTCAATGAAAACTAGTTTGAAAACGACACAGCTATTTGTTATCACATTGGCAGACAATCAGAAAGCACTCACCCCAGAGAAAAGAGCTTCAACTAAGTTGGACAAGCTCCGGGCCCGGTATAAGAGATTTGCAAAAATTTTCAAGGAAGTGATGGATAAACTCCTACCACATTGGGCTGGATGTGATCATCAAGTAATTCTAGGGCCCGGTAAAGAGGTGCCGTGAGGACCCCTGTACGGAATGTCAAGAGACGAGCTGTTAGTTCTCAGGAAAACGCTGACCGATCTATTGATAAAAAACTACATTCGAGCCAGTAACTCTCCTGCGGGTGCACCGGTACTGTTTGTTCGGAAACCAGGAGAAGGCCTACGATTTCGTGTGGATTATTGAGCTCTTGTCAGAAGTTGTGATTGTATGGTAGTTTAAGTGAGAAAGCAAGAGCAAAATATGTAGTGGAAAAGTTCCAGTCTTTTCAAGAAGTATGTTAAATTAGAGTACGAAGCTGTATAATCATAGGTATGTAGAGATAAAAATGGAGAGGTAAAAGCTTGTCTTTCTTGTCTTCTCAAAACCAAGATTTTCTAAGATACATATATTGTTCTGGAGTCCTAAGTATCCAACTGTTTCAAGATGTTGTAACCTAATTGGCTTGATATTGAAGCGTCAGTCTATTATTGATACTTTTGCTAATGAACCATTGCTGATACAAATGTTCAGAACACGTTAATGCGCGTACCCGAGACGTGATTTGGAGGTAAGACGTGATGTTGATTAATCGCCACTGAACTAATACGGACCATATTTAGAAGCGAGACACATTTCTCACACATCTCCCTCAGACTTGGCGATGTGGTTGGGTATGATGGAGTCTGGATTATAATTCTCACAGCTCTAAATGCAGTATCTAGAGCAGACCGTGACCCACTACCTTTAATTTAGCAGACACTGTGAGGGGTTCAACAAAGTCGTTATCACAATAAAAGACGTAACCCAAAATAAGTTTATAATTTTTACATAGCAAGAAAAATACAGGAAATACCCCCCCTACTTAACCGCCCTTTAACGCCCTGGCCGATAGCCTAGCCCGTAGTTGGTAGTCCCCACCTAGTTCCGCTTTGTTAGCTAACTCCGAGCTCCCCAATCCCTGCCTGCACCGGTTAAACGGATCTTTTTCCACTGGCCTTGGCGCGTCCTCGGGTACTGTGAAGCCCCTGTCAACCTCTGCTAAGTTATTACTGGGTTGGTCCCTGGTACCAACCCCAATATGGGCACAGCCCCTAACAGACACTGTCAAAAACAAGCAAAGCAAAATGGTTTACGAAATTGGACGTTCGAGCAGCTTTCCATAAATTGCGGGTAGAGAAAGGTGATGAATGGAAGACCGCTTTCCGCACTAGGTTTGGGCTTTTCGAATGGTTGATAATGCCCTTTGGCCTAAATGGAGCCCTGGCATCTTTTCAACAATAAATTAATGAAGCCCTTCGCGAATATCTTGACGAGTTTTGCTCGGCATATGTTTACAATTTCTTAGTTAACACCAATGGGTGTCGAGAGGAGCATGAAAAGCAAGTTTGTATGGTCTTAGAAAAATTACAAAAAGCTGGCCTTGGCCTTGATATCAACAGATGTGAGTTTAGCGTCAAGAAAACTAAGTACCTTGGCTTTATTATATCGGCTGAAGGCACGTATCCACAATAAGCATAGATCTTGAGAAAATAAGGGCTATTTATGATTGGGAAGCACCGACAACCACTAAGGGACTTGAGGGGTTTTTAGGATTTGCTAATCTTTATTTTGGCTTCATAAGTAATCATTCAAAGATCTGCGTCCCTTTAACATTCTTGACAGGGAAAGGTACTCCTTGGAAGTGGGGTATCAAACAGTAGGAAGAATTTGAAACCCTTTAGTCAACATTTGTTGCCGAACCAATCTTAGCTCAATGGGATCCCGACCGAGAAACAATGCTCGAAGCGGATAGTTCTGCATATGCTATCAGGGAGTGTCTGCTCCCGAGGCAAAATCACGGCGTGGAAGTCAGTTGCATACTACTCTCGGAAAAAAGCGGGAGCTGATGTGAAGGGCTGAAGGCGAACGACTAAAGCAACGTCAGCAGTCTCACAAACAGTGTATCATTTGCATGAAGGAAGAAGTAACTAATGGAAAGAGTCTACTACTGTGACGGCTGGTAAGCCGTAAGATCCTGTAGCCTATGCGAACAGACATAGGCGACCTTGCTTATCCAACACGATAACAAGTTAAGGATGCACAAATTTACTGACCAACAAGCATTGTTGAAGTTACCCATGAGGACTTGATGAAACAGGACTTGTTTCTTGTTTCCTCTAACAAAAACAAGTTATTGGATTATGCTATCAACAAATGATGGAGGGACCCATGAGTTAGGAAATAACATTGGATGTCTGTAGACTATGTACATATGTTTATTTATACTTGTATAGTTTCCCAGAGGAGATTCTTTCTTCATAGTAAAAATATAAACTTACCATTCTATATACAAATGCTCTTTGCTTTTATATGCGATCCGTGACAACTACTAATATATGTTGAATGTTGTAGAGAGTTCAAAGAGGAATATCTCGAAGAACAAGGGTTACAACACAAAAAGAACACTTTAATAGCAAGCTGATGTAGAATATCGGTTTTTCTTCTGACCAGATATAATAAGATTGTATATATAAAATCCTAAGAAGATTACAGATTATAGATAGTAAGGAAAACTCATCTAAATACATAATACTGAGACTCCCATGACCCCTTTTATTTTTTATTCTCTCAGTGGTTCGCATACTGGTTATTCCCCTGATATTGCCGATCACTTTAAGAAAAAACATGTCGGATTAAAACGACTAAAAATGTCCTCGGTGATGATCTTGCTGATCATATCACAAAATCAATTCATGTACGCTCAGGAAAACAACGAGCCTGAAATTCCAACACTCCTCCTGAACAGCAAGATCATCTAATCTTGTTATCTGCCTTTGAATATTTGCTGGTGTAACGGCTTTGCTTTCGCGAAGGACAAAGGCTTAGTCAGTATATCGGCCAGCATTTGACCCGAGGGAATATACTTTATATCCATCTTCCCATCCTGAATACACTTTCTAACGAAATGATAAGCTACATCAATGTGTTTAGCTTTAGCCGAGTTTGCACCATTCGCAATAGCTAGAGCACTTTGATTATCAGTGTACGTTAGCATACCCTTATCATCAATCAGCATATTAGCAACATGCAGTTCATTGAGAAATCCGGTAGCCCAAACGATCTGCTTTGATGCTTCAAAAAGGGCAACATACTCTGCTTCTGCAGTCGAGGTTGATATTGATTTTTGACGTCTGGTTTGCCAGCAAACAGGACCACCACCGAGCATCAAAATAAATCCACTAACTGATCGTCGTGTGGTTATATCCGATGCAAAATCGGAATCGGAATAACTGATAGCTTTAAGCTCTTGTGTAAGTATGTCTGAGGTAGGCCCGAAACTGTAAGTAATGCAATAATCTTTAGAACCTTTAATATACCTCAGAATCCTACAAATACTGTTCCAATGTCGAACAACTGGACAAGAATTGAAGCTACTAAGTTGTGAAATGGCGAATGATATATCGGGCCTAGTGCTGTTCGATGCATAACCTAGACTTCCAATAGCGCTAGCATATGCAGACTCATCTGCAAATTCCTCTCCATCTCGTCCGGGTAGGGCTCCATCGTAACCATCCATAGGAGAAATACATGTTTTCGCATTTTCTAGTCCAAAAGATTTGAGTTTTTCCAACAAATAACCCGCTTGTGAAATCGATAAGGTTCTTGTCGCTCTTTCCCGAACCACTTTCCACCCGATAATGGTGTCAATTGAACCCAGATCCTTGATTGGAAAATATGACGAGAGTTTTTCTTTGACCTCAATTACCTGTTCAATTATCTTGCCACAAATTATTAAATCATCGACGTACACACCGATGACAAGTTGAAACTTTGGATGTATATAAATACAATGATCGTATTCGGACTTCTTGAACTCCAGGGAGGAAAGTCTCATGACAAGTTTTTCATTCCATGCCCGTCCAGATTGTTTGAGGCCATACAAAGCCTTTTTAACCTTGACAAACTTTGTACCCAACATTCCTTCTGGACGTTTCATGAAGATTTCTTCATGTAAGTCGCCTTCAAGATATGCTGTCTTAACGTCGACTTGATGGATTTCCCAGTCGCGAAATGCAGACACGGCAAGAAGGATTCTCAAGGAGTCCATTCGTAAAGTTGGTGCATAAGTGTTAAAATAATCTATGCCAGGAATTTGACTGAAGCCCTGAGCTACTAATCGGGCTTTGAATCTCCCATCAGATTTGATGGCAAACACCCACCTTGATCCAACTGGCCTTCTTCCTTGAGGAATATGACTAATCGACGTAAAAACTTCCTTGTCCCTCAAAGAATCAAGTTCATCTGAAATAGCGACTTTCCACTGCTCTTTATCTGGACCACTTATAGCCTCTGAGTATGATTGTGGTATTGATATTTCTTTTCCGACGTGCAACGCATGCGACCTAGGTGTCCAGGCAGATCGCGGTGGGATAGGCTTATGAGGGCGATTACTCCTCCTGAGCGGCTGTGACTCTACCTCAGGGATAGGTTCGGGAGTATCAGAAGTATTTTCATTGATATCTTCTGGATCTAGTGATTCAACGGGTTCTTGAGGAATATGTGGAAAATCATTCGAAGGCGTAATATCCATCTCAGAGTTAGAGTCTTCTTCTGAGTCGCTTTCAGATTCAGCAAAATTTTGGTTAGCAGATATTGGCATCTCTATTCTGTCAAAATTACTCGATGAGGACGTGTTCCAATCCCAGAAAGAATCTTCAATAAAACGGACGTTTGCCGAAGTTATAACTTTCTTAGCTCCTGGTTTTGCATTGACGTAAATACGATACTGAGTTGTTGACTCGCAGTACCCAACAAATATGCCACGGTGTGAAGTGGGTGAAAGTTTGGAACGTTGCGGATCTTTATCATCGATAAGTGCATAACAAATGCATCCCCAAACTTTGAGATGATAAATTACTGGTGAGCAACCATTCATAGCTTCAAATGATGTCAAATTATCCTCTCGGAAAGGTAATCTATTTCGTAGATAACAAGCTGTAAGAACAGCAGCATCCCAAAATCGGCTCGGTAAATTAGCTTGTGCAAGCATACATCTTGCCATAGTTATGAGTGATCGGTTCAATCTTTCAGCCACCCCATTTTGGTGCTGAGTATACGGAGCACTAATCTGTTGGATTATACCATCAAAATCAATAGTCTTGTACTCCGAACCACCGTCAAAACGCATTGCTTTTATAGTTCGGCCTGACTGTCGCTCTTTCTTTGACTTGTAAAGTCGAAAACAATTTGGCACTTCTGTTTTACTTTTCATCAAATAAACATCACTCTCTCGAGTGTAGTCGTCTGTAAAAGTGACAAAATAATGACTTCCATATATCCCAGGTACTCGACACTTGCCCCAAGTATCAGAGTGGATCAAGTCAAGGATACCATTTGATCTAGTAATAGGGCCACGATTGATCTTTTCAACCTGTTTGCACGAGTTGCAAATTTCGCATGACTGCAATATTTCTTTGTTGGCACGGAATTGCTTTGCATTTGGTTTTAATCCAGAGATTTTAAGCTCAGATAAATTAATTTTTTTTAGGATATGTGATCCTACATGTGCGAAGCGTTGATGTAAAAGTTCCACGGCCGAACTATTTATATCATGAGAAATCAAGGTTTCAGACTGACTTAGCGGCTTAGGTTGGGGAGCAATATAGCGTGAAGAAGTTGTATTAAAGCAGAATAGTCCTCCTTCTGGTCTAGCAGTAGCAATTACTGATCCATCTCTCGAAAGTACACTTAACCCCCCATTTAACGATTTTATCCCGTAACCCTTCGATATAAGCTGAATCCCAGAGACAAGATTTTTTGTACATGAAGGAACGAATAAAACATTTTCCATCGTGATAATTTTTGAAGAATTTTTGTTCTGATAATCAAATACCCTGAATTGTACTCTTCCAGTGCCAGAGACGGGAATGTGTTGGCCCGAAGTATTAACAACAGTTTTATTACTAGGAGAAATTGAAAAGAACATTGACTTATCGTGAAAAACATGATTAGTAGCGCCGGTATCGAGCACAATATTGCTGTTTATGCGGCCATTTGGAGCTAAAAGCGCGTGCTCCTCCATTACCCAAATACCTGATTCGGGTGCTTCATCATGATCACTTAGGTGGTTAACGCTGCTTTTCTCTTTTCCTTTTCGATTTGCTAATTTTGCTTTCAATTTCCGAGTTCTTGCAGCTTTCTCTGGATTTTTGGCTGCCCATTTTGAGCCGTCTGGTGTGTCTAGCCATAGGAAACAACTTTCACGCAAGTGACCACGGCGTTTACAGTGTGCACAACTTTTGAATGATTTTGAATCGTCGTGTTCTTGAGCATCATCTATTTCGTTGGCTAAAGCAACAGTAGGGGTAGGATGTAATTGGCGATATACAGCTTGTGATGCCCGAATAGATGATACTGCAGAATCAAGACTAATAGTTGAGTCTCGCAATGAAATAACTGTTGCCATATAAAACCCCCCACAACATTTAATAAAATGATTTAAGATGCGTTTTTTCATACTTGAGTCGGAAGGACAAGAAGAGCTGGCGATTAAAAATATCTTTGCTCGAATTTCAGACAGTGTTTGGACCAAGTCGTCAACATCGACGTTGTTGTCGAAATTAAGCCCCCAAAACTCTTGTAAAAGGTCATCAGCGTCCTCATCAGAGTTAGGACGGTAAAATTGTTTAAGATTATCCCAACATTTCTTTGACGTGTATGACTGATCAACCAGATGAAAAGCGATGTCCGGAACAAGCTGAGATATGACGATACGTATATTTTTGTCTTGTTTTATGATAAGTTTGGATTTAGCGACATCTTTTCCATCAAAGTTTTCGAGCTCAACTTTCTGTGTTAGGACATAATCATCAATTTCAAATAATGAAAGAACATCGATGAAATGAGTGCTCCATCTATTATAGGTAGACTTATCGAGCTTTGGAGCACCCTTCATTGACTTAAGTATTTCTGCAGCCGACATAATGTATTGACTTAAGGATGCGGTATTAGAAGAGAATATTTAGATGAAGGTAATCTCGATGTGATAGCAGCTTAGATAAAAGGTATGCTCAATTGATTAGAACAATTGGTCTCATAATCTGTTGAATGTTGTAGAGAGTTCAAAGAGGAATATCTCGAAGAACAAGGGTTACAACACAAAAAGAACACTTTAATAGCAAGCTGATGTAGAATATCGGTTTTTCTTCTGACCAGATATAATAAGATTGTATATATAAAATCCTAAGAAGATTACAGATTATAGATAGTAAGGAAAACTCATCTAAATACATAATACTGAGACTCCCATGACCCCTTTTATTTTTTATTCTCTCAGTGGTTCGCATACTGGTTATTCCCCTGATATTGCCGATCACTTTAAGAAAAAACATGTCGGATTAAAACGACTAAAAATGTCCTCGGTGATGATCTTGCTGATCATATCACAAAATCAATTCATGTACGCTCAGGAAAACAACGAGCCTGAAATTCCAACAATATATACACGTAGTGCATGAAGGCTGGTTTAACCCTTTTATTGTTACAGGCTAAAGCCTATTTAAATTGTGTTGACACGTAGGTAGACATGGTACGCGTCAGCAGGCTATTGAATGGCCCGTGCATCTTAAATACATAAGCTAAACTTAATTCTCTGCTTCTGACTCTTTAGAATAAAAGTATTAATAGTTTGTAGCCATTGACTTGGGTATACCTCGCCTTGTGGTCCCTTCACATATACTTTTATTCTCAAGAGTCCAATAGCTGCTGTCAGCTTTTCGGATGCCGAAATTGCGACTTGACCTCGCGGGTGAACAGTTTTCTGGTAACTGTTCTGTCACTACGGCCGGAGTCCCGTAGAAGGCATAAGTTTCCCAAAAAGCTACGTGAGCTCTTGATCAGAAAATGGATGGAAATCAAACTCCCTCGAAATTGGGTTACAATTTGAGCGCCGTCCGAAGTCCCAGAATATCTCTAGATAATCTATCAAAAGATTTCTATACATCTAACTTAGTCGGGGAGAAAAAACTGGCCGCTTGGCCAAAATGGAACGGTCATCTTGAATCCTTCCCTCTATATCTCGCCTGTCTCAAAATTAAGATCATGGCAGACAGAGATAAATTAGTGGGTAATGAAATATTGTGTCATTCTATTTTAGAAACTATCCTAGACAACAAGCGGCAAAGTGTCTTGCACTGGTTTTTGACAGGGGTCCAAATGGAGACCGGTATGTATTTCTGTTCTTAGCATATTTGATGGACAAGATCAGCAATAGGGGAGCAAAACAGAAGGCTGGGAGTGAGTTGGAACAAATGCGTATGGGAGATTCACAGGAATGACAGCTTTCTTGAAGATTTTGAATTCAAGTTAGCTCAGTGCAGAGGTCTTGAATGGCCAGACAGAAGTAAAATTATCTGATTGAATGAAATGATCAATACAAAATTATTGGCAGTTCTAGTCAGCGTGAATTTGCCGTACGACAATTACTCATGTCTTCAGACGTGGTGTAGCTGGGAAGTATGGCTTGGGTGGTGGAGCTGGGAGCCGGGACGTAGCGAGACGTGGGAGCGAGTGTTTTAGCAGGTATGAAATGGGGTTCATTCCGCAAGTGCAGATTTGCTACTGATGGTTGGGAGATCCTACGGTGATATCTAGGGATATAAGGCAAGAGAGAATAAGATTTAATGATATGAAGATAGATGATGTGATTAATTAACTGTGGCAGAGGAAAGCCCTCTACTTATACTACTACAAGAGACGCTAACCAAGTAATGCTAGCCCAATCTGGAAGGGCAGATAGAGCAAACATAAACACACCCATGACCCACCAAGCTCAAGCTGTGCGCTATGACACTGTCATTGCTATGCTTGTGTAAGCTCTGATTGCAAGGGTCCCTGTCCAGGTAGTGAAAGCACAACAGTGAGGTATAGCAAGGAAGCATGACTCGAACTTGAACGTGAATAATAAAGGGGGATCAATGATCTGACTATGAGTAAATCTAGGTACAAGACTCGAAACTGCTGAAACTACTCTGTAGAACTTGTGATTATATACATCTCCAGAACCCCTGACTTCCTGTTCCCCTAGACACCAATGGAATCCAACCAATTACTCCAGAACGCCTGATCCTGTCAGAAACTTCAGAAACACTGCTGTAAAGAAATGAATGAAGGGTTTAGAACATTGGTGCCGATCATAGACTACAGTGGAAGATGTCAGAACCCATGGAAGCGTTCCAGAATGCCACGTGACAAGAGGTTCGGGCCGAAGAATCGGCGGCCCGTGACACATGTTGGGTAAGCCGAGTTAGGAAGACTGTTTCACGCCTCGAAGGTCATGTGGGCTATGTTAACAGTTCCCAAACCCAGACGTGGTATATCAACAAGAATACAACAACTTTGTACTTTCAACCTTCTGGAAATGATAGTCCGGTCCAAAATGATTTAGAGTCGGCACTTTCACCAAATCTGGCCTTGGAGCTGAAGAAGTCTGAGAAAGGAATAACGGCGCATATCAATTTTCTTGTGAAGAAATTAAAAAACGGCAAGTTATCTCAAGGTTCCAGCCAAGCTCTACCAAGAAGATGCGACGCTAGTAAATCAGAAAACAAAAGAATTAAGAAGCCAAGACCTAGATAGCTGTCTGAAACTGAAGCCAATAAGCTCATTAAAGAAAATAGATGTCTTCGCTGCAGGAAAAAAGGCCATAAGGGAATGGATTGTACTATTCTTAAAGCTTCTGTCGACAGATCTAGTCAAAAAAAGGAGGCTTTTTACGAAGAGGTGGAGGATGCAATGAGGAAAATGGATATTGAACCTCTTAATATAGACGTCATGATTAATTCAAGCTATTTCACTCGGGCATTTATTGAAAGTGGATGTCTTTGCTATTCCGCCTTCAGTGCTGATCTAGTCCGCAAATTAAATCTTCCTCGCATCCCAATTCCGAAACGATCTCTGAAGCTTGCAGAAAAAGGTACTAATGAGAGAACTACAAATTATATCACAAAGGCCTATGTCGATATTGACGGATACAAAGAAGGAATTTTTGGATATGTAATTGATAATCTTGCGTTCCCCTTGATCCTAGGTGATCCTTGGATGCACCACAATAATGTTGTGTACAATACTGGATCTCGAACCCTCTGTATCGGGTCACCTAAAAATGGGATCGTAGTACAAGAGAGTGGCTGGATGAACCGGATAAATCAAGTAAAAAGATCTAATTTTCTCTCAGCCAATGCATTCTTGGCTTATGTTAGACGAGGCAGAAAAGAATTTAAAAATTCATTCAAAAAAACTTTAGTAACATATGGCCATCACCCACAATATCAAAACTTTGTGCAAGTTTATGCAATATCTATGGCAGATTGTGAAAAGGCTCTTTCTAAATTAGAAAAGCAAGACCCGGTGATTAACAAGGAGATTGTCAGGAAAAGACTACCCAAAGGGCTGGTGGACTTAGAAAGTTTCTTTGATGATGATGAAGGACTTGTATTGCCGCCGCACCGACGAGGTAGAGACCATGCCATTGATTTAAAAAAGATGACCAATATCGGGACTTGAATGTTCCTTAGGGGCCCTTATATGACATGTCGCGTAGCGAATTGTTGGCTCTGCGGAAAACCTTGATAGATCTCTTCGGGAAAGGATGGATAAGAGCTAGCAGCTCGCCGGCTGGAGCACCTGTATTATTCGTCAAAAAACCTGGAGGTGGCGTTAGGCTCTGCGTGGACTACAGAGCTTTAAACGCAATAACTCGTCAGGATCGATATCCTCTTCCGCTAGTTAGAGAAACTCTCAGAAACGTCGCCAAGGCTAGATACTTTACAAAAGTTGACGTCCGAGCCGCATTCCATAGACTTCGCATCAAGAAAGAAGACGAGTGGAAAACAGCTTTTCGTACACAATTCGGGCTGTTTGAATGGTTAGTCACTCCTTTCGGGCTGGCTGGGGCTCCAGCAACTTTCCAACAATATATAAACAGTGTCCTCGATAAGTATCTTGATAGATTTTGCTCTGCTTACATGGATGACGTTCTCATCTACTCAGACGGTACCCAGAAGGATTATTTGGAAAAAGTTCGTCTAGTACTAGAGAGTTTAGGTAAAGCAGGCCTGAAGCTAGATATTAATAAATGTGCATTTGCTGTCAAAGATATTAAATATCTCGGACTCGTTATAACAGCTGGAAAAGGAGTCAAAATAGATCCAGAAAAAATTGATGCTATTAAAACCTGGGATGCACCCATAACAATAAAAGGCGTACGTAGTTTCATCGGGTTCGCCAACTTTTATAGGGAGTTCATTGACGACTTTAGTAGTATTGTAGCCCCGTTTATTGCGCTCACAAAAAAGAATCAGCTATGACAGTGGGGTGAGCCACAGCAAGAATCATTTGAGCTTCTGAAAAGTCTTTTTATTTCAGCTCCCGTCTTAGCTCATTGGGATCCAGATCGTCCTACAGTATTAGAAGCAGATTGCTCTGGATATAGCATGGGGGCCTGCTTATCACAGCTAGACTCGAAAGGAAGGTTGTGCCCTGTTGTCTATTTATCAAAAAAATTATCGCCAGCGGAAAGCAATTATGAAATTCATGACAAGGAGGTTTTGGCCATCGTGAAAGCTTTGGAAGAATGGTGAAGCAAACTAAATGGGGTACTAGAACCCTTTACTATTCTTTCAGACCACAAAAATTTTCAGTATTTTATGACGGCCAGGAAGTTATCGGAAAGGCAGGCGCGATGGTCGTTACTGCTTTCTCAATATAGATTTCAGTTAAAGTTCCGCGCTGGAAAAAAAACGCAAAGACCTGACGCTCTTTCTAGACGAGAATAAGATATGCCAAGAAGGCAGGACGACGAGCGTTTGAAAAATCGAGAAGCTCAACTTTTAAAAAGTGAGTGGGTGGCACCGAAACAAGGAAACCATCGAGAAGTGGCATTGGTCCAAGAAAATTTAGCAGTTATAGCAAACGCTGCTCTGGCCCCTCTTGAAATACCAAGACACCGTCTTTTTAAAGAAATTCCTTTAGGGAGTCAAATTTTTGAGAAACTATATCTTCAGAAACTATGGGATAAGGTTGTTGAAATGGATGATTCATTTCGTCAACTATATAATGCAGCTAACACAGATCAACGTTTTTTCCCTCCAGCCTGCAGCAATTGGAATATTTTAATGGGAGAGTGCGATCTAGACTCCAGGGTGTTACGGGCAAGAGGATTGGATTTGACTGAATGCGATTATAAGGAACGAGATATGATAGCGGATATAATTGATAGTTGTCAATCAAGACAATTAACTAAGACGTGGCACAAACTCTTAATCGTGCGTAACACAACTTATTTATACATAGATCTGGGAACTCGTATCATTGAAAGCCTGAATTCCCGGCTTCCTTCCCCGGAGAATTCCGTAACCCAAAAGCAAACACAACAGAACTCTGAAAACCCCAACAACGCTCAGACAATCTTAAGAGGTCGAATAATATAATATAATGATTTAACAAAACAAAACATAACATATGAACAACCCAATAATGCTTGTCCGAAATTCTTTTATGAACAAAAGGAAATTACACAGTGCTGATAGGGAACGTGACACAGGGGTGCTTTAAACTTTAGGGGAAGGATTTTCATTCCAACCTGGGAGCCGCTAGAAACAGCTTTGATTCAGAAAAGCTACAACTCCCACATTACGGGCCACCCGGGTAGAGATTGTACATTTGCTATTCTACGAGGGGGATTTCATTGGCCTGGAATGTCCCAGATGGTTCGAAAATTTTGTAGAAATTACGACATATGTGGGCGCTCTCATTTGTGGAGAGAGAGGCGAAAAGGTTTGCTTCAACTTTTACCGGTACCTGACTGCTTTTATAGTGAACTTTCAATAGATTTCATGACAGGCCTGCCCTGTAAGTTAACTGAGGACCCAAGATACCTAATGGTCATTTGCGATAGACTTCTCAAAAGTGTCACATTAGAAGTCATGACCTCAATGGATGCAAATAGTCGCGCTGAAGTCTTCGTCCAATGCCACTTTCTTTATCACGGGTTCCCCAAATTTATTACCTGGGATAGAGGCTCTAACTGGGTTGGTGACTTTTGGAGCCGGTTATGCCAACTTGTGAAGATGGAACAGAGGCTCTCCACTGCATTTCATCCTGAAACAGATGGAGCAACTGAGCGGGCAAATCAGGAAATTTACGCTTACTTAAGAGCATTTATTACGTATGCACAGTACGACTGGCCAAAACTTTTACCCATGGCAATGTTAGCTATAAATAACCGGGACACATCTGCTGGAACAAGCCCTTTCTTTCTGACTCACGG
Source organism: Podosphaera xanthii (assembly GCA_028751805.1). Lineage (NCBI taxonomy): Eukaryota > Fungi > Ascomycota > Leotiomycetes > Helotiales > Erysiphaceae > Podosphaera > Podosphaera xanthii. Next base: position 12,030,130 of record JAPWIX010000001.1, read on the forward strand.
ATATCATGTTGATTCCATTCAGCAAATTGAGCCTAAAAGAAATGGATCGTACCCTCCACATAGGGCAGAAAATTTTGTTAACCGACTGCGAGAAGGACAAGAATTTGCACAGGCCGCTATGGCTATAGCTCAGCAGAGAATGAAAGATAATGCAAACATGCATCGTCAAGAGGCGATTGTGTTCAAGGTTGGCGACAAAGCTTGGCTAAATTTAAAAAACGTTCAAACTCCACAGCAGTCAAAAAAAGCTCTCGTGGCTAAACACAAAATACATCATCATAAAAGTCGTCTCAGCTTATGTGGTAGAGCTAGATGTACCAACTGGAATTCATCCTCGCTTTCACGTTGACCTTTTGAAAAAAGCAAGCACAGATGCTTTGCCGTCGCAGTTAGTTGATGACGCTCAACCACCACCCGTGATAACAAATGAAGGTGTTCCTGAATATTTTGTAGAAAAAATTTGCAAATCTAGATTGCGGAGAATTGGGAAGGGCTTCCAGAAAGAAGTCCTTGTTAAGTGGAAAGGCTACAAAGATATGACATGGGAGCCACGTAAGGAGCTCGATAACACCGTAGCCCTTGACGAATTTGAGAAAAGATATGGCACAGGAGATATCACTGGAGAGAAAGAAATTGGCCCAACAACAGGCCCAAAATTAAAAAATGATAAACTAAACTTAGAGCCACGAGGCTTAAGTATTAGGTCTGGCACGCAAAATTTGAAAGACTCGCCAAACCCATCAAAAGGCATGCGAAAGTTGTTGAAATGATTGCTATCATGAAACAAGTAACGTCCAACTTTGGATGTGATAGTCGTTTGCACTCACGTATATCTGCACGTACTAATCTTTCCATAAAGTTGTGAGGCTGGTAAATACGCTAAACCGTATTAACACAAATCACTAGATTTCTGTTTCTTTAGATAGATATTATATATATAGCGATCTGTTTTCTAAGCTGGAGTAATAAAGAACTCCACAGATTACGATTAACAGCCTCTTACATTCCAAAATCTGCAAGATCGTGATAAGTGCCTAATCAGTCTTAACAAACTGTTGCTAATCCCTTCCAAATTTCTACAAAAGTCAACTGGAACCAAAAGATTACCGGCTTGGCTAAAAAATATTGTGAGATTTGTCCTCATCAAAGTTATGAAGCCAAAGGGGGAGATAATGTTATAGGCTAAAGCTTATGTAAATTGTGTCGACGCGTAGGTTGACACAGTATGCGTCAGCAGGCTATTGAATGGCCCGTGCACCTTAAATACATTAGTTAAACGTAATTCTCTACTTCTGACTCTTTAGAATAAAAGTATTAATAGCTTGTAACCATTGACTTACGTGTACCTCGCCCTTTGGTCCCTTCACATTTATATCCCTGTCATTCCTGGCAACATTAAGACACTGGTCTCTACGAACAAACTGTGCTGGTCCCTGACTCAGCCTTCCATATTGGGCATAGCCCATAACAGCGGAAATGAAATATGAGATTCATGATAAAGAACTCTTAGCAGTTATTGCTTGTATGAAACAATGGGATGCTAAACTAAGAGGATTAGCGAAGGCCTTCACATTAAGTGATCATGTGAATCGTAAATACTTACTTACCACAAGTTAACTGAAAGACAAATATATTAGGCAGAATTTATGTCAAGGTTTAGATGTACATTACAGTACAGAAAAGGGGCAGATAACGATTGCCCGAACGGGCTTTTGTGGAGAGATCAAGATAAACTAAGAGGGGACTGTCGTCTTCAATGCCGAGAAAGGAAAATTTTAAACCCAGTTAAATTAAAAATGTTATTTTATGGCGACTTAGGATTAGCAATGTGCCGGGAAGTTTTGTCAATGAAGACCTGCAGGCACTCTAAAACGACCCTGTTTATAAGCGAATTGTGGAGGCAGTCCGAAGTAATGAGAGTGGTTGGCCTAAGACTTAAAGGTACAAATAGAAGGGTCGGAAGAACCGAAACCTTTGAAGACAATGATTGCGGCTTGTTCTTTTAGCAATGGAAATTTATGACTCTATTACCAGGGGCGTATCTGGGTGCCACACTATGAGCCGCTAACCACAGCTATAATACGAAGCATCCATGACACGGCCGTGTCAGGACATCCAGGCAGAGGTCCAACATTAGCACAAGTAGCGCGAGAATATTTCTGGCCAGGGATTAGCAAAGCAGTCAAACGCTTCTGCAAGAATTGTCACGTCTGTGGACGTTCAAGTATTTGGCAACACCAGAAACAAGGACTCCTTAAACCATTACCAATTCCTGATTGGTTCCATCAGGAACTATCTATTGACTTCATGATGGATCTTCCCCAGTCAAATGGCTCAACTAACATTATGGTAATAACAGATCGTCTTCTTAAATCCATAACCTCAGAAGCTATGGAAAAAATCGATGCCGAATCATGTGCAAAACGGTTCTTGGAATGCCACTGAAGGTTTCATCGTCCCCGAAGGTCATCACAAGTGACCGGGGTAAGAATTGGACGAGTAAACTTTGGAGACGTTTATGCAAGTTAACTGGAATGGAACAAAGATTAAGTACGGCGCATCATCCACAGACAGATAGTGCCACAGAACGGGCCATCCAAGAAGTTCAAACGTATTTGAGGGCCTATGTTGCTTATTCACAACATGCTTGGTCAAATTTCCCGCCTGCAGCTCAACTTGCGATTAATAATCGAGATGTGATGTCTCTAGGAGGTATTAGACCATTTTTTGCAACGCATGGATACTACGCTTGCCCTATTTAATCTAATGTTTCAGAACCGATGGAGCCAAAAGCAACCAGAGAAGAGAGAACTGAATCTTTTGTCGAGCATTTGGCAACAATAACAATATTTATGCAAGCCGCTATGGCAGCAGTCCAAGAAAGATCCAAGGAGCGAGTTGACAAAAAAAAGAGGTCCCGCTCCAAGATATAGAGTCGGCAATAAGGTGTGGATTTTGCTGCGAAACATCAAATTAGAAGGATAGCCCTGCAAGAAACTAGGCTGGCAACTTGCAGAATACAAAGTGTCCAGAATAATATCACTTAAAGTGGTGGAACTGAACATTAGAAGGAAAATTCATAATCGATTTCACGTCAACTTGCTTCTGCCGGCTGACAAAAAACCTTTACCATCTCAAAGAGTGGAAAAAAAACTAACACCAGTTGTAGACGTTGATGGCGAAGAAGAATTTTACATCGACGAAATTATCCGATGTAGAACTTGGAAAGGTGAACGGCAGGCCCTAGTGAAATTGACTGGCAATCCGACACTGGAATGGACATCACTAGGCAATTCACATGATACATCAGCATTGATTGATGGGGAAGCAAAATGGGGGTCCGCAGAATTAAATAATGGACCAAAAACAAGGAGAGTGAGGAGATAAGTAGGAGGGTAATGTTACGGTTCGACCGTACTCTGGCTTAGCTGATTTGCCTAAGCGAGATGAGGACGTCCATATTGTGTTATTGTGATCCGCTGAGCGAGTGGCATACATAATTCTACAATGACGAAGGAAACAACTGCAACACGACATAGGGAAAACGTGACTGTGACGTTGGGGAGAACATCAGATAATATAAAGAGGGACATGAGAAATTGATAGCTGAAAGTTTAAGGTAGGAAGGAACCAAAATGGCAGATACGGCAAGCAGTATAAGTGTAACTAGTATCTGTATTCTCGTTCCTCTTCATACAGTTTGATCAATCAAATTTCATGACAACCAACTCGGTTCCCTACATAGCACGAGACATGACAGCCAGTATTGCTCAATGTACGGTGGCTGTAGACGACGTACTTCAAGGACGTGAAAACAGGATCTGGGTGACAAACTACGAACCATGCAGAACGGCTATTATGTAAAAGACTCTTGATAGTAATCTTACGGGCCATCCAGGTAAAGACACAATGGTAAGCACGTTGCTTCAACGATGGTTCTGGCCAAAAATGATTGAGTCTGTACGTTAGTTTATCCGCAACAAAGAATTTGAGCGGGAGAGTGATTGTATTTTCTTTTAACTATTTCTATGATGGGTTTTAAACTAGAATATCCCCTGCTTATAGATTATCTCAGCTAGACGCTGAAGAACTTCTTTATGGTAGCTCGGTTGTTTAATCTTTTTCCTAACAAATTAAATGCAGGAGGCGTTCAGAAAGGGAACTCGGCGAGTGTTCTGTAAGTAAGCCTATTTTTTTAAAAAATCAGAAGAACTCAAAAAAACGCCGCGGAGAATGACAGCTCATATAGCAATGTAATTTTTTTAATTCATTTGCCACTTTTCAGTCCCTTAAAAATCAACATCGCCTTCACTCAAGAAACTCAAAATAACCCATCAAGAAAGTGAATTTGGAAAATAGGCTCAAAAAGGCTCAAAAAGGCATGTCTATGCGCTAAGAAGACAAAGAATACTGCTGTCAGAATGACAGCGGACCTCGATAAGGTGACGAAGGTGATTATGGTAATGGTGGTACTTACAGTAAGGGCGGCGGTTAGGGTAAAGATGACTATTACAGTAAGGGTAATGGTTGCGGCTCAGAAGGTGAGGACGAGGATGGTTGAGACAAGGATAATGGCGCAAGTGGTAGGGGTGCTGATCGAGATCAGAGAAGGTAAGTTAATGAGATTTATGACAAAAGACTTGTCATGCAAGACCACAACTGGACGGCTGTCGAACCATATACAACAAAACCTGTCAAACCATCCCAAAACAGACTTCTAAGTGAGATTAATATTTTTACAAAAACAAACAGATCCAGGCGCCGATCTTTAATATCCTTAAGCATCCAACACCTGCCTAGAATGATTACTATGATAAGCCTAAATTTTGAGAGTACCAATATGAGGTCTGCCCCTCAATTTGCTCTGTTCTTTTTCTTCTGTTCTCGTAAGCTTTGCCGGGTTATCAAGGATGACTTTATCTGAAGCTCATTTATTCTATTCTTTTTGTCCTTTTGGTACTTGACCGACATTTCTTCCGGCTCGTATGTTCTTATAAATGTTGTGACTTTCCTCCAATTTAGATGTCAAATAGCTCTCCCTATTTCACGGATTGACATGTTTCATGTTAGGGAAGTGTCAAGGCCGTTACAAGGGGTTGATATTTGACAAAGGATTTACCAGGTTTCATGGTAAGACGTTGGCGTGCCGTTGTAGGAGTTTTGGAGTTGTTCTCTGGGTTTCATATAACCCGTGTGGAGTTATTATTACGATCTCACTTAGAGATCAAATGTACATATGTAGACCTGACGTCGCGGGGTTTTCTCTCCACGCAACGTCTTCTGAATATAATTTTATTCTTCGATTATCCTCTTCCTCTGCAAAGACCGCTGTTTAATTGCACTTCTCTTCTGCTCCGGAAGACCACTCCCACCGCCCATTTCTCTTCTGCTGTGAAGAGCACTTCCCGCTGCTCGCCCCTCACCTATACCACCATCTCACCTATTACCTGACACACCCTCATCTCACTCCCATCAAACGAGCTTTCTAGTCCCGCTTCGTACCCCGTGGAACAACTGCTCCTTATATCCGTGAGACCCTAACTCTGAGCGGTTTCAGTTGATCTCCGTGAAAATTGTTTCGCATCAATGTACCATCAAGCTGTCTGAGTCGATAACTTTTTTCGTGACTACCTCCGTAAGCAGTTATCTTAAATAGCGCTCTATAAGCAGGGTGGAGCTTTTTCTTCGCCTCATTTCCGTCATACAACATCACTAAGTCTCCAAGATTAAAATCTTGACTCCTAATGCCAGTATTGTGGCGATCTTTCTCAATTAATCGCAGATGATCGTCTCGATCATTAATTAGAGATCTTTTTTGATGCCGCCTGGCAATAAAATCAAGTTGCGCAAATAGGCGAATCTCTTCTGAATCTAGATGCTCTGGATTTGATTGTAAAAAGCTTTGAATCTTTAGCCTGTTTGCGGTCAAGAAAGTCTTCTCGACTACTTGGCCTGGGGAAAATCTGAATAAGATTATATGCGGAGAATAACCCAATTTTTCAATAACGCGAGATCTCAGGGTTTTAACTGTCGTAGTAACTTCAAATGACTAATAGCCGTAGCCTTTTTTTAGAATTCGCTGAAACAAATCCGCTGCTTTCCCAACCATCCCTAATGACATGTGAGCTGGAACTAGGGCTGATATATGTATGGTTCCATGAATTTTTGAAAAAAAAGTTTCATATCTGACGACGCAAATGGTTGGCGATCACTATAAGCTGCTATTGGAGCTTGAAATACGTTAAATTGCCAGGTAAGACAACGGATAACTTCCATAGAGATGGTGCTTGTCGTAGGGAACGCCCAGATAAATCACGAGGAGTAATCTATGACTATAAGCATGTGAGTAAAGTGAAAATCACCACTTTGCTGAGTGAACTCTGATATGTTGAAATCAAAGTTCTCAAAAGTCTCTCCAAACACTTCTTTAAAAAAAGAGGATACATCCGTTAGATGAGGTCACAAAAGTTTTCTTGCCATATCAGTGCTCATAGGGCATTTAGGAAATGGTTCAATAAAATCCATTCCCATCTGTATGAATGGCTCTACATCTCTTGCTGGACTCTGAATCATTCTCCTCGATTGGATTCCAGGCTTTGCGCATCTGATGCAATCTAGAATATAATCTCTTAAATCTTTAGCTTGATTGAGCCAGTAATACCCTTTAAGCTGCTTCATGGTTTGCTCGGTTGACCAGTGGCCGGACTCGTCGTGAACATCCCACAGAAGTGTAGTGATCTCTGATTTATAAACACATTTCTTAAGATCAATCTGGCCGCTGTGTTTATAAAATAGAATATCTGCTTTAATGCAGAGCTGGACGCAGCGGCGAAAAAAGAGTTTCAGATTGATCTTGCTATCTTTCTGATACACCTGATATTTGATATATAAAAAAATATCCGCCAACTACAGATCTTGGGTATACTTATTAGCTATTGTATTTGAGTCTTCTACATTAATTACTGAAGGGTAAGAAATAAAAATTCTTCCTCGGATAGTATTTATGGGGAGATCTGTGTACCACATAGGGTCATCGACTCGCGCTGCTGCTATAAGGTTACTATTAATGATTTGATCGATGAAGAGGGGGGTATTTTTGATTGGAGATGATCCAAAACTGGCGATTATACTTGTGCTTCGATTCGCAATATCTCCTGATGAAATTTATGTGTTTTCCACAATACCATGTTCCGGCTCTTCCAATTCTTTTGCCCTCTATTTCGCTAGAAAGTCTGCATAACCTCCAACTCCGTCCTTCCATATCCACCTTGTTTCTCCATTTTCATCATCGAGGAAACCTAAGCTGTTGAGATTTTCATCTGCTTCGGAGTCTGGATCAAGGAAAATCGTCCGAGATAGTTCATCTGCAATTTGATTTCGTGAACCCGGAATATAAAGAACATCAAAGTTTAAAAGAACAAGATCTGCTGCTCATCTCGCATAGATTTCCTCAACATACAAAGATCCTAGAAAATTTGTTAAGGATTTTTGATCAGTCATCAAATTACCATGGTGCGCAGAAAATATGTAAGAATTTTTTTTGCAAATTTGTAAATCCCTAAAAGCTCTCTCTTGTAAGTACCGTATGACCACTGCGTTTTATTTAGCATGGAAGAGTCGTAAAGTACGGGCTTAGGGGTAGCAGGCCCATTTATATCATGCATTTGAATCACCACACATCCGATAGCGAACTTATTGGCGTCGGTAAAGAGCACAATGGGCTTGGAAGGGTCATACTCCCATTTTTCCATCGATGATGCACACATGTCTCTAAGGAGTTCGAACGACAAATGTTCAGTAGAATTCTATTGCAATAATAGCTTCTCACGCAGCCTAGAGAGAGGTCTGGCTGTCTTACTAAAGTTTTTTACCTACAATTTTATAATCCCTACCGCTGCTAAGAAGCTCCTCACGTCTTCCTGATTTCTTGAAACTTGCCAGTTCTTGATTTTATCCGCTCGTGCTGGTTTAGGCTCGAAATGCCCTCCTGCAAAGTGTTGTACTCCTAGCGCTATAATTGATTTCATAAAGATACACATCTTTTTGAACGATAGTCTAAACATTGACCACTCTATTCAAGGTAATAAATAATCTCTCATCCATACGTATGCCTCGTCGAAATCTGTGAACTCTGAAAATGAATCATCCGTATAAGATGTGAGTCAAGCCCTCTGCCCAGGCATATCTGAGCAAAGTAATAAAGGGAAACTTCCATCGGATCTGTCAGGCATTCTCTCACCATTTGGTAGGGCTGAAATAGGTCCAAAAGCTACGCGAAGAACCTCAATTAATGCAAAATTGGCGCACCCATAGCCTTGAGGCAATCTAGTGGGTTTGAGCTGCGGGAGATCTTCTAGTACAAACGCGTACAGGTTTCTACGAACTTTGTGCAAGAAGATGGTCCAATATACATGTTTAAAATCCAGCTGACAAAAAAACTTGATGTCACGATAACCTAAGAACTCATGAACTTCGGCCATCAGAGGCATTCGAATAGCTGGGAGAATTTCTTTGACATTGCGATAATTGAATGTAACACGAGGCTCGTTACCACATTTTAGGTTATCTTTAACTTTGTCCACAATCACTACTGCTGCATCCCATTCCGAGAAGTGTCAATTTGCTGTCTTGGTATATTCTTATATCTTGCAAGGGATGCCTTGTACAATTTGCGACAACCACCGCTTTTTTTCTGTGAATACCTTTTCTTCCCTCTCTTGGTTGCGTCCCAAGGAAAAGTACTCGGAATTAACTGAGCATGATGCTCGTAAAAATCAATAGCTGGCATATTTTCAAGCTTTTCTCCATTCAAATGTTTTTAAGTAAATAGTAGCCTTACGAGCTTCAAATATTCTGAGGAGCCTCTTGAAAGGAGCTCTATTTTTATGCCGCATGTATACATCTATGCTATTATATCTTTCGTGGGTGTTTTGAATAAATCTCGTTTCTGAGGTCTTCGATTTTTTGGAGAATGACCGGAAATTTCATGATTTTTAATTGGTGAAAGCGATTGATAATTTAGGTTTGCAGACACTGGAACTTTCTCTGATATACTAGAGACTGTATATTTGCAATGAGTTGAGTCGCGGGGACCAAGCATTTTAGTAAAAATGAAAGGAAGATTCTTTGACAAGGAATAGCTTGATGTGGGAACATCATTAAATATTTGCTCATCAGTTTGCCTACAGTAGTTTTTTTCATTGATTTTGATATTTTGGCGTGAAAAGACATGGTTGAGCACTTTAAAGTCATGCACGAGATTCATTTTTTTAAATTTAGGCCATCTTCTACCTCTTCATCGTCTGAAGATTCTTCAGTCTCATCATCCGAGGATTCATCTTTTTCTGGGTAGTCAACATTGGAGTGTGGGTCTAAGGCTCGAGGCTTGATAGCTTCTGCGATAACTTCTGATGCAGGCGCTAGCATAAGCTGCCGATGAGGACTACTTTTCCAAACAGCGTATCGTATGATCCGCCGCTTTCTATCTTTTGGGAAATTTATTGGGTCGCCAATAACAGTAAAATTTCCAAATATATTAACGGTAGCCTTTATTGAATGTAACCATGGGAGCCCTAATATTAGGCTTATTGTGTCTGTGCCAGATCTTGGTTTTAGTCGTATATAGACATGGAAATCATGCCATATTCCAGCGACCCTTGCTTAAAAAGAGCTGATGTACGGAGTGTAGTAAGATTTCCATCGGCAGTCTGCATTATAAAGCCTCCTGTTCCTGGGATCTCCCGCTTTTCTAAATTCAAAATAATAACCCATAGGTCTGAAATAAAATTAATACCGGAACCTTGGTTAGCTGGAGTTGCTCCAATATTAAGGACTCTTTTTGTTTTTAATTTTGGGCAGACATTTGTCGCATCTAGAAGACGAAAAAGATGTCTGCATTTCTGAATGCGTTGGGGTGCTTCGCTTTGGTCACCTTTAGTCAGAAGATTGACTGTAGCTTTATCCAAGTGAGATTTTTTATTTCCTCTTCTTTGGTTTCGGCGGGTTGAGTAGTGCTTGAACGCTTTCGCCGCATCTGGGCTAATCTGCGTTAAATCTAGTATAAATATATTGAGTCTGATTTGAGCAACATATCCTTTTAGTCGACCGGGCCTAATTCTTCACGTTTGTTTATCTCGTTTAGATTGTGAAAGGCGAATCACTAGAGTACAATGTAACAAGGGGTAGTGGCCGAAAAAATTGTATTTTTTCTCAATGACTGTGAAACATATCTATGGGGGTATTATTTTATACATCTGCTCCCTCTCTTATATCGCTTAATCCCAGCATAGATTGTCTCTTAATAGCACCTAGTAAAAGTAACAAAGTCTTTTTAGTCTTGGATTGTTGGCTAGTGCGGCCATTTTAATTATGATCGGCGAAACGCACCCCCTGTCACTATGGGTAAAGCGTAGCCCATAACATAGGCGTCCGATTTTTGCTTTATTTTAATCATTTGATCGATGGCCAATTCCTAGTACACCAGCGTTTATTTTCTCTGATGATTCATCAGATGAAAGTACTGATTTTTTCATTTAAGAGGCAAAATTTTTTGAGGCTCGAGAATCGAATTGGTGGTCATCATTCTTGTTGAGTAATTCTTCGACATCCATTTTTCTTCTCTTTCGAGAAGCCTCAATTGCTTAAACCTCTAGCACTGCTTGTTCGAAGATATCTTCAATACTTCGCGGTTCTACACCTTTAGGCACTGATACACTGTTGGCCTCTGAGACTTGACTTCCTATAATTTGCAATTCTGAAATTGCCTTGGCGACTTCGACCTCGTTGGTTAAAGTAAATGGACCGACCGAAAGTCCGAAGGACTCAGCAGATTCTTTGCGCATGATCTTATCCAAGTCCCGGCCATCCTTAGTAATTGAGCTATCCTCGTCTGATATGAGGCAATTAACTGGATTCAGTGCTAAGTCTAGGGGAAGACTAAAGGAATTTCCCGATCTTGAGCCGCTTGCACCTTGCGCTTCTCTTATCCCAGTAAGATTTCCAAATTCAATAGTTGACTCATTTTCAAAGTCGCCTTCTTCATTTATAGCTGTAGCCTGACCATAAGGAGTAGCTGGACGGGGATGGCCATCCCTTCTTTCCAACATTTCTTCATAGTTCTGTTGTCGATGAGCCTAAACAGATTTCACTTCAGAAAATTCGGTGCCAAAAATTCGAAGGTTGTGATTCCTAGCTATAGTATTAAACAGAGTGTTTCTCTCATCAAAACTTAGGCCACTGTTTGAGCTGGCGTGATAAGAGTGCCCGTCATCCCTTCCGCAGTTGGCGCTATGCCTGAGCAGTTTTTCTGAGCCAATAACTACTGGGACACTTGAAGTCATAGGGTTGAATCTATGGTTCACAGGTTTATGGATTATAGGCCGGCGTTCTGAACTAGACTGCAGGGGTGGAGGACCGGTGTAGTCATTTTTCATGTTATGCAAATTATTGGTAATTGTGGCGTCTGATTCAAAGATTGAGGTTCACTATGTGAAAGCTGGGGTAGAGGAAGTGTTACGGCAAGGCCAGCAGGGAAGTTGAGAATACCATCTTCGAGTAATTACTGCAAAGGCCAGCTTCGAGGTGGAGCGTCGATCTGAGATGAACTGATCACGAGAACGAGAAGACAAGAGAACGAGAACAAAAGAACAAAGGGACAACAAGTAGTCAAAATTAAAGTAGATACAAGTTGCGAAGCTGGAGACCACCTATGTGTCGGATCCAGCTTCCTAAGTACAAAAGTTCAGCCCTAGTCCCGAATATGTGCTACCTGTTACACCTGTTGTAAATTGATCCTAATCAACAAATCATAAACTTGCAGTTTCAAGTTCTCAGTCCGAAACTAGACCTAGCGCCATGATCATCAGGAATCATTCCTGAACCCTGACTTTAATCTTACTCTACTCGCTAGACTTTGTTTCAACCACGAGTACGGCCATGACAGGAAGAGTTAAATAACTCGTGGGTACTTGCCTCGAGACAGATCTAGGGTAATTTGCTGTCAGGCTTCCAGTTTAGTTTGGTGCTACAGGAGCGAGATGGGCAAAATGAGCTCTTATGGCAGTTGGCAAGGATGATGGGGGGAAACAAACAACTGAATTTTGGGACTGCACCGCTTGGTAGACTGCATTAACATTTCCATACAAATTTTCTGTGCCTTGAACAGCGTTCCATGCTGGATTTTCAGTCCTCTATGAATAGAGGATTTCACTGGCAGTTATCTGATAAGCTTTATTTACTGCCTGTATGACCTCGGGAAAGTTCCTACTATCACTGCACTTTGCTTAATCGCTTAATTCGTAGATTATTGTCATGTAGGCCGTTGACAAATGCACTAACAAATACCGAGTATCCAAAACATGCTGCAACACCTTTAGCCCCTGTCAAGCCGGGAGCTTCTACAATATTTCACCATATTTTTGTTGCTCTGTACTCACAAGCGTGCAGAGACTCATCCAGTTTCTACTTAAACATGGAAAGCTCTAGATGATCCGGTGCTCTTGTTGGATAAGTTTGCGTTCGGGGAAATTGTGCCTTAAATTCCACATCAAATACATTTTTCTGGAGCATAGTTCCAGTCTCCAAAGAACTCACAAGCACAACAGTTTGAGAGGTAGTGTCCATCCATATTGCAGCTTCATCTCCTACTTTGATATAAATAGCCTGTATCCAAAGACCTGGCCATGTGACGATATCAACGTCTCTTAGATTCATCTTGAGGGCCATAAGAAAGCGAGCTCCCGCGCTGGTCACGTCAAACGAGTCAATAGTCAAATCTGGGAGGTTTGGCATTATTCTAAAATCATCTATAGCTATATTTGCAAGGATTTGAAATACTTCTTTGCCCGGTGTATCTTCTTTTGTGGCTTGGTATTCGCGTATTTCAAATTCTTTGGACGCCTTCTCAAGGGAGAGCTCTATGGACAATATACTCTTGTCTGTGGGAGTAGGTGAAAGGTATCTGTTGAACGGACTAGTTGTCGGCGGAGCTTCGGAGCTAGAAAAGGAGTAAGGGATCGCTATTTGACGAATTGTTCCGTATTCTGGCATACAGCTCCGCGCGAGCTGGAACGTTTAATTGTTCAAAAGATAAGGCGACGAAGTTACGTAATCTGAATTGGCTTCTAGAATAGAGATGTCATCCACAAGTACTAAGTAACAAATGCTTAAGGTGTCGCGCATCTATTAGGAGATCCATTAGTGGCACCCGTCTATTAGTAGAAAGTCTATTAGTGACTATTATCTATTAGTAGATCTATTAATAGCTACTACTAGATTATAAACTATTAGTAGATCTATTAATAACTACTACTAGATTATAAACTATTAGTAGATCTATTAATGGAAAATTCTGATGTATATGAGAATTGAGCTTTCTATTATACGATATATCATAACATCTTTTCCGATAGCCAGCTCTGCAGAAGGCAACGTGCCGTGATCGATCTCGACCTGAGACGGGTACATCGATCCGTGATTAGTAAGCTGGTCTTGGAGAATGCGCGCTCTGAAGAAGCAGAGGAGCCAGGCACTGCTAGATAGTCTTTGGCAATTCGACAGAGAACGGGAAAACGAGTGTGATTCACCCTCTACCATTGGAGGGGATCATCAAAAGCTACTGTTGGCGTATCATAGAGATAAGTTTTGACCTCGTCCATGATTGTCTCGACTTTTCTCTTTCTGAAAAGTGGATTATGAGAATCATTCGCAGCGTTGGTCTGAGGTGCATTTTCCCCTTTATATTCGGTGTATGTAATCTGAAGTTGTGCTTCCAATGATTTACGTTTCGCGAGGATTTGATTCTCATCTGTAAGCTTTTCACAATAAAACTCGGTTTTTTGACGGGGATCCAATAAGATGGCGATAGTCGTATGCTCGGACGAAATATCGTATTACTGTTCGAATTCGTCAAACGCAGCTTGAGCAGCATCATGTAAGTCACTTTCATCGTTCTCTTCTTTCATTGTATCCTCACGGTGATCCATCAATAGATCGTACTATGGAACAATTTTCATTCATGTTGCTTTCTGGTCATCACAAAATGCTTGGGTTTCTTGATTGAAGAGATCACGGAACTCTTAAAAAGCCTCAAATAATAGACAATAATCCGGGAAAATCTCTTCAAAATATTCAACTTTATCTGCTCCTCTGAATTGTAAAATTTAAAATTGACATCTGATCAATTGTCTCTTATGTTGAAGAGCACAAGATAACATCTCAAAAGTCGAATTCCATCGAGTTTTGACGTTGTGAGATGGCTTTTTGAAAGGTTGTCCATTGGCTCGGCAGTTCTTTTCAATGATATTGAGAATTGCTCTTCTAGACTTGATTGTCTTGATGAGAATTCTTAGATTTTCCATCTGCGGAGAAATCGATTTTGATGCAGCTTCCGCTGCGAGATTGAGAACATGTGCGAGGCAGCGCACATGGAATTCTTTATCTTTTATCCCGTCATTATCGAGAAGATAGTCTATGAAATAATTGTTATTGGATGCGTTATCAGTAGTCACAACTAACAATTTGTCTTTAAGTGTCTGATCTTCCCGATATAATGGTTTTAGAACTGAAGTAAATATTTTGCCAACTTCAACTCCACTGTATCTATTACTGAAAAGAACAAATCCAATAAGAATATTTCGCATGGTCCGATCTTTATCTATCCAATGTAAAGTGATAGCCATGAACGGCATTTGAGATGGACTAGTCCAAATATCGGTGATAGAGCTGAATTTCCCTAGTATAGATTTCAGTTTCGTAAATACGACGGACTCAGTATTCTCATGCACATTTCTGAATCGCTTTGATATTGTACATGCCAAGCAGATTTGAATTCGTCTATTGAGGAAACGTATCATGGCTCTGAAGCCCTCGGGTTCGATAACTCGATACGATTGTTGATCCTTTATAATCCATCGAAGCACCTCAACTTCGAACTTTTCTTGCGATAGAACAGTAATTACACTTTGGTTTTAAGTCAATTTGCTGCTTGATTGACCAATAACGTTGGATTGTCCTGATTTGATTGCATTCACCTCTGCACTCCAATCCAATCGATGTTTTCCTTTGTAATGAGCAATAGGGGCGCTTTTGTTTTTAGAATTCACTTTGATTGCATTTGAGCAAGTCTTGCAATTTCGATTTTTCCCAATAGCAGGGTGAAATAGTTCATTAGCTAATTTTCTCTCTTTGATTGTGGTATCAGATTGCGGGGATTGATCATCATCTATTTTAATTGAGGACGTAGCAGGAATATGAGTGCGATCTAATGTTATCGATCTCTCCAATGTGAAATCTTGAACGCTCGAGAAAAAGATTACTTCAGTGACGGATTAGAAAGGACCAATGAGCACACAAAGATCGCACGATTCGATTATACTCCGCCATAAATAGCGGATCTCTGAACTAATAGAAAATAGATCTATTAAGAGTCTATTAGCTCTATTAATCGAAGTCGTCCAATAGGAGATAATTCTATTTCTACTAACAGCTGTTAGTAGAAATTTATTGATATTTTTGCGACACCTTATAAATGCTGTATCCTTGAGATCTTCTCTCTTCTAATCTCTGTCTGCTTCTGAATAGTATGCCTCACGCTTAGGATATCTGCTGGTATCTCTGACGCAAAGTATAGTCAATGGAGCTTCGAAAATCTTGTTTAAGTATGCACTAGATTATCACTCAGAATCTTGAGAATGGGCACCTCAAAAGGGTTCTGGTGCTGCGAAATGGGGTGAAACCATTGCGGGTCAAGATTGGTGTCTTGAACAATTTCTGAATCATACACTATGCAAAATGAAG
Organism: Podosphaera xanthii; assembly: GCA_028751805.1. Taxonomy (NCBI): domain Eukaryota; kingdom Fungi; phylum Ascomycota; class Leotiomycetes; order Helotiales; family Erysiphaceae; genus Podosphaera; species Podosphaera xanthii. Next base: position 12,045,925 of record JAPWIX010000001.1, read on the forward strand.
TTCGCTTGTTCAGCCAACTTTTTACTCAAAAGCTCGTAGCTTCAGAACCACTAGATAGAATAAGTCAAAAACCTACATAGATGTAATTAAATGTCTAATGAAGCATATTCTAAATTTTTGAATCACGACTTAATCTACACAGAAAATGGTGGTTGGGAGAAACTGACTAAGCGAGGCGAACTTCATTTTGCAGGCTATTTTAGTATCTAGAATTACCGGACTTGGCATCCAAGACGGTCTCAATTCATCGAACTAAACTCAGATAATTATTCGTAAGTGCTCTACATGGTCAATCGCAACGTATTGGGCTAACTTTTGGTTCTAATTGAGTATACAACAAAGCGATATGCCTAGATTAAACATGACAACTCGAGATCAAATCATCCAGCGCCTCAAAGAGGGAAAGTCGTTCAGTTCTATCACGTGTGAGCTTAAGTGCTCCATATCTACGGTTTCTAAGCTTCTGAAAACCCTTCCTGAAGAAAGTAGTGCCAGAAAAGGGGGGATGTAAGCAAGCTGACCCCTCTGGACAAGCGAAGAATTGTCAACAATATAGCCAATGGGATTGTTAAGACATCAAAACAAGCGGTAGCAAGTCTACAGGCGTCTATGGGTATTAGTGTCAGCCCGCAAACCGTCAGAAATGTCCTTCGAGAGTCGGGCTTGAAGGCCAAAAAGTAGCCCAAAAAACTAGCCTTGGCGGCTCGGCAGAGGAAAGCTCGTCTGGATTTCGCCATAAGACACAAGGAGTGGACGATGGAAGACTGGAAGAGAGTGGTTTGGTCTGACGAAACAAAGATCAATTGAATTTGCAGCGATGGAATCAATTATACCTGGCAGAAAGATAAACAACTGCCCAACGATAGTAATACAAACCAGACAGTCAAATTTGGAGGGGGGAACGTGATAATTTGGGCTTGTATAACCTGGTCAGGGCCAGGTGCCATGGTTCAGGTAAATTGAAGGATGGACACACAACAGTACATCAATATTTTAGACCAAAATTTGATCTGTAGTACGGAGGCAACGTGCCTTTTTGGAGATATGCCTCCTGTCGACTAACTAATCTTTCAACAAGATAACGATCCCAAACACACTGCGCGAGCTACAAAGTCCCTCTTAAGATCGAAGAAGATCACCTGCCTGGATTGGCCCGCCCAATCTCCGGATCTGAATCCAATAGAGTATCTCTGGGGTGAGTTGAAGAGATGATTGGCTAGGTACGACGAATATCCCAAGGGAGTAGGGGAATTATGGGAGCGTATCAAAAATGAATGGTCAAAATACCTTTAAGCAGCTGTCAGAATCTAATTAAATCTATGCCGAGACGAATTGAAGCCGTCGTGGATGCAAAGTCCGGTAATCTCTTCTCTCTTCTCTCTTATCTTATAGTATTGAGAGATTTGTGGATACGATTTTTAAAAATGTTGCAAAGATGATTGGTCAGAGGGCGGCGGAGTGAGCGCTGGTTGGTCGGGCGGGCCAAGGGTGATGTCATTTCGTCTGACCGCCCAAAATCGGCAGTAATGATTGGCGCGCAGAGTGTCGGATGTCTGACTCAGCCCAGGGGGCTAAATGTGGATCCGAAGATAAAAGGGTGCCGCGCTGATTGGGCGGTGGGGGAGAGGTCCGCGCGCTAGATAGAATGAAGCTGTTTTATTCGCCCACGGAGCGTCGTTCCGGCTGACTAAAGCCCGTCAGACTAAATGTGGATACTATTTGAGAATTCGTGCATGCTCATTCGTCGCCGCTAGCGTCTGGACCACGCTAAGAAAATTTTTCATCACCTCACACAATCCGTCGCTTCTTCTTTCTCTTTTACAACATCATCGTCGTCGTCGAATTTTCCGCCACCACCAACAGGTACGTCGTCTATCATCATCGCTGACAATTTACAGGAATAAAAAATTTCACATGGCTTCAGGTGAGTAAATGGCTCCATTCTGAAATACTGACAAACCCACAGGTCGTCGTCGCAGCATTAATAATACCGAAATCAGGTACGTCGTCCACTTTTCATCGCTGACAATCTACAGATAGTTTCCGGTCAGTGACAGCGACCCCATTCTTGAATCCTGACAATTTAACAGGTCGCAGCCACAAAATTCATCGCTTTTGAAACTGGTACGTTGTCTCAAACGCTGATTGCTGACAATTTCACAGGATTATCGAATCACTCAAGGCTTCAGGTGAGTAAATCACTCCATTTATAATACTGACAAACCCAAAGGTCATTGTCGCGGCAGTAATAATCCAGAATCAGGTACGTCGTCCATATTTCTTCGCTGACAATTTACAGGAAGCCTCAGATTAGTGACAGTCACTCCATTCTTGAACACTGACAATAATATAGGTCGCTGCGACAGAAATCACATCGTTTTTGAATCAGGTACGTCTTCAAATTGAGCTGACAATTCTCCACAGGATCCGAAATCGAAATCACCGGCGAAAGCTTCAAATGCAAGAAACACCCTCACACAAATTGCTTCACTGACACTTTTAGGTCGTTATTGCCCCTCATACTTAGATAACTCTCAGGTACGTCTCAATAGATTTCAGGAGTCATATTATCCGTTTCAGTCGCGAATCCGTTAAATATTTTACACCAGCATCTTCGCAATCCAATAAATTACGGCAACAGACAATAAACCACATTTGCTCAGGCATGAATCCAATAAACATATTACATACTACTTACAAGCTTTAGAATCGAATTCACCGCAGCTTATCATATCAGACATCATCTCATTCGATCCAATGACATTCATCAGTCTTTAGTTTTTTGAAAAGACTATAATATCACCAGGTACGTTTCAAGTCGAGCTCCAAAACAGCCATTAACGAGCTTTAAAAGAGTTTTATTCGAAATGCCGACGAGTCTGAACAGAGTTTCAAGACGAACTTACCCAATTACCCATTAAAAAATAAGTAAAACGGCAACTGGCAACAGCTAATGCATCAACTAAAGATCGATAGAAAATTGATAAGCATGAGAAGTACAGAGAATCTGAAGATCAAATTAAAACCATCCTGTTCTGAAAACGATTGCTAACACATACCTAGGACATATTCGTCATTAGAAATTACATTCAACTTAAAAAACTTCAGATGACGTTTTAAACCGATACCAAAAGATCTCCTCAGAGACACCCGTCGCATCTTCCAGAGGAAATTATCTCAGGTATCTGACAAATACCAAGGTCGAAATTATGGAAAAGACATTAAGAACATCCTTCATTTGAAAATCTCATCCGAGACATCACTAACAGTTTATGAGTAGGAAATTGGTACACATTCCACAACGGACTTGACTGGATACCATTTGCGCCTCAACCATTCCCAGAACCGCCTCCAGGAGGACACACTTTCCAACTTCACCAAGTTTCGGACTCTGTAATGACATTCGCAGTGATTTTTTGCAATGACTTTTAAAATTGCCATACTGACGTAAATGCGAAGCTTTCCGTAACGTAAAACCATTATCTGAAAATTCTGAATCTAACAAGTAAAAGTGTAGAGAGTAATTGCATTGTGGCTAAAAATATAAAAGTAATTCAATTTTTCAATGTATAAATAGAAAATAATACAAAATTTCTATTATTTTTGATCAAAAATTATTTATGCAAATATTGAAATGAACAAATTAATACAAACTTAGTATGAATAATAATTCCAGCATAATACTTATGAAATGTTTTGTGCAGACATAAATAATATGAAATACATAACTTTGTGTTGATGTAACCATGGCAACGTTCGTCTTCGGTTAAACTGGTTCCCATGGCAACATATTTTATTCGGTTAAAATGTTAACAAGGTTACCCCAGACCTACTATGATATGTTATATAAATTCATTCTCGATTTATGCCGACATTATTTTAATCAACGCATAAATATAATCATGGATAACCCTGACTCTGAAATCTTAAATGTCAATTAAGGTTCAGGGGTATCCATGATTGAAATTTAAGAATATAATATCTTCCATGTAGGGATATCCCTGATAGAAAGTTGTATTCAAATAATTCATTATTTGGGATAAAAATCTTAAGCTCGGACTTTTTGCCTGGGTTTATACATGAGCTACCCTGTAATATTAATATTTATGACCCTACACGTGTAGGATACGCCTAGCATGGCAATTTTTGAACAAAGAATCAGAGTAGGGGTATCCTTATTTCGATACATACTTATGCAGAGGAGCCATCATGGATAGCCCTGACAATGATATTTTTCAAAAAATTGATAGCCCAAGTGATATCCCAGTCTGAAAAATGTTTTATGCAAAACAGTCATGGGGATATCCTTGAAAATATAACTCAATATGCAGGAATGCTAATTATATCACCCCTGACGTAGTTACGAACAATTCTCAGTTGTTAGCATGGATAAACCTGACAGGTTTAATTTCAAGGTATTATGCTTGAGGGTATCCCTGATCGGACTATGAATTATGCATCATGCTATTTTGCTAGATCCCTGACGAGCATTTGCTCAATGTAAGAATGCCAGCATGGCTATCCCAGACAAGATGTTAATCTTTTATAACATATATGACACCATTTTGTACCCTGTATCTAATTTTCTTCATGCATTGTTACAAACATGGGTATGCCTTTAGGAACTTTTATATAGCATAAAATTATTTTATCTCATTTAATTATCATCCGTATAAACCAACGACCACTGATATTGTCATCCTTCTGATTACTTAAATAATCGGTCGCAGTGAATTAGTTAATCTATCAGAGGCATGACTGTACCTTTCTACACTTGAAATATTTATTTGCATTACTGCTGCAACGCAGAATGCAATTGCCCATCGTACATTTGAAATTCACAGTTGTTTCAACATGGTTGCAGGAATGGTTTGTCGCGACGTGCTGTCGTTATCATGAGTGTCAAGTGTAGGAATCAACTGTAGGGATAATTTTATGTGAATTTGTCAATGCGGAAGGTCGACCAGCAGTGTATAAGGCGAAAAGGTTGAAATATGCGCAACAAGGGTATGAGCGATGTTCCGCCCCTTGCGAATAGTAAGAAGGGCTTTTATTAGCAGAATACTATAACTGGAATACAAAGTTAAGGATCCACCAACGCGGCAGTTCGTCAATAACGATATCACACGACACTGCATAATTAAGCGCGATGCATCAAGTTCCAGCTGAGTTCCGCCCCTTGCTGATAGTAATCAGGGCTTGCATGGTCGGAATTCATTCACAGGGATATTATGCTGTGTAGCAATTCACGTAAATGAACTTCTTATATAAAATGTATTGTCGCTAAAAAGACCCTGGGAAATCAAGGGAGGTTTACTTTCATGCTAAAATGAGCTAAGGGTTATAAAAGCGATATGAACTTGGATCCTTAATTGTGAATTCGTCATCTTAACAGATTGACATACAAGGATGCATCTTTCTGAATCCATCTACACGTCCTATAGTTTCACACCTGTATATTTTGGCATACCCATTGCGACGTCATTACGCCACACATACTAAAATTGGCAGTTTGTGGATCGAGTGTTTTAAGAATGGTTTATTAATTCTCACCTTCGACACGCAACATGAATGCATGCCGTGATAATGATTTAAGGTATTGGATAATCGGATACTAAGATATTAGATGCGATAATTAGTTGTCTTATTGCAATCAAACTCAATTTTGCCCGCCGTTCGAAACACGTAGTTTGTGGTCATTGTACTTACGAGGACCACACTTTGAATGCTTAATACAACGGCAGTCAACGACTCAATATATGGATATCTTTGAAAAACAAATCAAATCTTTATTATAAAATTAGATGGCAAGGTCATAGTTGCGCTATTCTGCCAGCACAATCATAAGGATCAGTTTGTGGTTCATAGTCATTAAAATGCGATGTATTGAATTATTGTCGCTTAGTGAGGCATATTCCACACATATTACTGCTGAACATGTAACATTTTTATTTTTTTAAAAAAAAATATGTTATTCAGCAAAACGGTCACGCGACTTTCTTCATATCTTTTTTTATTGAACTTTTTGATGATTCTTATGTAATGATTGCGTATCGCTTATTTTCGACGCTAGCAAGTCCACACCCGCACAAACTATAAATATTTCTCATCATACCGTTCTGCTCTCCAGTTCACCTTCAACTTTTCATATACACTTTCGATCTTAAATGATTTTACCACAAATCTTCAACCATCGACAGGTAAGTTTGTACTCCGATTAAAATACTTAACTAACAAGATTATTGATAGTACACCACACACCTTTTATATTGGACGAACCTGTATTGACCACCTCAAGTCGACTGTCTTCTGTCTACGCACATAGCATACGCTCCGTTGGCTACGTGTATCAGACAAATTAAGACCTATTATTGATATGTAAAGATACGAAAGTCAAGGCTACATAGATATCCCTTAGACGCTGCAAAAAAACGTTGCTCCCAAAGAAAAGAGATTATCAAAAATTATGAAACACAACGAGTATTCTATCATACTACATGCGGTAGCTGTGTATGCAACTGAAATCAATACTTCAGACATACAATACAAGAGACGTTATGGGATACGGTTAAAATTATACATGAACGAAAAATGTTCTTCGAAAACAGAAAATTAACGTCAGGGTTATGTTCAAAAAGAAACATCCTTCATCCAGGATCATCTATCATTCACTTAACGTGTGCCACCAATGTTTAAGAAGGCTATGTCAATACACTCCTATTGGAGGCATACGATGCCCAAGCCCAACTACTATTGCTATATCGTCGTGAACCTCACAGGCTCTTCACGATCTGAACAAGTCTGGAATCCCACTCCACCAGTGCAAGGTCCTTCTACTACATAAGCATGTTGTGTACTCGACCCTACCGCTCATCATTTTTTTTCAACATCGAGGATATTTATTTATACACCTCTTACATCATTTAATCCTACAGATTACTGCTCTGTTTCATCTCGACAGACATTATGGGCCTAAATTTTAAACAGAAGACCTTGACACATCTCTCCAACGCCCGCTTATAATACCTGTTCAGAAACGACATAGGCCTTCATTATCATGCAACATGAACTGTTGCGCAATCCACTTGACATCTCACGTTCAGCCAACAGACTAACCATTCCCTGATACACAAATTACCTTTGTTCAGGCTGAACATGCGTAACTGCCGTTATATTGAAAATCATCAAATTCTCACCTGAGTTTGGTCCAAACAATTAAACGCCTCCTCCCAAGTAACAGATAGAAGTTAGAAACTCCACGCTTCTCATCTGACTATAATAGAGGCAAAATCATCATTTCCTATTCATGTGAATCAAGTAAACCGTAATCTGGAATGAGTATCTTCGTTCTGCTTCACGTAAATTGATTATAATTCATCCTTATCATGATGAATTGCTTCATGCCTTTATTGAGAATAACTAACTGCTCTCACGAAGAAAGTGAAATATGTACTGAAGCCATGCTCTTCGATCGACATTTATAAGTGATGAGAACAACTAACTCATTTCTAATCTACATGTCCTCGAATGGGTCCACAATATTAACCTTTGCCATCCTCCATCATGAGTATAAAACGACTTTCGTCCGGGTTTGACTCAAGTTATTTACACGCCTTCCCCAAATAACAGATGGAAGCCACACACTCCACGCTTCTCATCCGACTTAACAAAAGGCAAAATTAACCCCCTCATTGAATGCTAATAATGCCGACTAACGCAGTTTAACATAACAGATATTTCCTCTCCACTTTACGCGAACAATTCCATTCACTTCACTTCAATCATCCGACATGTCTGTTATGAAGTAAGTTTACCGTAGTATCTAACACCAAACTACCTGCCTCTGATTCATGTGACAAAGACCTGTAAATCTCCACAGACTAACTCCAACTAACTGCATCACAAGTCAACGAATCAGCCGCCCACTTCCGAAGCAACGCGAGGAACCCTGCCCCGGAGCGAAGCGAAGGGCCGCAGGGCCAGGACCTAATTCTAGATACTAAAATAGCCTGCAAAATGAAGTTCGCCTCGCTTAGTCAGTTTCTCCCAACCACCATTTTCTGTGTAGATTAAGTCGTGATTCAAAAATTTAGAATATGCTTCATTAGACATTCAATTACATCTATGTAGGTTTTTGACTTATTCTATCGAGTGGTTCTGAAGCTACGAGCTTTTGAGTAAAAAGTTGGCTGAATAAGCGAACTTCATTTTGCAAAGTGTATCTATGTTTTTTTTTAAATCATTTTTACGCATGCAGTCTGAGGCTATGACGCGAATGATTATGGAAGATGTGTATGTGACGCAGTATGACTCAATTTGACGTTTGGAACACTCATACTCAGGTTTCATTTGCAGATAACACTACGAGAATAACGCCTTACAAAATGTGACCACTTCCGTGAATACCCACCACAGGTGGTGTGCGAGAATAACCTCTGGTTGTCTGTGCATGCTTTCGTCATCCCACGGACAATATATCAGCGCGTGAAAAGCAGTGTGCGGATCTTGCTGGATTTGGACCAGCTTTCTCTTGTCGCAAGTGGGGTCCTAGCTACCCATATTTCATTTGGGAGAACGGCCCGGACAGTGTACACTGCACCATTCGACCCATCTATATGGTTGTCTATCTGAAAACTTTATTCTAAGAACTAAATTATAAACCAAAGAATGCAATTCGGATAACGTCCTCGCACAAGTCACCAATGAATATGCGCGGGAAAGTAATTGTAATGTCTCTCAACTACGTTTATGATGGGTTTTAAACTAGAATATCCCTTGCTTACAAATTACCTCGGCTGGACGTTAAACCCTTTATGCTAGCTCGGTTCTCTGCAATTGTGATGTCTGTGGTCGATCAACCGTTTGGCGGGAGGCTAAGGCAGGATTCTCTTTAGTTTTTTTCATGTCATTTTTGCGTATACAGCCTGAGGCTATGACGCGCATGATTACGGAAGATATGTATTTTTCGCAGAATAACTCATTCTCACGTTTGTAACTGTTAGAATACGGTGTAATTGTTGTCAGATAAATTACATGATATAATAACAGTAGATCTGTGCGTAGAGTGACACAAGTTAAACAACCGGATAAGATGAGATGTTCTGAGGCACGAGATGTTGCCAATTGGGGCATACCATCAGAAGGCATCATGTTTGGACGAAGGGGTATTACGGGACCGTGTCAGTTTCATAACGAGCAGAGGCGTTTTGGAACAGTAGCATAGCGGCAACTAGGATTAGTTGGCTGTAACCTCTGACAGAAGTCATGAGAAGAAGAGTGGTTAGGGCTCTCATGATGATGTATATTAGGAAGGCATTATCTTCGAGAAAGGGTATCGACAACGTGAGGTTCTTCGGATCAGTACCTTATTTTTTTTGTCGTTGATCTTGGTGGTCAACAGTTATCCTTTTAGTCCAGTAGAGCCAGTTATTATATTTATTATTTTATCATCTATTTCTCTATATACGGTTCCATAATAACCGAGGCACTAGTAAGAACACAACTTAGTCATAAATCCTAACAGGAACACTCATACTCGGATTTCATTTGCAAATACTACTATGAGAATAATGCCTCAAAGCATGTACCCTGTTCCGTGAATATCCACCACAGGGAAAAGCGAGAAAAACCTATGCTTATCTGAGTCTGCTTTTGTCATCGGATGAATACAATTTGACCGCGAGAGAAATGGTGTGACGGTCTTGCTGGATTCGAACAAGCTTTCACCAGTCTCAAATGGGCCATGTGTCTAAGCTACCCAGACTCTACTTGGGAGAACGGTCCGCATGACGTACTACTGCACTATCCGACCAAATACTGGCTAGCAATAGTCAGAGAATTAGGTAGCTTAGAGTCCCTAGGGATCGGCAACCCGTATCACGCCTGTTGGGTGCAAGGCTTGTACCTGATACGTCATGAATTCAATCAATCAATCGGTCAGTCACAGCGGCTTACTTGATAATTGTCAGGACCGGTCTGCGGGTGCAGGACGGGTCGAGGCGGGAGAGGGCAGAAGACGAGGCAAGAGCGTAGAAGATCGTAAGGTGACGACAGTCACTGAGAAAGGGGGCAAGGGGACGTCGTTACATTCAATCGTCTACGGAAAGACAGAAAGCAATGCGCGAATAACTCAAAGCAATCATAATTCTACAATTAAATACATAAATATTAGGTAAGCGAGACTTGATAATATTGCCTCAGGCATTAAGTTACCAGAATCATTACTATAATGCTATCCACGCTTAAAGGCTCCAACTGCATGCTCTCGCTGCTATAAATAACTGGCGGAAAGATTAGGACTTTATGCATAAAGGTGAAGGGATTCTTAGACGTCTGGGAAGTAATTTCCACTAGAAGGATACACCTGTGAAGGAAGGAGATGGTTGATTTGGGAGGAAGGGATATGTGTTTCAGTTATGAGGAGTAGATGCAATGTTCTGACTCGCGAGTATAATGTATGATTTCTTAAGGTGAGGAATGAATGATAATAGATAGAGGTGTCTAATTGTATATAGATATGACTTGTCCATTTTTCTATGAAGGTAAGACGTCCTACTTATATACATAAAGCAATACTTGTCATATCCTTCTCTCAACTATCTTTAGGTACTGCATCAATCTACCACTGTCTAGTCAGTCAATTCATGAATACTACTTAATTTATTATTTTATTTATTTAAGTGTTTTTTATGTCTACCGGGCGCCAGTTATACTAAAGCCCCATCCCTGAGGGAACATGGTGACTGCGATACATGATACGGAAAAAGGTGTGCTCTGGCAGCGAGGCCATTAAGTTAGGTATGGGTACAGCGGGTGCTATGCAGCAAATTCCTCACATAAATACATCATCTGTTGCGGATGGGACAGATTTCTGACAGGAAACTGGCCTTCTTCAAAATAGTGGCGAAACGATTGGCTCCGTGAGAGGTGCCGAGGAGAACGTCAAGTGAGCCCAGGCTTCGTCGAAAACCAGCCGAAGCAAGTCTCTCTCGCACGAGGGGGCAGAAAACTAGGTGTGTGATCGACTTGTTGGCCCCGCAGGAACAAGTCAGGAGGGCGTCTTTATGATGAAACCTTTCGTGATAAGAACGAAAGTCGCTACTTAACCTATTACGACCAAGGGAATGTCTGCCTCACACGACTCGTGTCACCTGACTAGTATTATGTGATCTAGTCTAGGCGACTCAAATTACGCGACTCGGTCCTCATGCCTTGATGCGCCCGTCCACACAGATCATCCTCGCCTATTGATGGACCCCGCACATCTCTAATGTCGCTATTCGCAACAATATGTGCCCAAGGGGAAAACATACTGGATCAGCGCGATGGCATACAATGTTGTGGTTTATGTGCACCAAGACTTATCATAATCAAGGACAGTGTAGTGATCCGCAATCTTGGTTCGGGTCATCTCACGTAGGAGTTGAGTTGCCTGCACACCTACTCCATTTAAATTGGGAAACTTCTGCGATCACGTCTCTCGCAGCGACTATGAGCGGGACGATAAAAGCGTGCTGGGGAAACTCAAGGATCTTTCCCAATTTACCTTTGCTGGTATACACGGTTGAGGAAAGGATGAAAGTCTCAGGACCGACCTCGAGTGATATCAAAAAGTGCACCCGTGATGTGTTCGTATACTTGTTAAATGCTATATCATCTCCATATCTATACTACGATTTGTGGAGGGTAAGTCTTCTCCGATTTTTGCCCTTCAGAGGGTTCTTCAGACGAATATCAGTACTCTTAATCTGTCATCCCTGAATCCCTTTTAGTCCCTTTTCAAAAAAAGAGACATTATATTAAAGTAGAGAATGATCACAGGAATTCGTTATGAGCAAAGCGGGTCTAAGCGTAATTATAATTCAAATTTAGTGAAATTTTACTATCAACATATGCAATACTTACCCCTACATAATTTATTGCATGACAGGGTAAGTATTACAAATATAAAAGAGGAAGCTTGGATAATCTTAATAACGGGACTCACAAAGCTTACCGAGTGGATTTTCAGTGGCAAGTGCAACAGAATACAACAGATTGAGCGTTTATTTACATGGCAGAGCCTGAAATTCCCGAAGAAACAACTTGAGCACTTAGTATATCAGCGCTCGAGTCGAGAATCATCAGTTGGCCCTACGTCTTACTCCGCCCTTTGCTTCATTCTGAGCACAAGGAATCTTTCTCCTTTGGTTTATTCTTTATTGAGGAGGCATTCCAGGGATGAAGGAACTGAGATGCACTAAAATCCACAAACAGTGGTACATTAGTTTCACAGGAAAACGGAAAAGATGTTTAGGAAAATATTTTCTGGTGATTTATGAGACACATTAAAGTTCACATTACTTCATGAAGTGCTTAGAATTTTTTTTATTCTAAAACGGAAAGTAATCTTTGAGTTTTACAGAATACGCTTTATCCTAGCCAGATGTAGTATGCTAAGCACTCTAAGACCAAATTGATGACTTCAACCCTTTCTGAATCCCTGCGCCCGTAATGTTGGGTATCTTAGGAGGAAGCGCGGCAGAAATTTTTGTCTGTTGTCTCATTGACGTATCGTAAACTGGTGAAGTACTAATCTCATTAGAAAATATGGATGGATCAGCCCAAGCAGGATAATCATCAGAAGTGTTGCCTAAATTTGTCTCTTCATGAAAACTTGGAGAATCTTGAAAATGGTATGTATCATTTTCTTGAGATCGAAAAACCGCGGAAGCGGGAGGAGTTGGAAGAAATTCATGTTTAATATCGTTATTCGTTGGTTCGGTATCTAACTTCATACTCTCCATATTCTTGATCAATATGTCCAAATCAAAGCTAGCCTGGGAAGACTCCATTTCCCGGGTGGGCTCTTGTTGCGGCTGATGGATCGGGGGCCAGGCTTCCGAGCTTACATCTTCTGTAAAGTCTTTTTCTTGTGGTTGATTTTTACCCCTTTTTCTTAAAAAACGAGCTGTTTGATGATGCATTATCTTACAATCAAGTAACCAAGGTTTAGTCTCATACTTAAGCTTAATCTCATACATAGGGTTAGTCTCATACATAGGCTTTACAGGTCGACCGGCTCGCAAGACTCGTCTGGGTCCAATGTATTGAAGAATCTCATTTTCTATATCTTCTTCTTTAAAGGGTAATGCTTGACTTCTCAATTCAAGCAACTGTTCCTTGGTGTAGATAATTCGCGGTACATTGTAATACAGAGCCTCGGGGATATTTTTGGTGTTTGATCCCAGATCTTCAGTTGACTGTGAGTACTCAAAAAATGACGACGATTTGTGCTCTGTCATTTTTGATTTAGTGCCTAGGTCCATATTTTCCTTTACATTCGAGTTTAAGGCATCCAATGCTGGCGTCCTTTGATTTTCCGCATTATTGGCATCAAAAAATGTGGAGCCAGATACTTTGAAAAAATCCGACTGTTGTGACCATTCGTGGAGATGATGAGGCTGGTCATAGTAATCACTGGGGGAATTTTCAGATTCAGCAAAGTTGAGAGGTTCTTTTTCCTGTCCATGCTCTTCGTAGTGAACTGGAACTTCTTCCGCTTGCTGGGTATACCTTCGTTGTTTAGTATGTCGTCTCTCCCGTTCTGAGAGACTTTTTTCGAGTATCTTCGTGGCCTTATCTGCCATGTAACTGTCAGCAATAGTAGATGGCAATTGCGTGTAAACCTCGGACTGGCTTAAAATATGTGCAACTTGTTTTTTAAGTTCGTCTACGTAGAATTGAGAATTACGAATCTGCTCAGACGTCATCAGGGAAGCAGACGGTCCATTTTGACTGACAACTGCCTCTGAAAGAACGTCAAGTACGGTTCCACTGCGATATTCTGTTAGTTTATCGCAGAGACCTTCAATTAGCAAATCATCATTGATATCAATTAGATCTTGCGTGAAGCTTCCAACATGTGGAGTAGTACGTTCACAATTTTCCGTTTCCGAAAAATTTATAAGAGGTGTTATTCCTCCAATCTCCGACATCTCATTCAGGGTATCTGTGTTAATTCTGTCGCAGAAGGCTGGAGTAGTTAGATAGGCTTTACTTAAAGGGTCAACGCTAATCAAATCATTCTTGTGTGAGGGCGATCTATTACCATGAGAGTCGGTTGGCGAGACGTGCAAGCTATTCGTCCCCGGAAGCAATCTTGACTGTCTCGGAGACATTCTTTCTGAGATTGGAGGCGATATTTCATGTACCTGTTTAGAATTCATTTCAAGCTGCCTTTCCCTTAGATCGTTGACCTTTTTCTCGAATTCATCCTTCAAGTGGGGAATTTTGAAATAAATTCTCCAAGTTGGGTATTCCTCTGATTTCCTGACTGCCTTAAAAACAATAGCAGTTTCGGGGTTTTTCCAATCCGATGCAAAAATAGAATTTTCACTGATATTTTCTCGTAGAAACAGCTCATCATTTTGTTCGAGTTGGATTTCCAACTTGCCTGAACCTCTTTCTCTGACAATTCTTACTATCCCAAATTGTGGTTTAGACTTATCTTTTTGAAATTTAACGGTTAGTTCTTTGATTACATACTGATCAAAGGCAAGCTTTTTTGATATCTTTGGTGTTGGTGAACCATTATCATTGTCTGGAGTAGGATTTTGTGACCATCTAGAGTCCCGGAGGCCCCCTAAACACTTCAGAGCTAAAGCTGGTGATCTAATTTGTGGCGATCTCGGTACCTCTTTCGAGGCCAGTTCACCAGAATCGATTTTGAGTGGCAGGGACTGCCCTTTGATAGAAACAAAATTTTTAGTCGATTCATTTTCAGTTACTAACTCTTGAACAGCTTTGGGGGGACTAGAGAGTTCGACACTCTTCTTTGTATTGCTATTTGAACCAATGCCACTATTATTTGGGACGGGTGGAGGATTTCGCAAAGTAGAATCGTAATTTTGATTTGCAGATGTCTGGAAGTTTGGGTTAGTAGTGCTGTGAATGAAGAAAGAAGTGTTCTCATTCGAAGGTGAGGATGAATTATCTCGGATACTAGTTCTATGTGATAATATCTTCGTTTCAGGTACTATGTGTTGATAGCTTGAAAATTGATTCTTATTATCTTGTGACTGGGGAGAAGCTATTGAGTGTGTCTGAGATTTCTTAGGCAGCTCAGAGCTTCTATCTGTTTTGAAAGCTGCACGGATACGCGCTATCGTTATATCAACCCTAGAGTGTCGATTTGAATAACGTCTGGTATCATTAGTGTAAACTTGTGGCCATGATGAGCCGTCGTATTGATTACTTATTTTAGTGTTAGGTTTTCTTCGCAACAGCATACAAGATATAACTTACGGAAAATCTCTAGAGCTACCAGCCGATGGCTTTTTGGCATCAAAGAAAGGACTATCTCGTCTGATGTAGCCCCAGCTCGATGTTTTATCAGGGTGTGAGTATCGCTTATTTTTTATTGAGCTATCATAGCCTTTATTTGGATTTGTTCTATTCCTTCGGCTGTAAGATGTATCGTTGCGACCATCGGCCTCGCGATGTCTTCTGATGCGAGCTAATTGGCCATCGGCAATCGAATCAATTGCCGCCTCAGCGGGGTTTACGTCATCAAACTTGAAATCTGCGGGGTCAGCATTTACTTGAAAATATAGGGATTAGTGAGAGAACTTTGCCAAGTGGTAGTGCCCGGGAGTGCTTTTCTTGGTTTTAGAGTTTTTGCAAAATTATTGATATCATCCAAATCATCGGACATGTCTTGCAGTGGGAGCGTATCTTTGCGTCCGATCCCGAGCTCTTCCTGTCATAAATTTTCAGTGAATGTCTGTGATATGGAGCCAGTTTAATTACCATCATAGCAGCGTGTATGTCAGCTAATGCCTGCTCCTGAGAGAAAGGTTCGGGACCACCTGGTGGATTATTCTGTCCGTATTGATTTAAATTTCCAAGGTTGTCTGCCATGTTGCATGCGATGTGGGACGTTAATAGGATTTTCTAAATCATAGTTAACATCAGGCATGAAATGTGAGCTTTGTCTGTGATTGGATTGAGTAATATTTTGATCATCATACGTGCGAATAGAGGTCTAAGAAAAGAAAATAATTTAGGAGAAAAAAAAGCGGTCATATTAATCGAAGATAACTCGGCTTTCCGGATCACAACTCAATATATTTTGTGTGCTCAGCAAGAGCTGTCGTGCTGAAAGTAAAGGGATCTAATGATTTTGAAGAAATATAGAGAGAGGAGCTAATAAATAGGTAACTGAAATTGACATCAAGCTCCAAAATACGACTCTCATTAGCCAATCATTGAAATGGTAAAACAGCATCCGGTTCAGGATATAAGTGATTCGCACATGAGCTGCTGGAAAAACTTCCTGTACGAAAATGATTAAGAAAAAAAAAATTGAAGGCTGTCAAAATGCCCTCACTATGAAGAGCATTGACACAAGGTTTTAATATGAAGAATGGGGATATCAATAGGAGCATACCTGTCTGAGATGTAGAAGCCTTAAGTTTCACAACGACGAAATTGTAGGAGTTGGTTTGGTGGAAATAATGGTTAACAGTTTGTCAAGGAGAATAGAATCTCTCGATGCACACAAGGTGGATATGTTTTAAGCGAATCGTACCTTCTAGACTTGGCAAGATTTCGAAATGACCGTCAAGCAGCTCAATGTAACTACTGTTCTTGTGGCGTTTCGATCGACTCAAAACCCATTTCAAGGCTTGTCCTAAAAACAGTGTTCGGCCTGATTTTCACCAAGTTCAAGATCTAAGTCGTAGTCTCCAGATGACAATTATCTGTCTGATTTAGCTTCCTCGAGATTCTCGTGATCTCTTTCTATCTGATGAAGTCGAGCTAAGGGGACGGCGTTGATTTGTAACTTTGCAAAACGAATATCGTAGCGGCAGTATTGGCACAACTAAGAGGACGTTATTAACACACACTGGACTGTGGTTTTAATCGCCGAAAATTTGAAAAATTTGTATTCTCCCTCGGGAAACGCGTTTAGCAGCACCCCACTTTGTTATGTTCACGGCCTCCCGCTCGGAATCTGCCGGTGGGGAAATAATTCAAAGCTGACACTTGTGTAAGGATAATAAATGCGAAAATTATAGTTATATTTGTAATGCTCTTAAGTACTTTACAGTTGATCCGTATACAAAATAATTCTCATTTACACAGTCATTATCCTTGTATAAGTATACAGTCGTCCCTCTCTAACTCGATAGTGGGTCCCAGTATAAGTGTTGAAAATATTCATTGTAGCTTTGACTTTTATATTTGCAACACTTATCCTTACAGGTCATTTTGCGTGCAGGGGTAAGTATTGCAAATGTAAATGGTTGAATTTCAATGAATATTTTCAACACTTATACCGGGACATATTATCGAGTTAGAGAGGGACGACTGTACGTTAATACTAGTGCCTGTATTTACAGGTGTATGTAGAATAATGACCCCACCAACTCCGACCTAAGAACAACTACTTCACCTACATTACCAACGCTCTTTTTGTCACACTATTCTCTGGAGCTTCTAGAAGAAAGCCAGATTATAGAATTAAGCCGATCTACATCTTGGACGCGCCAATAAATAAAGATTCTCCACCACAAGGGCTGCTGCTGCATTCTTTGAAGTCAGCCTCTATATCTTACGGCGCAGGCTACATGGAGGCTTGATGCTATCGAATGGCCACAAAAAGTCGTCAATTTTTCACCATCACGGAAGAAGAAAGTCTTCCACGGTAGATAAAGCGGCCTAATGACTCTGGAACTTAGATTACAAATATTCAAGGGTCTTACAATTCGTATTCGAGCCTCACACGACGCGCAGGCGTCCCGATCTCACCCCCACATCAATTTTTTT
The DNA here is from genome assembly GCA_028751805.1 of Podosphaera xanthii. Lineage (NCBI taxonomy): Eukaryota > Fungi > Ascomycota > Leotiomycetes > Helotiales > Erysiphaceae > Podosphaera > Podosphaera xanthii. The sequence continues at coordinate 12,063,736 of JAPWIX010000001.1, forward strand.
TTTAATCATATTGTATTCAGCCTCATAGCTATGACAAAAGATTTAAATACATTTTTTTTTTGTTAACCTTTTTCCCTGTATCCCTAACTCCGCCCTCCTTTGGCACTAGTCTTGGCTCATAACTTGATGAAGACTATCCAACATTTATTTCATCCGATGGTTGCACTCCTAAGCAAACATTTGGCAATACAGTAATTTTCTTTTTTTTTAATAAATATTTCTTGATGGAATGGTTGGGCTGTTTATTTGATTTGATTTCATTAACCTTATATAGTGCCTGTGATGGCCCATGCAGGAATCTATCAACTATTGTATGTACAAAGGAGGAAACCTTTCGGTGAAAACCCCCTACTCCTGCCTGTCTTCTTTCTTTATTTTTGATTAGTCAAAGACTTACCTTCAGGAAGCGCGGTGAATGCTGTGTAGTCGCATGTGGACCCCTATCCCGCTCTCTTCAACCTTCTCCTCTTCTTTCCGACCTCGTTTTCCTTGCTTCTATGGTGGCTTCAACGTCTGCCACAAGGCGGAATTATTCGAGCCATCTTTCTTTGAGAATCCATTGCGTTATTCTGGCAATGTCTTTCGGGCTATTCATCATCGCCTGGAAAGATCTATCTTTTGCTTTCCTCCATACTTCGCCCCTTCCTCTTGACCATCGCGGGCAAGCCATGATCATATGCTTCACATTTTGAGAGGGATATCCACATGGGCAACTTGGGGCGTCTACTCCAGGGACTTTTCTTCGGTGGAGATAAGAATTGAACCCAATATGTTCGCTTCTTATCTGTGAAGCTATGCTACTCTGGGCCCTTGTGAGGTGTCGGTGAAGTTCGCTTGGCGTGTCTTTGAAGTTTAGGCGCTTTTGGTTAGTATTCCTCTGAGTGTAGGGGGACGAAGACGGCGTTTCTACCTGTACGTGGTGTCCCCTACGAACCTGGAGTTTATCTTCAGAGCCAACAGAAACACGCATTACTTGGTCACGGAGGAAAAGTTATTCAATCGAGTTTCCGGGGCGTACCCAGCTCCCGTTATGGTGGTGATGGATCAGACTAAGTTGGCCCTTTTTCCCAAGATGAATTCTCACTGTTTACAGATATTCTGGCATTATACTGTCTCCCGAGGAAAAAGCACCGCTACCTGAGCGCTGGTGGTGTCGGTATAAGGAGGATATCTGGACTATGGGATATTAGGGAGATACAGATGGGGATACGCACTTCGTGTGGCTCTGGTGTCTAGGCCTCGCCTGGCTGGAGTTGCAGGGGTTTTGAGACTTTTTCCCGCGTACTGGTTCCCATGGCTGCTCTTTTTCTATTTTTTTTGAGCAGAAGGTTCCGTAGAAAAGGTGGTTGAATTCTACGGGTAATTACTGAGCTAAATGGCTACCCGTCATGGGTCAATGTATCAATGATCTTAGGTTCGAGGTAAAAGGGGATAGGAGCACTGTAAAAGGTGTGGCCTGGGTCAGAGAGGAGCCCTAGTGTTATAATAGTCTTGGACTTTACACAGCACGAATAAACAAAACTACTCACTCACCCTCTGAGTGTAGATGGCTGCTTTCCAAGTTTCCGGGTCTACCCACGCTTGGGCTGTTTATTGTTAGATAGAAAAATAAAATAAATTATGACATAAATCAATTTTTGTAAAAGTGCAAGGGAAATAATAATTGTGTAAACCTTAATCCTTGCATGTCCTATGTTAGCCCTAATGAGCGAGCGACGCTAAATGGGTCGATTTATGGGGGAACACTTGATACTTGTTATGTGTGTGCAATTTTTGTATTAGATTTCTACATACTGAATTGAGGTAATATAACTTCACTTTTTGAGGAAGGACTTTCATAATTTTAAATAAATAAATAGAGAGATGATGTAGATAAAAATTCAAAAGAAAGCATTATAATTTTGTAACGTGAAGTGATTCATAGAATGTAATTGTGCTATGTGTAAGTTTCAATTTGTGGGGATTTAAATTTTGAAATGCACTGACTGGATTGTAAGAATTTCAGAAGACAGAGTCTACCAACTTTGGTATTGAAGGGAATGGCCAGATTTAGTGGTTCAAGTCCATCAAATTCTTTTTTACTCTCTCCATCAAAATAAGTGCAATCAAGTATCAGATGTGGCATAGTTTGTTTCTCGTTACAGAAGTTACAAATGTCACTATTTACTTTCCCCATCTTGTAGAGATAGGCCAGGTTGTTCCCAATCCCAGTTCTTGCCTGAAAGTATGATGACTGAGCGCCTCGACTGAACATATTCAGATTCAAAGCCTTAGACTTGAAGATAGGTCTAGATATCCTTGCAGATGTCCTATAAAATCTGCCAGGTCCAATGGCCTTTCTGCCTTCTTCTTCTCTTTGTACTTGCTTTGTCCAGACAGTTTGCCAAGTTATAAGAATTTATTTTCTTATTTTTTCATTTAAAAAACGAATAAGACGTAAAAATGTCTTAGGATAAAATCGGTTGGTCCAGACCTTTCCTTGCAAGGTTGTCAGCTAGTTCATTGCCCTCAATTCCTTGATGGCCCGGACACGAATGTGGTTGTAGATCGATCTTATTACTCTCAGATCTAACCTTATGTGAAAGGAAATTAGGAGCTTTGGAAATTCTGAGTAGAGCAGCTTGGCTGTCAGAAAAAAGGAAACAGCTTGCTTTGGGTATTGTTGCAGAAATATAACTTAAAGCCTTATCAATTGCATAGGTTTCTGCGTCAGTGATACCAATGCATCTACCAAGATTGAATGAAAGACATTTAAGCTCCCGGGTATAAAGAAGATAGATAGAAATGCCTGTGGCAGCACCTTTGTCCTTGACCAAGGAGCCATCAGTATATACAATAAATGGGGAAGGAGGGATAGTCTGTAATAGATTCATATGATAGTTTTTTGCTAAAGACTTATCAAGTTTGCTTATAGTGATATTCAAGGAGTTACTCATCCATGGCGGGGACCACTTGGCATTTAGAGGCTCTGTCAGGATTTCATAATTCATTGTCTCGGGCTTATATTTTCTTTTGGAGTATAAATTTGGGTATAAGTAGTTCACTCCGGTCAGCATAGAGTCGCTACGCTTTGTTTTCTGTCTCCACCGATTAGGTTAATAACTTAAAGACCTCTGCACATTCGTGCCGTCACCTCTTCGCTCCCCAATCCGTTGAATGCTATCCGCGTTAACCTCGCTTAAACTACCCTCGAGTACTGTCCGTGCTCTCTCCTGCCTCTCCAGCGACCTGTGTGTAGTGCCTCTTACCTCGCCTAACACACCGGCGCATCACAGGCTCCAACTTAGATGTTATGGTGAACTTCTTGAGTAAAAGAGCTAATCTATGAAGTTGACTGCTAGGATTTTCGTCCAAGGAAGCAAACATACTCAGATCTATTGAGTGGCAAGAAGGAAAAGGTTCATTTTGTAATTTAAAAGATAATGAAATATAAATGGTGTGGTGAGCTTGCATTTTCAGGATACGTAACGCGTAGAAGGTAGCCTGTTTGAAATGTCTTACTCTGGTTGGGAGAAGGGCCGCTTCAACTTCCAAGGCCTTGTTCGGGCTACTTCTATAGGCACCTGTGATTGAAACAAGGGCTTGATTTTGTAACTTATCACACATGTGAGTCAATTTTCCTGTACCATATTTATCATACCAAAGCACTGAGTCGTAGTCTAAGACAGGAATAATACAGGACTGATAGAGTTGCCTCAACGCATTAAAGCTCAGTCCCTTGGATTTAGAAGAAAGTTAGACAAGCCTCTGCATAGCCCCTTGTGCTAGATGGAGTCTTTTTTCCACATGATCTTTGAATAATAAGTTGTGTTGCAGCCGAATCCCTAGCCGCTTCGCTGAAGTTTTGGGTTCCAATGAGAATTCTTCAAAGTGTAATGGCTCCAAATAGGCTTGTCATTTTTTTGATAAATATAATAACTCGGATTTTGATTTTTCAAACACAATTGAGAGTGATTGTGCTTTATCGAAGAGGGTTTTAAGATAGGGTTGAAGTTTGGAAATTTTTTTCTTCACTGAAGAAGAGGCATCGGAAATGCAAATATCATCAACATAGGGGATTTCTAGGAATCCATTCAATGGATCGATAGAGAATAACTCGCTTACTGAAAGGAGAAAAAGCCGAGGAGAGATAGGACTACCTTGAGGAGCCCCAGGAACAGGATAAGGGTGACTCAGTTGTCCATTGAAAAGAAGCCGAATTTTTCTTTGGGAGAGAAATGAGGAAACCCATGAAATGAAGTTAGCGGGGAGATTCTTCCTTCTCAAGACTTGTATCAGCTGACTAGGCTCAAGTCTATCAAAAGGCCCCATAACGTCTAAGAAAACACAAGACACAACTCTATTTTTCGATATGTGATATTCGGCAAAGTTCTGAAGGAGCATGGCAGCATCTATGGCTGATCATTGTTTTCTTCCTCCCATCTGACTAGGATAAAGAAGGCCGGGTGAAATATGCGCAAGGTATGATATTCTTCTAGAAACAATTCTCTCTAGGAGTTTGGATCAACACGGTATTAGAGAAATAGGTCTGTTGGCCTTAGGAGCTGAGTAATCGGGCTTACTTCTCTTGGGAATAATAATGCCTATGGATTCTTTCCATACTGATGGATGTTCACCACATTCAAATAGAAAAGTATATGCTAATAGAAATAATTTAGGAGTGCTTTCAAGTGATTTTTTGATCATTGTCCAGTCAATATTATACTTCCCAGGAGCTGTTTTCTTTTCTGATACTGCATGAAGGAGATCATCAAGGGAGAGTTCAGACCAGTCCCACTGGGAGCTGGCTTTTGGAGAAACAAGTCTCCGTGAAGCTGACGTTAAATGAAATGTATTTTCGTAAACATTTGGAGCAATTACATTATCGGGGTTTGACAGGGTAGAAGGAGACATTGAACATAAACTAGGGTTATTGCTTGAGACTTCTTGGGGAAACAGTGTGCTAACTAGAGCAGTGCACTTGTCTGCAAAAATTGATGCTACTAGGTTCTGGCCTTGAGAGTCTCTGTATTTAAAAGTTAATATCAAGGAAGGTTGGAAGAACTTGGGATTAGAATAGTTGAAAGCTTTGAATCCACTTCTTTCTTGAGCGCCAGCGAGAAAATCCTCCCAATGTTTCTTTTTCGTGAAACTTATTGTTCTGAAATAAGTATTTCTTGAGATCCTAGCCTCCTCAATGTCATTAGAAAGCCAAGTCTTTTTGGCTCTCCTCTTTTTTGAGTGGTAATCTTTTCTCATGCTGGTGAGTTGCTCAGTCCACCATGCTTTGGAATGACTTGATGGCTTGGACATTGGAATGGCACCTTTAGCCGAGTTAATAATGAGGTCTTGAAGGAGGCAGGCTACTTGGTCTGGCTCCTTGACTAGTATTACGTTTTGAATGAGAGATGTATCATGAGATTCAGATAGTGAAAGGTTACGGGTAAAGACCTCCCAGTTAGCCTTTTTGATGTTAAATCTTGCGGATAAGCAGGGGCCAGGATTAATTTGATAGGGAACCGATGCTTCAAACAGAATTACTTCCTGATCTGAACCAGTACTTTCTCCATAGTGCCAGTTGTGCCACTGTCTTTTCTGGAATCCAGCAGCAAAGGCCAGATCTATGATAGACGCGTTCCGGGTATTTGATCTATGGAAAGTCCCTCCAAACTCTTCTATAACTTCAGAATCAACAGGGAGACTTGCCCTGTGCTCTTCTAAGAAATAAAAGAGTTCAAAAGCGGGTAAGCCGGGCTTGTAACCATAGAATTCCACCAAGGATAGTGTAAATTCAGATCACCTACCACAATAAATGGCTGACTGAAATTAAGATTTTCCTGGAAGAATCTTTGTAGTGTTGTCTAGGTGTCCCCTATTATAGTCGATTTTTCATTGTATATATGGAATATGATCAACTTCTCAGAGGCTGCAGTAATCTCAAAAGCCTGCATGTCTGAGTCACAAATGAGATCAGACCTTCCTGATACATCATAAGTGGAGATTTCATTCATGTAAGTTACAACTCTTGGCTTAATGTTTGAATTGTTGTGCGGCAGGATAGTATGATATGCTGGATGAGAAAGTGTAGAGTAGGCAGCCAAAACAGAATTCCAATATACATACGGTTCTTGAACAAAAATTAAATCAGAATTTTGTGATAAGGAAACTTCAAATAGCTCGCCGTTCATCCCACTCCTAGCCTAATTTAAAGAAGAGGATGAAGCATTACGATTTCAGAGCCGGTTAGTAATGCTGTTGTCATGGTTTATATGTAAATTTCCCGACGGATTGTCATCTAAATCTGGGCAGTCCGCTTGAGATCATCTAATCTATAAAGGGCGTCAACTAGCAAGAAGTAGATCGAACTCACCACCAGGTGCCGAGATATACGATGTGGAAATCATAGGCGCTTATAAAGTAATTGAAGAAGCGGCGGAGTTAATAGAAGACGTACCAACCAAAACGCTTCTCAACCTCCAAACAGCAGGATCCGCACTTTGCCATTGAAGATTCAGCTCCTAGCAAGCTGCTGTCGGCTTCTTTGTCAGTATGTGCTGACATCATTGCCAAGCAGAAACGCTATGGGTATCCGGGCACAGCACAATACCTGTCAATGAAGAAGCCGACAAGTTGGTAAGATCAAGTTTGGAAGTAATAGCTTGAACACAAACGATGTTTTCAAATATCAGAGAATATAAACTGGCTTTTGCAGGAATGATTTTCCTGATAAAATCGCGTGGCCTAGAGCTGGTCGAAAACTGGCGGCAGAAGCACCGTATAAGAAGCTAAGACTTTGGCCTTCGCATACGACAGAAACGACCTAGAAAGCGTGGCAAATCAAGATGGACAAATCATCGATTGGTGCTAACCCGAATTATCCATGGGACATTTACTGACTATTACCGACGATTTTCTCATTAGAATAAAAATATTATCTATATCTGCGGTCGCGAGAAAGGCCCTAGTATCCTGCAGAGTTTTGGCCTACTATACAACCCTAGGATAATTGCGGGAATAAAGATCCGCTTCGGACTAAAGCGATTATTAGAGAGAAGAGCTGGTCAGCGTTTTTGCAGAACTGAACAGCTATAATGTATCACAACCCAGCAGGTATTGATAAGTTTTGCTGGTTACTTTACAGAGATATTTACTACAGCACAGATCAATACCTATTTCTGCATATTGAGGAAAGGTAGACATGGTGCTGGGTGTCATGGCTGTGAAATATGCTTTCCTATTATACTTTGTATCCTCGATTTCTCCAGCTTGATAGAGACTGGTTTTGTAGGCAGAACTGAGTTCTCAGGGATCACTTACCTGGATCGCGCCTCATGTATGTCGGCCGTGACCCTGATAAAAAAATTGTAAAATGAAACCTTCCATTCATATACAGTAGTCCTATGATCAGGATGTCTTTTGGATATTGATGGGACGGAATTTACTTTACTCGCACATCTTACGGTTACCATTGAAATATGAAGGGTCAACATAAGGGCTTGGACTTTGAGAGCCCCTCAGTACATAGTTCCTTTAAATTTGATGGAAAGCCCGGCAGCAACCGAAATATTAGTGACGTGACTCGAGATTCTTGCCAGCGGCGTTATAATTTCCAGCTAGCCGGAATTCAGGTGAGATTGTGTCAGTGATTGCGCCGGAGAGTTTCAAGATGTGTCGAAATCATGGTCTTTCGGATACTCAATAATATCTCGAAACTCTTGCGCCAGAACTCAAGACTATCCTCGACCTAATTCCTTGACTTTATTTCTGAAATACGAAAAAGATTCTCCACACGAAGGGTCACCCTGTCTTCACTAATTTATTCTGCTAACTACAGTTGCCAACTGATTGGGCAGGAATTCAGTTGATCAAAAAGCATTAGAGATCCTGGACGGCAACTGAAACCGCAAAGGCTTCAATTGCTATGTCAATGCTCCAATGCCAAAGACTAAATTTCCAGTCTGTTGGCCCCTTTTATCTTGCTACATTGAGTCGAAGCTTTACTCTAAGTATTTGACCAGCCCAGATGAGAGACGGTTTGGATTCTTTTGTATTTTGCAGAGATCAGTTCTCCGTAGGCGGCTCTTTTATCTCATCAAATATAATCTTTATCGCCGGTCGGGCTAAGTCTAACGATGTCAAAAGATCTGCGACGAAAGACTGGCTTCAATTTAGAAAAGCTGGCTCATCTTTCAAGATTACAAAAATAATACCTTTAATGGCAGGACTATGTCGGTGACCGATAACTTCTGCTTGTAGGCGCTCTCTAAACCCTGATACAGCTAGAAGTAATCTCTTTTCCGTCGTGGATTTCTGCAAGGCTACATCAGAAATAAGTGCCAATATATTTATCTCGGTAAATAACAGATATGCAGCAAGCCAGTTCTCTCAACTCAAAAAACCATAAAGATTCAAGAAACTTGTTTGGAGCACTGGAGGAGTCGCTAAGATGCCTGATTTCCGCATTGGGACGCATCTCGAGCTCATGCGGCAAGAATTCGTTAGCCGTTGGATTGCAAACTCTTTCTGGGGCGAAGACTAACATGGACTGTCTAAAGAAAGAGTCTAAATTATTAATCACCATAACACAGGGCGAGATCGACTTGATAAAGAACCTATCCATGCTACTATTTAAGGCTTTGTTGATGGGGGCTCTCTCATTCGTATACGGAAGTTACCTGACATATCAATCGCCTAATTAAAAGAGACTTGTTAGTGTTTGAGCCGATTCAAAGTGTATCAGACACGTCAACAGACACTGAGCTCGTCTAGTCCTGCGTTGTTATTAAGCTGCATGAGTAACTTTCTAAGTAGGAGCTGTGTGGATGGCGAGTCCTCGATCACATCTCAAAGTGAAAACCAGCTGAGCGTGCACAGTTCTGCAGGGAATTGCGGCAATTTGATATCTTTGGCTTTGATCGACGAGAGAGATTTTACTCTTGTAGGAGCTACTTATTTCACACACCATAAAGTACTTGCTCCTACTTCTTACTGCTAGGATTCTCTATACTCTATAAACGCCAGTCAGAGGAATGGTTATTTTCCTCAACTGCTATTCAACAATGGAAAGTGGCCGTCTCGCTTTGATTGACGCCAGAATTCTCGTTGACACCAAAAGGACTGGTACTTTGCTCAGACTCGACATTTAGGAGGACACAGCCCATACATCGCTTACAGCACTCACTAACATCCTAGAAATCTAGTTTTAATCATCCTCACTACGGGAGATTTTTGTTCGTAGTTCTGGCACCGCCCATGAGATATCCATTACACCAAATCAAGCAGTCGTTCATGAATAGGTTATTTTAATATTTCAAGCGGCACCTAACACTGTACTTAGCTCAAGCTCGCCGTACAAGGGGAATCGTTAATTTCACATACTCAACATCTCTGTGGTCGTCAAATAGAGTTCAGGCAAGAACAACAGTCCCCAAAGAAAAAATGCACATTCTTCTCATTTTCAATCTTCTCCATCTCTTTTACATATCACAGCCACCACATCCTTTTCGCATGTTTTGGTTCTATATCTAAAATCTAAGATACTTAGCTCTTCACGTTGCAAGATTTAAAATATTAGAATCGACCAGATACTATAGTGACAATATCTGGCACATGTTGGGCATCAATCTTGCAAATCCCCAAGCGACTCAAACAATTTCTGTTGAGACTGCCAGAAATTACTTTATGACAATCCATTCCTGGACACAGATACATATTTGATTATGTAAGAGGCCCGTCCTTGAATAACTCAAAGTAGCGGTTCAACATAATAAAGAGGTGCGTGAAGTTTACCATACAATCAAGTAGCCCTCTGTACCTTTCTTCCAATTCCATATTCTTCTAGAATCTAACCAACCCACGATCATCACGACCGAGTGTACAAACTTCAGAATTAGATCGAAGCTATAAGAATTATCCTCAACGCCTCAACGCCATTACAACATCTTCACACACGCCTATCATCATCTCGCTTGGTCTATGTATTTTGATAGTCATCAGCAACGCTTTAGCGAAGGTTCATTAGTTTATTGGCTGCATCCTTATTTCCTAAGCGTTCGATTCAACTAGTACATGTACATGTACACAAGCTAACACTGCACGGACAGTGGTATAATCAGACAAGGGCCAGGGCCCCAGTTCGAACAAGGGTTCTAACCCTCACAGGTTAAACTTGCTGAGCCATTTTACCTGTTCACAGCCATCTATATTGATAGCAATTAATCTTACTAGACATATTCTACTGACACTCTCTTAGTTTACATCATAGTCATCTATACCGTAGATATTACTCCATGAAATACTGCAATGAATCTTAGCCGCACAAGAGTGGGTTATAGGACAGTGTTGAAAAGAGTAGGTAATTTTGAATCAATGTCAATTGATTAATCACGTGTCACTTGGAGAGAATAAGAAGACTGAAGTATTTTTGTCAGAAACGCACAGTGGAGTTGTCAATTCTTCACAATCCGGATCTAACCAGACTATATATACTACCAATGTGTAAAACTGACTAACAGGGTTTACGTGATTAGCGATAAATACGGTTAAGCGCATTTAGTAAGTGCATTAATTAGTATGTGTGCACTAAGGTAGGTATTCCCTTTAGTACGCATGACAATCAGTAAATCACTAATAAAACCCTCATTTCCAACATCCCTCCCCACTTTGTACCAAAGATACAGGTGCATAAGTGGTTCAATTGCGGGCTAGGCAAACCTTTTGTACAAATATCTGCCAAGTTATCAACAGATGGTACGTGTAATAAGGTAAGAGTTCCGTCTTTGAAACGTTCTCTTGTGAAATGCTAAGTAATTGAAATGTGCTTTGTAGCATCACTTAGTTTTGAATTGTTTGCTAGATTGATAGCAGCGTTGTCTGTTGATAAGGAAGTGGGTATGTCTGTGTTTGCAAACTGATGAAGTCCACGCACGATCCATATGAACTGTTTGGATGCCAAGGACAGTGCCATGTATTCAGCTTCACATGTGGAGTGCGCAACGGTACGTTGTTTGCGAGATTTCCAACTAAATGTAGATTCACCTAGATGAAATATATAACCAGAAAAACTTCGATTAGTATCAAGACAATTACTGTATGATGCATCACAGGATCCATTTAGTACGAGGGGAGATTTATACTTATAGAGCAATTTTCGTTCTCTAGTTCCCTTTAGGTACCGTAATATTCGTTTTGCTGCATTTAAGTGAGTTACAGACGGATCTGTATTGTATTGTGAGAGATGAGTAATTGGATATGCTAAGTCAGGACGTGTTCCAGAGACAATGTACATGATAGAGCTGATGATTTTCTGATACAGAGTGGCATTATCCCTGACATCTCCTTTATCAGCTGCCATAAGCCGTTGGTTGACATCAATGGGTGTAGAGACTGGGTTGCTATCTTGCATAGTAAATCGAGTCAGAATTCTATCTATGTATGCCATTTGGGACAAGCTGATACCTGCATTGGAATACTCAATTTGAATGCCTAATAGCCAATGAAGATCCCCCATATCATTGACTTTGAACTCAGATTTGAGTGAGTTGACAGTGTCATCCATTAGTGAGCAATTTACACCAAAGAGTATTATGTCATCCACATAGATAGCAATAATCAAATTATCTGTATTGTGGATTAAGACACATGGGTCTAATAGGGTAGAAACGAAGCCTTGCGGAATGATATGTTCGACCAACCTGAAGTACCATTCTCGGGGTGATTGTTTCAGTCCGTAAATACACCTTTTTAAGCGCGCTACTTGGTTATCTTGCCTGTACCCTTCAGGAAGTTCCATGTAAATTTCTTCATTTAAGACTCCATAGAAAAATGCAGTCTTACTATCAAGTTGCCTTGGTTTCCAATGTTTGTGTGCTGAAAGTGCTAAGAGTAATCGGAGTGAATCCAGGCGAACAACTGGAGTGAATGTTTCATCTAAGTCCAAGCCTTTAGTTTGGGAAAATCCTTTTGCCACATATCGTGCTTTAAATCTTTCGACTTCTCCTTGAGCATTCCCTTTCACTTGACACACCCATTTACCGCTGCAGATCTTACGACCTTCAGGTCGAGGTACAACTTGCCATACTTTATTCTCATGAAGTGATTTCATTTCATCTTCAAATACATTTCTCCAATCAGGCCAATGAGGAGAACGTTGTGTTTTGTTATAGCTCCGAGGCTCCGATATTTCTAATATACTAATTAATGCACTTTCTTCTTTAGTAGTCTCTGAATTTATTGGTTGTCCTTGAAGAGTTTGTGTTTGTGCACAAGACCTTTTCCACCACTTCCCCGAATCGTGTCATCAAACACGCGAGGGCGAATTAGGCGATTAGATCTACTATGTAAAGGAGTATTTGTTTGATTTAATGATCTTTCATTCTTGGCAGTTTTGTTGTTTTCTAAGACTTCATTAGTATTAGAAGTAATAGGTTGCAGTTGGGTATTTGAGTTGTCATTGACAATATCATTGTTGACATTATGATTGGTAATATCATTTGTTTGGAGATTGACCATTTCTTGTATTGGATTTGATAAGACAACTAGCATATCAGGATTCGTAGAGCTAGGATTGAGTTTGTGCTGATTAGAGGAAATTTCTTTTGAAGTATTATTTCCATCCTCTGTTGGAGATCTTACATCAGCTGATACTACAATCTTCCCATTGTTGGGGGTGAAGATTCGATGTTGATGTAGCACTTTAGTGTATCCGACAAATATGCCTTTCTCTGCTGTTGAAAGAAGCTTACTACCTGAAGGACGCTTAGCCTTGGGGATATGTAAATAGCATTCTCTTCCAAAAGGTTGAAGATGATTTAAAGTGGGTTTTATATTAAAAAACGCTTCATAGGGTGTCTGCCCACAAACAGAACTATGTGAAAGACGGTTTTTGGTGTAGATAAATGTTTGTACTGCTTCAGCCCCCAGTCGCTTTTCAGCTATGGGTACTAACATGGCGCGTATACCTTCACTAACGGAGCGATTTAACCGTTCAGCAACGCCATTGGACTCAGGTGAATATGAAGGGGTTAAATCGTGAACAATCCCCTCTTGAGCCAAGTCCTTATTGAGTCTTTCATTTATTTTCACCACCATTATCAGTTTTAATAGCCTTAATTTGACAGCCATATTGTGTTTTATCTTCATTGACCATGTTTATAATTTCTTGAGAGGCATCAGCTTTTGTCTTGAGAAATCGTACAGTTGAATATCCTGTAGCATCATCAACAAAACTTATATAATACAGAGCATTACCTAAGGAAGGTACAGGAAATGGGCCGCAAAGGTCAGAGTGGATATATTCTCCTTTGACTAAGACTTTCCTTTCTGAATGTTTGGGTTTCTTGTGAGTTGATTTTGATAACTCACAAGGCTCACAATAGAAATGTAAAATTGGGAAGTCGGTTAGCAATAGCTTGTAAGAGCTGAATGATCACTTATCACAATCTTGCAGATTTGGAGAGATAAATAAGGCTGTTGATTGTAAGCTGTAGGGTTGTTAATTACTCCAGCTTAGAAACAGGTCGGTATATATAATTTCTATCTAAAGAAAAAGAAATCTGGTGATTTATATTGATATGGTTTAGCGTATTTACCAACCTCACTACTTTGTAGAAAGGTTAGTGTGTACAGATCTTTGTGATTGCACACGACCATCACAGGTTTAACACATCCAAAGTTGGGTGTCATTAATTTCATGATAGCAATCATTTCAACAGTGATAAAACATAAATTCAAACTGTAACTGTACCTTTTTGACAAAACTTGACTAGGCACATGCTACAACCATTTATCATTGGAATCAACTTTAATATCTAACTTCAAATATAATGACAGAAATTAAAGGTGAAACACATATTTTTGATGCTTTAACTTTTTTGGACCAACAGCGCAGTATTAGGCAACTAACCGCGTCACGCGGTCACGATACAAATTTTCAGAGACGTCAGTTTTGATCCTTCTTTTGCCTTGTTAAAATGTTTAGAAGAGAAAGCAAAGCTGCCCAAAAGGCCCATGGACACTGTGCCATTACTGTGTGATTACACAATTGATCAAAGTATGGGGCTTCTATACTTCCACACAAAAAGTACTAGACAAAGCAATCATGGTACAATCAAACTCACTGATATCAACCCTCTTTTGTACTATCAGCAAAGAGAAGGAGAGCAGCTTCACCTTGAAAGCCATATCTATTTCGAACCTAAAATTGTCAAGGGGAAAAGTCAACCTAAAAGTAGCACAATAAAACTCCCAAAGGCAAATAGTTACGGTAAATCTTCGACTCAACGTGATCCTTCTACGCATGACTATGAAGCATTACAGTTTTCATCAGGTACTGCAGCGCTTTTTATTATAGAGGAACACTGTGAGGGTTGGTATCCAATCGGTGAGATCATCAGTACAGGGATAGTTATAATAGCACAAGGTAGCCTGCTGAGCCTCAGTTATGGTTCCTTTTGTTTGTTTATTATCTTTTACTTGTCCGGCGTTGGTAGGGTTCTCTGTGACACTAGGGCGCTGATCAGAAGCGCTCGGCTGGACTGTACATTTGTCATCTCCCAAGATGAATGGGAGTCTCGGAGGGTTGTTGCAATATTCTGGCGCTAGCATTTGGATTTGTGTATAAATAGGTGACTGCACACGGACAGTAGGAACCGTGCAACGTCCTCGCTATAACTTCTTACAATTGAGCTCACCAAACTTACTCAGGATTACCCTCATCTCTTTCCCCTACAATTCCTTGTCTCCCTTCCTCAACTAAATAAACACCAGGATCCCTCACTTTCTATCCTTTGCCAATTCTCAAAATAATACATCAAAGTAGATTGAAGCAGGACGTAAGTGAAGGTCGCCCAGAGCCCAGTACAGCAGCTATGTGATTTTTGTTGCGGTTTGACCATTGTACAATAATTAGGTGGCTACCTAATTAGTCACGTGATTGTAGACCTATACATGTAATTTAGATTTGTAGATGAGATTTTCTCCTTATACAAATTAATCAATCGACTTCATTATAACCAGCTTTTTGGTTACCGTCGCAATTTTCAAGAGGTGCAAGTGGTGTCAGAGATCTGTACGAGGCAGGAACAGCTCGTGAGAGAGCTTCTATGTATTGGAATGGAAGATTTAAAGTTCAGTTGTTAGACTGGATAGGATCACTTATCAATCGTAGGGTAAACTTGGAACAAGAGTCTGTTAACGTAGTGTCTGGAGATGTTTATTTCTCCCACTTTGTACAGAGTGCTATCTACTAATAAAACTAACTAACAGTGATTAAGTGATCTTACTAATAAGGATTAGCGTATTGATGCTCATAATACACTTTAGGCTTAAGGTCAATGCGTGTGCGATTAGGGGATTCAACCTTGCACGATCTTCCTCAGCCATCTCAATTAGAAGCACTAATTTCATCACTATGCGTAGCATGAAGTTCGACAGACTAGGAAGCGTATCAATAAAGGAGCTAGATACAGAGATATTCGTTGGTATTGGTGTGCAAGAGGATGCTTAGATTCGTATTCAATTAATTAACCATTAGAACTTGTGGAAAGTTGAATTGGCTTGATGAAATTCCTGTCAAAATGATAAATTTTTTCCTGGTTAATCTTTGAGGTAGTCTTCATTATTATCTACAATCAACGTTAGGTAGTCTTAGACTCACAAAAAATGTACAGTCGTCCCTCTCTAACTCGATAATAGGTCCCGGTATAAGTGTTGAAAATATTCATTGAAATTCAACCATTTACATTTGCAATACTTACCCCTGCTGCCAAAATGACCTGTAAGGGTAAGTGTTGCAAATATAAAACTCCAAGTTACAATGAGTATTTTCAACACTTATACCGGGACCCACTATCGAGTTAGAGAGGGACGACTGTAAATAAAAAAATAAAAAAATAAAAGAACGCCAAGCAGGCTCACAGGACCAACCTCATGCCTCCCAGGGAGGTGTTTGGCGTGCCTGCATAGCTTAAGGCCACCAGGCTTATTTCGTTGACAAATGGTATCAGCTTATTCTACATAATTTTCGAGAAACTCTACGACTATTGGAGCAGGGAGCTGAAGCAGTCACGAATTTTATAACGTTAGACCGTACTTTAGATTAAGTTACGGTAAATCCAAATCCGTCTTTGGTCAATCTCCTCGAATGACTAAAAATAGTATGATAAAAGAAATTTGAAATATATTGGGTCTGAGAACGAGGTCTGCTGCCTATTAACCATCGATAGAAGGCTCTTGTGCTCTCTGTTTTGTTGAGGGCCTATTTGATTTTATCCGCTGTGTTGTGCATCGAGAGATTCCTAGAGCGGAAGCTATTCCATCGAGTGAGTTGACAGTGAAATATATGTTCCGATGATTTTTCCTGTCATGAGTAGCAAATTTCAGCCTCAGTATGCTTGAAGCGACGGTGGTAGGCTGCAAAGTGCCCATGACCAGAGCTAATAGCAGATAAATGTATGAGGATATGATGACTCTAAACACTTAAGCACTCTTGGCCCGAAAGATAACAATATGATCGCACTAAACTGACGATACAAGAATAATATGATTGGCCCCTCCGGTCAACACGATGTCCCCAACTTCGAGATACCCGATCTCTAGATTTTCACTTTCCACAGTTACTCCTCCGACTCTGGGCTTCTGTCCACATTAGCCTATCTCATAATACGTTGCTAGACTGTTACGTCTGATGTATGCCAAAACACACACCGTCCTTCGGTACCTGACCGAGTCTCGCGTCCGTAACTTGCCTCGCTTCATATCATCTAGTCCTATGTGACACCAATACAGCTGATCTATGACATAAACGTGCCCGTCACGTTTAGCCGTTTAATTATATCCAGTAATCTGCCAAGACTGTGTCGCGGGATTAAGAATAGCTCCCGGGGGGGCTGAGAGATCATACCGATCCCTAACTTAGCATATCTTTTGGAGAGCAGCTCGATATCTTTTTCTTGATAGGGAGCTTGCTCTAGCTGTAGATGCCCCCGCAGGCTGAGTCTCTAGATTACATGCCTGTTTTGCCAAGATATCTGCTTGCTCATTTCCGGTGATTCCTTGAAGACACGGAATCCATCTCACTTGCACGTCTCCTACCTCGGCGGCCAGGGCCTTTTCTCTTCCTGTCCAGGTTTTTCGAAGGGTCTGAAATTCGATAATTGGTGAAGAAGATGAGGGTGTCGGCCAACCTAAGTGGAGACGGATTTCCTTAGAACCGTAACTCACACCAAGTTTTTCAATAACACGTGACCTATGCAACCTAATGATTTCTTTTTTTCTTTTTTTCTTTTGTACAGTCATCCCTCTGTAACTCGATAGTGGGTCCCGGTATAAGTGTTGAAAATATTCAATGTAACTTGGACTTTTATATTTGCAACACTTACTCTTACAGGTCATTTTCCCTGTAGGGATAAGTATTGCAAATGTAAATCGTTGAATTTCAATGAACATCTTCAACACTTATACCGAGACCCATTATCGAGTTCGAGAGGGACGACTGTATGTGTCGCAGAATGACTCAGTTTGACGTTTGGAATACTCATACTCAGATTTCATTTGCAGAAACCACTACGAGTATAACGCCTTACGACATGTATCCTCTCCCGTGAATACCCACCACAGGGAAAAGCGAGAAAAACCCATAATTATCTGAGCATGCTTTCGTCATCCCACGAATACAGTGTCACCGCGAGAGAAGTGGTGTGAGGGTCTTGCTGGATTCGAACCAGTTTTCTCTTGTCTCAAGTGGGGCATGTGTCCAAGCTAGCCAGACTCTACTTGGGAGAACGGCCAGGACAATGTACCACTGCACCATCCGACCCACTCTATACATAAGTTACTAACCTTAGAGGTCGATATCAAAGTTGTACTGGTGCACGTAAGAGCTTACTGAACAAATGCACACGTAAAAAATGTAACTACGTGCGTCTGTACGTAAACTTGTACTCCGCATATTCAGTTATGCATTGTGCACAATTACTTAAGCCAAATAACTATGTACTATGTTATATCACGTGTTCTTGAAAATTTTGGTGTGCTCTAAGGGACGTTGCAACAAATTTTGCAGCCCCGGTATGAGCGTTATCAGTTTGTTCAATTTGTTTCCGGGACTGATTTACGTCGTGTATCCATTAAAACTTCAACTCTCCCGTCCGATCATAGAAGGATCCGAGCTTTTGGACTTGTAGTAGGCCATCAACTTCGTCTCGAGTATTAATTGAGGCATCATTGATGGTGGAAATGATGAGTGGTGGTTTTTTGATTTCATTACCCTGATAGGGAGCTCTTGTGGCCTATGCAGGTGACTATTGCTGTACATATACATAAGGGGAAATCTTCCGGTAAAAACCCCTTGGTTCTGCATGATTAAATTCTTTACATTTTCCTGGTTTTCCCAGGGTCTCCTTCAGGAAGTGCGTTTACACTGGTATGCCCAGTGTAGCTACCATCTCGTCAATTACCTACCTCTTTGGTTCCCTCGTGAGTCTTCTCTCTGCTTTAGTTGCGCCTCAACTTCCCCAGCCAGTCGAAATTGTTCTATCCATCCCTGTTCTAAGATCCATTGTGTGATTCTTTCAATTTCTTCTGGGTTGCTCATCATTGCTTCAAATGACCGATTTTTGGCCTTACACCAGACTTTTGTTCTCCCTTTGGACCATAAGGGGCAGGCCATTATCATGTGTTTGACGTTTTGCGATATGTATCCACATGGGCATCTTGGGTTGTCGACTCCGGGACTTTTCTTGGGTATGTTGAAATAATAAAATTATATTCACTATGATGATAGGAATTATATTTTATGCGTGAGGAGATAATTGTTTGAACGAGTATAATTATAATTGAAGATAGATAAAGTAGTAGTGATGGTTGTGGATAATGAAGGAATGTGGTGGGAACACCAGATTATATACACTTTTGGTGACAGGGTTGGTTAGAAGTGAAAGTGAAGTGAATAAGGAAAATACAAAGGTGGGAAACCCAAACTATCCCACTGACGATCATTCTTAGCGCCTAGCAAGCCCCACAATTTGCACTAGTGGCGCTTAGGCATAAACTAGTTTGTTAGTGTCAAAGCACACTATTGATGCCGATCCTAATATTAACTTTCCAACAGACTATTGATGTCGATCTCAGATCCTTGCTAGATTATTAAAACCTGTACATAGCTATGCATGATCTGAACCTAGATAGAATTCATAAGTCTCATACTTTGCATAAACTTATTCCATAATATTTGTGCATAAGTTTTCACAAATATTACTAGCATAATTAATTTAAATAAATCAATTATTTTGATGCCATAAGTCTTTTCATAGTTTGTCACTTAAATGATTACATTTAACAGGGTACAGATAAGAATTGAAGCCGATATGCTCGCTTCTTATCTGCATGGCTAAATTACTTTGGACCCTTTTGAGGTTTGTTGAGTGGTGGTTGTTAGGTGAGTAAGTCAGGGCTTTTCATACGTAATTATGAAAACGATGATTTTCGGTTCAGTCGCTCACCTGCACGAGTAGTAGAAAAAGGGCTATATTTAATCGCCCATTCGATGACACAAAAGGAGTCAGTTGTGAGACGAGATGCTACCGAGATGACCTGTTGAGAAACACACTTACGGTAGTGTGTTTCAGAGCTATTAATTTTGATACTCAGATCTCCGCAGGTCAGTACTCAGATGTCGGGGAGTTTATGGAGTGTAGTTTCAGCGTTTTGAGGAGAGCATATGTAGAATTGATTTTGGAAAGTTGGAAGGGGGGGTTCTTGACCTTTTGAAGGGACTTATTTTGAAAGTCATTTGTACTACTTTTCGGAAGTCAGAGTAGTTTATCAATCTTATTTATATTCTGACCTGATGTTTAACTGGTGACCTACACAGGGAACCTCCATCTTTCTGCCTCGAAGACTTTGTTGCATGAAATACCTTTTTACTATCTTTTTAGGGAACCTCCGGCTCCTTACTTCAAGTTACTAAGATTATTGATAGAAGCACATATTAATCTGAAAATATACAGAATCATTAAATATCTCTTGATATATATCAAAATACTACGACATACATTGTTTAAGAACAGGCCTGGTGCCTAGCAGCTACGAAAGTAACCTAGTCAAACTGATTGACGAGCTAGTACTTGGGTTCTCGAGACTTACGCTGAAGGATAAAAATCTGTTGTCCACTTCAAAGATAAATAAAATGGATTCAGAAATGGCTGATTATGACAAAGTTGGCCTCTTTAGGGGTACACAACCGGCAAGTCGTTGGCTGGCTAGGCTTGCGTATGAAAGAAGGAGGGTAGGAAGAGGAAGCACCCCAGAAGAATTTTTTGAAGCTGTGGAAATCTTGTTTGAGGACGATGCAGCAGTCTGGCTTGATTCGAGTGTCCGATATAGACGCATGATTGACAACCGAGAAAAAGCTACGAAAGAAGACGTTGAGGAATTTGAGACAGCTTTGAGAGGCGAATTTCCAACAAAAACTCCGACAGTCTTGGATGAAAAGAACTTGCATGAGGACATTGGAAGCTTCGAACAGGGACCCGAGGAATCATTGAGGTCATACTATGGTCGAGCTCAAGAGCTACTTCGAAAAAGTCACGGGAGAGATGCGACCTCAGACGGGAGTTCACCGTTAGCTCCGATAGAGATGGTTGTGCTCTCTGGAATAATAACAGCATTTTTAAGGGGGATCCGGAACGATCAGGTTCGCGCAACGGTACTAATGAGATCCACGACGATTGCCAAAAGCTTACGTTCAGCATTTGAAGCAGCTGAAGATGTTAAGTCAACTATAGAAAAATTAAACGATATCGAGAGAAATAGGGAGGAAAGGAGAGAATTTGAGCTTCTCAAAACCCATTATGTTAAGGAGTGGGGGAGACCGTTAAGTGCCGTTCTAGCTGGACTAGATAAAGACGCAACGAATTCAAAAGGAGGTCCTGATAGACAGACAAAATGGAACCCACAGGCCGAATCAGGGAAGAATGGTGTAACTGCCCAAAATTATTCAAGAAGTCAACAAGCCATCAATCAGCAAAATAGCCAAAAGAATTTATCAATCAAAGCAATGCACAAAAGACTACGGAAAATAGGGGAATAGGTAGGGGCAGTGCCGGAACAATGCCTCCACCACATTTATCAAGGAATCCACTGGTCAATGGCACAAAAATCTATACTCGTGATATGGGTTCGCTTTGCATACGATGTGGTGAATGTGGGCATAAGAGACCAGAATGCCGAGAGCCCCCCTTAGAATGGTGGGAGCAAACAAAGCTGAAAGAATTATTGTGGCCAAAAATGAACTCAAATTCATCCAGAATCTATGGGACCGGGGCAGGATTTCGTTATCGTGATATTGATGACAGTAACTGGCGGAGCAAGACTCATTGCCACACAGAAAAAGAACTGAATGAGACGAGTGGACAAAATATAGAAGAAATTACATATGAACAATTCACAGGTGCGCCAATCATCGACACCGGCAGGAATGTTGGACAAAGCATGAGCGTGATTTTAAGTGTCGAAAAAGAAATCAGAGGGAATAAGTTGCAGGCATCTGAGAAGAAAGTAAGGTTCGATGATTACTCAAATATGGAAAGAATTACTCTAGAATCATTTCTGAATCAAGGGGACTTCCGGAAAAGGGGAAGACCTTTACATATAGATGAATTGCTCAACAAAGAGGAGAGTGAGCCAAAAATCAGAAATAAAAGAGCTAGGCAAAGGGAGCAGAAAGTTCTACGACACTTACGCGAAATCGTTGGTCGACAAGGGAGAGGACCAATAAATTATCAGCAACTTGCGCAAGATATAAAAGTCGAAGTGTCTCTATTAGACCTATTTCAAATGTCTCCGGACCTTTCAAAAGCATTTCGAACTTTATCAACAAGGGTGAATAAAAGAAAGATAAAGTCTTCAACAAAAGAGAAAAACATTTTTAGCGAAAAGGTAAACATCAAAGACATCTATAATGGTTTAGATTCGGAGTCCTTGCTGAGCAAGGCAATTACACCTCTAACAACAATTGAACAAAAAGCCTTCAGAGTGCCGGTCACTGTAAGAGCTAAGAAATTAGGTAAAGTAATGAATGTCACGCTACCAACGAGCTTAGCGCAAGCGGATCAAGGTTCAGACATGATTATCGTCACCATTGGATTTTTGAAGAAAATGGGACTTCCTATTAGGCCCTTATCAGAAAGAGGATTTAAGGATTAACGATGAATGTGGCTGATGGTACTTCAGCAAGATTAACTCACTACTCAGAATTTGAAATTGGGGTTCTTGGAGTTTGGAGGAAGATTGAGGCCTTCGTGAGACCCTTCTCAGCGAGTAACTCAGACGAGGTTCATCTACTATTGGGAATGCCATGGCTTCATGCGGTTGATGCGAAAATTAGAATCAGAGAGTCAATAATCGAAATTGGAGATAACCAGAAAGGAGAAACAGTTGTTAAAATACAAGGTCCAAAATTTGTGGAAAGCGAGTCACATAGGCTGGTCCTATGCCCAAAGAACAAAGGAGATGAAAATATAACTTCTGAAGATAAGGATTCGACTAGTGATGATGCAGATGGATCGTTTTATGGTTCGAGTGAGGAGTCAGAAGGAAGTTGGAGTGACGACGAGAGTGAGCCGAAAAATTGAAACGACCTGAGCAGGTCGTTAAAAGGCAAATATTTGAAAAGGGGGAGAAAAATGATATGATACTCGATAGGAATTCAAAAGTGAAGATATCTATCGAAAACTTATCGCCGCCAACAAAATTTGTTCCAATCTCAATTGGCCACTGGAATGCACCCAGAATAGGAAAGAATCAGGATATCCGCCGGAAACTTTATGCAAATGCTGTTGGTTTACATGAGCCTAAAATATTAATGGAATTGGAGGAATCCTCATATAAGAATATACCTTATGCCTGGGAGTCAGAAACTCGACGAAATTTTGAACCTGACGCGGGTCCGTCACAGTTTATGCCCGGGAGTGGATTAAAGGGTTCAAAAGATCAAGTTCCAGTTTATCCAGAAAAAAGACGGCCAAGGAAGAGACAGTTGTCACAAGCACCACAGGAGCTAATAGATGAGTGGTTTCAAAAGACGGGTGTAAAACTTGGGGAATTATCAAATGCAGAAAAGAACAAGGTGACGAGATTACTACATACATACCAGGACCTTAATTCCACTGAATTAGATAATCTACCATTCACAGACCTCTACGTTCACAGAGTAAGATTAAAAGAGGGAACCCCGCCATTTTCTAGACCGAAACAAAGACGCTGGCCGCCAGGAAAAGAGTTTTGGATGAAAACAATTATTACCGATGGCTTAAGGTGTGGTTTATATGAATCAACGATAAAGGCCAATGGTCATCTATCAGACTGGAACGCGATGGCTCAACTTGTGGACAAGTCTGATGAACCGGGTGAATGGGATGAGCCGAGGCTAACTTTTAATTACCAGAACGTGGTTGAGGACAAGCCAGGTTGTTTTGTTGAATTAATGTCACGTTGTCATGATTACTTGGGACATCCTGATCACAATATGTTCTTTAAAATGGATTTAAAGAATGGATACTGGGCGATTTTAGTTCATCCAGAGGATCGTCACTATTTTGCATTCTCGATGCCAGGAATGGGACAGTTACAACCCACAAGAATGCCACAAGGGTCATGTTCAGCTAGCTTTAGTTTCACTGAGTTAATGTACTTGGTTCTAGGGCAGGTCCCAGGGACGGATGAATTTCCAGGCATGGAGTCAATACTGATACCGAAGGCGGCAGATCTGCTGCCAGATGCAACGTTTTACATCGACGATATTTTCAGTGGGTTCAAGACATTTGAGCAAGGATATAGATTGCTGGAAAATGAGCTATTACCAAGATTGAGTTGGGCAAAGCTGAGACTATCTTTTAAGAAGTTGGAGTTGTTCGTAACAAGCACAGTGGCCCTGGGGGTAACTCATAAGGCTGGAGGAAAACTGGTTACTAAAACGGAACGCTGCGATAAGATTAGAAAGTTTCCAGTGCCAGAAAACGCAACGGATATCCGCAAATTTATCGGCGCAATAGGAATAACAAGGAATTGGGTAAAGAATTTCGCAGAAATAAAACGACCTTTGACGAGATTAACTGGAAACGCGGAATTTGTTTGGGGTGCGAGGGAACAGGCTTCCTTCCAATTATTAAAAGAGAAATGTGCTCATGCGGTAGAAATGCATGGATGGGACTTTTCAAAACCAGTCAAGATGTACAGTGATGCAAGTTTGTATGGTGCTGGATGTGCAATAACGCAAGAACGTATCCAGAATGATGGGAAAGTGATGGAGGTGCCAATAATTTATGACGCCTTTACATTTTCGAAATCTCAATTCAATTATGGGATGTATAAGAAAGAGCTATGCGCGATTGTCGAGTTTTCCAGGAAGTATGAGCATATGCTAAAGAGTATGGAGCGATCAGTTATATTAACGGATCACAAACCGTTAACTTATTTTTTAACTTCATCGATGCTGGATGGTATTTACGCAAGATGGGCATCAGAATTACGGTGCTTAGGGGTTGAGATAAAATGGATACCGGGGAAAAGAAATGAGGTAGCTGACGCCCTTTCCAGAACGATTTTTCCAGACTCCAGTTCTAATACACCACCATTGGAAGAATTTGGGGAGATGATCAGTGAAGTCAATATGGAGCCCCTCTGGGTATGGAAGGATGGGAAAGGCGGCTATGAAGAGTTACTTAAAAAGGTGGCAGGTCCACTAGCAGACCAAATGTTGGAGGAATTATTTGTGAATAAAAATGAAAGGGATAGGGTCTCTGAGAACGCTAATATCAGTCTAAGAAGCAACTTGGGAAGAATACAAATGCAAAAACCCCAGGCGAAGTATTTGAACTCGGAATGGTATGAAGATATATCAAGAGTTTTGGCAGAGGGCAACTTTCCAGATGATTGCAATACCAAAACACAGCGAGCCGCATTGATACGGAAAGCACAAAATTATGAAATTGCAGATTCGGGCGATATTTACATTAAAGTAAGAGGAACAAGCAAGAAGTGTATTGTTGCGGAAGAGGTGGCATCAATACTACGCATGGTACATGATGAAGGAGGTCACTTTTCTCAAGTAATTACTCTACGGAAGCTTAAGAAATTTTACTGGCCGAGGATGGCGGTGGATGTAAGAGACTATATAAAAGGGTGTTTGGTTTGCGCCAAGTTTGGTACAGCAATAAGATCTCAGACAAGTGCCAGAGTTGCAGTGAGCGAGCCCATGGAGTTGTTGGGTATAGATTTTATTGGCCCATTTCCGAAGTTTGAGAAGGTCAGTAAGAGATATATAATAATTGCAGTCGATTACTTCTCTCGATACATATGGGCAGAGGCTGTAGAAAGGAATGATTCTGACACAGTCATTAACTTCCTGGAAAAGACTATATTCGAAAAATTTGGTATACCAGTAGGATTATACATGGACCCTGGACCACATTTTGGAGAAAAGACTCGGAGATTTGCAGAATCGTGTGGGACATTGTGGTGTAACTCACCAGTTGCTGCAAAAAGAGCGGTCGGCATGATAGAGAAAGCCGTGGATATTCTACAAAGAGTACTGAAAAAGGTATCACCTAAACCCCAAGAATGGCCTGAGAGGATTTCAAAAGCAATAAGAGAAATAAACAAACGAGAGATTGCACACTTATCGTATTCACCTTCTGAGATATTATTGGGCTTTAATCCAGTAGGCCCATTTGAAGTAAGTTACCCATTAGAAAAGAGGGAGAGCTTGACTGCAGAAATGAAAACCGATTTGCAAAAGGTGTTGCCTGAAGAAGAGGAGCACGGAAACCAGGTTATTGACTTTATAGCTAAGAGGATACAAATACAGAAGAAGGCTTTAGAGCACTCAGATTGGTATAAAAATAACGCAGCGGAGAGACATAACTTGGGTATTAGAGGGTCAGGAACCTTTTCTCCTGGTGAATTAGTCATGTTATACGATCACCAACAAGCTAGGAAGAAGTTAAGACCAGCGTGGCGGGGCCCTTTTGTGATTGTCGGATTGGGTGGAGATATGGGCAGATCTTATAAGCTGCGACAAATCAATGGAGCTCCCATACCAAGACACTATCATGGAGATTCTTTGAAGACATTTCGACTAAGGGAAGGGTATCTCATAACTGGAGAAGAGGAAGCCCTACCGGTGTTCCAGAGTATTCGGCTCGGGAATGCATCATTTAAGCTCCCGAAAAATTCTCAGCACCAAGAAAGAGAACAGGAAACATGAGCCATGAATTGTAGATTTTAACTTACAATCTTTTCGTAACCTTCAGGAGTCGCGGGGTCGCTCTTACGTTATGCCGGGAGTAGAAAAAGGGCTATATTTAATCGCCCATTCGATGACACAAAAGGAGTCAGTTGTGAGACGAGATGCTACCGAGATGACCTGTTGAGAAACACACTTACGGTAGTGTGTTTCAGAGCTATTAATTTTGATACTCAGATCTCCGCAGGTCGGTACTCAGATGTCGGGGAGTTTATGGAGTGTAGTTTCAGCGTTTTGAGGAGAGCATATGTAGAATTGATTTTGGAAAGTTGGAAGGGGGGGTTCTTGACCTTTTGAAGGGACTTATTTTGAAAGTCATTTGTACTACTTTTCGGAAGTCAGAGTAGTTTATCAATCTTATTTATATTCTGACCTGATGTTTAACTGTAGTAACCGTTACTATGGGCTGATTAGTCATTTAGTGGTAACTTTCGTTTAGCGTTCTGGTACCTAACGTTAAGAATTTCCGGTTTCCAAGCTACGCAGATTGTGATCAGAAGGACGGCTCAGACTCAATACCACTGCACTACCCGACCTATTCTTGTACTAAATTTATACGTCAATGTTCATAATTATGTCCCGTTATTCACTATTGTGATGATGGCGAAAGGCGTATATTTAAAGAAGTTTGAGTTTGGATCAAACCAAAAAGGCTTACTGATTTGAGTAATGAATTTATTCGTCGATACGGTAGATTTTTCAAATCACGTTACAATTTAGTCCAGGCTCAAATAATTTTTGATATGACTATCATACCCTAGGGCAATTTTAGGCCCAATATTGCTGGAAAAGCCTCGAGGGTTGCGGGAGGGGGGTTATGTAAATACATGTTCTACAGGTAGTACTTGTTCGCGGACGCCTATCCATATTCACTAAAATGAGTGTCATTCTTTGCACAGGTATGTTGTTTTTATCAATTTCTTCACCTTCTCATGGGAATACCCGTGTATTGCTTGTCCGCAGATTAACACATGAGACTATGCGAGAATGAGTCTGATAGAAGCTGACCGGGGGAACTTTAATCTTAGCGGGTTACGACCATACAATTCGGTAGGTCAAACCATTCATGTCTTACAGTTTTGACTAAATTCAACATAGCTTCTGGGAAGCTCTTTCTGGTATCTGCTGTCGAACAATACAACATTCCGACTCTCAGGTCAATCGACTATGCATCTCCCCTGACAAAAAATACCTTGCCGCCGCCGGCCACCATACTGTCAAGCTCTATGACATCAAGTCATCAAATCCAAATCCTCTATTGAGTTTTGAAGGGCACAGCGGAAATATTACAGGTGTTGCATTTCATTGCGAGGGGAAATGGATGGTTACTAGCTCAGAAGATGGTTTTGTCAAGATATGGGAAACCAGAAGTGGCGCTGTTCAGCGCAGCTACAACCATGGATTCCCTGTAACTGATGTCGTCATTCACCCTAATCAAGGCGAAATAATTAGCTGCGATAGGGGAGGAAATGTTCGCATATGGGATCTGGCTGAGAACAATTGTCTGCACCAGCTAGTCCCAGAAGAGGATGTCCCTGTAGCCAGTGTTAGTGTCGCAACTGATGGCTCACTGCTCTGCGCAGGAACTAATTCGGTTTTACTACCTACCCCAATTATTGTCTCTCACTAACAGTATTTTAAGGGAAAGGTGTACGTCTGGCAACTAATATTGTACAACGAAAGTACTACCATCGTTCCAGTCACCCAATTCAGTGCTCACGGTAACTACATAACACGCATTCTTCTTTCTCCAGATGTCAAGCATTTAGCAACATGCTCCGCAGATCACACAGCAAAGATATGGGAAGTTAAAGACCTTCAAGCCATGTCTCCCAATTTAGATCAGTCATCAACAGAGTCCACAAATTCAAAACCATTCAGGCTTGAGAGTACTCTGACTGGACATCAGCGCTGGGTGTGGGACTGTGCTTTTAGTGCGGACTCAGCGTACCTAGTGACTGCCTGCTCAGACCACTACGCCAGGTTATGGGAGCTACACAGCGAACAGATAATACGTCAATACAACGGACATCATCGAGGACTAGTCTGTATTGCCCTAAATGATTATTCCGAGGCCCGTTAGATGGTGATAAAACAAATTTACTGGCGTAATATTGGATCAGAGCAAGAAATGGGAATAGCGTGGCGTTTTGGTTCAGTCAGCAGATATTCTCGTAACATATAATTTTTTCAAGTTGTTAAGTTTACATGGCAGGTCGGATCTGCTACTAAAACTCGATGGCTTCTGCTGTAAATAAACTTCTAATCACACTTTTTTGTGTAAGATATCTTCAATTCCGTCTCCCGCAAAATCCCAAGAGCTTATCTATAAAAAGTCGATGAGATATGACGATCCGGATCTCTAATACCAGTCATAATCATTCTAAAAGGGCAATCACGCTTCAATAGATCGTCACCCAGCAATGTAAGATAAAATCCCAGTTCTTACCGGCTGTTCACCGGAGATTGGATCATTAAAGCCTTTCGAACTAAAAATGGCTGAATTGCGTCTTTTAACCTCTTATTCATACTAAAATCCTTCTTATACGTCAAGATTAGAGAGCCAACATTATATGTACAATGAGTAAGGCCCACAAAAACTCAAAAACTTGTCGGCAAGAGCTAAAAACGTTGAGGATTCCACTCGCAACTCTGCGAACACAGCTCACAAATTTCTACAATGTTTTCAGAAGGAATTTAAGAATCCCAAAATTCACATTACTATTTTTTGACGAGTAGCTTAAAATATTTAGAAAAGATATGTCTAAAAAAATTCAGAGATATTGACATAGACTATTATTTTATAATTTTCGAGGTTCAAGAACCCAGGAAAATACATAATCTTGGCTTTCCCTGCGATAAGCTAAATTTTCCGAAAAAAATCAGTTTATACCCTTGAGTTACACATTTTATGTAACGTTTTTCTCACGAAGAAAATTATGCAAGTGATCTTGATGAAGTCTCATTATGAAGCACAAAAAGGTAAGCTCAACTTTATACTTGGAATGAAAAAGACTAATCTAAAATTTTTCAATAATGCGTATATATTACGATAATAATTTCCTCAAATCATTTTCCAAAAACTTTAGCAGCCCCTCAAGGATCCCAGATTATGTCAAATGACGGTATGTCGGCTTCACGACATTCCTTGTCAGAAATAAAACTATTTTCTATCTTAAGCAGAAATTTCTAAAAGAAAGACCTTTTTTTCGAAAAATTAAAACTGCATATACAACCTTAAGACTACAACATGAATGACTCTGGTATGGTACATGGAACGATGACTCAACATGACATGAAGGGCGATCACACCCGAATATCATTTGAAGACATAACTCGAAGTCATGCGCCTCACAGCCACCTCTACTCTCAACAGTTTACGTCTGCCGCAGGAACGCATTTCAGCCACCCATGAACATCCAATGTCCCTTCGTCATCATCAGATACATGACCAGACGAGAAATGTGACGTTAGGGTCTTACTGGATTCGAGCCAGCTTTCTCATGTCTCAGGTGGCGCATGTGCCTCGGCTACCTAGAATCTACTTTGGAGAACGATCCGGATGGTGTACCATTCCATCATCCGACCCTATCCCTATGATTATCTGAATGTGCGTTTGTCAACCTGCGAATCTAATATCACCATAAGAGAAGAGTCATACGCGTCGTGCAGGACGCGAATAAATTTTCTTCTGTCTCAAGTGTAGCATCTGTCCAAGCTACCCAAACTCCACTTGATAGAACGGCCTCGATAGTGTACCATAACACCATCCTAACCTTTGTAATGAAGATATTCATATTATAAATATGTAGACTCATCAAACAAGTAAATACTGTCCACGTACTCGCCCCGGGACTATTATGTTGGCGCCTATATAAATATTGACTACACCCTTGCATTAGGGACTTTACTATTTACAACTTTTTGTTTAATTCAATTCACTTAAATTTACTTCAACTATTCCTACAATCTAGCTCCAACTTTTTCTATTATATTCCATTCTATTTCATTAATCAAACAATCTTTATGGTGCACTAACCTATGTATTACCATACAAGTTCACCCTTGAGTATTGACTATAACTTAACCATAATTCAATGCCATAGACGATGCAAGGAGAGGAATGAGTCAATTGATGGTCAATTTCTCATTTCAAAGTGCACAAATTGTACGGCTCGCCCCCAATGCCAAAACAGGATTTTTGCAACACGAAATCTTACAGAGCACCGAATTATTCGAGAACGAGGACACCATGATTTTGATTTTGTGGCTGCCAGGATGAAACTAAAAGGTAGAATTGGTGAAAAGGCTGCTGTCCTGGAAGCAGCTATACAGGACCTACGAGTAGGAACCTAAATCGACAAAAATCTCAAAGGGGAATTAAAATCCTCTGAATTTACCAAGTGAGGGTT
Organism: Podosphaera xanthii; assembly: GCA_028751805.1. NCBI lineage: Eukaryota > Fungi > Ascomycota > Leotiomycetes > Helotiales > Erysiphaceae > Podosphaera > Podosphaera xanthii. The sequence continues at coordinate 12,094,429 of JAPWIX010000001.1, forward strand.
GATAAGGTTGGACCTGGCATGGACATCATTTTGCCATCAGCATGTGAAGCAAAAATGCAAATAGGGATGGTAAAAAAGCCATGGACTACGCAGAGAGACGGAGACTTGATAAATAAAAGTTATCTTAGATTTAACAGTGGTATCATCTTCAGAAAAACATACTGACGATCAAGTGAGATTAAATATACTAGTAAAGTCTCCATGCGGCTGAGATATTCCCCTCGTCATCAGATGAGGCCGATGAGTGCTACCTTGTGCAGTTGTCTAGCCTTAAATTTTTTGATATCTACCGGGCTCTATGTACAAGCAGGACCTTAGAACCCTATCTTCAGTGGACACCTTAGGATCCTGTGGCTTGGGGGGGGGCAGAGTGATTGAATTTTATGCAGTATCACAACATTGGCATCCGCAGTCAAGTCACCTGTCTAGAGATTGAGATCAAACTAAGACATGACCCAGCAATTATCATCCGAGTACGAAAGTATAGTGTTGGGCATTCGCCTGAGTTTCTTTCAAAGTAACACTACTATCGTAGTATCAGTATCTTCTCATTGCCTCAGTAAATTGAATCATCAAAATATTGAAGGTATGGTCCACGTACCGGAAACCTCAGACGTCTCCGGAGTGACAAGAAATTTTGAAGTCAGCGACGCCAATTTTCAAGACGTTGCAGGATTTTTCATGATATTTTGAACCACAGACAGAGTCAGGGCCTTGGATGGCGTGCTGGATATGAACAAATTTACAATAGACTTGTTATAAATACATGAAGATGCACTCAGAGTATCTTGCATGATACCAGCGGTAAAGAATGCAAGATCAGACTATCGAAGAAATTACGAATGTCGTTTTAAGTGACTGGAAGATAAGAACTTAGAAGTCCCAACTTTAGCGGTGGAATCACGCAAGAGTTTTCAAGAAGCATTCAACGTAGCAAAGCTAGAATACTGGAGGAAGCAGGTGGTGGCTGCAACAATAGGCACTATTGTAATCAAGCTGAGGGAATGAGTCAAACCTCGACCGGCAGCTGAACCCCCTTCAGTTTAGATCGACAAAACCTTGTAGCTCTCAAATCCACGAGAACGGAACTCTACGTTCAGAGGAATTCTATTATCAAGAATCAACGCCTCTAATGACCACCTACCATGTATGAATGAACAAGAAGATCACATACTTTGGGAAATATTATCACCATTCGAAGTAGCGGTGGCAGCAATCAAAACATGACACACAGCACAAGCAGTTGATGAAATTTAAGTACGATTACTCAAAGCCTGCCGGTCTCACATAATGACTCTCATCAAAGTTCTTCGCTAGGTATGTTTAAAGCATCGCCATTTCCTAACTAATTCTAGGGTGGGTGAAATCGTCTCACTCCCTACACTAGGCTGGTAACTATCATTACCGAGGGGCTGGCGTTCTATAAAGCTGTTTTCTAGTTTAAGCAAGCGTCTCAAACGACTTGTAGGAAGATGAATGGCGGGCTTAGCGATTAGCAATCAACTACTCGCCCTACAACTCTTTGGTCCCTTAGTTGAGCTATCAGTAATCGACCTCGTTTCTTGCGTCATCCACGACGCAAGAGCAACCATGAGACGTGGTAAATATATGGCCATGGTCACTTTGGGCGAACAGGTTACGATTAAAGCGATAATTTACAGTCGTCTACTTAACTGTTTGTGAGAACAGGGTTGATATTATTCGCTTTGCCGATAAACTTAAGCATTCCACAAACAGCGGGAGGTCCAGGTACAAGTCAAATGTAATATATTAAAGCAAAAGAAAATTAAATGTGAAGTTTCTCGATGATCACCGCAGACCTCGTTGCTGTTTATGCCCTTAATAAGCATATTTTTTTTGAATGCGGCTTAAATGGGCGACTCGATGTTGTCGAATATTTGGTTGTAAGCAGAATCAGAACTAGACCAGTCGAAGCGGTATACGCAGCCCAGAAGGACGTGGACAGAACATCACAGCGGACCATAACGCATCAAGCGAACTCCGATTATTTAAAGTCAGAGTTTTGTGCGATGCAAGGTGGGCCTATAAAGAAAGCTATCAGCATGGTTTTAACCATTACGATAACGGGTCAAGGAATTAAGCCGACACACTTAATTTGAAAGCCAGGAACTAAGTCAGACACCCAACTCAACGACAAGCAGCATGTGCAAGTATGATCTTGGAGGGCAAACCTGTAAGCCCAATTTCTGCGACAAATTAATTGTTTGCAACGCGGCGCGGCGGCAGGTCAATTAATTCACGCAATACAGATATGTGTTTGGGGTACGGCATTGTACGGAGTAGAGGTCTATTAGATTGAATTTACTCGTAAGAATTCTCAGTGAGAAAAAGAATCGAGAAATGCTGTAGGCTGGCACACATTACTTGTTGATCAATTAAAAACTTAAAGTGTCAGGAATAGGCCATGATTCATTGCGGCACTGATATTAGGTAATATCAGGTGATATTATGTGTCAGGATTAGCGCATACTTGATGCTGTCACGTGAATAATAATCGATTCACGTGTTGTCGCTAATCGAGGTCTAGCCTTCTAGAATCTTCTGTACTTCCGTCTGAACACTAGGGATTTTGGGTTAGGGTTCTATAGGTTTCCATACTATTCTCTCTCTTGTAATGGTTGATGGGCTTCTACAGCATTCTTTAATATTCTACGTATTTCTAAGATGGCCTGGTTGTCGGCCAGATGGCCCTTGTAGAGATGGAGTTAGGCTTGTATATAAATAGTGGCTTTCCCTCTGTTTCTAGACGTTCTGCAGACCTGAGTCTTGTTATCTACCGTTGTTAAATATAATCTTGTCTTGATTCACAGTCATTGTCATTGTCTAGATTCATAGTTATTGTTATTGTCTTGTCCACCGAGTTCATAGTCCTCGCCCGTAGTCCACAGCCGCAGTCTACGCCTACAGTCCATAGCTTACAGTTCACGTCCAAGGGTTCTTTGATCACACCTAGCCACGCCTCTTACATAAAGTGATCCGGGCAGTTTCATCGGTTGAATAAATAACACTGAATACAGCGCTCAACTGCATAACTGGAATCTGTCCGGCAGAAATTTTCTCACATTAGAAGCAAATAAAGGATGCAGCCCGTCTATGTAAACTGAATGTCAGGCAACCTCTTGCATTTTAATCAGATGAAGACTCAGATGATCCAATTAAACGACTAGGATTGATAGCCAGACACAAGTAGCGCGACCTTCAAAGATCTTAGCGATACCTTACGTGGCCAAAAATTAGCGTGCCACAAGTCTTAGCGATCAAGGGCTCTGAGGAACACTCTTTTCTCAAATAGCTCGCCGTTCATCCCACTCCTAATCTAATTTAAAGAAGAGGATGAAGCATTACGATTTCAGAGCAGGCTAATAATGCTGTCGTCATGGTTTATATATAAATTCCCTGACGGATTGTCATCTGAATCTGGGCAGTCCGTGTCGTGACTCCTTGTAGTTGGATCTTGATGGTTTAGCTTGGGCTTGATCTTGGTGAACAATCTCTTGAAATACTGAATACCTGGAACTCTGGGACACTGACGATACCAGATAATGTCACGTAAGCTTGTGTAACAAATGACAAGTGTAGATGTGGATAACCTGACATCTTGAATCCTGACTAGACTAGATGCGTAGAATAAGTATAAGACTGAAGGCTGGAGAGCTTTCAACTAGAAGGCCTAACCACTATTTATACATGAGTCCACCTAGTACATTCCCTAGTACTGGTTACTAGAACCCCATCCCATCGAACGCCAGCAAATATTGTAGAACACCCAAAATACCGTCGATTGAAATAGAATTCCATAGAACTATGCAATGCCTGGAGTTCAATCGTTGTTAATAACGATCAACAGGAAAAGTCCAACAATAATAACAATATTAAGTAATTAGTGACGATCGGCAAAATAATTTATCAACGTCATTGAAGCCATTGATGAAGATCGACAAAATGCATGAAAACTCACGCCAATTAATTAAAGACAATATGTGAATAAAATTTTTGCAAAAGAGCTAAATGGATTCAAGCCGAAACGACTAGCTTCAGCGGGCCGTTCCGTGACAGTCCGCTTGAGATCATCTAATCTATAAAGGGCGTCAACTAGCAAGAAGTAGATCCAACTCACCACCAGGTGCCAGGATATACGATGTGGAAATCATAGGCGCTTATAAAGTAAGTGAAGAAGCGGCGGAGTTAATAGAAGACGTACCAACCAAAACGCTTCTCAACCTCCAAACAGCAGGATCCGCACTTTGCCATTGAAGATTCAGCTCCTAGCAAGCTGCTGTCGGCTTCTTTGTCAGTATGTGCTGACATCATTGCCAAGTAGAGACGCTATGGGTATCCGGGCACAGCACAATACCTGTCAATGAAGAAGCCGACAAGTTGGTAAGATCAAGTTTGGAAGTAATAGCTTGAACACAAACGATATTTTCAAATATCAGAGAATATAAACCGGCTTTTGCAGGAATGATTTTCCTGATAAAATCGCGTGGCCTAGAGCTGGTCGAAAACTGGCGGCAGAGGCACCGTATAAGAAGCTAAGAAGACTTTGGCCTTCGCATACGACAGAAACGACCTAGAAAGTGTGGCAAATCAAGATGGGCAAATCATCGATTGGTGCTAACCCGAATTATCCATGGGACATTTACTGACTATTACCGACGATTTTCTCATTAGAATAAAAATTTTATCTATATCTGCGGTCGCGAGAAAGGCCCTAATATCCTGCAGAGTTTTGGCCTACTATACAACCCTAGGATAATTGCGGGAATAAAGATCCGCTTCGGACTAAAGCGATTATTAGAGAGAAGAGCTGGTCAGCGTTTTTGCAGAACTGAACAGCTATAATGTATCACAACCCAGCAGGTATTGATAAGTTTTGCTGGTTACTTTACAGAGATATTTACTACAGCACAGATCAATACCTATTTCTGCATATTGAGGAAAGGTAGACATGGTGCTGGGTGTCATGGCTGTGAAATATGCTTTCCTGTTATACTTTGTATCCTCGATTTCTCCAGCTTGATAGAAACTGGTTTTGTAGGCAAAACTGAGTTCCCAGGGATTATGCACCTGTATCACGCCTCCTGGATGCAGAACTTAAGTATGATACCTCAAGCATACAAATTGACTACAATCTATTACATTAACATTTAGAAGATTCCTTATCTATATTATAGTCATAATGGAATGTTACATATTGAAGTTTACTCATCAGTTTAACATTTTATAATTAGTCGTTTCGAACAGTATTATAGTCGGAAATAATAGGCCGTCGTCCTTGATGATTACTTACCTAGGAGGCAAATTAAATCCAGGCCTTCGGGACATTATTGCCGTAATGGTGCAAGCAGAAAGCGAAAGCAAGCAGAGATAGAGCTTAGCTTAAGAGTTTCAAGGGAGAATCAATTTTTGTGCCAAAGCCAAGGCAGGTACTAAAGATGCTGCCTTATTCACCTCTAGTATTGAGAATATTGCTCCAATTGTTATAGTATTGGCGATTGACAATGTTCAATGTATTAAATTGGCTGTTAGACCACATTCTCAACAATAAGAACGATAGCAATAGCTCCACCTAGGGCGCCTATACTGGCCGAGAAACCGAACTGCATCCATTCCAGTAAGTCGCTGAAGAACGACTTCACGAGAGTCAAAGTAGCCCGAACGGCGGGCAAGCTACCCACTCTGTCCATTGTTCCAACACTCCGAAGGCACTTTCCACAGGCAAAGGCTTCGACGCAAAAGTTTTCAAAAGAAAATCGAAAGCTCTTTTTTCGATAGGGTCAAGAACATGATGTTGAAATTAGTTCTACTTATTGGTAAGGTATGCTAGGAATGTTAACGGTTGAGCCGTCATAGCTCGGTTAACACTCTGCGCTATACCTATTGTATGTCCTAATATACGCTAGTCCGTATTGTCACACAATTACCAATTAGTTTATTAGATAGTTTTTGTATATAGAAAAGGTGCTGTAGTCAGTCATCAACAACTCCCACTTGATCCCTTCTACAGCCTCCAATTGTCCCATAAGTCTGATCACTTGTGAACACAAGCATAACAAGCTTTAAGAACATTCCATTGAAGCGCATACCATTCTAACTAGAAGAGCAGGACAGGGCGCAGGGCGTTTTAGTCTGGACATGATATTTCCTTGCTTTTATATCATTTTTCTATTTTTACAGATTCTTTGGCTATCAAAGCCATGCATACAAGTAGTGAGTCCGTATGGATCACATATCTGTACCACGCCTCCTATGTGTAGGGCATGAGCCTAACACGACTAGCATTCAAATCATATCATCTCGGTTGGAGGATAACTTATTCTCTGGCTGCATAGGAGGCACATATTCGATATTATGACGTTAGCTTGATAAAAATATACAGTGTGACTGTGTTAGTACATGTGCCAGAGCAGTATTCCTAGTTGTACTGGTGAAAAATGGGAGAGGACGTTAGACGAGCTAGAATTTCTTGCGTTCAAAATCACTGGAATCTTATCATTGAATTGACGTGCTTTCATTCACCTCGACGGCACATATAAAGCAGTAATTAATTAACAACTGGCTGGCAAAGTCGAACTCTTCATCCTCGTGCGGTGCCGGCTGTAAACGCTGAGTATGTTCGCATATCTGGAATAGCCAAGAAGAATCGCAACTGATTCGAAGCTGGAGGCCGGCAACGTACTCTCGGTCGATGGCTCCTCAGCCTGTCAATAGTTCTCTTCGACAAGACCCGGACCCAACCAACCCTAAGTCTCCCACGCCCAGATATCTATTCAACTGGAGCCCCATTCCTCAGGAAATCACCCGGAAACCCCATCATCATCGTCTACCTGAATAAACACCTACATACATGCTCGCAATGCTATGGACACCCGACGGAGGATTTAAGTCGTGGAGAACAAATCTAGGAAGGGAGACATGACGTACTGTTCACTTTGGGGAAGTGATCTGGAGGAATATCTACTAGAAAAGGATGGACGGGTATTGAGATGCTGGAGAAGAAGGAAAGGGGTTTCGAGGGGGAATCATGAGGAATTTTGACTGCGATGCGTTGTGCATGTGCTTGAGCAACGTTTGGAAAAGTGCCGCCGACACTCTAAATTCCGGCACAAATCAGATGTTTCTAAATCGCCCTGTGCTCTAGACTGCTGGCGCTCCTCCAGCTGGCAAAGTACATTCGTGGAATGGCGCCATCCCAGTCGATCGGTTTTTCGTTTCAGGGGTTTCCGGTCGAAGGGTCACACCTGGATCAACTGTTGGGGAGGGCAGTTGGTAATTGAGAAACTATGGGATCAGTGACCTGTGACAAATGGCCGAAAGATGGAATTGATTCGGGGGAATCTCATGGGATATGGGTGAGCAAGGAAAATCTACTTAGTTGGAATCTTCCGGGAGACTGACGCGTCGGGTAGCCGTAGACAGGCTGAGCTAACTGGTGCATGATTTTGGGGTTGTGTGCTGTACGGAGGCACGGCGCAAAGGAATTTTAAAAAAAATTAATTGATAACCATCGTTTGTATATTATTTTTATTTTAATTTTTTCCAGTTAACTTGAACTGGCGATTTGGAGGCTTATGCAAGTTTTTTTTCGATAGATACGTGTATACTTGGGGATGACACAGTTTATTGACGGTTGGGACAATCATCCTCCGATATCATTGACAAATAACAGTTCGAGAATACATTATGCGGCATCAAATTGTGATGGGCTATCACCAAATAATAGAAACAAAATAAGCTGGCCATAATACAGTCTATATTCTAACTATGTAAGAAAGAGTTTCTAGTTAGGCTGAAGAGTACAGTCGTCTTTCTCCAACTCGATAGTGGGTCCCGGTATAAGTGTTGAAAATATTCATTGTAACTTGTACTTTTATACTTGCAACACTTACCCTTACAGGTCATTTTGCATGCAGGGGTAAGTATTGCAAATGTAAATGGTTTAATTTCAATGAATATTTTCAACACTTATACCGGGACCCACTATCGAGTTAGAGAGGGACGACTGTAGATATAAATGCAACCCTATTTTCGGGATGATCCCTATCCGTCGGATAGGAGATCATTAACATTTCTAAATTTACGTATGCTAATCGGCGATTCATATCCGCCGGATCGGCGGTCACTTACAATCCCGAAAGTATTCATCGGCGATTCATTTCTATCGGATCGGCGATTATTCATCTTCCGATTAACGTTCATTCGTACTAGCGAAAACATGCATCGGCGATTTATACGCAGGTTCATGTGCATGACACAGCTTGTAACAAATTTCTTCTGAAAATACACACCATGGGGAATAGCATGAATAGCACGCCTTGAATTAAATAAAATTTTCGATGTCGCAGCCGGAGTACTATGGCACCATGACTATATGTAGGCCAAGGGACTTGCTCAGCACGAACTGGATTTCCCATATCTCGGATGTGTCTCATGTCCCAGCTACACTGCCCAAATTATGTACCACTGCACCATCTAGCCCCAAGCACGACTCATCAGGTAAGTTGTTATCAAGCGCGCAGCTTATCGAGAAGAAAAATTACAATCGTAAATTAGATTCGAATGCGAGATACAAGTACATTTACAGGGAGAGTTCCAGAGGTTTTGCAATAGGTAAAGTGTTGGAATGGATTTAAGGCTGGAATTAAAATAATTCAACTGTTTATTTTGTCTCTAAAGCTCTTACTGTAATCCTATCTAGACTATTCTACGATACAGTGAGGAGCCGTAACGATGAGGAAGTTTCTCTGTAGTAGAAGTGACTTGTCGAAGGTAGGCCCCCAAGGCGCAACAAACTTATATTTAACATAGAAATAGACACTAAGTCCAAAGGCAGTCCGATTTTCATGTGTCCGTACTTTAGCAACGACAACTTCAGAGGGAGCTTATCCAAAACTGTCAGCCATTGAGTCACGTACTCCTCCATACGCGAAACTCCAGGAGAGATTACGTGGAGTACGTAGGCTGTTGGGAGATTCGAAAAAACTTACTTTGGCGGAGAAAATACTTTATTCGCACTTGGACAATGCTGAAGAATCGCTGCTTTCCAATACCAACAATGGGCTTAATATCAGAGGTAATGCTATCCTCAAGCTTAAACCTGATAGAGTCGCAATGCAAGATGCCTCAGCACAGATGGCCTTACTACAATTCATGACCTGCAATCTTCCTTCCACTGCTGTTCCGGCGAGTATACATTGTGACCATTTAATTGTTGCGGACAAGGGTGGGGAAACTGATCTACCCAACTCAATTGACGGCAATAGAGAGGTCTTTGATTTTTTAGAATCTGCGGCAAAGAAATACGGAATTGAATTTTGGCCCCCTGGAGCAGGTATCATCCATCAAACAGTATTAGAAAATTATGCAGCTCCAGGCTTGATGATCCTTGGAACTGATAGTCATACACCAAATGCCGGTGGATTAGGGGCTATCGCGATTGGTGTTGGTGGCGCCGATGCAGTGGATGCATTAGTTGATGCGCCATGGGAGCTAAAAGCACCAAAAGTCCTTGGAGTGAGACTTGAAGGTCAACTAAATGGCTGGGCATCTCCAAAAGATGTGATTCTTCGTCTGGCTGGAATCTTAGGCGTACGAGGTGGAACAGGCTATATAATTGAGTACTTTGGACCAGGAGTGGATACATTGAGCTCGACCGGAATGGCTACCATTACTAACATGGGAGCCGAGGTTGGCGCAACTACATCCATCTTTCCCTTTTCAACTCGACACTACAAATATCTGGAATCTACTCATCGATTATCAATAGCGAAAAAAGCTCTTGAAATATCTGAAACTCAACTTGAATACAATCTCCTTGCGGCCGACAAGGATGCTCAATACGATGAGCTCATTACATTGGATTTATCCACACTCGAGCCACATATAAATGGACCAAATACTCCAGATCTTTCAACCCCATTATCGATGTTCCGCAGCACTTTGAAAGAGAAGAATTGGCCCGAAAAAATTTCTGCAAGCCTGATAGGCAGCTGTACTAATAGTTCTTACCAAGACATGACCCGCGCAGAAAATCTTATTCGGCAGGCTACAGCAGTTGGTCTTAAACCAGTAACTGAACTCTTTATCACACCCGGGAGCGAGCAGATTAGAGCGACCCTCGAGCAAAACTCTATCCTTTCTACCTTTGAAAAGGCTGGTGGAATCGTCTTGGCTAATGCATGTGGAGTAAGTACCTTCGTTTGCACTTAATTTGCTACCAACTAAATATTAAGTAGCCATGTATTGGGCAATGGTCCCGTAAGGATACGAATCATGGAGATTCTAACGCAATCTTCACTTCTTACAATCGCAATTTCCGTGGTCGTAATGATGGAAACCCTGAGACCATGAACTTTCTTGCCTCACCAGAGCTGGTAACTGCAATGTCATATACTGGAACTACGGACTTTAATCCAATCACTGACGCCCTCGTCACCCCTACAGGACAAAAATTCCGCTTCAGCCCACCCGAAGGATCTGAACTTCCTGCCTCTGGCTTTGAGACTGGAAATCCTGCCCTTCAGGCCTCATTTTCTTGTCCTTCGCCAGAAACGCAAGTTATAATCTCACCGACTTCAGATCGCCTCTCTCTGCTTCAGCCTTTTGATCCTTTCCCTGAATCCGATCTGAAGGGAATGCGTGTTTTGTATAAAGTTGCCGGCAAATGCACGACTGACACCATATCTGCCGCTGGTCCCTGGCTAAAATACAAAGGCCACCTGCCCAACATCTCAGCAAATACTCTTATTAGCGCTATCAATGCTGCTACGGGAGAAACCAATACTGCCTACGATATTGATGGCAGCGCATCTGGAATTCCGGAGCTAGCACAAAAATGGAAAGCCAAAAAAATCCCCTGGCTCGTTGTTGCAGAGCACAATTATGGTGAAGGCTCTGCGCGTGAACATGCTGCCCTTCAACCTCGCTATCTTGGTGGTCGTATCATCCTCGCTAAATCATTTGCACGAATTCATGAGACCAACCTCAAGAAGCAGGGTATAGTGCCATTAACATTTGTTGATCCAAATGATTATGACCGCATTGATGCTTGTGATGAAGTAAGCACAGTCGGCTTGTATGATCTGCTCAAAAGCGGTGGGAGTGTGGGTCAACAAATTAAGCTTAGAGTCAAAAAGGCCTCTACCAAAGAAATTTTCGATATCAAAACAGCACATACTCTTAGCAGAGATCAGTGTAAATTCATTCTGGCTGGCAGTGCTTTAAATTTACTGTCAAAAATCAAAAGATAGCTTTCGTATCACTTTCTTTTATCTGAAGAATGGTCAGGTCTATATGGTTGTTGTATATTCGTCTTGGCATAAAACCTTTTAAAATTTTTGAGTCAGTCATGTATGCTTGGTGCGATTGATTAGAACAAGAAGTCTTATTCGGCATGGAAATTTGAAGTCACATGTCGTATTAAGCTCAGAATAGATCTCTACAATAGGATGAGTAAGCTTGTTAAGTCGAGAATTAGCTATCCCCATGGTATGAAGAGGCATGTTTTCAAAGCTCAAGCCTATTTTTACGTATCTTTGACTGAGATTCTTCGGTTGAAATTTCAATGAACTCAGATTATGTGTACATGTACTCTGAAGATATTTAACGTTAAAACATGAACTCGTCGATTTCCGAAAGCGACTCATGGGAAAAATTTATGCAGTCCGAGCACGACTTGGTGTTGTATTCTCCTAGAATAGTTAATTTCGATATTGACTCGAAAACAGAGTTACAACTGTGAGTCAATCCTTTTACACAATAATTCTAAAGAATTTCTTATAGATTTGATTCGATTCACTCCGAGAATTGAAGAAGAAAGTTTACATTGTTATATTGACATTTTAAAATATTGGGTCAGTCCAACGAGGAAGATTTCTGCTCTTCCGCAAGTTAGCGCCTAGCCAGTCTTTTTCTGCGCCCTTTTGGCATATATCATAGATTGACTATTTGTGAGCTAGTCAATTATTTTTTTACTAGAAACTACAGAAAAGATGAATTATTTATGTTTAGCAGCAAGGAATTGGCTGCGCCAGCAGCTGACCGGAACTGAACGAAACTGAACAGCAGTGAGAAAATTTCACCTTAAACTGTTGAGCAGTTGATCTAAGTTCGATACTCGTGGAGACGAACAGAAACGAGGGCTATTCTCTTGCATTTATGATGTAAGTCACTCGACTCTCGAGCCTTTCGTGTTGCCTTCTTCTCTCCTTGATCGACCTGTATTGGGATTACTCTGACTTTGCTCTACATTCATCATGGAAAGTGAATCAAATTGTTATGGATCTATGCAGAACGAATGAGATTTTCCATTCCAAAACTGTAGAACACGACGACTCTATTAGAGTTCAGCAAGAGATACATGTATCACCACACTTGAATCGCTCAAATGTGCAGTGCGATTGTAAGAGTTTTATAATTTTCCTTTTTTTGCAGGCAAACCATCACATTATCTTCACTGGCTTTGCATATTTCAAAGAGCCATCAATGGCATGATCAAGGTGCGTTAAAAAGATACATCGGCAGCCAAGAATAATACCATCTAGTAAATAGAAAAGGTATTTTATTGAATTGATATTTCAGAGATAAACTCCCACTTTGGTTATCTCAATACCCACGTGTGATTCGTGCCCACGGCGACGACATAGATCCTGCTGCGACCAGCCTTAGCATTGGTTCCAGATGTAGTAAATTACAACAACGAACTTTGATTTACTCAAACAAGATTGAACTAGAGGAATTACTATTCAATACAGCGGATTTTCTCTCGTGATTCAATAATGCGGTAAAAGTTGCGCGTCCTTTTCAAATCAAGGTGTCATCAGCCTTTAAGCTATGAGAAGTTATTTCAAGATATTAACAATTCAAAAGTCTCTTCAATCTAATTACTCCAAACACATCCCTAAGTGCTGATTTATGAATTCATAGCTTGGGTTAAGAGAATCCAACATTACTTCAAACACAGTTTGACCTCAGTTCCATACTATCCCTGTCCAAAAAGAATCAATCCTTTTATTTGAGATGATTGATACTTTTCTGTGCACTGTCTGGATTATGAGAATGTAAGGCGGCAAAGTCTACCAACTTTGGTATTGAAGAGTATCAGCAGATTTATTGTTAGAAATTAAGGTCCAGTATGTCTAAAGATTCTAATTTCTGAATATGACCATCAAGATCATGATTGGTCTAATCGATGATGTCTCTATTGTGGTCACGTAATAATACATTTAGCTGCGCCCAAAATTTAGAGGCTGGGGATTGTTATGAGTCAGAAATCACGAGGCTGGTTGATACTAGATCACTGGAAGTACCAGATCACCAGGACCATAGAAATATGAATATAAGGATAGGTTCTCTTTGGCATGTATTATTAGTATATCGACTTTATATATATTTATTTATTTTATATTGAGAAGAGAAATCGATTCCCAATACAAACTACCGTCAGTCATATATATTGAATTGTTCCCATAGTTCTTCGAGATCTTTCCTCATAGAATTCACATACAATATCAAACATTTATGGGTTTCAAACCATCAAATTTCGTCCTTTCTCATCCTCAATTGGGGAGCAGTAGAGTATAAAGTGTAGCACAATTTGCTTCTCCATCTAACAGAAGTTGCAATGTCATGAAGCTCTTTTCCTATTTCATACAGATAGGTCAGGCTGTTACCAGTCCCAGTCGAGTGTCTACAATTAGGATGATTTGGCTCCCCTGCTGAACCTTTTCATGCTAATGGCCAAAAATTTGAAGATCGGTGTAGATATTCTGACATATTTTCTATAAACTCTACCAAGCCCAACAGACTTCTTTTCATGGTATTTGCTTAATCCAATCAGATTACAAAGATAAAAGAGATTGTTTTCAGATATTTTTCTTTACATGTGAGTAGGATGTAGATATATATCCTTAGATAAAACTGGTCGGTTCAGACCTTTCCTTATAATGTTGTCAGCACGTTCAATGCCTTCCATCCCTTGATGGTCAGGAAAATAGCGTGGTTGTCGATTGATCTTGTTACTATCAGTTCTGATCTTATGTGGAAAGAAATCGGATGCCTCGGAAATTCGAGTAGAGCCGCTTGGCAATAAGCAAGGAAACAGTTTGCTTTGGGTATTGGTGGAGAAACATTCCTTGAAGCCTTTCAAATTTTATAGGTTTCTGCATCAGTGGTACCAACGCAACTAGCTAGATGGAATAAAGGGCATTTAAGTTTCCCGGGTGTAAGGAAGATAGATAAAAATGACTATGGCAGCACCTTTGTCCTTGGCAATGGATCCATCAGTGTAGATAATAAAGGGGGAAAGAGGAATAGTCTGTAATAGATTCATATGGTCTTTTACTTCAGAGTTATCAAACTTGCTGATAGCACTATTCAAGGAGTTTCTTAGCCATGCTGTGGATCATTTGAGATTTAGAGGCCCCAACTTGGATGTTTCAGGGAACTTTTTGAGTGAGAGCTATTCTCTCGAGCTAGCTACTAGGCCTTTCGTTCACGAACTAACATACTTAAACCTATCGCGTCGAAAGGAGAAACAAGTCTATCTTGCAATTTACTAGATAGTGAGATATATAGGGGATGGTGGATTTGAAGCTTTAGGAGGCGTAATGCATAGAATGCAGCTTGTTTGAAGTATCTTACTCTGATTAGCAGAATAGCTGCTTCAATTTTCTTGGACTTACTGGAACTGCTTTTATAAGTCCTGTGATTCTGATAAGGGCTTGCATTTGTAACTTATCATAACATATGAGTCAGTTTTGCTGTACCGTATTTTTCATATCACGACACTGAGCCGTAGTCTAAAGTTTGAATAATATAGAGGCCTGAGGTACAGATCTAAAAGAGCTCCGTCCGGAAGTTGATTTTCGGGGCGGTCAAGGGTTAAGGCGGGTTGAAAGGTAAAGGTGGTCTTACAAATTCACAAAGAGGTTCGGAATTTATGCAGTAATAATTTCTGGTATACATGTAATGTACTGCATTGTAGTGTACAAATAGTTGTGAGTTAAAATTAGATTTTGTACAGGGTATCAGGGGCAATTAGTTTTACTTGCATGTAGTATTGTAGCCCTAAACATTGTTGCTGAGAAGACCAAATTAGAACTGTTTAGTAACAATATTTAGGTCTGCAATACTACATGCAAGACTAACTGCCCCTGATACCCTATACGTCACTTCTTGGCATTTTTACTTAATGACGTCCAATACTATTAATAAATAAATATAATAATAACTTACAAGTTCTACACCTGCGGTACTGTATGTGGACCTCGAAATGAATTATTATTGGTGTGAATACTGGTATATTTTTATGCGAGAGAGGGATCTAATACAAGTTAACAATACATATAGATATTCACCAAAATGGGAATAAGTTGTGAATACTTGACATTTCATTATTTGCTTAACTTGTACAAGATTTATGATCTAACATGTACAGTAGAACCTGTCTAAGCCGAGAGGGGGTCCCGGTTTAATTATTGTCAAGATTTAGATAATTAGTAAAACTTACTCTTGCAACACTTACCCCTACAAGCAATTTTTGCCCATAGGTAAGTATTGTAAATATCAACGGGTAAATTTCGATGGATCTTCTCAATAATTATATCGAACACACTACTGTTATATCAAGGCTTGACTGAAATGTGTTTCAAAGATCTTGTGCAACTTCTTTTCATGAATCAGTTACATTTCTTGCATGGCGTGAAGATCGCTTGTTAATTGATTTCAAAATTCTGTTACACGTACCGTAGCGTAGAGGTAATGATTGCCGTGAGCTGGTATTAATATTGGACCTTATTCAGTGCAATATACGCTTAGCGACATACAGAATCATTATTAATATGCAACAAGTTCTATCAATAAAATAGTGTAATTAGCATTTGAATAAGTTGATGTTTTAGAGTCAAGCAAGGATTAGCTAACTAGTAGGCTCTATCCCTGTTAATCTGATGAGGATTAGTACTAGTATTACTAGGATTAGATGTACCGGTATGGGAGTTCTTACAGAGTGTCGAATATTCTTTCCGTCGCCGCTTAAAATCCCTGATTAACTTATCTGACACTTCTCTCGTACGGTACTTGTACACCACCCATCCTCCTTTTAATCTACTCAGCCTTGTCAAGTATCCATTCTGTTTGCACGCAGTTCGTTCGTGCCCACTTCTTTTCGCTCTTTACAGAGGAGGAGCTTTTCTTTCTCTACTAGGATCATGATGTTGACAAGAAAATCATTGACCCGAGTGCTATCGTTGACGATATTTTGTTTGTTTGCTTTCCTTTACACTATCACTCCAGCATCGACAGACTTTGAAAAGCAAGTCATCCACGTAAATTTTAATACAACCCAAACCTATCCTCCGGTCGCCGTATCTTCGGGCGTCCCTCTTCCTAGAGACTGTACGCCAAATGGGACTTTTCTACAACAATTAAAATATGATCATGCATTGAACGATAACATTGACTATGCCAAAAGATACATTCGATTTAAACCCCAAGATATCCCACGGAGCTCCATCACCAAGGTTGATCAGAAATTATTCCCATATGGCATGAGTCAGATCAAGATATCTGAGCCGACGCCAGCGAAAATACAATGTCTCGATCCGTTTGAAGTCCCGGTCACAATTCCCGCGCTTCCACGCACTGTCAATGCATCCGGCTTTCTGTTTGGAATTTCAACCACGATTTCTCGACTCCGTGACCCGAAGATCAATCCTATGGCTGAATGGGCCCACTGGCTGACTGACGGGTACGGAAACTCTAATGGTGGTGGCCTTATACTTCGTCTCGTTGATGGGTCGCATGACGAATTATCGGAGATCGAAAATCAGTTGAAATTGATGGGAGTTGATGCAAAAGTATATTCCTCAGACTCACAGCTCGAAATGGCAGAACGATATCTCTCTCTCCTACCTGCTTTATATTCAGATGCGTCTCGTCCGAATCGTCAATGGCTTGTGATGTGTGACGATGATACATTTTTCCCTTCCATGCATCGTCTAACAAAACAATTTTCAACTTATAATGCTTCCGAACCACTCTATATTGGTACACTTTCTGAAGACGTAAATAATATTCAGCGCCACGGATCTCAAGCTTTCGGGGGCGCAGGCGTCTTCTTTACTATTCCTCTGGCTGCTAAAATTTCAGAGTTGTACCCGCAATGTAGCACAAGACAAAAGATCGAGGAGTCCAACACTGGTTGGGGACCCCAAGGCGATATTCTTCTTCGAAAATGTATTTACGAAAATACTGAGGTGCGACTGACAATGCTTCGAGAACTTCACCAACTTGACATAATGGGCGACCCTTCAGGCTTCTATGAATCTGGATTGGCCCCACTAAGTCTTCATCACTTTAAAGGTGGCATGTGGCACAGTGCTAGGCCATACGCAGGTGTCCAGGTCATACACACTTGTGGTGAGGATTGTTTTCTGCAACGTTTCCAAACAGCAGATGATTTTATCATTGCCAACGGTTATAGTATTGCTTTCTACCCCCGTGGTATCGACTTCAATGTTCACCAGATGGAACGTACCTTTGGTTCGGCACCGGAAGACTATTCTTGGAACCTTGACTTCATGCTATCACCCGGCCGTGATAGTTTACTTGGGACCGGTCGTAAGGTTGCATGGGAGCTTAAAGAGGCCACTAGAGAAAACGACGGTAGTGTGCGCCAAATATATGTTCGGAAGAGCGACGATGAAAGGTGGACACAAACTCAGGGTGAATATCGGTATCCTTTAATGGAACGAGATGGGATTCTCGAAATAGTTTGGATTCCCTAGGATTGAACGGATGTAGGCTTCGAGTGGTCGGCTGGTCACGAAGTATGACTAACAAAATTGTATTCATACATGGCGCTTTTAAGCTTACCAATGGAAATTATACCCCTCACCACGTATCAAGGCGAAACCCAGCTTCTGTGGTAAGGCTCACTGTATCTGGGTTCTAGGCTGCTATAATCTCGGGTATAATTATGAGCAAAAATTTTGACAACTGTTTGGCTTGGGATAGCTACGACCCTTCTCTGTGGATGACTTGGCACGGCGTGGTGTGCTTTAGAAGTCTGTCCTTCAAAGAATATCCCATGGATCAAGAAGATGTGCAGGTTTAGTCGGTCTATGGTCGATGAAGCTCCATTTATATCAATCAACATGAATATAGAGAAAAAGACAGCTCCAAAATTATGGTGAGGGAGGTAGTGATTTCTATCACTTATAGGTCGATCCAGTATCAATCCTGACGAAGCAACCTGGAGACGGAAAACAATCTGCATCCTTTCGCCTTTCAGATTCTTCAGGCTTGCTTGCATCGAAAAGTATCTCTGTTGCTGAGCTTAGAGATACGACACACATGTAAAAATTTAAAGACAAAGAATCACTGGAGTTCGCGATTAATGGCTGTACGATTAAATAATAATCTTTGTAAATATTATGACAATGTACGAAACATAGCTACACCAATGGAATATATAGAATTCAGTGAGTAATTGTTATGATTACGATGTAGTGTGGGAAAGCAATGTAGATATCGGTATAAGTACTACAGTAGGACCTGTCCAAAAGTACAGTGGGTCCCGGTAAAAATATTGAAAATATTCAATATAATTTAACAGTTTATATTTGCAATACTTACTCCTAAACGCAGATCGACGAGTATGGATAAGTGTTGCAAATGTAAGTAGCAAAAATTCAGTAAATCTTAACAATAATTAAACCCAAGACATATAATAGGTCTTGACAGGTTCCACTCTAGTCCCAACACTTGTACCGGTGACGTAAAAAGGCTAGAGCACTAAAGACTCTTGGTGTGGCAAGGGTGTCTCTAGAACACAGCTAAACGCGCCTGGGACGACAATTACAGAGTTGTGTATAGAAACCTCAGTAGAACAGAGTCCTGTGAATGTTCATTCAATGGTGAAGTATTAACGACTTTTTTTTACGACCAATGACATATGCACTACTAGTCGCAGTGCGTTACAGGGGCTAACGAGAACAGATGTAGCAGATGATGACCAGCATCCTCGTATATTTTCGTTTTAGAGTTCAACTACTATGTAAACCTCACATCCTACATAGTCTTAGACTGACAAAGGATGTAGATAGGAAAAAAAAAAAACTATGCAAACCAGCTTTGTTGAAGTAGAATAATTGAACACTATAGGACCTTGGGCTTCACATTCTACATATATTAAGCTCTTCTAAGCATTCCAAACAACGTTTATCCACTTGTGAAGTAACCTATCTCAGTTATAATCCACGGATCAGCATTTTCTTCAATCGCTCAGTACCATGATAGTAATCAGAGATAATTTAACAAACCGATAGAGAATTATAACTTGGCTGGTCCAGCTGCAAATGACTATCTTCACATTCTCCTGTCCATATTTAGATCGTTTATTACGCCAGCGAACAAATTGTAGCTCACTACTAGCATCATTCCTGGTGTTTCGGACCCCGCCAGATCAATACTCAGCCTTGCGAGTGTGACTATCACAGCCTCCGAAATAAACTAATAAGTTCAATCATTAAATTCTGGGTCGGATGGTGCAGTGGTACATTGTCCGGGCCGTTCTCCCACGTAGAGTCTGGGTAGCTTAGACATATGCCCCACTCGAGACAGGAGAAAGCTGGTTCGAACCCGGCAAGATCCTCACACCATTTCTCTCGCGGTGACAATGTATTCGTGGGATGACGAAAGCATGCCCAAATGACTACGGAGTTTTCTCGCTTTTCCCTATGGTGGATCCTCACGGAAGAGGGTACATGTCGTAAGGCATGATTCTCGTAGTGCTATCTGCAAATGAAATCCAAGTATGAGTGTTCCAAACGCCAAACTGAGTCATTCTGTGAAACATATATATCTTCCGTAATCATTCGCGTAGTAGTCTCAAGCTGCATACGGAAGATTGATTTTTTTAAAAAAAAAAACGGATACGCGCCCAACACCTCCGCGCTCCACCGTCATCTTCAGCATCTCCCCCAAGTACCCTTTCCGCAACACATCCTACCTTCGTTAACGAAATTGAATGCTTAGCACAAGCTGGCCGACCAGTACCCAATCCGGTCCCTCCCTTTTAAAGGGCTGCTCAGATCGCTACTAAATCTCAGGAACAAAATGCGGAAAATTATTCTCGACAGATCAATGCCTACCTTCCTCAGGATATTCGTCACATTATAAAGCTGCGATAACATCGTGAAAGAGCCTGGCACGTGCGCATTTCTAAATGCACGAGTGTCCTCTACAATATCGAAAGCACACTCACAGTGTGCAAGGATGAAATTGTAAAGGAAGAAGCTGGGATTATTCGAACATATCTACAGCAAGTAATTACACGTCTCGCCGCTTCGGAAAATGCTCCAAAGCCACCAATGGTTACGGTTCAAACAAGATCTACAAGATTCAAAGATATGTGCACCATAAAAGAAAGCAAAAAGAAGATACTAGTGGCCACCCTATCGATATCTATTTTTCCAGGTGGCTCGCAACATCACAAGGCTAATATCGAGCTACCAGAAAATCCCTCAAATATAACAGGTAGCAGTTGAGCGACTGTTGTCCGAAATGGAAATAAGAAGGTGCGTACTTTGACGCCGAAGCTAACTCCACCTAAAGATATGAATCCAAACCCCAAGCTTGCCTTCCAGCCCGTCCTCAACCAAGCAAAAGGGGCCAAGAAAATAAGAGCAATTATAATGAAGGTGACAAGCGACTGTCTATCCTATTACCACTTGAACACGAATGGCGGAAGTTATCCTCCACAGCAATTCGGGAACTGATCGTTAAGCGACTATCAGTGTCACCTTCCTGTATTGGCAAGATCACACCAGTTTGATCAGGCTTTGCTCTAAGTTCGCGTAACTCTGATGCACGAGAAGGTCTTTTGAAAGCGGCGAATAGCCTGTTTTTTTCTGGTGCTAAACTCGAACCAGCATCGGATTAGACTCCGCTATTAGTCCCCACAGTCCCCAAGTCTATTTTATCTTTGGAGGGACGAATAGAAATAACTAATTCAATGCTTGTTGATGAAATAGAGTGAGTGGCTTCAGTACGTCCGGACGCGCTCAAAATTTTTGGCCATAATCATCCGCACGCACCTCACAAAACTTGGATGGCTTACTTCTCAAAAGGCCCTTGCCCTGGATTTAGAGTTTTCAACCAATCAGGGCTAATTTATAAATTCAAGTAGGACCACCCAATAGACTTCTACAAACGCTGTAATGGCTATGATGCACCCAGATTTTGTTTTCGGGCACCTTCCTACGGCAACTGTCGGTCTACCATGTATGAAGGAGAAGTATGTAAGGCCCTTATTAAATGCAGGAATTGTGGAGGACCTCATCGCTCAGATAGTAAAAAATGTCTGGCCCGCCCCAATCGCTTGGGTGCTCTATCCAAGGAACAATTGATGATGTATCGCCGAGCAGGTGAGCGAGAATATACCGCAGCAGATATAGCTAAAGCGACAGAAGATAGAGCAGGGAGAGCGGAATCAATTACTGCCATTCGAAAGGGATCTGAAGCGGTAAATATGATGCCAAAAGTGGTCGACGAGGAAGAGGAAACAATCATTGTTCCTCGATCTGTCTCTGCAAAACCAGAGATTAATCGCACTTCTGAAGAAAAACAGTAGTCATCGGATGAATCTCCTGACGATGACTGCGAAAGATTATGAAGGGCGACCTACAAGATTGTCTACCTCTCCCAAAGTCGCTAAAATTTAGGTCAATCAACGTGGGAAGAGGAGACACTTCGAACCACATTGCGCTCGCTCGAGGATGTGAGCTACAGCTCGATGTGTTGCTTATACAGGAGCCTTGGTGGTCAGGACAAACTAAATCACATCCTTACGTTGACCGGCACATACCATACGGTGGACCAATGTTCGACCGAGAGCGGTCATATTTACTAGAAAAAATTCAACTGATATTACCGCAATTCAACGATCTCCCTTAGCCTCTCCGACTGATGACTATTTCTGTGTCGTGCTCAACAAAATAACCTTCCTCAACGTTTACAAAGCGCCGCATGATCCTACAGCGGTTCAACCACTCTTGAATTGGACCCCGCCCGCTATGTCTGTGATCGCTGGTGATTTTAAATCAGTTCATTGGGCGTGGCAACCTGGAGTAGCAAGGTGTTAGGGACAGGGAATAGAGATTGAAAATTGGGCAGATCATCACAATCTGTCTTGCCTAATCATTTGAGAACCTACTTATCGAGCTGGGAACACTCTAGACCAGGCATTGTCAAACATAAATGAAACCTGCGCTTGGGTTGACCAAGAAGAATGCGTGACGAGTGACCACTTTCCAGTGTTTAGCTATGTTCCTAACTTCGAACCATCAGAGGCTGTCTCTAGTGGCCCGCTCAAAGTTCCAAAGGACAAACTACCTCACTACGCAAATGTATTATCGCAATAGATTACCCCACTATCTGTTCTATACACTGAAGAAGACGTTGAGAGATTCGCCCAGCAGATCTGTTCAGCATTGACGGATGCTCTCAAGGTAGTAGGCCGGCGTCCTAACAAAGCAGCGGGAATACCTGCTCCCTGGTGGACTTCAGAATTCAAGCTTGCTAAATCAGAATACCGAGCCGCAACTATGGAAACAGAACGGATCTCACGTGCCAAAAAACTTCGAGCCACAGTTGCGTCTGCAAAGAAGGAATTTTTGGAAGAGACAAGTTAAGACAATAAGCTCCTTATCAGATACCTTCAATATTATACGTTACGCTGCCCAACATCAGGATAAGATACCTCCACCTCTTCTGTGCGAGGGGCGACTTGTTTCAGACCAAGAGGAACGAGCATCAATTTTACGAGACAATCTTCTGGCGCGGCACCAAGCTTCTGATGATATTCTTCCTACTATACTTTCTGGTACACTAAGATTCCATGGATAGAAAAACTTTCGGAAATTGGAGTACGCAAATGTATCATCGGAAGCGGCAATACTAGCCCCGGGGCTGATAGTATATCTGTTGAGTTACTCTCGGCCTGCTGGGATATCATTGAAACTCATATCACTCATCTCTTCCACGCCTGTATTAGACTTGGGTAACATCCCTCATGCTTCAAGCTAGCTGAGATAGTACATATTCCGAAGCCTGGACGGGATTTAACATCTATTAAGGGATGGAGACCGATTGCCTTACTCTCGTGTCTAGATAAGGGCTTTGAAAGTGTAATTGCGAAAAGAAGGTCCTACCTCCCCGTGACATCAGACATGGTAGGTGATCAACAATTCAGAGCCTTATAAAAGCGCTCGGCAAATCATCCAGTCTCCTGCGTAGTTCGTGACATTGAAGAAATACGCTCTCGGGGCTTGGCTTCAACGTTCGTAACACTGGAAGTCCAGGGTGCATTCGACGCTGAGCTACACAACCGACTGTTAAGCCGAATGAAAATTCAAGGATGGCCTGAGCAAATCCTTCGGTGGAAGGCCTCATTTTTGAGTGATCGCTCAGTACAGGTCCGTTTTTCAGGAGGTTTAACAAGTCCAAAGAACTTGGTTTGTGGAGTACCTCAAGGATCGCCGATCTCTTTGTTGCTCCTCCTGTATTTGGCAGAGCCGATGCGTAGCGGGAACGCAAGGGCAAGATTAAGTTATGCTGATGTTATCGGTATCTTAGGAGTTGGACGGACAATTTATGAATCAGCAGCAGCGGCCCACAACAAGGTGAATAGTTAATTAAAATTGGCAAATGATAAAGCTGTCGCATTTGACATGAAAAAATCCGAACTTGTTCAATTCGCTGGACGTCGTCGTGAAGAGCCAGTAGGAATCCAGATAAGGAACACCAGGATTGAAATTGCGGAGAATATAAGATGGCTGGGAGTGTACCTTGAATCTTGGTTGTCGTTTGAACATCATGTAGCAACGTGGCGCGGGAAAGCACTAAAATTTGCACTCCATATGAGAAGACTAAACCCTTTTAATGAGGAGCCGCTCTATTGTCCCTAGTAGCTCCAGTAAGATCTTGTGTTATCCCTGTGGCGACCTTTGGAGCCGATGTTTAGTGGCTTGGACTGACCCGACCAACAGCTCATGGAACTATCACTCCGCCGAATACCCATCTTTGCAGCCTTATCGACAAGTCGGTGTTTCTAGCTTTAAGGGCTACGTTACCGGTCTGGATGACTACACCAAACGTAGTCCTCTAAAGTGAATTAGGAATACCACCCGTTTGTATGCTATTGGAAAGAAATCGTCTTCGACTCGTCGCCCGGCTCAATAAATTCGACGAACGGCACCCTCTCCGAAGTCAAGCTAGTGTTTGCCCAAATTTGGGCACTCTTATATTTAAATCAATAAGCTCTCAAAACGACCGTAAATAATAATGACACGCATCCAGAAAACTTACCGAAAGCTCCCCTCATCTGAGGCCGCGGAGCAACTAACAGCCCCGAAGTACTCGAACAACATTGGAACAAAGTCAAAAGGAGTAAAGGCAAATTTAAAGTGGAGTACAACAATCTCTTCTACTGACATATGTGCCTATTCAGATGGGTCATCTGAGGAACATGGCCGTTCGTCATGGGGCTTCATTCTCAAACGGGGATGTTAAACGTTTGAAAAGAGCTACGACATATTGCACGGAGATGAAGTGTAAGATGCAGAAATCGTGGGAGCAACAATGGCTCTTCGTGCCGCGCTAATAGCGAGGCGAGAGGGGCAATATATTTATGTCCTATTATATAACCAAGCAGCGACTAGTGCTTTGCGGACAGGAAGGGCATTCTCTCGCCTTTACCTAGTACAGATTTTCCAAGATGTCGCTTGAAAGGCAAAATTGGAAATTAGGTGGGTACCGGGATGATCAAAGATCAGCGGAAACAAAGAAGTAGATGCCGAAGCGCGTGCTGCTCATAAAAGCTTCCCCCGTGTCAAAATCGGCCAGGCTACATGTTGCTATCATACTTGCGTCGTCTCATGCATCTACAGCGGCAGAGTTTGATAGATGATTGTTGGTCGTCGGTCTGCCCTGCTCGATATCGAGATCTAGACTTACAAATGTGACGTCGGAAAACACTAGAGCTGTTACGGTACATTATTTGTTGCCTGAGGCATATCTAGATTTGCCGCATAGGGTTATCCGGATCTCGGTTGTTGCCCCCATTAGTACATGGGCTAGGGATAGGATAAGTCCGCCATTTGGAATCGAGCTCAAATCAATATACTCGCGACAGATCTGATGAATATGTGTTTGACTACAATATTAGATCTCACGCTTGCCACGTTGCTTGTTGTCGGGGGATCAAGCCAAGATAGTAGGACGATCGTAATGGTAAGGAAGCATGTCGTGGTCTGTAACTAGCTCTTCAGCTTTGAAATTTATGTCATTTCTACTCGTTATTTCGTACTCTGTTTCTTTGACTCGTTCCTTGACCTTACCTGCGAAGACGGCCTTTATATCCAACTTCCATTTACGCCGTAAGAAGAGCTTAACTTGCCACGGAGGTTACTACACAAATTGATTGCTGCTAGGAAAGGACATGGAGACTTTGCGGCACACCACCGCAGGCTCAATCATCTAAACGCAAATTTAAATTGCACTTGCGGGCTGCAGACCCGCCAGCTCACTTTATCCGGCGTAGGAGGTACGCCAATTAAGTACGCAAGCTCAGGAAGGACGCAACAATGAGTAACTTCACCACTCAACTTCTCAGACCACACTGTTTTTGTTGAGAATACGTACATAGTATATGTTACTCACTACATGTAGTCGGGTTATCGTGCACCGATGCATGAATAGACGAGACGAGGATTAGCATAACGCTAGGGATTTTATGTATATACTTAGTTTTGGAAGAAAGAGAAGGAGGACGCTTTTTTGGATAGACCATCTCATATCGTATAGATATCTTTAGACACTTGCTTATTTGATTACCGACTTCGTGATAGCAATACTCGTAAATTACTTCGGTATTTTCTCACAGTTTTGATAAGTTTAAAGAATTTGCCAGTAAAACGGGCTACTGATGGGGGACGAAGACGGCATTTCTACCTGTACGTGATGTCCCCTATGAACCTGGAGTTTATTTCAGAGCCAACACAAACACGCATTACTTGGCCACGGAGGAAAGTCATCCAAACGAGTTTCTGGGGCGTACCCAGCTCCCGTTATGGTGGTGATGGATCAGACTAAGTTGGCCCTTTTTACCAAGATGAATTCTCACTGTTTACAGATATTCTAGCATTATACTGTCTCCCGAGGAAAGAGCACCGCTACCTGAGCGTTGGTGGTGTCGGTATAAGGAGGATATCTGGACTATGGGATATTAGGGAGATACAGATGGGGATACGCACTTCCTGTGGCTCTGGTGTCTAGGCCTCGCCTGGCTGAAGTTGCAGGCTTATTGAGACTTTTTCCCGCGTCCCGGTTTCCGTGGCTGCTCTTTTTCAATTTTTTTTGAGCAGAAGGTTCCGTAGAAAAGGTGGTTGAATTCTACGGGTAATTACTGAGCTGAATGGCTACTCGTCATGGGTCAATGTATCAATGATCTTAGATTCGAGGTAAAAGGGGATAGGAGCACTGTAAAAGGTGTGGTCTGGGTCAGAGAGGAGTCCTACTGTTGTGATAGTCTTGGACTCTACATAGCACGAATAAACACCACTACAAACAAAACCAGTTCAAAGGGTTCATCCCGTCAGGGAATCATCGTGACAATGAGTAGTGCTTGATTGTGACCGCGACCTAAGCGTGCTTCTCCTCTTGGCTATCCCAGATATGCGAACTTGCTGAACGTGTACAACCGGCACCGCGTGAAGGTTAATGAAATTAGTTCTACTTATTGGTAGGGTATGCCAGGAATGTTAACGGTTGAGCCGTCATAGCTCGGTTAACATTCTGCGCTATACCTATTGTATGTCCTATAATACGCTAGTTCGTATTGACACACAATTGCCAATTAGTTTATTAGATAGTTTTTGTATATAGAAAAGGTGTTATAGTTTGGGGTGGGAGTAATCAACAACTTCCACTTGATCCCTTCTACAGTCTCCAATTGTCCCATAAGTCTGATCATCTGTGAACACAAGCATAACAAGCTTTAAGAACATTCCATTGAAGCGCATACCACTCTACAAAGGTGAGGACTCGACTTTGTCAGCCTGTTGATATTGTGACGGGCTAGGCCCGATTGGTTATGGCTGAGTTGATCCTAGCAACCCATCCTGGTCAAGAAACATCACGCTAAGCGAGTATCGAAACGGTAACGTGTTGTGCTGACTCGGTTATGACTCAAGGATATCTGGAGTTTGCAGCTTATGGATAACGTGCCAAGTGACAGAGATGCTGAAACTAATGAGTCATGTATAACATCTTCTTTCATACAATAATAGAACTCGCATTGTAGTTTTCACAGTAGGCATCGGATATTTGATATTGGAGGAAAGATGTATATAGATACTGCCATAGTCAGAGCAGCAAGAGTAATAGTCTCCATCGTGACCATCAAGGCGATATTCCATCCACTATACGCATTCAGTATAACCATTTATATCGTACTTATCATTCATTCACACCATTGACTACTCCATCGAAGGACAGCACCATCACTAGACAAGTCGCAACCACTCCACATCCCCATTTAACCTTATAACATAACGTCCAACCTTCTAGACAGGGGCTAGGGACAAGAGGGTTCAAGTCGGAATCAGCGAATGTAACATATCTAGGGCTACACATTTCCTCGTGGTTAACAGACGTAACAGATTAATCCTGTAACAAGTCGGAAAATGTAATCATCTAGAGAAGGGGGATTCGGAGGCTACGAGATGGATATAAGTATAGGCCTACTTCCATAGCCCATAGTCATAGAAAAATATTACTTCTTTATTGTGGATATTCTCACGCGCAGCGTCCGTCAGTTTACGATCCCCTTACAGTTATCTAGATATAAACACATATTTGTCGGGTGATATGTGATATGATGAGATGGCACATGGTATATTCGAGTTTTGTTGCAATTTCAGACCGAAAAAAAGACTGGAAAGGGGGCTGATAATCCATGGTAGATGGTCCAGGCCGTTCTCCCAAGCGAAGTTGGGGTCGCTTGGCCACTGGAGACAAAAGAGAGCGAGTTCGACTCCAGCGAGGCCCTGACACCACTTCTCTCACGGCGATATCGCATTCAAAGGATAACGAGAGCAGACTCGGATTACCAATAGTTGGTCGCGCTTGTCCTGTGGTGAGCATTCATGGAAGCGATGACATACCATCCGGCGATATCTGTTAGAACTCAGGAAGTTATCAGCGTCAGATTTTAAGCTGGGTAATCACTTGACACTTGAATACTCACGCAGAAGTCCACGAAGGAAGGTAGTTGAGTGAGTCTGTAAACTTGAGTGTTCTGGAGTTGTTATTTACCCCCACTCGGTACAGAGGTGCTAGTTATACAAGTTCTCAAAGGTAATTAATTAGTGATTCAGTCAAATATGTGTTATCATATATGCTTGCTGGTATTAAAATCCGACAAACAGCCGCTATCGATTCCGGAGGAATGCTGTTTCCCGAGAAGTAGTTTGGAGTGTCACGAAGAGCGTTCACCCAGTCACACCAAATTCCAACGGTCTCCTCGTGGCGCCTGCAAGTGAAATTTCGCGAGGGTGTTCTGCACATCCCCTTGGACCAGTCGGTGAAAGAAACGAGTCTCCCGGAATCAGTCGTGTCCGACACCCGCCTCCGACTGCACACGCACGACGGATCGGTCATGAGAAAAGATCAGCGTCGCCGCGGCACCCCTGTATCGATGATTCTTCCAGAGTACGCCGGCTGCCCTGCGGATCCTGCCTGCGCACAAGATTGCCGGTCCCTATCTCGCGGGACAGGTCAACCAGCGCGACATTAGTCGAGCAGACGAGTCTCCGCGTCAGCCGCGGCCGGATTTATTGCAGTCTCCTTTGATCCTCTTCGTCGTTCTCATTCGCTCACCTTTCACCCCGCTCGTGCGATTCTCCTCGGCGTCAACATGATCCTTTCTCTCTTGTCTGCCACGTTGAGTCGGCTCGTCTGGAAATCAGGCACGATACGATCCTTCCCCTCTATGGCTGTGCCATGCTTCGTCGAAACATACCAAGCCGTTTCTGGGTCCTCTAGAGATGTCATGCTGAACTCGATGGCATCCAAGGTTGGTCGGCACGTATCTGGAGCACCGGGTGAGGTGTTATTGAGTTTACGCCTGTGGGTGGTGCTAAAATCGCAACTGCAACCATAGTCGTTGGACGTTCTGTCCTATAAACTACTCTTTTTTAAATCATATTGTATTCAGCCATCTAGCTATGACAATATAAACCACTCTTGTGCGGCTAAGATTTATTGCAGTATTTCAAGGAGTGATATAGACGGTATGTGTTATGATTTGAATGAAGATGTGTCGAGCCTGATAGATCAGGAAAGATTAGATTGGCTCTCGGGAGTATTGGTGCATGGTTTTTGGAATTGGCCTCGGCAGCGCCGGCTCATGGGGGTGGAGATTAGTTTTCTAAAATATCTTGTAATTACTCATGATCTATTATTGTTTATTTGTTGGAAGAGTCGACGCATCTTTACATATAAGAAGACGAGAAGGGCACTGTATATCTGCAGCTTTGCAATTTGTATTCTTTATATCTCTCTATCAATTAGTGGCTTTATCCATTACCTACTCTGTTGGTCTCATCCACAGCTCTTCAAACGTTAACTTTATCTTCATCTTTACCTTAACCTTACCCTCTCCTCTCACTTAAACTCATCTTTAATTCCCCCCTTTCAAGCGGTCGCTCGCTGATCTCCCCTCGAAGACAGTGATCTAATCTTCCTTCCGAGTCTCGCCATAACAGTATAGATGACTATGATGTAAACAAAGAGGGTGTCAGTGGAATGTATCTAGTAAAAGTAAATATTATAAATATGGATGACTGTGAACAGGTTAAATGGCCGAGCAAGTTTAATCAAATATTTGTCTGTATCAAGGAATGGATTATCATAAAGTAATATCTGACGGTCTCAACATTAATTGTTTGGGTCGCTTGTGAATTCGCAAGATTGATGCCCGATATGTGCCAGATATTGTAACTATGGTATCTGGTCGAATCTAATATTTTAAGTCTTGAAACATGAAGGACTAAGTATCTAAGATTTTAGATATAGGACCAAAACAGGCGAAAAGGATGTGTTGGTTGTGACCTATAAAAGAAATAGAGGAGGGAAAAGAGTGAGAGAAACGTGTATGTTTTCTTTGGGGACTGTTGTTCTAGCCTGAACTATATTTGACGGCCACGGAGATGCCGAATAAGTAAAATTTACAATTTTTATTCTTGTAAGGTGAGCTTTAGGTAAGCACAATGTTAGATGCCGCTCAAACATAAAAATGACCCATTCGTAAATAGCTGCTTGATTAGGTGTTGTGGATGTCCCATGGGCGGTGCCAGTACTGCGAACGACAAGATTCTCCCTTAGTGGGAGGGATGACAAAGACTGGATTGATTAGGATGTAAGTGAGTGATGTAAGCGATGTCCGTACTGTTTCTTCCTAAATATCGAGTCCGAGTAAAGTACCAGTCCTTTTGGTGTCAACGAGAATTCTGGCGTCAATCAAAGCGAGAGGGCCACTTTCCATTGTTGAATAGCAGTTGAGGAAAATAACCATTCCTCTGACTGGCGTTTATAGAGTATAAAGAACCCTAGCAGTAAAAAGTAGGAGCTGGTACTTTATGGTGTGTGATATGAGCAGCTCCTATACGAGTAAAATCTCTCTCGTCGTTCATCAAAGCCAAAGATATCAAATTGCCGCAATTCTCTGCAGAACTGTGCACGCTCAGCTGGTTTTCACTTTGAGATGTGATCGAGGACTCGCCATCCACACAGCTCCTACTTAGAAAGTTACTCATGCAGCTTAATAGCAACGCGGGACTAGGCGAGCTCAGTGTCTGTTGGCGTGTCTGACACACCTTGAATCGGCTCAAACACTAACAAGTCTCTTTTAATTAGGCGATTGATATGTCAGGTAGCTTCCGTATACGAATGAGAGAGCCCCCATCAACAAAGCCTTAAATAGTAGCATGGATAGGTTCTTTATCAAGTCGATCTCGCCCTGTGTTATGGTGATTGATAATTTATACTCTTTCTTTAAAGAATCCATGTCAGTCTCCGGCCCATAAAGAATTTGCAATCCAACGGCTACCGAATTCTTGCCGCATAAGCTCGAGATGCATCCCAGTGCGGAGATTGGACAATGTATCGGCCCCTCTAGCACTCTAAATTAGTTTCTCGAATTTTTGTAGTTTTGTGAGTTGAGACGAACGGCTAGCTGCATGTCTACTATATGCTGGAATATATGGATTTGCGCTGACTTCGGTGGAGGCTTTGTAGAAAGCCACGTCGGAAAAGATATCACTTCTAGCTGTATCGGAGTTTAGTGAGCTCCTACAAGTAGAGGATATTAGTCACTGAGATCGTCCTGCTCTCGAATGTACTATTTTTTCAACCTTGATATGTGAGCAAGCTTTTATTAATCAAAGCCGGCCCTTCTTCCCAGATATTTCTACAGCGTTACACCTAGCCTGACCAGCGACAAATATTATATTCAATGAAATAATAGAGGCGCCCTTGTCGGACTGATCAAAGAAAAATACAATAAGACCAACACCGTCTCTGATATAAGCTGGTCGAATACTTGGAAGAACGCTTCGGCTCAACGTAGCAACATAATAAGCACGAAAATATTGGAAATATAGCCTCTAGCATAAGATTTTTGACATAGCAATTGAAGTCTTTGCAGTATCAGTTGCCGTCCAGAATCTCATATGTTTTTTGATCGACTGAACTCGAGCCCAATCAATTGGAAGCTGAAGTCTGCAGAATACGATAGTGAAGGCAGGGCACGCCTTCGTTTGAAGAATCTTCTCCCTAGTTCAGGTATACAGTCGAGGACTTAGGCCGAGAATAGCGTTGAGCTCTGGCGCAAGAGTTTCGAGATATGATAGAGTGTCTGAGAACTCATGATTTCGAAAAATCTCAGCCCCCTCCAGCGCTGTTACTAACACCATCTCCTCCCAAATTCTGACCAGCTATAAATAATATTTCCACTGACAAAATTCCTTAGTCACGTCTGGCCTATGTTAGTTGCTCCCCGCCTTTCAACGACAAAATTGGAGGGATCTATGTGCTGAAGGGCCCTTGAAGCCTAAAGCCTCATGCTTCCCCTTCACGTTTCAAAGATTTCCACGATAGGTGTGAGTACGGTGAAAACCGTCCCATCAATTTCCATCAACCAACCTCCTCCTTAGGACTACTGAACATGAGTAGAAGACCTCTCACGTGTCATCAAGTTTAGAGCCATCGGGACCAAGAACTCATGTACACAACGACGGACCCTTCCCTCGTTCTTCGAAACGGATGACGTCTGGCATATAATAGAAACTTATACTACTGCGTTGTTTCTTGCGGTTTCGTCCTTGGTGGTGGGCGAACACGGGGATAAGTAAGAAGACCGTGTTCCGACCCACTAGAAAACTCAGTACTCTCTTCCAAACCGCTGAACATCACACTCTCCACGGATAGGATCGGATTCTCGAATCATGTGAGATCCTTCATCCATTTTATATATCCCAGCCAAAGGTGACCTTTAGATTCAGTCAGCTCATGTTGACTATCTGAACCGGCCACTTGATGTCGAAATCTAGTCTACTGCAGACAGTACAGCGGGCCGGGATGATTAAAAAGTCATCTCAAGTAATATACGATTGGCAACTAATTTTATCGTCCGGAGGGTTGTCGTTTTCGGATGCGGCGTACTTGTCAAGCTTTGCAGCATCAGAATCAGGAGGTATCTGAAGTATGCTCTCGCTATATGTAAGGGATCCTACCCGCTGATTTCGGTCCAACCGCGGAATCCACCCGGTCTGATTTCCCCAATGAGTTTTATTTTCGTCATTCTTGTGTAGGCAGCCTTTAGGCTATGAAACGAATGGCTCCAGTACAGTACAGGGAGCGATGATTCGACTTGATATCAAAGGATATTCAGGTGTGAGTGTCCCTGAAGACATCCCTCAAAGTCTGATACCTTACAGATCCTTCGACTCTTGACCGGTAACGTCTATCGCCGAAACGTATTTCATCCACCTTTCTTTATCTAAGGCACTTTCGTCATCGCCACATATATGACCGAGCCCGATGGACGAAAGGGTCACACTGGTTTCGAGCCGGCTTTCTTCTGTCTCAAGTAAGGCATGTGCCTCGGATTTCCAGAGCCTACTTTGAAGAAGAGCCCGGATAGTGCATCACTCTGCCATCTGACCAGGATTCTCCGTTTGCACTGGTGCAAATTAGATTCCCGAAAATAGAGCCTTTAAACGGGGGGACTAGGTGGACTCTTACCCAACACTGATTAGGTTGGATAAGAATTCTAATCGTATCAGGCTCATGCCCTACACTCAGGAGGCGTGATTCGGGAGTGCAATTCACTCCGACTTACTACTACCTACATAAGTGGCTTAAATTGCCAGATAATCTAGAATTTGTAGAAAAAAAGGAGATAACGAAACAATGTGTCCCGATGAGTGCGCCCTGTCATAATTTCACGTTATTTGGTTAACTCGACACTGAGCCACTGTTCAATTTAGATTCATAGCGTTGGCGCTTGGGAGCCTCTTGTTTATTGTAAAAAGCAGAGTAAGCAATGATACTTTTGAATGGGTCGACAGGGGGCTAGCAACAACTAAATTTTCGTAGCAACTTGGACTCATCGCCTGCGATTCAAAAAATTTACCTAAACAACCGGAGAGCAGTCACAACCTGCAATGTGCGTGTCTTGAATTTAAAGTTCTCAAAATTCATTTGCCTCTAAATTGGCGTTCATCTAAAATAAATTCCATAGATAAGATAAAAGTTTTGTGTTCCCCTCCTTTCGATCCCGTATGTTGAATCCCGCTCCCGTGATACCCTAGATAAAAAATAAAAATACTTACTCACCACTCCCACCCATAAACGCCGATGTTGAGATCGTAAAAAAATTCCGTGAATTCCAAATCATTCTTCGTTACTCCATATCTCAATTAGTTCTTGGAATATTTTTCACGGAAATACTTTGCGGCATTAACCATGTTGATAAGGGCTGCCTTGGTCTCTGGCCATTTACGGGTCTTTAAGCCACAGTCAGGATCAATCCAGAGTTGTTCAGGCTTGAGAAACTGTAGCATTTCTTCGATGCGATCTCTGATTTCTTGTTCACTTGGTACACGAGGAGAGTGAATATCGTAGACACCGGGTCCAATGTGACGGGGATAAGCCTCATCAACGAAGACTCTAAGGAGTTTGGCGTCTGATTTTGAGTTCTCAATTGATAGAACATCTGCATCGAGGGCTGCGATGGCATGGAAGAAATCCTGAAATTCAGAGTAACAGAAGTGAGAATGAATTTGAGTAGAGTCTTCCACTCCACTGACAGAGAGGCGGAATGATTTGACGGCCCAATCGAGGTAATCTTCGCGCTCTTTTCCTGCACGAAGAGGAAGGCCTTCACGGAGTGCGGGCTCGTCGACCTGGATGATGTATACTCCAGCAGCCTCAAGGTCAACAACCTCATCTCGGAGAGCGAGAGCAAGCTGCTCAGCCTGCACAGACTGGTGAACATCATCACGTGGAAATGACCATCTCAAACAGGTAATTGGCCCAGTTAACATCCCTTTCATGGGTTTTTTAGAGATTGAGACAGCGTATTTAGATTCCTTGACACTCATTGGTTCTGGACGAGAGATATCACCGACAATGATAGGTGGGCGCACACAACGGGAACCGTAAGATTGCACCCATCCATGTGTTGTGAAAGCATATCCGTCAAGACGTTCGCCAAAGTACTGAACCATATCGTTTCGCTCAGGCTCACCGTGAACAAGGACATCAAGACCGAGTTCTTCCTGGATTTGAACAACTTCTCGGATTTCTTTCTCAATAAAAGCTTCATACTCCTGGGCTGTAATCTCTCCCTTGGTAAATTTGTTGCGCTGAATCCGGATTTCACTAGTTTGTGGGAAGGAACCAATGGTAGTTGTAGGGAATAATGGTAATTTAAGCTTTTCCTGTTGTGCAGCGATTCGGATGGGGAACTCGGAATTCCTCTGGTATTGATTAGGCGTAATTTTGGATTGTCTTTCCTTAACCTGAACATTATTTGTGCGCTTCGAAGTAGCACGGGACTGGATTGACTTGGCATTGGCCTCAAGCTGCTCTTTGACAGAGGAAGGTCCTTCAGTCACAGCTTTGGCAATCACGACTACCTCGGACGCCTTTTCAACGGCAAATGAAAACCAATCTGCAATCTCGGGTTCGAGTTTTTTCTCGCTGGCAAGAGTGTGAGGCGTGTGAAGAAGAGAGCTAGATGTCGCAACGATGACACGTTCTTTACCCAACTTCTGAATAGCAGTCTCAACGGTTTCAATTGCACGCTTGAAGTTCGTTTTCCAGATGTTACGTCCATCAACAACACCTACCGAAAGGGTAGTTTTTGACCCGATAGCAGAGATCACCGTTTCAAGCTGTTCAGGGCTTCGAACTAGATCGATGTGTATTCCATAGATTTCTTGGGGAATGGCTTCGATATTATGGACGATGTCTCCGAAGTATGTAGCTAGGACAAGCTTTGGTATCTTGTCACCGAGAGCAGCAAATTTGGCGTAGGTTGGACGGAAAGAATTCTTCACTTTTAATGGAAGGTCCTGGACTAGAACTGGTTCATCAATCTGGACAGTTTCGGCTCCAGCATTTTTCAATTGAGTTAATAGTTCCTCATACACGGGGAAAAGCTTGTCGAGAAGATCGATGGGGTTAACATTTTGACCTCTATCAGCCTTTCCTAGATGAAGAAAAGAAATGGGTCCAACCAACACAGGTCGGGTTGGGATTCCGGCTTCTTTGGCTTCCAAGAACTCGGATACGGCCTTTGGGTTGGAGCAGAGTTTAAATTCTTGGTTTTCCTGAAGAGTAGGCTTAACATAGTGGTAATTTGCGTCAAACCATTTCACCATCTCTAAACTGGGTACATCCACACCATCCTTCTGATGCCCTCGTCCCATTGCGAAATATTCGTCAACACGGTTGAGCCCATGTTTAGTGTAGCGAGGAGGAACCGCCTAAAGAATCATTTGTTAGCACATTCGCAGACATTGTTCGCGATCGGACATACACTAAAGTCCTGGATTTGATGAAGAACCTGGTCGTAAAGAGCGAAATCATTGCTTGGAATGATATCAACGCCTGCATCTTTCTGAATCTTCCAGTGAGTTAAACGGAGTTGTTTGGCTTCAGCTAACAGAGCTTCTTGAGTAATTTTTCCACCCCAATATGCTTCGGTTGCTTTTTTCAAGTCGCGGTTAACACCCATACGAGGGAAACCGAGAATAGATCTATTCAATGTTCAGTCAGTAGCTATCCGCCTATGTAACGCATTGTGGCCAAACTTACGACTGAACCATGATCGAAGAGGTGTGGTATTGTATGGTAGTATGGAGAAGTATCTTTGAACAGGTTCTTCTTACATTCTCTTCTTCATGGTTGCCAAAAGCTATAATATACTACCTTTAAGCGAAGGGTTGGGGTTTATTGTTGAGGAATGAAAAATTTGGTGAAGGATGATCTAAGTGAAGCCTCAACCCCTCCTTCGTCGCCTTTCGGCATGCAATGAGGGGTATACGCGCAGTCAATCACGTGTATTGGCTCAGTGAATCTATTCCATCATATCAGCTTCCCAAATTTTGCTTTTCACGCTCGTCATCCTTACCGCGTTCTCCTTTTCTCTGTCGATCACTCACTTTGACCTCCAAGTGCAACATTTGTTTCCAAAATTAAACAATACAGCTCGTTATTGAGAAATAGATGCCAAAGATCAATGCCTAATTTTTCTCTCTTCGGGCAATCCCAGCCTCATTGGGAGGATCACACGGCCTTCTGCTGACAGCACCGTCGATTCAGGGCAAGACCGCTGGGCGATCAATATGTTGGTCTCTGTACATTCGCGGTATCGACCACATTTATGACGCTTCTTGGTCAACGGGGGACTCGATATTTTGCTCACCCCCAATAGGTTTTCTCCGGGCTCAGCCTTCTTCCACTTCGCGACTGTTCAATCCCATGCCAATGGCGAGGGGTCTCACTGTCTGAATTTGGATGACGCGGCCGGAGTCGGTCGTCGTGCTGGCACACCATGTCCCCACGCTTGCCCATGCATACAGGGATTTTCCAGTAACATTAGATGCCTAACGATAATAAATGGCTTAAAATCAAACCTTATTTATGTCATCTTTCAATGAAAAGCCGAGGGAAGAGCCTTATTCATGTTCGGACTCCTCTATCAAATTTTAGATCATCACGCCTGTACATAATTACGCTCTAGCTGGCGCGTTGAGTCCTCTTGGGAACTTGTTTCTCACCGTGCTAAAGTCGAGACACGTCACACCTCTACTACAGGTATGATGCAACGCAGCACCATAAAGCGCGATCTATCAAACCAATATCCGCTTAACGCACTCAACATGTTTCCTCCGGAGTGGGGGCTGCAGTTATAGCTATATCCCTGTAGATCATCAAAATAAACAATTAGTCTACGGTTAGCGTTTCAAACTGTGCGGAATCAAGGCTAGGTCGCGATGTTTGATGATAATGCTAGGATGCCGCATCTGAGAATAAATTTTGGGGGTTGTTCTTCAGCTATTAGTCAGTTACTAGTCTCATCAAAACTTGATTGCTACTCACAGAAACATGGCCCAAATAGCAATCTCCGATGTATTAATCAGTCGTATCTACATGCTCTGTGGGTTTTTGCTTCACAGAAAGACGATTTTGTCACGCTTTCTGAGTCCGCACAACTCGAGCTTTGTATCGTTATGCAGCTTGAAGCTCTGACACGAATACTTTTCTTCAATGCATCTTCGCATTTTCTGGGGAATGATTAAATTTGACGGCTCGAACGATCATGCCCGAATAATCTGTGCAGAAATCCCTCGAAGCGAATGCCTCATTTCTTCGCCAGCCCTCCCATGAACGCCCACTGAAAAAAACCATTCACCGACTGTGTTCGTCTCGCGGCGCACTCTCCCCTCACTGTCTACGATATTATCCCGGGAGAAATATTCCTCATGGTCAGCATCGTTCGAGTCAACTCACTCCTCTATCCTGTGAAACATGTGACCCAGCCACTTATCCTCGTCGTGGGAAGGGCCAAGAAAGTCCACCACTGCGCTATCTGGCCCTTTCGGTCACCTAACACCTCGCGAATGAAACTTGATCGTGCGTTTGACGGTGAACACTACACAGTTACCTCCCGCTCAAGGTTCCTAGGACTTGATACTGCATTTGTCGGTATCGACGTCTTTCATTCGTTAAAAGCACTGACGTTCCTCACCTGGGCGTATCGTGAACGACGTTCTTTGCATCGCCTCCCGGCCCCCGACTTACTCCACTCTCACCGCGAATACTGGTCGTTCGAGAGATGCCATAGTAAGTCTGGTAGTGACATGACTCATTTTTTGTGTGTACACGCATTCAATTTTAGTCATGATTTGCTTTTCGCGGAGCATCCTAACGTCTTTTTTAAAATTATGTTATCAGCCATCAAGCTATGACGATATAAATACATTTGTAGGATTTAACCATGATTCCCACCTTCTATAACTCCCCTTAGCACTAGTCTACAAGCTTATATCACAAATTTAGACTATTCAACATTGCAATCTATACAAACCCCAAATCCTCTTCTCTAACCAAACATAAAAGTATGGATTTTGGGCTTTTTTCCCGTGACATAGATTTAATCTTTCAAATTAAATTTCTAGTCTTTTCCCTTATAAGTCCTGATTAAAGGTTGTTCGGGAGTTAGAGCTTGGTGCCCTACTAGTTGCAAACACTTAGACTTCTCTAGGTATCTCAATAGTCTTTCTCTGCCAGCTTTGGGTTTTAAACATTATTTGCAGATTACTAGGCTCCAGACCTTCCAATTCTTTATGCCACACTATAGAGAAGAGTGGACAGTGTAAGAGCAGATGCTGTATTGTCTGTTTCCTCCTTTCACAGAAGTTGCGTATATTACTATCCACTTTTCCTATATTGTAGAGGTAAGCAAATCGTAACTTTACACAACGGTTTAAATTCACAATCATCAGGACATTA
Organism: Podosphaera xanthii; assembly: GCA_028751805.1. Lineage (NCBI taxonomy): Eukaryota > Fungi > Ascomycota > Leotiomycetes > Helotiales > Erysiphaceae > Podosphaera > Podosphaera xanthii. The sequence continues at coordinate 12,133,597 of JAPWIX010000001.1, forward strand.
ATTCTCCATCCTATTGTCCTTGTCTTATCCCTCTCTGCATCAATAGGCGAGTCGGACATCTTCACCACTGTCAAGCCGTCCGCCATACATATACTGTGTAATGAGTTTTTGAGATTTGGATGTCCATCTCAATCCCAGTCGCAGAGAGAATCTGCCCTTCATTCTAGTTTGAGCTTCTTGATCCTATAGGGGTCGACGTTATTGCATGTTGATCTTCATTTTGTCGGCCATGAGATGATGTTGATGAAGAACCAACCCAATTCATCTCTGCCATCTCACAAGCTCTATCCCTCTCATTTGGTACAATCTCTATTTTTTTATCCGTTGAAGATGTGTTTCTCCTCAGATCACAGTGAGGTGAATCAGTGAAATACACCACACTTGATCTGCGTCAACTTTAGACAGCGTACGACGTTAGAGCCATCCCGTGGTGTCCAGATAAATATTGCAATCAATTTCATCTTTGGTTATGTTGCATGACATGTTCACATCTTCGCATCTGGAGCATGTCTATATCAGTATCTGCTATGATGTTATCGGCATGGATAATCCCTCTTACATCATCAACAGTCTTATCAGATTCTGAGCCTGAGCTGGCCCCGCATGTCATCATCACTCGATTCACGTCTATCTTCCACTTGTCAGTGCGAGGAATTCTACGTGCCTGCTGAGTGAGCTGGACGATGAGCTATGTTACCGTGCACTGATGGCAGTTCCTTTACCTGTCTTCATCGCCACGCACCAGAGTCGGCGTGAATATCATGTCGATTTAAGTAGCGTGTCTGATCATCTACGCCACGTACTTTGGTTCAAGATCATCATCAATCGGTGGATAGAAGAATCATATATGTACAGGCCACTCTCGGAAGAAGCACGGAGTGGATCCTGGTGTAAGTATTGTTATGATTTATTCATGCAGTACATCTCTTTCACTCACGACTGCATGTGGAAAAGATATGTGAGAAAAGTTGGTTAAATTTCTTCAATAAATACACTCGGACCAGCTCTATTCCTACTGAGAATGACCTATCTGATGACGACCGTTGATTCTGACTAATCTCACAGGACGTGCAAGAGTCAAATCAGGGTCGGATGGTGCAGTGGTACACTATCCGGGCCGTTCTTCCAAGTAGAGTCTGGGTAGCTTGGACACATGCCCCACTTGAGACAGGAGAAAGCTGGTTCGAATCCAGCAAGACCCTCATACCACTTCTCTCGCGGTGATACTGTATTCGTAGAATGACGAAAGCATGCTCAGATAGCCACAGGTTTTTCTCGCTTTTCCCTGTGGTGGGTATTCACGGAAGAGGGTACATGTCGTAAGGCGTTATTCTCGTAGTGGTATCTGCAAATGAAATCTGAGTATGAGTGTTCCAAACGTCAAACAGAGTTATTCTGCGTCACATACATATCTTCCGTAATCTTTCGCGTCATAGCCTCAGGCTGCATACGCAAAAATGATTTAAAAAAAAAAAAAAGTCAAATCAGATTCCCCACTTGTGCGCCCAAAAGGCTAATGCAGGTCGTGGCGGAAAACACGTATTATCGGTTGAATGACTTAGGTCATGGTGATAAGAACAGTCACCCTCAGATATCTTTTACAGATAACCCAAACTGATTAGGTAAGTATCACGTGTTCGGACCTTAGTGCCAACTCATGGACCGATACGAGAGCGATTTTTTGGGATTAGATTAGTATGATGAGCAGGTAACCAGGATAAACGTCGAAACATGACTTCACACGGTCTGCGATGGACACTGATTCTGTTGGGATGGAGCGATTTTGTTTGTGCCACGTTGGCGAGGACTCGCGACGGTCCGCCCTTCCAGAACCTTGGCAAGATGCTGCCCGGTCAGAAATTTCAGGTGGACATCTGTACAAGACGATACCACGGACGCTCGGACTCACCGATAACCTACTGTGGTATAGCGGTAAGGTATTACTGCATGACACTAGGCCAGGACCCCCCCTGACCTGTACACTAATACTAATAGGGCAACAGGGGAACGCAAGCTTTAAGATCATGAACACATGGTGTTTTCTACTACACAGCCGTCCCTCTCTAACTCGATAGTGGGTCCCGGTATAAGTGTTAAAAATATTCATTGTAACTTGGAATTTTACATTTGCGACACTTACCCTTACAGGTCATTTTGTATGCAGGGGTAAGTATTGTAAATGTAAATGGTTGAATTTCAATGAATATTTTCAACACTTATACCGGGACCCACTATGGAGTTAGAGAGGGACGATTGTACAACAGTGCAAAGCAGAGCCTTTTACCGACTCTATGACTTATTTTCATTTAAAATGGCAATTCCAATTACTTCTCTCTTAAATCCTTTTCCGCAAGGGTTAAATTCACCTATTTCGCACCCTCCTATTCGTCGTAAGAAAGCGGCAGATCTCACGAGGGATCAAAAACGCGACTGCCAACTCCTTCACGAAATTGGGTGGAAAAACGCGCAAATTCGCGTATATACAGGCCATACTCTCGATCAAATTAGTAAAGCTTGTCGATCATCACGTCCTACGCCAAAAGAGAAGAGTGGTAGGCCTCCTCTTATGCAAGCCCAAATCGAGGAGCTTGTCGAATTCGAGTGCGCCTCTGCAAAGAACCGACGAATGAGCTATATACGATTAGCTCAAATGATGGAATTTGGGGTTAATAAGGACGCTATTCGTACTGCTCTTGCACGTGAAGGCTTTCATCGTCGCCTTGCAATGCGAAAGCCGCCGATTTCAAAAAAGAATCAACAAGTCCGCCTTGACTGGGCTAATGAGCATGTTAACTGGACGATGGATCAATGGTATCGTATCCTTTGGACCGACGAAACCTGGATTACTGGTGGAAGATATACACGTACCTGGGTAACAAGAAGGCCAGGAGAGGAGTGGCATCCTACCAATATTGTCGAGAAGCATCAACGCAAGAAGGGATGGATGTTTTGGGGCTGCTTTCATGGGCATACTAAGGGGCCAGGAATCTTTTGGGAAAAGGATTGGGGGACGACTAATAGGGACTCGTACCAACCGCATACAGTTCCTATTATTCATGGGTATATCGAGATGATGAGAAGAGAGGGAATTAACCTTGTTTTTAATGCAAGATGGCGCCCCAGGCCATGCCGCCGCAGATACTCGGGAGGACTTAAGGGAGAGGGGCGTTTTTGTTATATACTGGCCTCCATTTTCTCCAGATCTCAACCCGATCGAGAGAGTTTGGCACATTATGAAGAACCATCTACAGGATAATTATTCTGAGATTATGGGGTATACTCAACTGCGAGAGGCAGTAAAAGATGCTTGGGATAAGGTGGGAGAGGAGGCCTTTTGGGCCTTGATTGAGAGCATGCCAGAGCGTTGCCAGGCTGTAATTGACGCAAAAGGACTCCAAACTAAATACTAATAAAAAGGCTCTACGTCGCGCTATTCTACAGTGGAAAACAGCTTGTTTTCATGATCTTAAAGCTCGCGCTCCCCTGTTGCCCTATTAGTATTAGTGTACAGGTCAGGGGGGGTCCTGGCCTAGTGTCATGCAGTAATACTTCACCGCTGTACCACAGTATGGAGTCGTGATACAAACCCCCCCCTGAAATTTGTTTGCATCTTCTTTTTGATACTGAATCCGTCGAGCGGTGAACGAAAATTAAATTACTAATTAAATAGAGTTTGATAATTGCGTCACTATAGCAACAGACTTAATCACGTCTGGTAACATCATGTGCAAATTATAATAAACAATCGCGTCCTCTCAATCTATTTCTATCTTGTTCAACACTTAAAACACAAGGGCTTTCGGCCGTTTGACTTTCCACAGTCACTCAATCTTAAAGGCTTTACCAAGTAATCCTCCAGTACCAATTCTCCTTCTAATTGTTACGAAGTATGTTGTTATCGATTTGAGCGTAACCGACGTTTAGTTGTAAAATTAACATTGGCAGAAGTATGTCGTTGAAATGGAATCCACCCCGATCACAGCTCTTTCCACTCCTCCATCCGGATTATACGTTTCTTTTCAAGAATTACACGACGCGGTTCAAATTCACGCTAGGTCTGCAGGATACGCCATCACCACCTGCAATTCCGAAAAGAGAAAAGGGCGAAGAATGAAATTTCTAGCCTGTAAGAAAAGTGGTACTTTTCACAGCGAAGTCGATGAGCCATGCAGGAAACAACGTAGACTAACGTAGAAAACTAATTGTCCTTCCAAATTTAAGGCTAGATAGAGGACCGACGGTACATGGGAAGTCTGTTTCCTGCAGGCCGCAAATGGGGACATCAACTCAGAAAGTCTCACTCATAACCATCAGCCCTCCGTTCCATCAGTATTTCCAGAGCATCGCCGCCTTCACAACGATGAGATCACTAATGTCCGCAGTATTTTCAACATGGGCATACCAGCTAGCAGGACTGTCGCCACTCTGAAGAACCGCAACCCTTGCTCTGAGCTAAACAATCGTGATATCTACAATTTAAATGCGCAGTTATCACGCGCCAGTCGGCTCGGAAAATCTCCCCCCGAGGGTTTTATCAATTAACTCACACATAAAAAGACTAATGGAACTATCTTTTTCGAGTATGGTCAGGATACCAACGGTCCTATAAACTACATCTTCATAGTAAATGTTTGGTCTGTTGAGCTACTCAACCAAAGTCCGGATGTCTCACTCATGGACTGTACTTATAAGACAAATAAATTTGGTATGCCCTTGCCGGATATCCTCGGTGTTAACAACTTGAACCAGCCTTTCACTGTTGGGTATTGCTTCTTGGATCGCGAGAATGAGACAAATTACGACACAGCCATGACTCACCTACTTTCTTTGTACCAGCATGACTGACGACCCTTGGTGATAGGTATGGATTGTGAATTAGCCCTGATGAACGCAATTGACCGTCACTTTGCAGCTACGCAAATTACTCGAATTATCTGCTTTTGGCACATTTTCAAGAACCTGATGGTCTATTGCAAGGCAAGGTTTCAATCTGAAGATCGATGGGAAGAGTTCGAAAGGTTCTTTTCAGACATCGTACACTCAACGACACCTGAAGAATACTTGGATCGGGTCGAGGAGTTCCAAACTGAATTCCACTCTAATGAAGGCTTGCCGCACGAATTACAGCCAAATTCTCTACCTGAAGTTACTGAAAGAAGTACCTGTTTCAGTCTCGAGCAAGACGCCGTCAAGTATGCGCTTCAGCAAATGTTGCAGCCCCATGACCCCAACATCGTGTACGCTCAGACAAATCAATTATTCAACAGGAAAACAACGACAACTTCGAGACTTGAGGGTGCCCATGCCGTGATGACGGGATGGATTGGATCGCCCTCCAAAAATCTATCAACTTTACGGATCTCGATTTCATTAGCCCTGTCGGATCAGATCTATGAGATAAAGATCAGACGTACAAGAGCACTCAATAGGCTACCCGCAGGTATCTCTGGTGAATTCTTCTATGGAGTTGTGCGCAGAATTTCTCACTTTGCCCTGTACCAAGTTTGTCAGCAGCTCAAGTATGCCCGGAACGAAGAACAGAGAGCTCGCGATGGTCTTAGTACTATATGTACGGGGACCTTCAACAAGTCAATGGGTATGCTCTACTGGCACATCATTCAGGAAATGATGTCTCAAAATCGAGGTATCTCAACCGCAGTCTTTCAACTTTGACAATTCTAACTAAATCTACACACTTAGGCCTACGAATTAATGATTTTCATCCGCACTAGCACTTTGTTCGTCCGCAGGCTGGATCTGAACAGCAGATCCCCGATCCTCCTATCCTCGATCCTGTCATTAGACGACGGCGCCGTAATGCTGAGGCTGAACGCAGAGCTCATAATAGGGCGCATCATAGGCAGCGGCTCGCGCAAACTGGCAGTTTCCTGTCTCAACCCGAGACTACGCAAACAGTTTTACGACATTGCACAGCTTGTGTTGAGCTCGGACACGATAGCAGAAGATGTCCAGGATGTAGAGCAATTGGCTATCGTAGTCATTGTCCTAATATCTAAGGATATATCTTTCATCAAATTGAAACGTTAGAAGCGAAATTATTTTGTGTACTTCAAACTTTGACTAGGAAATAATTTTAATTGATCCCAACCACTCAAACAGCTCAAATGTGCAGTAGATTTACCAAGTTAATAGAGAATATGATTTAATTTCATCCACATTAAAATTAGCTCACAATGTCTTGAAACCTTAAATATAATAAAATGGCTGTAAAATCTTGAGGTTTTTTTAACAAAAATACGTACAAATCATTATGCACGGATGTAGTTGTACGGGCGTTTAGTATTTATTTACAGTTTATGATTAGACAGTTCTTTCGTAAATATTGTGGGGCTAATCGATAAATCCATATTTCCAGGCAGAATAAGGTTTTCAAGGGGGGGGGAGTATCACGACTCAAGCTATGCTATGAAATGATGCGTCACCGTAGACGAGGTCATGGACACGAGCTTGCCGCGATGAGATGGTCAGTCTGGATGAAAAGATCTTTCACCAATGCGTGACGCTCTCCCGCTCCCACGCGTTGTTGGCGACGGAGAGAAATGGGGTTGGCGGGAGTTGAATGTCCCGAGTTCGGCCTCTGCCTCAGCGTACTTTGACGCACCCGTTTCTTCTGGACTACAACCGAGTGCGACGATACGGGCACAGGTCTGTCTATGACAGGATTCACGAGATACGCGATGCGACAGCTTCGGTCACTTGTGTGATGACATGTCCTGTGATGTGAGCTTGAGTCGATGGACATACACTCAACGACACACATGCATTTTGACAGCTCATCACTCCGAAGGGGAGGGTCGGATGGTGCAGTGGTACACTATCCGGGCCGTTCTTCTAAGTAGAGTCTAGGTAGCTTGGACACATGCCCCACTTGAGACAGGAGAAAGCTGGTTCGAATCCAGCAAGACCCTCATACCACTTCTCTCGCGGTGATACTGTATTCGTAGAATGACGAAAGCATGCTCAGATAGCCACAGGTTTTTCTCGCTTTTCCCTGTGGTGGGTATTCACGGAAGAGGGTACATGTCGTAAGGCGTTATTCTCGTAGTGGTATCTGCAAATGAAATCTGAGTATGAGTGTTCCAAACGTCAAACAGAGTTATTCTGCGTCACATACATATCTTCCGTAATCATTCGCGTCATAGCCTCAGGCTGCATACGCAAAAATGATTTTAAAAAAAAAAAAAAAACTCCGAAGGGGCGGAGAGTGCAGTGGTACCCTGTCTGGGCCCTTCCCCGTCGAGTCTGCGTAGCGTGGACACGTGCCCCACTTGAGTCAGGAGAAAGCTAATTCAAGTCCAACACGACCCGCTCACCACTTCCCTCGCGGTGATATGGGATTCGTAGGCTGACGAAAGCATGCTCAGATAATCACAGGCGTTTCTCGCCTTTCTCAATGGTGGGTATTCACGGAGGGTACATGTCGTCAGACGTGATTCTCGTAGTGGTATCTGCAAATGAAATCTGCGTCTGAGTGTTCCCACCGTCGGACAGTCTTCCGTAATCATCCGCGTCATCGCCTCAGGCGGCATACCGTATAATGAATCAATACCACAAACACTCAGTCGAAAGATTGACGGAGCATGGCGAAGAACGGTACGCCCAGGTGCCGAGAAATTGATATCGATAAATGAGTAAATCGAAAACGGTTACTCCTGGCATCGAAGCTGAACAGGACAACCTCCAAAGTCAATGACCAGAACAAAATTCTCCCCGACATGCACACATCAACACCTCTTATACCAACGCCTCAGACCGCCCTAGTCGTCAGCCCTCTCTTCCATCATGACAAGCCGTCTTCCCCTTCAAACGCCGTCAATACTCCCGCACGAAACCCGACCGTGACTGACGTGTTCCCAAACACATAGAACTCTGAACATCTGAGACTCAAACCCCACGGACTCACATTATCCAGTCCTAATCCATTACTTCGATACCTTAACCTACTCTCCATGAAACGGTAATGACTCAGAGTGTTTCTCTGGCGCAGGTCTAAAAACGGGAAGCGTCTTTCAGACGTACAAGTACTGATACTCCGATATTACATGAGTGAGTACATAATATCACATTAATTCAAAAACTTAATGGTCTTGTACACCGGGGGGGGGTAATTCATTCTTGTGTATGCAGCCTTGAGAATATGACACGAATGACACTGGCACAGTATATGAAGGGATGATGCAAAGTCAGGCGCCTTACAGCCCTTTCAACCCTCAACCGTGATGTCTGCCGCAGGAACGCAATTTAGCCACCCACGACTATCCAGCGTGCCTCTGTCATCGCCACATACATGACCAGGCGGGAAATGTGGAATGGGTCTTGCCGAATTTGAACCAGCTTTCTCCTGCTCCAAGGGGGGCATGTTGTGACGGCTGGTAAGCCGTAAGATCCTGTAGCCTATGCGAACAGACATAGGCGACCTTGTTTATCCAACGCGATAACAAGTGAAGGATGCACAAATTTACCGACCAATAAGTATTGAAGTTACCCATGAGGACTTGATGGAACAGGACTTGTTTCTTGTTTCCTCTAACAAAAACAAGTTATTGGATTATGCTATCGACGAATAATGGAGGAACCCATGAGTTGGGCAATTACATCGGATGTCGGTAGACTATGTACATATGTTTATTTATACTTGTATAGTTTCCCAGAGGAGATTCTTTCTTCATAGTAAAAATAGAAACTTACCATTCTATATACAAATGCTCATTGCTTTTATTTGCGATCCGTGACACATGTGCCTCGGCTACGCAGACTCTACTTGGGAGAGCGGCCCGGACGGGGTACCATACCACCATCCGACCCGTACAACGGTGTAATGATGAGACCTGTTTTCCTCCGAGTCCGAATGACTATATGGTGGAGAGCTCTCGAGAAGGTCATAGCATCATCGGCAATCGGGAGGCTCGACGCGGTACTAGGGCGGATGCCGTTGCCGCTGATAGGAGCCTCCCGTCTCGGCACCCTGCTCTCAGCTTTAGGGTAAGGCAGCAACCGAACCATGATTTGAACAGACAGTCATACCAGGGTTTCAAGCATGAAAAATCATCGATAATTTTGTACGGCCTTCTACGTCAAGAGAGTCACACCTAGTACAACCCTCATCAGATTATTCCAGGGAAGAGTACCGTGTAAGACCGTTCGAGGACAAGTGGTATTCCAAAACGCGGATCACAGAGTCCTCCCAACTGTCTCCTCAACCCGCATATATGTAAAAACGCTTGACATGATGCACCTCAACATGCATGTGGAAAAGTCTATTAGAGGTCAGAAGACCCCACAACTGAGGGGTGATAAGGTTCGCCAAGATTCGTAGAGCCCGATTCCCTCCCCTATCTGAAGCATGTTACTTAATTCCGCTTTCAATCACCCTGGGGAATAAATGTTTCTCGCTCAAATTTAAGGAAGATGCCCTGTTTTGCCGCGAGAGCGCCTCAGGCGCAGATGACATTTGATGTGAAGGCAATTTATTTTCGGCAACAGCCTACTTGGGCATCAGAATCATTCGCGGCACGAAACTTCCCTTCCATTGAATACTAATCAAAGCACAGGAAATTTCCATCGGCGACGAAGCTCCATGGACTATTTATGCCACGACAAGAAATGCCCTGCTGATAACATGGGCTGCCCTTTGATCTCCTGGAGAATTACGTTCGACGGATTTCGTCCTTGGTTGTCCACGATTATGAACTTCGTGAAATGATGTCGCACAGACATCTGCCCGAGACAGTGGCTCAGGCCAATCCAAACGAAGCACTACCAAGACGTAGTCTTGAAACTGACTTCACCGTGGGGCTGAATGCTCAGACGACTTTAGAGACAGGGCTTTTTCCCGAAATTTTTGCTGAGTAATGTCACTGCTTCTGTCGCCAGGTATATTATGCCCCGAGTCAACCTTGAAATCCTGAAAGCAATTATCTAGCGGGAATCCAGATATCTTTGACCCTCTTGCATACGACACTGTCGAGTAGATCACCCGAAACCGCGCCGATCCTTCCGATTTCCTCTAACATTTGCCCAAATTTGTGTGTTAGGTAAATCTCTGAGAATATGGCACAAGGTCAATTCGGAGAGCGATGCAGTCGGTTAGATGTGAGTGATGGACATTGAAACAGAAGGGATCCCCAGATTTACCTCTTCATCGGCAGATACGATGATAATATATCCGCTCGGGATTGCTTTGGTCTTGTTAAGGCTGAGAATTAGACTTTTTTGATGAATTATGGGTGTCACAGAAACCAAGTTGGTCAGAATGTAGTTGATTGAATAAATTCGTATAACGAAAAGAAAAGTCTATGTAACGGAAATATGTACATATAAGTATTAGAGCAATAGGTTTGATTGTCCGACGCTGATATCCTCAGCTAGAGTACGTCGTCCAATGTCAGTTCGTACTTTCGGACACGACCACACGACGTAGTTCGGACTACCGCACGCGTCTTGCACATCTCTCTTCGCGCACTCCGCTAACCTCCGTTAAGTCCGATAACTCCAAGTTATCCTATTCGTACTCGCTTAGGTAACCATCCAAGCTCGAAGATCGGTTAACCCGTGACAATGGGTACATGGAGCTGCAATTACTCAGTGCTATGTTGAGGTGCTTACCAGTGGTGATGGACAATTTATCTTGATGGAACCGCTTCATCCTGATATTCTCAGTTACAGGCACGGTAAGGTTTCTCGCTGGATGTTCCACGGAACTATCTCTAACGGTAGAACGGCTTGGGGTACATTCAGGGAGAGGAAATCGTGTACCATGAACTCTGTTAAGTCTGGCGACCAAATCCACTCTCAAATGACGCGTTACTTCTTGGGCGAAAGACGGAATGGGAGCATTCCCTGATGTCAACATGAGCATACACTGAGCTAGGGGCCATATCCGACCCAGGCCAATTTGCAATATGGCCGAATTCTCACGATCTCCTAGCTCCCATCCTCTCCTGACTTGAGCTTGATCGAGTACGTCTGGGGCTGGATGAAGAAATTTATCCAACAGCTGCACGTCTTTGCGAGCTGTGATTATCCGAGAATGAGTCTGAATGATCATCGGCTCTTGATTGTACGTGTCATGGTGAAATCGTTGTACTGCCGTGATTCGTGCTGATAGGGGATTGACGGGTGCGAGATAGTTATCTGAGCCATTCAACTGTCTTTTTCTATCGTCCCTTCGAGTCCTCCCCCTAAAATATATTTGACAATGTGTTGATATCTAGAATTGCACGTACAGATCAAAACACGAAGGATTTGGAAGAGAGGTAATGTCACATCAGGAGTATCCGTAGTAGATTTGTGTGTGTATACGATTTAGTGTTTGCTATGCATCATGCTCCCATCCTGAAGAAAGTAAGACGTATGAAAGATATCTAAACGACGTGATCCTCTAAGCTACAACAGTGCCCGTCGATGTCCGATCTTTCTCAGGGCCTACGTTGGAGCCAGCACGTCACATCGGGTCGCATGAGTAAGAGCGGATTCACTGTGACCCGACGGCCACGAGCCGAGGAATTCTTCATAGCAAATCCTTGGAAACCCCTCACGAGGAAAGCCTGTGCCCCCCCCATACTCACCAGCGACGCGCAGCTGTAGTCACATACAAAACACGCCATAGAGAAATTTAACCTCCTGCCTCCCATCGACCCAGCTAGCACTTAACTGCTCATGCCCACAGCCGATGATGAGTGATATTTCCACCACAGGGATAATTGTGCACCGTGGAGCCTGCCGCCCTCCCTCGGCGACCATCGTGGGGGTTCTTCGTCAAAAATGTGCCAGGGAAGACGATGCTGCGGCCCGCGTGGATGCATGGGGATCCAGAAAGGAAGAACTGCAGTGCTGCGATGCGATCCCCGCGTGGGTCAGATGGTGTAGTGGTACCCTGTCCGGGTCGTTCTCCCACGTCGAGTCTGGGTAGCTTGGACACATGCCCCACTTGAGACAGGAGAAAGCTGGTTCGAACCCAGCAAGATCCTCACACCATTTCTCTCGCGGTGATATTGTATTCGTCGAATGATGAAAGCATGCTCAGATAATCATGGGTTTTTCTCGCTTTTCCCTGTGATAGGTATTTACGGAAGAGGGTACATTCTATTTTTTAAATCGAATTGTCTTCAGCCTCATAGCTATGACACGTTTTAAATACATTTTGTTTTGTTAACCGTTTTCCCCTGTATCCCTAAGTCCGGGGAACCCAGAAGAGGGTACATGTCATAAGGCGTTATTCTCGTCGTGGTATCTGCACATAAATCTGAGTATGAGTGTTCCAAACGTCAAACTGAGTTATTCTATGAAACATACATATCTTCCGTAATCATACGCGTCATAGCCCCAGGCTGCATACGCAAAAATGATTTTTTAAAAAAAAAAATGGAAAAAAAAGGGTCCCCGAGATGCGTGCAGACTAGGCGTTCACAGCCGGTACCGCGCGATGAGGAAGCGTTCGACTTCGCCAGCCGATATCGTCCTTCATTTTGGTAAAATATCACTGCTTCAGTGTGGCAACGGCACGTGGTCGTCGGGATGTGGAGCAAATGATGAGATCCGACATTAGCTCACTCTCCGACTCTTCACGACGGTCGGACGGTGCGCCGTGCGAGCAATTCTCCTACGAAGGGGCTGGATAACTTGGTCGGGGAAGGGGAAAATAAACTCTGGGCACAAGTGATCCTCTCGTCACGACTGCGTCGTCCCACAGACATTGCGAACCTGACGATAGTGTTTGCGAAGGTTAATTAGCGCCACATCAAATTAAAGCAGAGTCAGTTTGTTGAGGACGTTAAGCGAGTCCTAATTATTGTTCTCGACAAGTGACATGGGTTTCGCTTCTGATCAGTACGATTAGATAATTCATTATTGATTTTCATTGCCCGCACTCGCTTTCTCATCTTGTATTACTAATTATGCTCGGTTGTCTTGCTCCGTCAGTCACTGAGATGCATTGATTGTCGTCCTCACGCCCTCTTACACCGACATTGTGTTGAATTTCATCGTCGAGGCTTCTGTGTCTGTATTTTCTTTTTTTTTCATCGTTCAAAATGAATTCTGGCCTCGGTCTTGACGTCAATGGTATTCCTCGGCACTCCTCCCGTTGCATCAAACTTTCTGAGTGGGAGAACTTAGTTCTGTGCGACGTAGAATTCCGAGAAATCTTATCATTGAGTCCGGGTCTGTTTCCGCACTTTATCGTCCGTGCGTCATGTCCTGAGAAACCATAGATTGGAGAACGACTTCCGGAAGGAGATCATCGAGGAAAGATCGGAGGAGTAAGAGAACTTCAAATTTATGTGGCTCTTATTTCCTTTTTTGCCTCGGACCCCCCTCGTACGTCAAAGTTGTGGAAACGAAGAACAATGAGACGAAATCATATGCGCCAACAATCCCCAGGTCATCATGGGATTGACGGCAATGAACGTGCTGAAATTCTAGCAAAGACCTGGATCAATCTGCTATAAAAAGAAATCAATTTCCTTCATATTCCTTAGTGGAAGGGATCAGAAAAATATACTCCTAGCCTGGCACTCTGATTGGACTAGGGAAGTACTTGAAGAAGAAGAAAGCAAAAAGGTCGCTGGTTTAGGGAAGTTTTATAGAACAGCTGCAAGTAGACAGACACAGACCTCCTTTTTCCAGCCAAGAACAGGGATTGGAAACACACCTTGGCTCACCTCGACAACATTGGAAAAGTGGACAATAACATTTACAACTTCTGTGAAAAGAAGAAGCAGACAATGGAGCCTCTGTTCTTACACTGTCTACACTTCTCGAGAGTGAGGGATAAGGCATTCGAAGGTCTAGGGCCTAAAAATCTGTAATTTATGTTCAGAACCAAAGTTGGCAGAGATAAACTGCTGAGATACTTGGAGAAGTCTAAGTGTGTGCAACTAACTAGAGCAGTAGGGCACCAAGCTCCAAATCTCTAATAGATTTAATGAGTACATATTCAGGGGGAAAAAATTAGATAAAGACAATCAATCGATAAGAAAAATATGTTATTTATGGTTAGAGAGTAGGATTTAGTCTTGGGTTTTGAATTGATTGTAATGTTGGATAGTCTAACACCATGTAATGAGCCTACCGACTAGTGCCAAGAGGATTTATAAGAGTTGGCAATCGCAATTCAATCTTCTAAATGTATTTTAATCAATTGTCATAGCTAGATGGCTGAATACAACATGATTTAGATAAAAAAAATAAGAAACACTCCCACCAGTGTAAGAACTGATTCCACTACACCAGTTGTACAAAAGCCTCTAGGCATTGAAACTAACCTGATAATATCTACTCGATCATGCTACAACACTCAGATACATTAGCAGATACCACAACGAGGTGAACCCTTATGGCATGGATCTTCTTCCGTGAATACTCATGGGTATCTGAGTATGCTTTCATGATTCGAAGAATGCGGGACCACTGCGAGATAGCGTGGTCGAAGTATCTCGCTAGGTTTCAATCAGCTTCCACCAGTCGCATGTGAGGCATGCGTCCAAGCTACCCAGACTTTACTTGAGAGAATGGGCCGGACAGTGTAACACGACACCATTCGATCTACATCACGACGCATCTCTGCAAATGTTCATGTTTTGTTCATCTTTGGCTTTAAGCTAATTAGACATAAACAAATAATACCTAAAACGTACACCTAGTAGTTTATCTCATGGCTGCGGTGATAATCGCAATGATGATCAATTTGAATTTGACTTCACTAGCCTGGTATGATGCCTTGGATGGCCCACGCAGGAATCTCTAACTGTGATATGTACACAGGTGGAGACCTTTCGGCGGAAAGCCCCTAGTCCTGCCTGTCTTAATTCTTTGTTGATAAGTTAGTCAGAGTCTTACCTTCAGGAAGCGTGGTGAATGCTGTAGAGTCGCGTATGGACCCCTTTCCCACTCTCTTCATCCTACTCCTCTCCTTTCCGACCGACTTTTCCTTTCTTCTATGGTCGCTTCAACATCTCCCACAAGGCGAGACTGCTCGAGCCATCCTTCTTGTAGAATCCATTGAGTTAATCTGACAATACCTTTTGGGCTGTCCATCATCCCCTCACAGAATCTCTCTGTTGCTTTCCTCTACGCTTCAGTTCTACCCTTCGAACATCGTGGACAAGCAATGATCATATGCTTCACATTGTGGGAGGGGTATCCACATGAGCAGCTTGGGACGTCTGCCCTAGGGATTTTTGTTCGGTGAGGGAAAGAAGCGACACCGGTGTATTCGCTTTTTATCTATGTGGCTATGATGCTTTGGGCCCTTGTTAGGTGCATGATGATCAATTGTGGATTGAAAGTAATTGAGCGTCGTTTGATTCAATGATGACTATCGAAAGAGGAGCATTCATGTCATTCATCGCCCGGGCCCCGGCGTTGAGCAAGTGATATATAATGCGTCATATTTCTAAGGTCACCCTGGTGGAAATCATTGCCCTGTGCACAGACTCATTTACAATTTAGATCCCAACTTGTACATAATCAACCCTAATACAAGAATTTTCCCTGTCGCCCATCCCATATAAATTAGTATTGGACGAATGTCCGGAATACTTATTGAATGTAGTGGGGTTTGTTCGTGCTATGTAGAGTCCAAGACTATTATAACACTAGGGCTCCTCTCTGACCCAGGCCTCGCCTTTTACAGTGCTCCTATCCCCTTTTACCTCGAACCTAAGATCATTGATACATTGACCCATGACGAGTAGCCATTCAGCTCAGTAATTACCCGTAGAATTCAACCACCTTTTGTACGGAACCTTCTGCTCAAAAAAAATTGAAAAAGAGCAGCCACGGAAACCGGTACGCGGGAAAAGTCTCAAAAAACCTGCAACTCCAGCCAGGCGAGGCCTAGACACCAGAGCCACAGGAGGTGCGTATCCCCATCTGTATCTCCCTAATATCCCATAGTCCAGATATCCTCCTTATACCAACACCACCAACGCTCAGGTAGCGGTGCTCTTTCCTCAGGAGACAGTATAATACCAAAATATCTGTAAACAGTGAGAATTCATCTTAGTAAAAAGGGCCAACTTAGTCGGATCCATCACCACCAGAACGGGAGCTGGGTACGCCCCGGAAACTCATCAGGGTGACTTTTCCTCTGCAACTAAGTATTGCGTGTTTCTGTTGGCTCTGAAGATAAACTCCAGGTTCGTAGGAGACACCAGGTACAGGTAGAAACGCCGTATTCGTCCCCCCAGAGGTACTTGTTCGTTTGTTATGGTAGTCTATACTAGCGAATTGTAAAACTTTAGTTGGTGAAGGAATAACGTAGTGCTTGATCATTCCGATATAAAAAGATTGGGATAGCTTCCAGGCTGAAATTGATTTGATTTGAAAAAATTATACCGGGGTATGCAGTACAGTGTCTCAACCCTAAAGATTGTTAGTGGCTGATGTTGGTTTTGTATGTTAGCATGAGTGACTGCATGGTTTGGATACTCAAAAATAACATCAGCCAGTAACAATCTTTAGGGCTGAGACAATGTAGGGCCTGTCCAAACTTATAGTGGGTCCGGGTATAATTATTGAAAAGAAACATCGAAGTTTTGAAATTTATATTTGCAATACTTACCCCTACTTGCAAAATGACCTGTAAGGGTAAGTGTTGCAAATATAAAAGCCCAAGTTACTATGAATCTTTTCAACATTTTTACCGGGACCCACTATTAGCTATGAGAAGTTCTACTGTAGTATGGGAAATTGAGGGTCCCTGTAGTCCCCTCCTGTGATTATTTTTGTCCCTAGTATCATACAAATTTTTATTGAATTAGAGACAAAAATAATCACAGCAGGGGACTATAGGGACCTTCGATTTCCCATACTACAGTAGAACTTCTCATAGCTAATAGTGGGTCCCGTTAAAAATGTTGAAAAGATTCATAGTAACTTGGGCTTTTATATTTGCAACACTTACCCTTACAGGTCCTTTTGGCAGCAGGGGTAAGTATTGCAAATATATATTGTTGAATTTCAATGAATATTTTCAACACTTATACCGGGACCCACTATCGAGTTAGAGAGGGACGACTGTAAAGTGTACACATGTTATGTATATGTAGTGATCCGAACACACTTTGCTTCTACGGGTACCACTAAAAATTTAACCTCATGCAAGGCTGAGAAAACATTATCAGAGACTAGTAAAGATCATTACGGGCTTGTATTTTCAACATCGAAATGTAATTGTAAGAAGCTCATGTGTAATAACTAATAATCAATACCACTACCAACTGTGAGATACCCTCACCTGCGCGAAAGAGTCCTAAAATGAGTGCGAATTCGGAAGGTATGAAATCGAGCGCGACATCACCTTCGAGACCACCACGTCCTCCTTTCTCTCCTATCACGCCGACCCATGATAGCTCATTTCGAGCCGCTTCATCCTACCCAAATCAGACACAGTCTCAAGGACCACAGTCTATCACATGCCCTCCGGCACCGGTACCTATCAATTTTGATGAGAATACCGATGTATTAGCCCTTAAATCGACAATATCTATTCTGCAGATGCAAAGGGCAACGGCTACGAGAGACATTAAGACGTTGCATCGCATCAAAGAACAGGCATTAAAACAGCCTGATTTATTCGCCAAAGCTCTCACATCAGGAGAAATCAAAATGCGACCCGATCCCTTATTCAATACATGGCGGAGTGACAGTGAAGATGAGGAGCATAACGAAGATTCATCATTCTCCACATCTCATCAATCGCCACAGCCAATAGCTGGGGAATGGGAGGAGCTGCCGGCACCACAGAATATAGTTAGAACCCCCCCAATTAACTTTGCTCAGTATGCGGTTGTATCAGAGTCTCTGGACAAGTTACATTCGGATCAACTCGCTCGTCCAAATGAGGGAGCTCCTCTGAAAATTGGCCCCGGTGGAGAATACATTTCTACTTCTGAAGGTAGTCGACGGCCGTTTGAAATGGGCGTTGCTGCGCCGTATCAGCCCTTCAAAGACAAGATTCCGAAACTTAGTGCCAAGATAGGCGGGAAACGATAGCCCTGTGTGTGTGGTCAGAGATTGTCTGAACGTGAGGATCGAACTTGACCATGTAGGAATGTAATTACGGTTTGATGATCATGACACCATATGAGAAGCGATATAGTTGACGTCTCTTTCACGTACAAATCGAAAATATTTCGCATTCCCATCGTTCAGTGATAATTTTTGCAAAATGTTGTGTCGCAGGAATTCACGTGCCGTGTATTGTATCCCGTCCATGTATTGGAGACGTGATACAAACCCACCCCCCATTGAGATATACTCCCCCCCCTTGAAAACCCTATTTTGTCTAGAAATATGGATTTATCGATTAGCCCCACAACATTTACGAAAAAAACTGTCTAATTATAAACTGTAAACAAATACTGAACGCACATGCAAGTACATGTGTGCTTAATTATTTTTGTACATCTTTGTTGAACTTCATCTCGAAATTTTACGGCCTATTTATTACCTCATGGTTTTTGGACATTGTACGGACCAGATTTCATTTGTGATAAAATTAAATCAGATACTCTATCAACTTGGTAAATCTACTACACATGTGAACTGTTTGGGTATTTAGTATTGTTTACATCTATTTCCTGGTCAAAGTTTGATTCAATGATACAAAACAATTTGGCTCCGTAGCATTGTTTCAATTTATTGTGAGGAATATCCCTAATTACCAGGCCATTTAATAAGAGTATGGCCAGTTGCCCTACTCCTTGACATCTTGTTCTACCGTATCCGAGCTCAACACAAGTAGTGCAATATCGTAAAACTTTTAACATGGTCTTGTGTTGAGACAGGCTCGACCAGCTGCCTATCATGCGCCCTAATATGTTTATAGTTGTGTTAAATCGTGCTATCTTGAGTCTAAGACTATCCTAAGACTCGGGTTCCTCTCTGGCCTTAAATCTGGAAGGACAGCTGGTATTTTGCGTCAATCTACGTCGTTTCCTGCATGTCTCGTTCGCTTCGTTGTGAAACATTATACTTTTCTAACAGGCTGGGAGTTTCTTTCTTCGCTCTTTTCTCTATTCTGAGTTGCTGGTAGTGATGGCATATCCAGCAGGCCTAGCGTGATTTTGGACCGCCTCATACAGTTTTTCAATAGAAACGTAAGATTCGGGTAGATTAAATTTCGACGAAGTAATTCTGCCATTGTTAGTTTAAGAGCTAGACGTCGATTACGCTTAAATTAATAGCAACGTTTGTGGAAACAGTTAGAAGATGAATTAGTATTGAAGGATTACAAGATAAACCCTTTGAAATTGAGAGGCTGTGGAACAAATGACCTGAAGTACATGTGTTTTGTGAGTTTTTAATATTTTATATTTCTTGATTCATCTTGCAATCAGCCTCCAAGTTACAACAAGCGTTTAAAGAGTTAAATGTAGCCAGAAATCCTTCGCCGGTTTCGTTGTATGCGGTTGTTGATTAAAATTTGCACATACTTTTACTGGACCTGATTACGTCTGCTGCTGTAGCGACGCGGATATCAAACTCAATCTGATTAGTAATTCAATTTGCGTTCACCGCTCGACGGATTCGGCATCAAAAAACTGTTGCGACAAAATTTCAAAGAGGGGGTTTGTATCACGACTCATGTATTAGCCATGTTCCATGAAAAATTGTGAATCCTCAGGCATCGACATAGAACTTCATCTCACCGCAGGGCCCTCGTTTTCAAGCGATGTGCAAGAAATCCCCTTAACGGGGCAATAAAAATTGCGATCACGTGTCGCAGCCTGGTCATCATTCAATCAGCGATCATTCTATTGAAGTACTATCACAACTTACTAAACACCACGCACACACGAACGGAAGCCACATATCGTTACAATCACAGGCTCACGAACGAGCAAGTTAGCAATTCACTCGCGCCATTATGACAAATCTCCCCCTTCCTCCCCCTTCCCTACCCCATCCACCCCTAAATACCTCCGCCTTTCGAGGAGGAGAGGGGTCGTTAACAGATATGCTACTGTCAACAACCTCAGCCGCTGACACCAGGAACCGTGAGGCAACACTCATGTTTCAAAATATTGCAAGCGTCTTAGATGAGGCGATCTGTGAGAATGTTGCACTACCGCAACATCTAAATAAAACTTTTCGCGAATTCGTGGTCGACCTAAACGCATTGGCCCGGCGACACTTCGAAAGTCACGTCAGAGGCTCTCCTCGTCCTCCTAAACCGTACTCGTCCACTCAGGCGGCATCTACATTGGTCCAACCAACCGTCCGAGCGACTGGTAATAACCATTCAATTTCCAGAGTACCACAATCAACCTCTTTTGCCAGCGTTGCTGCTGCTCCGCTCCCGCTCCTGCACAGAATCAACGCAGTCGTTCTCGGGCACCGCAAAGACAACCCGCATCGCGAACACCAGCTGTTCCACTGAAAGCTACCAATCCCATCTTAAGGAAAGCCCAACCGGCTAAGGTCCGGGAAGATAACCGACTTCTTGTTAGAGTTGCTGAGGGCCACCCAGCACTACGCATGTCACCGTACGCAGTCATGCAGCAGATCAACAATTATCTTACCGAAAAGTTGGTCAGCGAGGTTCAACCTACCAAGACTGGTTTCGCAATTTGCCCGGCCTCGGCAGCTGCCCAGGAAAGTTTGAACAGTAAAATTGACGCAATCCAAGAGTTCCTGTCGTTGCAAGGACAGTGCATAGTGGAAAAGCCAGATAACCATACGGCCTTTCGTCTTTCCGGGGTTCCTCGATCATATGCCGGATACGATGGTTCAAATATTGTAATGGAAACGATAGATGCTGCTGTTGTTGCAGAGGCTTTGGCAGATCTAACAAAGGTCGCACCTATCAATGTCCTGGAATCCCGCGGCTCAAGCTACTCAGAGTATAGCCCTACCAAAAGTTGGATAGTTCTCTATCCTAAGGGTTCCATCCTATCTAGAAGTCTGCCGCTCTTCGGAGTTCGTGTTTCTGCGAAGCTTCTACCACAACGGACAAGAGTTCCCCAGTGCGGAAGATGCTTTGGCTGGCATAACGAACGATCATGCGCTCGATTCCCTCGTTGCAGGATCTGCTCTTCGACTCATCATGTCGAGAAAGGACACATCTCCTGCAACCCCGCAGTAGCTCACGAATGCCCTCCGAAATGTGCGAACTGTCACGGGCCTCATCCAGCGGACTCCTTGGAATGCTTATTACGGCCTAGAAAGGACAACACCTTCCCCTCAAAGCAAGAAACAGCCGCAATAAGGCAAGCCGCTGCTGCTGCAAGGCTTCGTCTCAAGGCCACGCACTGCGGGATTTTGCAGATACAGTCAACAACTCCTACAGTTTCTCAAACCCCCTCCACACAAATTCCTAACAATGTCAATAGAACTCCAACTCTGCAGCCAGTAACTGGACTAGGGAGCTACGCAATTCTGGCAGAAAATGGCCATCAGAGCAACTCAGTAGAAATGAATGAGTAATACAAACCAGCCGATTAGCATCCTCTCAGTGAACGTCGGCCGCTCATCAGCCGCCCAACAGATAGCTCTACAAACTGCTCACACATCTCGCACCGATTTCCTGCTGATCCAAGAACCTTACATCTCCAAGAATACCGAACGGAAGATCACGTGCAGACATCCCTCCTACGAATGCTACGCTCCAGTTGATGACTGGTCTACGCGTCCTCGAGTCCTAACGTACTCGAGAAAGAACAACAACCTTAATCACTATCAAGAACGTCCCGATATCGCAATAGAACAGGGACTAAGTGACATTTTATTTCTTTCCGTCAGAGCGCCCAATAATCCTCGTTTGCTCATAATTAACGTTTACAACGCCCCTCCTGGAGCCATTAACTCAGGCTCGGGTGTATCCTGCCTCCTTTCTTCTCCTAACATTCATCTCTCAGCAAATACAATATTAGCAGGGGATTTCAACCTACACCACCCAACGTGGCATCCCTCTTATCATGGCTCACCCTCTCCACAATCGGAAGCCTTCAACCACTGGCTCGAATGTAGAGATCTTACACTCATTTCAGAGATAGATGTGCCGACCCACAACTGTGGAAACGTCCTTGACCTCGTTTTCGGGTCTAGCCAGCTAGTAGCGAGAGGCACCCTTGCATCAGCATAGCAGGACCTAGATGTGACATCAGACCATCTCCCGCTCTTAGTCACAGCGTATTCCGGACCACGTGGTAGTAAGCCTAAGACCAGCATCCGTTTTGCCACTATCGATAAAGAAAAATTTCAGATATCCCTCCTCGCCCAGCTAGCCGATATTTCTCCTTTGCCTGACAAATCCTGCGCTAGCCTTGACCAGCGAGCTCAACAGATCATTGAAATTCTCCATCACTCCTATACAGAATCCGCTAAACGATCTTTGCCCCATGGCAGAGGACAGCCCTGGTGGAACCAGAGCTGCCAGGAGGCGAGGAAGAAATACCGCGAGAAATCCGGGAAGGCTCTGCCTCTCGAGCCGACAGGAAAGAATTTCGAAAGGTCACTAGGAAGGCAAAGGTCTCCTTTTTTCAGAAGAAAATCGACGAAGCTGCTAACGGAAGAGATGTTTTTGAAATAGCAAAGTGGCATAAGTCAAAAGGTACCTTTCGCACTCCTCCTCTAAAAGACCCACTTAACCCTGAGGCTCCCCCGGCCGAATCCATCGAAGATAAAAGAAATGTACTAGCGCGTAATCTCTTGAGCAACCAGTCCGAGGTAGAGGACATTCCTACGACAACCCCCACTGTAGCAACTACTTCCGTTCTCTTTCCTCCCCTGACTTCAGACGAAGTTTCTCAGTCCATCCTCGGGGCTGGAAACACTACACCCGGAAAAGACGAGATTCCTACCGGGGTCCTCTGCCTGGCCTGGCCCTATCTATCAGTCCTGGTACAAAGTCTCTATCAGGCATGCCTTGACATAGGCCACCATCCAAAATGCTTCCGCACCGCCATCGTAGCTATGATAGGAAAACCAAACAAAACAGATATGGCATCACCTCGATCATACAGACCCATTGCACTCCTCTCCGTACTTGGAAAAGGTCTTGAAAGGCTCGTAGCGAAAAGGATGTTATGGATAGCAATACAGTACAAAATACTCGCCCGCCAGCAATTTGGAGCACTGCCCAAACGTTCAAGTGTAGATTTAACCACCTGTCTCACTCATGATGTTGAGACAGCGCTAGCTAGGGGGTTGACCGCTACCATGGCTACGCTCGATATTAAAGGGGCATTCGACGCTGTACTCCCGGGTCGGCTCGTCAGACGAATGAGAGAGCAAAGTTGGCCAGTGCAGCTCTGCAACTGGATAGCATCATTTGCAACAGATCGTAAAGTCTGCATACGCCTGGATAGTATAATCGGCGAACCTATCGTGATTAACTGTGGGCTCCCTCATGGCTCACCAGTTTCACCTATTCTTTTCATGCTCTATATTGCCCCCCTGTTCAGACTTCCTGCTCTGAAGAAAGCCTTTGGATATGCCGACGATGTCGCGGTTCTAGAAACTTCGCCTTCATTAGAAGGGAATTCTAGTAAGTTGGGACTGGCCATTAATCAGGCACTATCCTGGGGCTCAACAGAAGGCATCACCTTTGATGCTCAAAAGTCCGGACTCCTACATTTTTCCCGCAAACACAAAGATAGGAATTTGCGACCACCTGTGCTAACAAACAGCTTCACTATCACAGAAGATCCTGAGATACCATACCTCAAAGGGCTCGGAGTACATTTTGATAGAAAGCTTTCCTTCAAATTTCATGCACAAATACAAGCAGCAAAAGTCCTCAAAGTTGCAAATGCACTGCGCTGCCTAGGGAATACGGTCAGAGGGGCCTCGCCACGTCTTTCAAGACAGGCAGCTTTTGCGTGTGTCTTACCTATCGCCCACTTCGGAGCTGAAACTTGGTGGCCAGGCAAATCCCGAACCATTAGTGGAAGAGTAATCTGCAACAGGGTAGGCTCTCATCTTGGAAAGTTGGGGAAAGTTTACACTGCCACTGCAAGAGCAATCCTCCCAGTCTACCGGACAACTCCAATTGCAGCCCTACTAAGGGAGACGGGGCTTAATTCCGCGGAGGTTGCACTTGATGACATATCCAGGAGAGCCGCCATACGTACTCGTAGACTAGACCCTCGACACCCTCTATTCACGCGAGGACAGAATCACTCAATGGCATTGCTTTGACGCGATTTGCCCGCACATGCGGAAATATTCATGCCTCCGAAAATAACAACCCCCTGCTCAACCCTCCATGGTAGATAGTAGAATCCAGGCAGAATTCTCTGGCCCGTATTTGCGGGCCTACGGGAACAAAGGAATTTCATGCGAATATGTTTCGAACCTTCCTCAGCACCCTCCCGAAAAGTGACATTCAGGTCTACTCGGACGGCTCAAAACTACCCGATGGCAATGCAGGCGATGGATATGTTATATATCAATTCGGAATCCAAGTTTGCGCGAAATCTTTCCCTCTTGGAAAACATAAGGAGTCATATGATGCAGAAATACGCGCAGCACACCAAGGGATTCATGCAGCCGTAGCCCTTCCTTCAGCCCGATTTTCTAACAATTTGTGGATTTTTATAGATAATGAAGAAGTCGCTAGGAAGATCTTAACAAACACCCCCACCACCTCTTCTCAGCAAGCATTTCTAGAGGCTCTGGAAGCGTCAAAGATCTGGAAAACACGAGCACGACTTTCCCACACCTCCGAGGACCAAATAAATGTACGTTGGGTGCCGAGTCACGCCGGTATCGAAGGCAATAAACTTGCAGATCTTGAAGCAAAGAAGGGCGCTGCAATACCCTACTTGAACCCTCCTGAGTACTCTTCCTCCACCCTGGGGAAGTGGAATGGGGAACAGATCAAGCTAGCTAGAGACAATTGGTGGCAAACATCACGCCCGCCTACGTACACACAACTCGAGATCAGAAACGCGCCTAGTTTCCCCAAAGAACTCCTTCTAAGCCGCAAAGACTTGGGTCGGGTGGTCGCAGCCAGGATGGGCCATGGAGACTTCGCCGCATATCACACCCGCTTTAAACATGAAGATGCTAAACTGAACTGCCTCTGCGGATCGCTGAAAACCCCTACACACTTTTTCTTCTGCAGAATTCCCCGTCGCCGTGACGGCCGCCCTGCAGGGCCTATCAATACGCTGATCCCACATTTACTAGGCACGACAGAGGGGGCCATAATCCTGAGTAAATGGCTGGACCAGTCTCGGTTTTTCGAGGAAATATGCCTACGATGAGGTTAACCTTACTTTCTTTTTGTTTTGTCAAGATCTGGGGCTCTAGGAAGAGTGGAAGAGCGGGCGAGTGGGACCGACTGATCGCCAGTTAAGAGCATGAGGAGGGCTCAAAATCATATTACGTTATGTAAAGTTTTCTTCTGCGCGCAGTTTCATACAACGCGGCATAGCAATGTAATTTATACTGGGATAAATGTCAGAAATTCTAGGGCTTCGGCCCTAGCGTCCTATGCCATAGTCGGGATGGGTAGCCACATGTCAAGATGACCAAGGGCTACCACTTAGACGGTAAATAGAATCATCATCATTATTGAAGTACTATCACGTGTCCCAACCTGTTCATCAACCAATCAGCAATCATTTCATTCTATCTTTTTTAACACTCCTGAAATTAAGAACTACCTCGTATGTGCAAGCAGACATTTCGAGAAGAAAGTTTTTATGGTATAATTTGTTGCAGATGCGAACGAAACATTCGTTAAAATTAATTTGGAATTTCTATTTAGCTACAGGTATATGAAACATGGACGAAGGATGCTTGCATGGACCCCAGGTTTTTGGCATAGTGTGTCGGTTGTTGATATATCGGATCTCTTCCACTAAAGTTTGACCGCTTGCATTTTTCATGCAAAAATGCCTTACAAACTTTGTGTTATAGAGGGCATTCTGCTGTTCACAAAGTTCAATTGCTTCTAACATCATGGCTTTAATATTAGCGAAATTTATAGCTTCTTGTAAAGATTCACACCTCAAATATGTTTGAGTCACGTGACCGTGGAAACTGAGACGAACAAGAATGCGATTAATAGTCAAGAGAAAATGGTTATATGCTAATTAAAATTCTACTGTCCGAGGGACACTGATTAAATACATGCCTCTATGGTCCCTTGCTACCCCAACGAGTACTTGAGAAGGCTTGAGAAGCTTCTAGTACCTTCGTTACTATCCGCACGTATGTGACCACGCTAAGCTCTATATCCCTGTTTCTGATCTGCATCTCGCCTACGAACTATATCCTGGTAAAGCAGGGCTTAATCTGCTCACACTTCTGATTCATCATCATCATCCTCGGCAATTAAATGTGCGTCCTCAGAATCCTCCACAGTCTCTGTCTCATCAGAATCAAATTCAAAAGGCAGAAAACTCGCCATTGTCTTCAGAGAATTTACTGACGGAAGCCTGGAATTCCGGACGTAATACGAGCTGTCTAACAACCCAAAATGACATTGTCCGCTGGTGCCGAACATAACCAAAGTACTTGATGGAGTCCTCAAAATCTTCGAAGCAGTGAACAATGTGCTTACAAAGAAGGAATCGACTCAGAAGAAACGGTTGACATTCGCACGTCCACTTTACCGCATCCGTGTGGTAAGTTTGGAGACTTTCTGGTCCAATCTCTTGGACTTTGTATTGTTTCCACTGCTTTTTAAATGTCTTACGCCAACTAGCAACCCCCTTTCTGAAATCACCAAGTTGAATGGCTCTAATTCGATCAAGTCCTTGGGGAATCGCTCGGGACGTCAAGACCCAAATTACTAAGTCGGTTCTTGGCCGGCTGAACCGATACAAGAAGTCGCGCTTGATTCTACGCCAATGTGACTCTACGATTATTGTCGTCTTTAACACAGGAATTTCTACTGAATTGTACGACCAAGCCCACAGTTCCCACTGCCCAGGCTTTTACCAATTATTGTATAAATATGACCAGAGCCTGAAGTAATTGCGGGCTCGACACCAGACGTAAAACTAAGTGGCAAATTCTCTGCGTATGACTTATGGTGAACGAAAAGTACCATTCAGGTCTGGAATGAGCGTGTGAGTGTTAACATGACGGCTGAAGATTTCTAGTACCTTTATTTTCCCCTCACTACTCGAAACCTTAAGTCTACCTTTGCCTCCGAATTCGACTTTCTAGTCTCGCAGTTGCAAGCGCCAAACCTGTTATATTCGAGCTTGATTTAGTTCTTGTCAGATAAAACTATGGCTATGAGAACATACCTGTGTTCCCGATCAAATCGATTTGTTGGATGGGAACCCCAACAAATTTCGAGACTGGGGACTAGTTTTTTTGCATCACTTGGAAAGTAATGCTCCTGGGATTCTGTTTTCGTGGAATCGTGAAGCTTCGCTCGAATGGCACGTTTGGCATGCCAGAAACAAAGTTGGACTTTTGCTGACGGCCAGACCTCTTGAGTAGCATTAATTTCGGTTTTATCTTTATCTCATCCAGCGAAAAAAGTGTCTAATCCCGAAAACCGAATTTTCTCCATAAATCTCACAAGTACTTGCGTCATTGCTCCAGCTTCAGTCGGGGCAAGTTTCTGGACGAACAGATATGCCAACGGAGTGCCTGTACCGTCAAACTTAGAAAGCACAGCAAATAAGTCCATTCCTGCATTGTTAGTTCCAAATGTTGGATCAATTGCAATTTCTTTGGTGTTCTGGGCAAGATTTGAGATAGAGGCGTGAATGTATATTGGCAAGGCTTGAAGATTGGCTGTGGCAAAAACTTCATGGCTATATTTATGGCCCAGTTCTTCGAGTAGACGTATTGCTGAGACAACCTGATCATCGTCGCGTCGCCAGTTCTTTCTGTTTGCCTGCTGCCATTAATAGTAAACCTGGTGCTGAACAGTACGCTGAGCACCTGGAATATTTGAATCTTGTAGACTTTGATATATCTCAGCTTGAGTGCGGGTGGCAACAATTTCATTAATAAAGCCAAGGATTTCGTCTGACAACTCAATATCTATGTAAGGAGTGTGATACGTATGGTATGGCTTTACTTTCATGGTACGTTCCTGCAATGACGGCTGCAAGATAAGCTTGCCATTGCAGTGGAATCGCTCCATCTGGCTTCTATCTCGAACTTTGCCTGAACAAGACTTTCCCTATTTTAAATCTTGAGAGTAATAGAAATAGTAAGCTGGCCTTGAAGAGTAATTGCAACTCTTATACAGAAATCGAAAACCAGCACATTTCCAGATACATTTCGTAAGATCTGACATAGCAGCTCTAAGAGCCAATTGGTCTGTAGTAGATTTTTCTACCTTGGTAGAGCAAAGGCTAAAAAAGATGGGCAATCGGTCTAAGCTAAAGGTATATTTGAGATCGAGCGGCTCATCTTGAGACTGTATCTTCAATCAGTATATGTAAAGTAAACATGTCTGATTTTAAATTATATTGAATGAACTCACCGACTGATTACAAAGTTTTATCTTGTTTTCAAATTCGTCCCATTGATCAAAATGTGAAGAATCTATAGATGAGAATTTCCTCTTCTTCGAATGTCGCAAGCAGGTGCAATTAAATTTTCCGTGCTTATTGACGCCAAATTCTTCAATCGGGCGTGTAGAACAGCATTTTGAGCAAAATTTTGTAGACATTTTTAATTCAGGCAGACTAGGGAGTTAGAACCAGGCTAACAAGCAAATACCGTTAAGCAAAGGAATAATCTGTCGTGAAGGTGATGAAAACGATGTTATCGTGCATTTAGCTCTCCTCTACGGGCGCGGCGCCAACCAGCCATCAAAAATAATTTCGGCTATTATAAACACGTGATCGCAAATTCCATCGGCGCATTACGGTTTAATATGTGATAATGTTCCACCTAATGCGTCCACTCTGAAGTCCATGCCCATCAAGAGCAGTCCGATGAGATGTTCGTGCATTCATCGCTCAAGAATCATAGCCTCTGAAATACTATGCTGCCCAGAACAACCCCGACAGTGCGGTGGATAGCAGTTGTGTCCCTATTTATTGTATTCTTCTTCTACTACTCGAAATTTCCTCCGATACAGATCAAGGCTGATCTGCCTGCAAATCTCGCCGACTCAGAATATTTAAAGCTTTTATTGAGGAACAACCAGGTCGGACCTCAAATTGAATATGGATCAAGGACGATTCGATACATCCCAGACGCAACCGAAAGAAAGTTGATGACCAACGTTCACGAAACTCTCTTTCCCCAATCATTTGCAAGGATAGACATCCAAGATCAAAAAATGCTTCCACCGTCAAAAATCCTAGATCTGCACGTCAAAAAATCTCCGCGCCTCGACGAAGTCGATGCATCTAGCCTTCTCTTCGGAGTTTCTACCACATTTGAGCGCTTCCACGATCCAAGAACGTCACCGGTAAAGGAATGGACCCGCTGGCTCACCGATGGCTCTGGGAGATCTAACGGCGCAGGGCTTGTCCTTGCATTGCTCAACTCTAGTTCGTCTGATACTGATTTTGCACAAAAGCAACTCTCAGACTTGGGCATAAACGCGACGGTCTTAGCTTCTAATCCAACGCTGAACATGCCAGGCCGGTATGTAGACCTAGTATACATGCTCTACAATCATCCTACACGGCAAACCCGGAAATGGTTTGTCCTGATCGATGACGATACTTTTTTCCCCTACATGCACGAGTTACAGCGCCAACTATCCGCTTTTGATCCGACGCTCCCCTACTATATAGGCACGTTTACTGAACGAATGGACTGGATGTTGAGTAACAAAGCACCTTTTGCTTACGGAGGTGGTGGTGTCTTTATGTCCCTGCCAACCGTAGAAGCGCTTAGTCAATTACCTTGCCTAAAGAAAAAAGAGGATGGCTCATATCTTCTTGCGGCTGAACAAGGCGATCGCCTCCTCTATAACTGTATTCACATTCATACCGAAATTACACTGACATACCTTCCACTTTTGCACCAATTGGATCAATTTGGGGATCCATCGGGCTTCTACGAATCGGGACGTCAGCCGCTTTCCTTGCATCACTATAAATCTTGGCATACCTTTTCTCCCGAGCCGACTCACTTAATTGCTGATGCATGTGGTGAAGATTGTGTCTTACAACGCTTTCAGTTCGCTGACGGATATATTCTAACAAACGGTTATTCCGTTGCCCATTATCCATCTGGCATAAACTTCAATATTGCGCACACAGAACACACATTCGACTCGGGTAACGTGAACGACGCTGATTTTGAAGAAACTGTTTTTAGTTACGCTTTTGGACAACTAAGACCTCGACTCACGAGGACGGGACGGAAACGTGCCTGGGAACTGCTGGGAGCCAGACGAGAAGGTTTTGGTAAGGTAAAACAAGTTTACCTCAAACGAAGAGGTGACGATAGGTGGCGAAGTCAAGATGAATCTGCCCCTGATCGGGATAGCATAGTAGTGCTAACCTGGATCCCATAAGAGAGTAGATGGGCTTTTCGGACTTGAATAACTGTACAAATTATATCCAAATCATATTATTTGAAGTGGCCACTAAATTCAGGAGCGGATGGGGGCCTTTTGATTTGTCAACTGCACGTTCAATTACACTGTACATTTTTATTTCGAATTCTGATCACGATAATGTTTTCTCTCTTGTTCGAGCGACGAAAATGCCGACATTTCAAGTGTCTGGGTGAAAACATAAATTAATTTATATAACTAATATAGACACTCTTTCGTCGATACATTCATGTATACCTCATTACGTCTCCTTACGCATCTTTTTCTAATAACTAATAAACATGGGAAAGAAATTTCCCTTTGTCGGGCGCATACCCGAAGAGCAAACACGCCGAAATGAATAGCAAATCGTTGATATGCCCCGATGATCGAGCAATATTATGATGGCCCGACGTAATATTCTGGTAACAAGGCTCGAACAAGGAAATGTCGCTGTCCACGCTCCCTTCATTAAATATTTACCGTTACGACCTGCGCCGATCAAGCTATACGTTACGACAAAAGGTCGATCAAAGTTGGCAATGGTCTCCTGAGGACCTATCATGATCCAATAGACGAGGGCAAACAAGTGATGACATCCGACATGTATTAGAATAGCACTTCAGCTAACTTGAGGCTTGAAACTATCTGTGGGAACGTGATTTACGTTAACGAGAACATGAGACGCCCGACTAGGACACGTACCGTTTCATCCCAAGGAAATGACCAGATGAACTTGTAGCTCCCTAAACCTCATTGTCGCTCGTGTCCCGTTGGCTGCATGCATGTGGCGGTACATGTATCGGCACCCTACATGGAGTACATGTTCTATTTATTCCATATATTTGTGGCACACTAGACGCGCCGCCCCCCTTCTATTTGCGTTGCCCGATGACGATTCGAAGGAAGTAGTACAATGCACTAACTTGTGAGTGTGACTTATGATCCCTGAAGGTAGGAATGGAGCAAGAATGAGTAAAGAAAAATGTGCAGGGGATATTGAAGGATGGCTTTCAGGTACCCTTCTCTATTGGTAAAGCGGTACTATTATATTCGTAAAGGTTTGTTGTCTTACTAATGCCCTAATTCTACTATTATTATACTTATTTAGTTCGATCCAGTTAGTCAATCCGGCTGCTGTCCAATTCTTGTGTTAAGGGTCAGGAGTGAAACGGACAACGCTCGTCAACAATACCACAAAGAAGTTTTTATTCTTATATGGAGATTTACTGTAGGAGTTAGGCTTCATTAAATACATCTTCTGTTCCCATTAGTGATCTCTGCGATAGCCTACTATACTCTTAATGATCTGTCCTCCTCTTGTTCTGTGATCTGTCTTCGTCCCGTTGCTTGATCTGGCCTTGCTTCTATCAATGATCTGTCTTCTCGCCTTTGATGACAGTTAGCCGAGGGTTTAAGTTCGAGGAACAAATTCGGGTCCGATCACGTGCTTGGACCTATTAACCGAGGCTGGGCCTGAAAGATAGCCCAGCCAAACCTTATTGTGCACAGCCCGTAACATCTTGCGTCGTAAACTCATCCTCATTCCCCTCCTACCACGAGTCTTCTAGTCTCACACGACTCATTCCACATGAATCGACCCGTACTGCTTTGCATTCATGACTTGGCATTATCTATTATCAGACTCTCCTTAATGATCACGACCTTCCCTCGGTCATCACGTCTCATCCGCTGAAATCTTTCACGTCCACCACATCTAAATATACTCCTACGTTGCCATGGATACCCGATGGAGGATTGAAGACCTGGTGCACACAGTTGTAGGGAGGATTACGATGTTTGGGAAGCATGTTCTCGGGATGACACGTCTGTGGAGAGAACATACGGGCAGTGAGGGGGTAGGAGAGGTGTGCTGGAGGGAGGGAGAAAGACGCGGGACTGGCCTGATGATTTACAGTTACGAGGTTTGAGTGGAGCTAGAATTGACCCAACGAAGGATGAAGTGGTGGCCCATCATCTAGGTCATTTTCATACAAAAGTGATGTCGCATGAATACTGACTACGAGGTAAAGTTGAGCATTATGAGACAACTTGCCGCGCGGTTGATGTAGTTTGGTGATGACGCATGCTGGGGCAGCTCAAGATTTTGTAGATGGATTTTTTCCCTTGGCTGAGTATTCACGGCTGAGGAAAGGGACGCAAGTTCCCAAGATGTGACGCCCTGTGGCGGTACCAGCGGACGCACCCAGAGCATGAGTGTTCTATGACAAAGTTGTATCATCTATTCTGTAGCGACTGAGAGGAGTCTACTTCTCGACGTCTTTTGATCCGACAGGGGATATTAGGGTTATGTTCAGCACGCTACCCCTTGGACGTGATAAACACTATCATTCTCAGCTATCCGACAGCACATACCCACAATCAGCATCTCAAATATCTTCAAAAAACCTTGTTTTCAAAATCTGTGCCTATTCACTGGCAAGAGGAGATACCGCTTTCGGCCCGCGATCAAAGCGCTGTGGGTCCGAGAATACGGAATCATCGAACCATATTCTCAAGCATGCCAGCATCCCTGGGCAAGGGCAGCTTTCCACTGCCACATGAACACGCTCTGCTCCGAAAATCTATGCAGTGATCTCCAGTATTGCTATGTCACTGGGTCCGCAGGCTCTACTGCCCCATTCAAGCTTTTCCGGAATGGAAATGGACGTCGAAACTCCTGCAAGCTCCAGAGAGCATCCTAAAGCTAACCCCCAACTACTCGTGCACGAATTTGCCGACAGGTTTGAGAAGGTGCACAAAGCCATAGACTCACTGCAGGTACTCAAATATGTCTTTGAAGTAGATGACGAACATAAAGAGCCAGAGGAATACCAACAGACGACAAATCTCATGTTTTCGACTAGAGGTCCTTTGAAGTTGGTCGGTCCCTATCTAGAAAAGCTGGAGGTTATTGACCCAGGCGCTGCAGCTGAATTTCTCGCCCATATTTCCGGTAGAGTTTCCCGAGCTATCCGAGTCGAAAAGATTTATCAAAACGTTGAGATCAATTCAGGGAAAAATGACTTGGTTAACAATAATCAGAAAGTTAATCTTGGGCTACGAAAGCGGCAGCGGGGAATACAAATGGAGAAAATCTAGATACTGGTCGAGCTCCAAAATGGCCCGCACTACCGCAATATCATAGCAAAGAAGATGAGCGAATGATGATCCATTTGGACAGCAAACACGAGGCACGGAGCACAGAGTCACTACTACTTCGAGAGTAAGTTCAAGAACTTTTTCTTGTCCCAATTCTAGTAGTAGGAGCGTGGTAGGTCTCTTCTGGGATTGCAGTTCTCGCACCAAATCTGCACAAAGCTGTAAGCATCCTTTAGCACAAGGATGCTATTGCCGTGAGGGTTGAGGATACTATTGTTATGGGCTTTGCCCGATTGTGGAGCTGGTCCAGGGGACCACCCCGGTAACTCAAGTGGGCCCACGGGGGGCTTAAGCGAAAGGCAGTACCTCTAGCGCCGAAACCCAAAGGGGACTTATCGCTTGGCGGCTATCATAATTAAACAGAGGATGCGCGTACCGCGACGGTTTCAAGGTGATCAGGGAGCATTGCTCATCACAATAGTTTAGATTGGAGCCTGGGAACTGGGAGTCTAGTAGGGACGATGAGGGGTTAAGGAAGAGGACTCAGGTAGTTTCTAGAGGGTTCTATCTAGGGAAGGAGTAACTGTAGGCAGCGGCGTCCTAGGAGTGTATTAGGGGGGCTGATCTCTTGTGGATAGAACCAAGTTAAAATAAATAAATTATCTTTGTGGTATTGATTCGTCGAGTTACTCTAATCCTTTGCCCCCTTACAACTATATTTGAAAGGCAGGAAAAGTAGACGACGCTTATCGTCGGGCCTGTACCAAAGAAAATCACCAATTTGGACCTGGCAGTCGACCCAATTGACGCTCTACTTCAATCTGAACCCGCCATGATAGAACTTAAACATGCTGTACCTATTCGCCATCTTGACTGATCTCAACGCTCAAAGGAGTCTACCAGTCCGACTGAATTTATCAGAATACACGTCCCCAAGATAAACGCTTACAATTTCCCTTCCTGATTCCAGCTGTGTAGATATGTCATAGGCGTCTCACGTGTTCGACAAAGAAGCCAATTAGTAACCTGCAGCAAGTGCTTTGGCTTCCATTCTACCAGGATTTGTGCTTGTTAGCAAAAATGCGGGTCTTGTAGAAAAGAATCTCCCGGGAGTTCTTACGCCCATCCTGTACAATGTTTGAACTGTCGCGGCCTTCACAAATCCATTGGTGTATCCTGCTCTGATCAATGACGAAAATATCACGGCGCATTTGTGCGTCCGACAGGTGCCCAACTGCGTCCTATCAGTGCAGTAGGATGCAAAGAGCTCGCTACATCTCTCAAAAGCTATCGGAAATCCTCCACACCAGTCCCTTAAACTACGGCCGACTCCCCTCGACTCTCAAAATGAGTATGTTGAGGAGGCACAAAGCAGCAAAAAACAAATCATTCGCATCATGCAAGCAAACGTGGGAAGAGGTGTAAACGCGCACAATAGTGCACTGTAATAGTCGCACGTTAATGACATTGGAATTATTTTAGTTAAAGATCCGCGTGTCCTTAAAGATCTCTCCGCGAGGCGGACTATATTTCACCTTAACTTCATGAATTTTGCACCCCTCTCTGAATGACATATGCGTCATGGGCGATAACATACGTCCGTAAACCGCAAGGGCTTCATCCATGCCAGACTGCTGTAGACGTCTCGTCTGAATTCGTCAAAGTTGCCACGCCTTGTGGCCGTGGAGGATAAATGGAAAAATGGAGCATCTAAAACGCCCCTGTTAACAGTGTTAGAGTCGGCGATAGCTTAAAGTACTTCAAAGCTCTCCGGAATTGCCCAATCTTGTGGACAACTATTTCAAACTCAAGTACCTGGCCTAGGATTCACATGCTACCTTTAATCGTGCATAGGCAGATCCTTTGTTGTTTGGAATAAGGAGATAAACTCCTGCCTCTTCGATCCAATAAACGTCACGATTCACAACAGGGATGGTACACTGGACCCCGCTTTCTGCTCTACTGAGGGAGCGAAATGTGAAATCTCGTCTGAACTCCACACAACATCCGACCACAAAACCATAATCTCAACTATTTTCATTCACAGAAACCTAAACGAAAGCCGAAAAGGGCGTCTACGCTACGGCACTCTTAATGAAAACTCTTTCTGGCTTTAACTGGTATAACACGGGACCCCCCAAGCATAGAAACCATAGCAGACATAGGAGCTGAAGCCGAAAATGTCACCCGAAGTATACACACGGCATTAGTGACGTGCTGTCCCCGCAACAAAGGCACATTTCGAAGAATCTCTTGGTGTAAAGACGAGTGCAGAATGGCTCTTCGTAGATA
Organism: Podosphaera xanthii; assembly: GCA_028751805.1. Classification (NCBI taxonomy): domain Eukaryota; kingdom Fungi; phylum Ascomycota; class Leotiomycetes; order Helotiales; family Erysiphaceae; genus Podosphaera; species Podosphaera xanthii. The sequence goes on from JAPWIX010000001.1 coordinate 12,169,445, forward strand.
CCACGCGGTGAGACGCTTAGGAGATTTTGATTATCAGAAGCGAGAACTTCGGAACGTTGTAAGGCGAGCTTAGAAAGCCTATCGGGAAACACTGATAGAGAAATCAGAATCCTTATCAGACGTTTATAAAATAGTACATTTTCTTAACTCCACCACCACCAACTTCTAAACTCCGTCATTCAAAGGAGATAACGGTATCGCTTACGTCCATTCCCTAAAACGGCCACTTTACTCCATAAAGCGCTTCTCTCTCGACATACAGAAGCCTCAGATACGTCACGAGATGTAACAGCTGGTAAGCTGAATCGGTCCTGTAGCCTATGTTGTGCAGAGGCGTGCACGGGCTTGACAGGGAGAGAGCGGAGTGCATTGACTCACGAGCAGGGGTTCTTGCTTGCCATGGAATATCTCGACACAGAGAGATTAGTTGAAACCTGTAGACTTCCTAACATGCGACAACCGGCTGTTACGTGTCAACCTATTGTTACGTGTGATGACCTTAATACGCGGTGTCAGGAATGCCTCTACTGTATAATATATATATGGAGATCGCCAGCTCATAGTGTTCTATGATTCTAGTCTAGCCTTTTAGCCGAGTGGTGATGCATCTATCTCGTGTATCATGTAGGATAGCAACCTTTAGCCTGACACCCACCTCTAGTCCCCTCTCTCTCCACGCTGCCTACATAGCGCTTATGACACTAATTATAGGACGGCGTACTACTAGTCTTTTCGATAAGTGCACTCTACTCAGTGTACACCCTCGAGTCTTCAAAGGAGCCGAAGTCGCCATGTTGCCAAAGGCAGAGAAACGAAACCGCCCACTTCCGAATCTTATCGCTCAATATCCGTTCTAAGTTGTCTAGGTAAAGGTCTTGAAAGCCTAGTTGCAAGCTGTCTCTCTTGCTGGGCTCTTAAACGCGACATTCCAACTAAAGACCAGTGAAGTGCAATCAGCAGACGCTGTGCCACAGATCTAACAACGGCGCTACTATGCCAAGTAAAAGATACACTCGAGAGGCGTAGTGTTACAGGCATGGTAATCGTCGATGCAAAGAGAGCCTTCAATGGGGTATTGCGGAACCGGCTTTTAAACCGATTGAGATTACAAGGCTGGCCAGAAAATATCTCCAAATGGACAGACTCCTTTCTCCATGTTAGAGCCACAAGAATTTGACATGACCAGACATTCCCAGACTCATTTCAAATTCTGTGGGGGCTACCTCAAGGCCCCCCCGGATTCTTTTTCGTCTTTATATAGAATTAGTTCTGCGTCTATTGGGCAGACATCATGAATATGCGGACGACATAACAACCATGAAAATGACCCGAAATCTCGAAGAATTTGGACCGAAGCTACAGACAAGTCTAGACCAGACGCTGCGTTAGGGACGAGAAAATGGCATTTAATTCGAAAATGTGAAGATCGAAGTACGATATTTTCATAATAAGAGGAAGTTCTCGAAAAAGTCAATCCGGATGGAGGAAGCTATTGCTCAACCGGACGAGTACACGAGATAGCTATGGGTACTTTCGACAGGAAAATATCTTTCATAGAACGCGTTCGCAGAGCCTGCCAATGACGCCGCATTGTAACGGATCACGTAAGACGATTAAAATATACGATTCAAGGGGCTCTTCTAGTCCTACTTCGACAAGCAATACAAGGCGTGGGCTTTGCAACACTCGTTTACGGGGCTGAAATGTGGTATGGATGAAAAATTTCGTCTTGGATCATTAAATAAGTACAGGAAGCAATAAATCGCGCGGTGCAAACCATTTTACCCGTTTACAAAATGACACATATCCCGGCACTCCTACATGAAACGGAATCGGGCGCTATTGTCTCATTGCTTGAGCGAATACACGACCGCCTAAAAGTGCGAACCGCCGCTGCCGACCCAAAACATCCCATATGGCAAATATGGAACTCTCCTTATTTTCGATGAATCAGACGGCGATAGACTCTAGAAATATCACTCAATTCGGCGATACTACCGTGGTACAAGATGAATAGGACTATAGCCAAGGAATAAATTGGCTCGGCTGGACGCAAAGGAGGGCTAGATGAATGTAGAAATTGGGTGGTATCTGGAAAATTAGGTACGCTGGACCTTACACCGTATTTAGACATATCTGTGGATGAAGATGAGAATGTGGGAGCGGGAGCGGGATACTGTATTGTTTGCGGACCAAATACCAAAATTACATGCGAAAAAGTTGACCTAGGAAGAATTGCCCAAGTATATGATGTGAAAATAATTGGCACTATCGAAGGTTTGAAAGAAGCCATTGCGCATGTCAAGGCAAGATTCACTACCATCGCAGCATTTTATCTTGACGACGACGAAGCCGCACTATGCCTTCACTCTGGGCACTAGACCCCGTCAAGCTCTTTAAAAATCGATAAGTTTCAGGCATTACGAGACGAATGGTCCAAGAGAATGCGCGGTCAAGAGATATTGCCTGGAACAGTCAGAGTTAGATGGATTCCAAGGCATGCGGGGATCCCACAAAACAAAATACCTGACGCATCGCCTTTAAGTGCCTACAGCGAATCTAACATGCACACCGAACCTCGGTGGCGAGGGCATCGAGACTCCTGAATGGCCAATATTAGGCAATTATTCTAGCTTACCGGCAGGGAAATGCTCCTGGTCGATACAAATATCTCGGAATCCAAATGACGGAAAGTATACCCGACGTACGTTGACTCCTCTCCCGAAGAAATCTTGGCTCACTTTTAGCAACACGATCAGGACATTGCGAGATTGCAGTCTATCTTATAAGATTCACGCATGAGAATGCGGCCCTGTTATGCGATTGTGGCGAGAAAAAGTCACCTGAACATCACTTCATCTGCTGTAGGCTTAGCGGGAGGAAAAAAACTCCGGCCCAACAAGAATGGCTAGGCCAAGGAGGTAACATCAGATGTACTCTTGATTTAACAACCAGAGCGCGAGCGTTCAGAAAATGGTGCTAAAGTGCATCATCGTACAGTTAAATCAGAGATGCCTGTGCTCTCCCATTTGGTCAAGGTTTTTAGCGAATGCTCGGAGTATGAGGCGCTTTCCTATTGATGTGTTGTAAGTGTTTATTCTTGTGGCTTGCTCCTCGAAAATAAAGGCTATGAGATGGAGTCAGGTACTGTAAGTAGAACTAGCTGTGGCTGCAGCCAATCTCGACGCATCGCCGAGCTGCCGGTGTAGATAAAGCAGATGTTCATAGGACAACAGATACACTTTTCCACGGGCTGAGAGGCCGTGCTTATCCTGTGGGTCTACTTGGCGTAAAATGATTACTACTCCTCGAAATAGGATGTTGGTACTACTCCTCGAAATAGGATGTTGGTACTACTCCTCGAAATAGGATGTTGGTACAACTACTCGGGTGCTGGCTCTGCTTTCTAGATGTGGCAGGTTGGATTCCTACATGGTCCATTGAAGGGGGAACTACGGTAACTCGTCGTGACAGAGTACAGGAAAAATGATTAGGGTTTTCTTACGAGCCGAGTCTTACATGCTGATCATTACATTACAAACTATATCAAGAGATCCGTCTCGTCATGAAAATATGAAGAGGAATTGACCATGATGAATGACAAATGCAGTTACTCAGCTTGCTAGTATCGAGGCTTAAGGAAGCAGTAGAATTATATGTTCTGATTCTATACAGCCTATTCTTATAGTGCACATTCTATATTCCTCCCCATGGCGCGAAAACAGTCACTTTCGCAATATATAATAACATCTATATATCGCTCACCAGAATTATCGCAACTCTGTTTGCAGGGCATACTTCCAGATAGACTAGACCACGTTTTTACCCAGTACCTCACAATACTAGCGAGAACCGTACATGTATAGATATAAGTACCACACGTGCCGGCTGTACACGAACTCTTTTTTTTTTAAAATCATTTTTGCGTATGCAGCCTGAGGCTATGACGCGCATGATAACGGAAGATATGTAAATATCGTAGAACGACTCTGTTTGGCGTTTGGAACACTCATACTTAGATTTCATTTGCAGATACCACTACGAGAATCATGCCTTACGACATGTACCCTCTTCCGTGAATACCCACCATAGGGAAAAGCGAGAAAACCCCATGGTTATCTGAGTATGCTTTCATCATTCTACGAATACATTATCGCCGCGAGAGAAGTGGTGTGCTGGATTCGAACCAGCTTTCTCCTGTCTCGAGTGGGGCATATGTCTAAGCTACCCAGACTCGACTTGGAAGAAGGGCCCAGACGGTGTACCACTGCACCATCCGACCCACTAGTGTGATTCGTCTTATAGCCTACAGTCCCCTATTAGGACGAGAGACCCCGCAAGGCGTATGCTAACCTTAATCGCTGGGTCTAAAAAGATGTCATCTTGACGCTGAACATTTATCCCAAACACATATTCGCCAGTATCACTACAGAGTCACACTTAGTAAGTCTTACGTCCTGTTGCTTCTCCCCCCCATTGCAAGTATCCGCTTCAGGAAAAATACACGTAAAGTCCTTCAACTCCTCAGAATGCTTCATCGTCTTGTCTATCGCAACCGCGCGAAGCGTGACCTCACAATGTCTTCGTATCTTGTTATAGCAGAAGTTCAAGCTGCAGGGCTTTCAACTTGGACATGACTCGGAAAGCGGACCATCACACTCTCTTTAGTCAGTTAAGGCCTAGGCGCGCATGAAACTTTCCAAGTTGAAATATCCATGAAGATTCCCCTTCGAATACCTCTATTCTCCCTCCACATCATGCTCACTTATCTTACTGTCTCTTATAAAATGTCCACTCGAGCAATATCCTTCCTCGATTGACATAAGCAATCTCCTTTCCCAAATATGTGCCCCGCGAATTCCATCCTCCGTCGGGTCTCCATATCACTGAGGGCGTATATTTGGATATCTTTACAAGGTAAGAACGCCGACTATTTCAATGGGGGTTCATCGACAACGATCGTGAAAAGTCTGCGAATGATTTAAAGTTATTGATCAGAGGCCATTTTCCTGAGAAAACGTGACCTATGCGAGAAGCTTAGTGACGTCAGCGACGTATGTTATTTCTTTTAGCACCGAACACAGCGCTACACTGTCTTCCCCTAAAGTTCGTCCTCGCAATATTATTACAGGGATCTAAGCTCTGCTTCGTAATAGCGCTAATATATAAATAGTAGTAATTATCATTAAATACACCAATTTTCGTAGGAATAAGTCTTGGCGCTCGAGAGTTCGTCCCGATATTCAACTTGTATCAAATATATGTTTAAGCCTCATTAGGCCAGATATTTACGGTAAATATTTACATCTTATTTATCTCTATTCAAATTTCACGCCCAAACATTTTGTAGTGAGTAACTTTCAAGTATCATGAGTCAAAACTTCGTATTTCTGCCATCTGCGTCTCCATCAACCTGACATCTTCGTGGCATGCAAGATAATAGCTCTGACAGTTGTTCTGGCGTGATGGATCACCATGCCTCCGTTACGATCAAACGTAGCTCGTCGTATGATCGATCTTTCCCACCAGGCGTTCGGGCTAATTGTGCGCGATGAAATCTTTCATTGGATTCCAAATATTTTCCATCGGAGAGGGATCCAGAGAGTCAGTTGGCCAAGCCATGGGCAAAACAACCTTTTTTGGACCCAGTTCAGTCGGTGTTCTAGAGGCTGAATGCGAGGGAGCTTCATCTCGCAAGAATAAGAAGCCTGGATTCTCACACATCCAGGAGCTTGTGAGAGGCTCGACTTGTTCACATTACAGCTTTGAAGTTATCGAGCCCCAACCCTTCTGCCAGAACACATGAAGGCCTTTCTCAAGTTTGCGCAGAGCTTGTAGATTAAAATATGTTGGTTGATCGTAGATATTGATGAAAAAATACAGACAACTTGATGGGAGTATCAATAACTGCATTCTGAACTGTCTACAGGAACCGGGTAAATAGAATGTAGATTTTTCCAAGGTCTCAACGCTAATTTCCGTCAATCTGGGTGACTTAATTTTAGTCTAGCTAGGATATACCCCTGGAGGTGCGTCACATGTAGGGGATGAACTTTGGGGGAAGGCAGATTAGTCCTGAGCCCCTGTATGTACCGATCGTAATACCGATAAACATACTAAACTTTACCACGATATTTTTACGTCAATATTCCAACAGTTAAGGTTTGGTCGTTGTCGTTGTTGTTATTATTTATTTTTTTATTTAATTGTATTTAATGTCTACCGAGCGCTAGTTATAACTAAAGCCCCATCCCTAGGGGGACATGGTGACTGCAAAATGTCATACAACGAATATAGTGTGGTGGCAGAAGCGCCATTAAGATACATGCAGATACTGCGAGCGCTATGCAGCGGATTCCTCACATCGCTGGCTTAACTGGGACGGATGGGGCAGATTTCTGATAGAAACCTAACCTTCTCCAATATGGTGGCGAAACGCTTAGCTCCATAGGAGGTGCCGAGAAGAAAATCAAGTGAGCCCAGACTTCGACGGTGACCAGCCGAAGCCAGTCTTTCTCGCACGAGGGGGCAAAATACTAAGTGGGTGATTGACTTATTAGCCCCGCAGCAACAATTCAGAAGGGCATCATTATGGTGAAACCTTTCGTGATAAGCACGAAAGTCACCATGTCCAGTACGACATTGGATTAAATACCCAAGATAACGGCGAGGTAGTCGTAGTTCCTTTGGAGGTTTTTTGGGAAATGGCATACCCAACTCACAATAAGTAGGAGGAGCATGAGATTGCCACCATGCTGTGGTCATATCCTATATCTGCCTTTGTATCTTTGCGCGGATTCCAGCAAGGGATTCGCCAGGGGGAGCTGGTTGACGGGCAGCCTCTCCTGCCAACTTGTCGGCCAACTCGTTACCAGGAATGCCCATGTGACCGGGGGACCTTATTACTTGAACCTTGCCAGGAGATGCAATAGGAAGAATTCTCGTAGGCCAGCGAGAAGCGAGATCCCGAAATTCCAAAATCTCCATTTGCGAAGACTTAGAGGGTGAGGCTTCGAGAAGGCGGTGTGCAGCCTCTTGGTTGTCAAGAATTACATTAATGTTGGTTGCAAAATGTGTCGAAGGTGCTGCTATGGCAGCCTTAAGGCCTGCTAGAGCGCCGATGATCTCGGAGTCGTAGACCTCAAAGTCGGGACCTAGGGGCACTTTCACTTCAGTTATAGTGATATCTCTGTGCAGAACTACGGCACCTGCCCCAGCAGAACCGTTCGCCAGCTTTGAGCCGTCCGAAAAGACGAGAATATCCCATGGTGGCAGCTCTCTAATGCGCTCAGCAAATTCTTGGGCAGAGAAATCAGCTCGAGACTGATTGAGAGGGGATTTATAGGAAGGAGGAAAAATCTGGGGTCGAGAGATGGGAGGAACGAGCTTTAATTTTTCCGTAAGGCGAGTTTGTGGGCGGGAGACGGTGGATCTTCTAACCAAAGGATGAAAACAGTCCACGGCGGCCAGTCTAACAGCAGAGCGGAGGCGAATCTCCTCAAGTAATATATGAGCAGGCTTGAGCCACACTTCCCTTAGGAGTGCCGAAGTAGGCATGGTCTTGTATACCGGTAAAATCGCTCGGGCCAGGGTGACTAGAGCTCGAGAGATCATGTCTACCAGGTGCTGAGATCGGGTAGATGTTGGACGTCCTCGACGGAGGAAAGTGTGACCGCGCCACCAAACCTCGACACCATATAATAGAACGGGTAGCGCCGCAGCTAGAGCTACAGTGCGTAGAAAAGTTGTTGGTACACCACGATTGGTATTTCCAAGCTGTCGTATGTGGGCACTGATTCGTTGCGTTTTAGCGCTCCATTCTTGTACATGTTGTTTGAAAGAGAGTTTAGTGTCGAGGAAGACGCCAAGCCACCTCAGAGTAGAAATGGTAGTTCTTAGGACGTCATTAGCAATTACCGGTGGAAAGGGTTGACGGGATCTGTGAAGATGTATGATTTCTGTTTTGTTTTCCGCCAAAGAGAGTCCGTTCTGACCGCACCAATGGGTGATGCTTCCAACATTGTTAGTGGTCAGACGAGAAGTGTCGACTAGCATTTTAGCGACCGAGAGGATTGCTACGTCGTCTACGTATCCAAATGTGGGAAACCCGAGTTTGAATAAAGGCTCGAGAAAGAGGAGGAAAAGTATTGGGGAAGCAGGGGACCCTTGGGGCAAGCCGTGCGGAATTTCCAAGAAATCACCTACAAAATCATCCACTCTGAGGCGAGCCTTCCTGCAAGAGGCAAAGGAAGCAGCCCAATTCACATATGGTAAAGGCCATCCCTGTTCACGCAAACGAACACGAAGACGGCCGGGCTGTATACTATCGAAAGCACTTTGGATATCAAGGGTGGCGAGAGTGCAAACTTGCTTTGTCTCCCACGCCTTTTCGACATCGTGAACCAGACATTCCACAAGATCCATGGCAGACCTTCCAGGTAGCGCTCCAAATTGCGTCGGGGAGATGATACGATTTGACAAGGCCCAGAAGGCAAAGCGTTTTGCAAAGAGACGTTCCAGCCCCTTCCCAATAACTGGGAGAAGCGAAATCGGACGCCAATTGGCGGGGTCAGTAAGATCGTCCTTGTGTGGTTTAGGAATAACTACCACTTCAGCGCGGCGGAAGATGCTGGGATGGTGACCATGTTCCAAACATAGGCTGTAAAGCTGAAAAATCCACGAGCGCCACCTATCCACTCCCCATACAAGGCGGATGGCTGAGACAGAGAGGTGGTCGTGTCCCGGAGTAGTTGACGAAACTTCCAGAAGACAGTGGCGTACTTCATCTTCGTCTACGGATAGAGGAGCAGGGATCGCACGCAGTGGGCAGGTAGGGGTATTCCTGGGTATATCCGACTGACCCATAGAGCGGGCCAGCTTAGTTCGAAAGAATATGTCTGCACGCTCGGTCGGGGTGCTGAAGGTGATACCTTGATGAATAATTGGGGGGGACCAAAGCGACTTGATAGCTTCCGCCATCCAACAACTTTATGGGCTTCCAGGATCGATGCCACATTATCCAACATGGAGCGCTTATGTTCGCGTTTGGCTCGTCTAACAGACTTCTGAAAATTATTGTGTGCCTCGCTAATGAGATCTTGGTCACCGCTATGGCGAGCTTCGAGATACTGACGACGTTGGTCCGAGCATTCGCGATTCCAAAAGTCTTTGCATGGGACGCAGGCAGGCCTCGGCGGGTTAGCTGCAAGCAGCATTGCCGAGAGAGAGGCAATGCCTGATGAAGTCACCGCGTCCAGGCGCTGAGAGGTTGGGTCTCCAATAGGAAGGCTAGGAGGTGCGGTAGCGGAGAGGGCAAGACGAAATACCTCAGCGTTCTCGTCGTTGCATTTGGGCAGCTTCAGCGTTGGGTGACGTCTAGATGACGAGAGTTGGACGAAGCCGGATATCGTCTCGTGATCGGAAGTGGAATGTGTCTCCTGGTCCACTCGGGCTAAAGTCCTTCCATGTTCGTGAGTACTAGGTCGAGGACGTGGCCAGCTCGGTGTGTAGGAGCTCCGTAAGGCAATGCCGACCTCAGAGAATAGTTGTCAATCCATTCAACAAAGCTGCTGACGCCAGACGAACGGGAGACGTTGGGCTCCCATAGTTCGTGATGAAGATTAAAATCTCCCACGACTATGGTATTCGGTTGAACCGGCCAGCTTAAAAGTGCCTCGAGACTCTCTGGCATTTGAGCTTGAGGTTGTCGGTATACGTTTATGATCTCTAATGAAGGAGAGCTCTGGAGACGGAGGGCGATGATATCAGGTGAAAGACCACAGTCCAGCTGGATAGGTCGGAGGTTAGATTTCTTTCGGACATAGGTTAAAACGCGCGGGCGCGAATTTTTCCAGTCACGATTAGGAGGAGTGAAAATGACATAAACCGGATGGGCCTTGGTTACGTTCTTAGAGTTTATTGTTTTAGTCCAGGGTTCTTGGACAAAGATCACATCATACTTGCCGTGAAATGCAGCTTGAAGAAGAATGAGGTGAGAAGATCCACCACGCCCAACGTTTGCTTGAAGGAAACGAAGGCGAGGCGGGGGTGCTCCTTAAAAGGCTCTATTGCTCATGGGAAATACTAGTGGAGGAGTTGGGAGCTTGCTCGTCTAGGTCTACTTCCATAGACCCGTCCGAAGCAGAAGCAAGAGGCGTGAAGCTGTTCTGGCTAGCAGAAGGCATAGTTTGAGAAGGGACAGAGGGGACTTCTGTCGATAGAGTCGGTGCGTTGGACCTGTCGGGAGAGGAAGTTGCGACGGCAGCAGCTGCGGCAGCTGCTGCGCGACGTTGTTTCCGGAGCTTATTACGGTTCTGTGAACGGAGGTCTGTAACCGCTTTTTCTGAAGGGTGAATAAGTTTGCCCTTGAAAGGGCGAGGGCGGAGAGGGCAACTTGAGTCGTCCGCAGAATGTGGCCCTAGGCAGCTAATGCAACGACAGAGTTGGCGGCATTCTCCGTCGTGGCGAAGGGTACCGCAACGAACGCACAACGCTTGAGTGCGGCAGCGAGAGGACTGGTGAAACCCAAAGCAAGCATCGCATTGGACTACCTTTGGGTTAGGGATGTACCGTCGAGAAGGGGCGCTGTCAACAATTCGAAACGTGGACACCTCTTTAGGAAAGAAAATAACAGCCGTGTGCAGAGGATCTCGTCGATCTTCATGTATAGACCATTGGGCGCCCGATGGAGCGACGCCTGTCTGTGACTGGGCAATGCTCTTGACATCATCAAGCGTGGTTGGAACCAGATTTAAGGCCGGATTCCAGATAGTGCGTGGGATACGCTTGACAACGTACCCAATGCGATCCTCAATTTGGATTAGAGAGCCCGAGAGAGACGCTCTTATAGAGTCAGCATTGTCCAACGCAATTTTCAGCGATGCATCTGACGAGAAGGCGATGGTGAAACCGCTGGAGCAGCGAGAAACAGAGGCGATTCCATCCTTGAGACCAGGAACGATGTGGATGAAAGCAGACTTGACTGCAGTTACGTCTGCTCTGAGAAGTGGAGCTTCTTCAGAGAGACGGAAGATGGCTTTGGGACCCTTGGTGATAGCAGTTTGTTAAGAAACAGGCGTGCTAGAGGGGCGAGACGTTGTGTTGGGTCGGTCCGAAGACGGCACCGGAGGGCCAGTGGCAAGATGGCCTGCGGCGGTCGCTGCCCAACTCTGCGGTTGCTTAGCTGTAGGGATAGGAGGTCGAGCTGGTACGCTTTGGCTGGGCTTGGGTAAGGAGCCCAATGATTTAGGTTGTCTTTGGTTGTCGTGTCGCATAGGATGCCCGGAAGCAACCGCAAGGAGAAACGCGTCCATTTGCTCGCGCACGAAGGACTGGATGAGGGGATCGGCCTCTTCGACGGCTGACCAAAACTTGATATGGAAGGATTGAACCCAAGTAGCTTGACCCTTCGCAACGCGCTGAACAAGCTCGAGCTCTTCAGCGACGCGCTGGGCCAAAGGGTGTGGTTGTTGTGATTTGGCCATCACGAGCGCGATGCCCAAACGAAAATGCACTTGATAGGTATCGAATGAGAAATCGAATTGGAGTGAACAGCAGGAGAGGAATAAGGAGACGTGATGGATCAATGGCCAAATTTTACGTTGATGGTGTGAAACTATGTCGTTGTTGTTGTTGATTGATTGACTTTATTTTACGTCTATCGAGTCACGTGCGTAGCACGAGCTCTATCTATTCCCTGACGGGACAAAGGACGCCAGGACGTGAGTCCTGGGCTTCAATAAAGTCTAAAATTATACATATCAGAGAAAGCACATTCACATAGCTGCTCCTCGTAGGTAAGGATTGACTCCCGTATAGGGGTTGAAACAGCTTTCTCGCCCCCCCCCCGGCGCGCCGGACCTAACTCACAACTCCGTCAATCCCCATATGGCTTTTTTTTCCAACAACCAAGACTTCAAAGAGATGAAATGCAAAAATGAAAATAAATGACGGAAAATGAGACTGTGCAATTAGTTTAGTCGACCGAAGAAGGAGCATCTCAGGTGCAGACATCTGAGAAGAAACGGGTCTGCTTCAGCCAACTGTCTAGCTTAATGCCACCGTGGTGAGTGCCAAGTAGGTACGGCAGTAGTTTAGATGGGGGATCCGGAAGGCGCCTGGCTCGCCTCTTGGCTATGTTGCAGAAAAAGAAATGCAGCGGTGCTTTGCGGTGACCACATCAGCAGTAAAGATGTGCATCATGATGCGAGAAACGTTCATGATAATCGGCGAAGTCTCCGTGCCCGGATCTTATGGCTAGTATGCGTCCCAGTGTATGTCGAGGGAGATATAATTCCTTGGGGAAAATGGGCGCTGTAGAGATCTCTAATTGGTTATAGGTATCTAGCTGAGGGAGGAGACATTTCCAAAGTTTTTCTAATGCCTGTGGAACGGACGACTTTGCCCACTGCTTCAGGCCGGCATTAGGGTATTGTGGATCTGATTCGAGAGGGAGATGGCACGCTTTACTAGCTTCCTTATCCGCAGCCTCATTGCCAGGGATGGACGAGTGTCCCGGGACCCAGCGAACTTTGACTCCCCCTGGTCTAGTATGAGGAAGCCGTGATCGGCATTGCCATTCGGGCTCTATCTTGAGAGACTCTTCAAAGACAGACTGAGATGTGCCAGAAAAAGGGGCGAGTATGTGAGTGGCAACTTCCAGATTATCTAGGAATATCCAGAGGTTTGTCGCAAATTTTGTAGTTGGCAAGTCCAGTGCAAGCTTTGCCCCGGCTAAGGCTGCCATTGCTTCTGCATCAAAAACCTCGACCCCTTTGCCAAGAGGAATGCTTTTTTGGAGAATTTGTATGCCCCCTTGATAAGCCACGCAGCCGGCGCCAGCGAATCCATCAGATTGTTTCGAGCCGTCAGTATATAACATTATATCCCCAGAGGGGATCGAGCTAATAAATGAGTTAAAAGCTTGTTTAGCTATTTCCTTCGAGGCACCGCAAGGGCCCCCTACCCTTGCATAAGCCTTCTCGCGGTGCCCAAGGCGGAAGGGCGATTAGGTTTATTTGCTCGGCCTGAGGAAGGGCTAGTACGCGGCGGGCGAAGCGTGAAGCGGGACGGTTAAGAGAGATAATTTTGGCTGCGCGGCGGAGTAAGGGGTGGCGAGGGTCGAGGTGACGTAGGCGGACGGTGGCAGCTGTAGTCCGTCCATTAAGCGCGATTTCTGGCGGAGGAAGCCCTGACTCCCGGTGGAGTGCAGCTGTGGGAGTAGTGTGGTAAACAGGGAGAATTGCACGAGCTGATGTGAGGATAACTTTGTCCAATAGTTGAAGTAGGGAATCTACACGGTTAGAAATACGTCCTTGGGTTCCTTGGCAAGATCTGCCTGGCCACCAAGCTTCAGATCCATAATATGCTACTGGCAGGACACAAGCGACAGCGGCCGTTGTTGTTGTTGTTCTTATTTAACGTCTGGGGTGATAATCATGTGCCCCAGAGCACGTGCTATCTATCCCAACTGGGACATAGGACTCTAGAGCCGAAGCCCTAGGACTTAACTAAGCCTAAGCTAATCGAAGATTTAATTACAATGCTATACCGCGTTATATGAAACTGCAGACAGAAGATAGGTGTGCCCAAGAGCAACATAATTTACGAGACTTCCCCAAACTCGTGACTGATGATCATTCAGTCCACTCCGCCTGCTCCACCATTGCCCCGATCGTACTCCACAAGCTTAGAACAAAAAAAAAATAGATTCTCCTCAACGAAGGCAAATTTCTTCAAAGAAATGAGACTGTCCTAACCATTCAGTTAGAATTCTAGCCCCTTCAGGTGTACCGAGTAGGTCTGGGATGAGTTGTCTAATAGGCCCAACAGGGCGGCCCCTTCGGCGCCGGAGGATTCGACAAAATAAAAAGTGAGTCGGTGTTTTAGGTGACCCGCAAAGACAATTAAATCTAGCTTCCTCGTGATTAAAACGAGTGTGATAAGCCGCAAAGTCTCTATGTCCCGTTCTGGCTGCGCTTAAGTAACCCAAAGCCTTTCGGCCCAAGAGAAGTTCCTTTGGGAAGTATGGCGCAGTGCTGATTTCTAGCCGGGCGTATGAAACCGAAATATGGCTACTCCACCAACTAATTCGGGCTTGTTTCAGGTGTGTGGCGTGCCACTGTGCTAGACAGGTAAGAGAATATTCAGGTAGCCCTAGGAATGGAATAGATGCTCCTCTTTTTGCGTTAGAATCAGCTAGTTCATTGCCTTCAATTCCTGCGTGGCCGGGGACCCAGCGTATGTGAATCTGCCCCTCTTCAATATGGGGTAGCCTCGTTCTAGTTTTCCAAATCTTTGCTGCTTCAAAGAAGCTTAAGAATGTTGATTGGGATGATTTTGAGGGCGTTGAGGTCAGGATTGTCCCTGCAACATCTGCGTTATCTAAAAATAGCCATAAATTATTAGCAAAGCAAGCTGAAGGGAGCGTAATAGCTGCACGGAGTCCTTGAAGAGCTGCATGAGCTTCGGCATCATAAGAATCTCTAAATTTTCTGAGAGGGAAAGCTTCCGAGCGAACTTGGAGTCCGTACTGAAAAATAACATATCCACCTCCTAAATTACCATCAGGTAGTTTCGACCCATCTGAGTATATCAGGATATCGTTTCAAGGAACTGTGCCCAGAAAGTAGGAAAACCTTTGAGCTCTTGTGTTTACTGGACCTGACGGACCACAAATGCGGATATGAGCTTCCAGTTTTGTTTCCTTGATGGCCCAGGGAGGATTAACCAGAGGATCAAAATTCTCTGAGTCCGGAATGCTTCTACATGACCTGGAAAAGCGGGACAGGGCAGGCTGTGTGACTGAGATTTTCTCACGCAGAGCTAGAGGGTGATAACGATCAAGTCGGCGTATACGCAAAGCTGCTCTTTGAGATATATTGTTAAGTGTTATCTCAGCGGGTAAGAGTCCGGTTTCTCTCAAAAGAGAAGAGAAGGGAGAGGTCCGGAAGACTGGGAGGATTGACCTTGCTACGGCTAGGTGTACTTTGTCTATGATATTCAGGTGTGTGCCGACTTTGTTGCTCACTTCTTTTCCGCTCTTAATTCTGTGCTTGCCAGGCCACCAAGTCTCAGCTCCAAAGTGGACAATAGGTAGGACACACGCAAAAGCAGCTTGTCTAGAGAGTCTTGGCGAGACACCTCGTATTGTATTTCCCAGGCATCGGAGGGCATGGGCTACTTTAATTGCTTTTGCAGCCTGTATCTGCACGTGGTATTTGAACGAAAGCTTCTTGTTGAAGTGTATTCCCAACAATTTTAGGAAAGGTCTTTGGTTATTTTCGGAAATAGTAAAGCTATTTGTATAGACCGGCGGACTAACGTTCTTATCTCTATGCTTTCTCGAGAAGTGGAGTAGCTCTGATTTACCTGGATCAAAAGTTACACCTTCTATATCACCCCAGTTTAACGCCTAATTGGTTGCAGTACTTGTTTTTTCCGAATTTTCTTCCAATGTCGGAGATATCATTATAATTGCAAAATCATCTGCATACCCAAAAGCCTTCTTTAGGCCTTCTAGCTTGAATAGGGGGGAGATGTAAAGCATAAAAAGTATCGGAGAAATTGGGGAGCCTTGTGGAAGTCCACAGTTTATTGGCCTGGGATTTCCAATTTCCCCGTCTAGCCGCAGACAGACTTCGCGTTCAGTTGCAAATGAATATATCCAGTTACATAGCCGAGTTGGCCAACCTTGTTCCCTAAGCCTTCTGACGAGCCTACCTGGAAGAACGGAATGAAAAGCCCCTTTAATATCAAGTATGGCGACGGTGGCAGTCAATCCCTTTGTTAGTGCGCTTTCTATATCATGAGTGAGAGAAGTAGTGGGGTCTACACTAGAACGTAAAGGCAGTGCTCCAAACTGTTGACGAGCAAGCACTTTACATTTAACAGCTATCCATGACATTCGTTTTGCTAACAGCCTTTCTAGTCCCTTGCCCAGTACGGGCAGTAGCGCGATGGGTCTGTAAGACCTTGGAGAAGACCTATCTACCTTGTTGGGCTTACCAATTATGGCTACGATTGCAATCCTAAAGCATTTAGGGCGATGTCCCACGTCTATACATGCTTGAAAGAGATCTCGAACTAGATCTGAGATGACTGGCCAAGCCAGGCGCAGGACTACTGTCGGTATTTGGTCTTTTCCAGGGGTAGTGTTGCCAGCTCCAAGGATAGCATTGGTAATCTCATTTATAGTCGGCTCGGGAAAGGGGAGAGTAGTTTTTGGTACAGAAGGTGCAGATAGATGGATATCCTGTACTTCCGACTGATTGCTTAGCAGATATCTTGCCAGCAGATCTCTCTTATCTTCAGTTGACTAGGCGGGTGGTGATTCTAGAGAATTTGGATCTACGAGAACAGGGGTTCGGAATTCGTCCTTTGATTTGTGACACCTTGCTATGCTAAAGACATCTTTCGAATTGGCTGCCTGGTCGGTGATTTTCTGGAAGAAGAGAGCCTTAGCCCGTCGTGTAACTTTGCGAAATTCTTTCCTGTCTTCTTTTGTGACATTGCCAGCTTGAGCCTTCTCCTTGAACTTTTTCTTTGCTTCTCTGCAGCTCTGGTCCCACCACGGTTGTCCTCTATTGTGTGGGAGAGACCGTTTAGCTGAGCCTGAATAACAATTGAGGAGAATTTGCGTGAGTTCCTCGGCCCTTTCGTCTAGAGTCGCTCTAGATTTTTCAGAGAGCAAATTTAGGGCAGTTATATTAATATGAAGTAGCGAAAGAAATGTTTCGAGATTAATCGTTGCGAATCTGAGTCTAGGGGTAGGGGGCTGGTTTCGCGATTGACAGGGAATTTTGATGAGCAAAGGAAGGTGGTCTGAACTGACATCAAGATCATGTTGGACGGTCGCAGAAGCATCTCCAGCTTGTAGCGGGCTGGAGGCAAAGCAAAGGTCAAGAACTTTTCCGTGATTATGGATCGGTACATCGACCTCAGATAATAGGAACAGGTCATTAGCTTCGAGCCAGCTAATTAGATCCAGTCCCTGTGCTGATGGTGAGCCATGATGCGATGGGTTCCAGTTTGGATGGTGAAGATTGAAGTCTCCTGTCAGAATTGTCTAGGGAAAGAAATAAGTGTCCCTGAGTGAAAGAAGAAGCGATACGCCAGCCCCTGGATTTGTAGACCCAGGGGGATCATTATAAACGTTAATTATGTGCATGCAGAGTCTATCTGGACCTTTGACAGTAAGAAAAAAACTTCTTCTTTGCCGTACTGTGCTAGAGAATTTGGGCGAAATCGAGCGAAGGTAAGATTGATGTCCTTCCTTGTGTAGTTTAGTACACGAGGTCGGATGGTCCAGTCATCGACTGGCGTGTAACAATAAAACGATGGGTGCTTGCACATGATTCTCCGGCTAGTATTTCTGGAGATGTAAGGTTCTTGAACCAGTAAGGTATCTATTTGTGGGGTAAACGCTGTTTGAAGGGCGATTTGGTGAGCAGATGAAGAGCGACCAACGTTGATGGAGAGTGTTCTAATCATAGAGCTTTTAGTCATCATTCATTGTAGTAGAGTTATCTACACAGCTTTCTGAAGCTAAAACGGCATATTTTCCACCTGTGATTGAAGGTGACCCCGCAAAAAGACTTCTAGTTTGAAGGGAGGTTTGAGGAAGAGTTTGGCTTGATGTGTAGCTTTCTGTAGGAGCTATCTTGGGCTGACTATCCATAATTCCACAGTGGGCAGCTTTCAAACGTAATCTAGCTGCAGCTGCAGCTTTCCCGATCTCAGCAATTTGCGTTCTGGTAGGTAATTTGTTATCTTTTCTAGGTCTAATTAGACACTCATGAGAGTCTGCTGGATGGGGACCGTGGCAATTCACACACTCTGGCGGACAAAAGTGGTTTCTACTTGGGTCACATGATTTATGTCCACTTTCTGAATGTTTTGTGGAAGAGCATATTCTGCAGCGAGGGAAGCGAGAGCACGATCGCTCGTTGTGCCAGCCAAAGCACAGTCCGCATTGTGGTGTTCTGGATCTTGGAGGCAAGAGTTAAGCTGGAATACGGACACCAAATAGAGGGAGAATCTTAGATAACGTTGGACCTTTGGGATATAGGACGATCCAGTTTTTCTTAGGAGAGAAATCAGAATTGTCAGAGCCTCGAGACTCTAGGACATTTACAGGAGGGACATTTGTGAGATCTATCAGGGCATCTGCAACGACAGATGCATCAATTTGTTTCAATTCCACTGTGCTACCGTTAAAGACAGCATAAGATCGGGGTACGCCAGAAAGTCGGTAGGCTACGTGCTGTCCAGGTTTCTCGACCTTGCATTGACCTTGGGCACAGAGAGAAGCTTCAATTTCACCCATTCGAGCGATCAGTTTTTCTTGTGCTTCAGTGGATACTGGACAAATTGCAAATCCAGTTTTGGTAGATTGTGCCTCTCTTATCAGTTTCTCCTTTAAAATGGCATTGAGATCTAGCATTATGGCATAGGGGGAAGAGCTTAGAGCCGGATGATTTGGGCTGGCCCGAACTAAAAGACGATTATCTTCAGGTCTACTTTTAGGCTGAACTTTGGGTCTAGTTTGAACTTGAGCTCTTAAAGATTTTGGGGAAGCTTGTGATTGTTTCTTTGAAGCAGGGATCATAGCTATATTTGCGTACAATTTAGAGTATGTGGAAGGAATATCGATTGAACTCTTTTGATTTACAGACTGTACAGTTGAAGCTTGTACAGTCCTTATGGCAGAATACGGAATCGGGGGTCTTTGGGAGCCTCTGACATGACATTCGATATGTCGGCGGGCTACAGAACTGAGATCAGCGATAAAATTCCGAAAATGCTTTTAAAGATGCTGAGGGAGAGCGTTGTTTTCACTAAGTGCATCATCAAGGACGCAAGCAATGTTCTGGAACACAAGCGTGGCTTCATTGTTCCTGGTATCGGCGGCGGAGGTAGTTGACAGTAGCATCTCTGTCAGCGACCCCTCTCCACCCATCGGGGCGGAGGCATGTAGGGGTGGTGGGTGACGGGAAGGCGGGCGGGAAGGGGAGGTTAGACATGAGGAGTGAGGCGAGAATGCTATCTATGAAGAAAAGCGAGTTAAGGTTTGGTGAGGTGAAGACAAACACAATGATATCATCAGTGATTCGTGATGCCGACATTTTTGTAGTCAATAACATTCCAACGTATTTATCTCCAATCCATCGATCATTTACTGGCTCTCTATGTTATCACCTAGTCCGTTGGAGAAATCATTATGTTGCACTGAGAACGAGTGCTATGGCATCCCGATATTACTTCAGGAAAGAGCGCCTTTTAGCTACGTCAACATTCAAACTAAGAGCAGGCATGACGAGTCCGACTTCCTTACATTACACATTTCTTACCTCTAAATCATGAGAAACTGCATTAATAAAAAGAATAATCTGAGTGAAAATATCGCTGTTCAAACACTCTACTTCAGAAATCTTTTGACGCGTTGGTGGGTAAATGCAAACATGGGTAATACAGCCATTGATATACTTGGAAAATGCATAATACAGAGCCCATAGAGGCCGTATACTGTGAGTTCACAGTTCAAAATTCTAGCAAGTAATCTTTGACTGAGGATGAAGGCTAGCTAGCTGCAAGAATGGCTTACAGAAGCTGGGAATTCGGTTTCTGGGAACAAAATCTACGACTGAGTGAAGAGCTTACCAGACTGATGCCTTGAAGAGCAAGTTCTCTAGAACTAATAAGTATACCCATACACGTACCACTAGTGATTTAACTGGTAAAATTTTATCCCGATAAGTTACCGGTAAGGAAGGACCGAGTAACGTTATGTGAACTATGGTAAAGCAAAACAAGAAATATTATTTCCCGACTAAATTTTTCGAAAGAATTGAGATGAGTGCAAATACTTCTGGATGGTAGTCAAAAGAAATACGCTGGTACATGTAATAATGCTCCTGATGTGCCGTTTTGCTGTTAATAGCTTACTGTTGCTCATAAAACACGCTGATCCAGAAACTCCGATTTTCTACCACTAACCCCCGCCATAACTCCTGTAGTGCAATCGTATTCCTTTGACTGAGCGAGAAAAAAAATTCTTGGTTGCATGACATGGGTAAAGCTAGATGCAAGCGCTCGGTGTATCTCTTGCAACCCGTGTATTCCAAAAGCGAGCCATAAACTCCACTACCCGATTCCCAAACAGATAACGCCATTCTGCTCCATTTTATTCCTGTTCTTAGCACCAAAATCGATTCCGTCCCTCCAAATACTGTGAGATCTTTGTCTTAGGGCTTCAGATTGATGGCGGAGAAGTATCGGCGTAACAAAGACTTAGGTTGCTCCGGTTTTGCTTCATCGAAAGCAAATTTTAACTTAGTCAGATGTTCCTTCCAGAAACTGGTTATAGATTAGACTCATGGGCGAACGGAGAAAAAATTGAGGTCGAGAACTCACTTAAACTTTTCGATATTTCGGTCATCACGGCTCAGAGAGCGACAGTTTGCAGCTTCAGGATCAAGGTGGTGGGTAAATTGTTGCTGGAAAAACCAGTCACGAGTGTCTTTATCAGAGTAAGGTAGGAGTAGAGCCAACGTACGTAGGGTCTCATTGATCAGCCCAGCGGGATAGATGCGACTGCGAGAAGGTTAGCGCGTGCTAGCTTGGACACAAAGTGCATACTTGTCTCTTTGGTAGGTTAAAAAGGAGGCATGGTGGAAAATGAAGACGCCACGGTTTTCTGGTGTCATTTTCAAGTGGTCAAGCAGATTGTTGGTCCACATAATTTTGATCCCACCTAAATCTTGAAGTCGTTGGGCCGTAAACGTCTTGTCCAGTATTATCGGATGCTTGACACCATATTCTATCTGTTTCTTGGATATTAATTTTTGCTTAGGCCGAAAATGCCGCTCAAAGGACCTTTCCACCGTCCCTTCAACCCACGTCAGAGCCAGTTCTTTGGGACTGACCCCTTGCCAAAAACTCCAGATAGGTACCATTAACACTAAGCGGACTGTCAGATCAATAATTTCACTCGCAATAATCCGACAATCTCCAACCAGGACATCTCCAAGAAATTGCTCAATATCAGGACGCGTTGAGCCAGCCTTGAGCATCTTTGCGACGTCAGTCACGTGAGAGAACTTCAACTCTGATAAATCGTACTTTTCCCAGTTAATCAGGGCCAAGCGACATTGCGCTTCGAAGTATTCGAAATAAGTGTTGGCACTTTGAGGAATTCGGTGGCGAAACAGTCCTGCATTCCCCCAAAAATCTTCAAATAACGCTACCTTACAGAGTGGTATGAGGGCTCCGCCAGCGAGGAACATTAGGGGGTCCTGTAGAGGATCCCGATCGGAAACAATTACATGTCGTGACATCATGAAAAAAGAGCGTGAAGCATGAAAACTTAATGATTGATGAGAGGGGCGTGGTAGAGAGTTTTGGACGATGAGACTTTCCACTTCGTCCCGTGGCTAAGTTTGCGCCGTGTGGGGGAATTGAATCCACCGATAATATCGTTTCATAAGGATAACTTCGAGTTGCTCGCCTCGTGAAGGCAACCTCTTTAATTCCAGTGTTTGGTCACAAGAAAGAGGGACGGACAGACCGTGGGATTTTTGCTATCGACAAAATAATGTCAGTTTGGGAGGGGGAGGGGAGCTTTTTGCCGGGGAGAGATTGGTTTATTCTTGTGTTCTCTTTGGGGATGTGCGATGCGGTCAATTAAAGATGCCTGAAAGCCAATCCTGGTCTAGAGCTCTTGAATCACCGATGACAAGGAATCTCATCCTTACAGCTGTATAAAAATGATCTTTTTGTATTCTCCTTCGTTTTGTTTATCCTACCAGATACTTAGAAAATAATATTGATTATTTGCTCGTCGACGCTGAGGGTCCTCTCGAAAGCAATCCATTCTACAGAAGATGGAGATTTCTTTGCCTCTATCAAGTAACGTTATCAGTATACAAATAGATAGTTCTATCCAAAAGGCAAAATTCAACTATGATCGATGAAACTAGTGCGGGACCCATTTTTCAATTTTTGTCAAATTGAAACATAAAATTTCAACCAATGAAATCATAATTATCTGATATATAATCATTTGAGGATCAATTTAATCTGCGCAACTTTCTTTAAACCCTGTTGAGTGTTCGGCTAACATTGTCACATCCCAAGATGTTTCGAGAATGATAAGCTTAAACTTCAATTCCATAACGGTGTCGATAACCGGATTGAATTTAATTCTTACATGTATCGCTTCTAGATCATTCATCACTTATGCCATATATACAAACTTCAAAAAAAATGTTCCATCTTTACCTTTAAAAATCGCTAACTGTTTTGCTCGGTTTTTTGTCAGTGATGACCGGAAATATCTTCGTGCCCATGGCGTCGCCGAACTTGGCTCTCTAAGTTCCATCATCACAATTTGTCATCCGCAAAGTCTCGCTCGCTCCGAATACGTCCTGTGAGCAATCCATTGACAAAGCTTGTGCTGCTCCCCCTCATGGATCTCATCATCAACTCACCGCTATGAATACTCAAAATTTCCTGCTTAAGCAAACGCCTCTTCGCCGTTATGTGGTGCAGATGATCCAATCAGGCAAGCACATTTTTCAATGGTAGCCAACTACTAACGTACGACGGTACTTTGAAGAATCTACAGACAACATCTCGGGAAACTTCGCCGGATTATAGTGTTGCACAACATTTCCTCTAGGCTTTTCGGAATACAAGCTAAGCTTGCAAGCTCAGTCGTACACTCTTCAACATTCAATTGACTTTGACGTCGCGTAAAAGTCACATTAAATCAATATCCCGGGGACACATATATCAAAGCGTACCTCTATGATGGTTCATATCCTCTCAAGAGATGCTGAAGGTACTCACTGGCTCAAGATTTGTGTACCGGTCGAATAAAGTCGAATAACTGGTGGACCAAAAGTTTCAGCATTTGATCGCAAAAATTGAGAAATTTTAATCAAACAAATTAGACTTTACTCTCGCTACTCACCAGCCATGGCGACTTATGATCTTCTCCCGTCGTGGTGAAGAATACGTTAACCTAGTGCGATTTAGTCGACAACCAACCCAAATTTTTGCAAACCGCTAGAATGGGAAAGCCAGGTGGCGATTTTGACGCGCTGTCTACTCCTACAATTACAACAAAATCAACGGATAAAACTCACCCGCACTTGCTACATCCGATTTCTCCTCGAGCATTACCACATCTTTTACAAGGGCGATAGACACAATTGGTGAGTAGATCAATCAATTATAAAGGGCTTATTTTGTACACTATCTTCCAAACTTTTGGAATAAGACAAAGAAATTTCCATAGGCTGGTCTCTTTTATTGTTGACATAGAATTCTACACAATCTAATTCGATTCAGAAAGACCTTACGGTCATTTAAATTTCCAATGCATATTCAGATACGCTCGTGCTAGCGTGTATTCGCTCTCATAGCCTGAGCAAATATTAACTTAGATAACTGTGAGAATTACAAGTCCGACTCGCGCATACCCGAGGAAAAGTGTGCGATAGAACTGTCATCAGCTAAATGCATAACTGCGATATCTATGATGTCACGGGTTATTGAAGAAGGTTTTGTCATGAGCTGTGGTTGATAAGGTTGATATAATCGGCCCGAGCTTTAAGCGAGCGAATTAGGGTGTAAATGGAGGGTTTTCTGCCGCACATTGTCGATCATTACCAGATATTACCACATCTTACTATTCTATCTTATTAGATCAATTAATCATTCATCTACATTAAAATCCATATCAAACTCTAAATACATAATGATAATCTCCTCTTAGCAACCTTCTCTTCCATACTCGCAAGTCAGGCAAAACTCCTACCAAATAATCCAACAATAACCGATGAACCACTCGATAGCTAGCTTGAACTCGGTACTTTTACGCAGTGTAGCCTGTATTCAGACCATCTACTTTCTCTCGGTCCAGGACACCCACAGACCCTAGTCACCAGTCGTATTAAAGTAAGTAAATTTCAAGCCCTGAACTCAAACGCATTCTTACCTTCTCGACTTGACTATATTTTCAAAAAGTATCCCTCCAAATAAAGCGATCCCTACTATATGATTCTACTCGTATCTCACGTGTCCTACTTACAAGTATCATCCCGCGGTGATACAAGACTCTACCAATCGCCTCCGGCCACCGTGTACATACTCACTGTACCGTGTTTACTCTGGAGAGAGATATTGGTAAGCCCAAATTCAGAGAGGTCAAGATTTTTATGATTCCGAACAGGAACATTTGGAGCACTCTCACTTGTGACTAAATTATCTGCATTTTACGGGCATGGCAGGAAAGATCTTTGGATTTGGAGCCATTTGTATAGTGTTTAGTGGTTTATCACGATAGATATCGGGATGAAAGCGTAGAACACTGTCGAAAGAATCTAATTAGACGTCTCGAGAAAAAAATATGTAGAGCTAGGACCATCAGAGATGAGAACTTGGTTAGGATGGGTTGTTACGAGAGATTATTTGGCTTAGGACGATTCTTTGTCGTTAAGTAGAAAGATAGAATTGATCTTCTCCCTCCTCCATATCTCCTGTATTTATGTCTCTTCATTGCTTCCTTCATGGCACGGCCAATTATCCTACGGATAATCATTTCTAGCGTTAAAAACGTCGTTAAAAAAATGAAAAATATAAACGCTTTACAGCCACGAGCTCGACTGTATTGCTTGACAAGCTCGGCCGAATCTAAGGGAGCGATATTACCGAGGTCCTAAGCAGGGCCTGGTTTTGACCTCCACATGAGGTCTTGGCGCGCTAACAATATAGGCGAAAGTATAGCCTATCAGGGGCAATTAGTTTTACTTGCATGTAGTATTGCATACCTAAATATTGTTATTAATAAGCTCTAGTTTGGTATAATTAGTAACAATCTTTAGGGCTGCAATACTATATACATGCAAGTAAAACTTATTGTCCCTAATACCCTGTATAAACTATCTCGCTTATCCGTCTGCCTAAATTAGTATAATCGCATAATTTCTGTATATCGATACAGGGGGCGACAATGATACAGCACATCCATACTGTGGCCCACATATGAGATTTTGTTGTGAAGTTTGCTATCAGAAGAGAGTGCTGACCGTCTCTTAACCATTGAAATCATCGTGGCAGTTACTGTTGGAAGGATGGGGGCTTGTGGATATCACCAGGTTGTTATACCTGGTTGAGATAGTCACAAATAATTTGAGAATTTTAACTTATCACAAATATGAGAGGGAACAGAGTGGCACAAATAAGAGTCTGTAAATCTCAAGTGTGGAGTTGTTAATTACTCCCACTTAGACACAGAGTGCTAACTATGTCATCTCTAATTATCTAGCGCTAGGAGTTCTAGTAATTTGGTCGCATACGGACTAGCGTATTCTACAATTTAGAGTCTTAACTGTTGGAAGACTAGTGTATCTGTGCATATCGCTTTGAGTGCACAGCCCTATCTCTAGACTGCTAGTAGCACTTAATTTCAACAATTACCTGTAATGATACATGCTTGCCTTTGTTTACTTTACTCCCTGTAAATATTCTCTCCAACAGCTGTTCCCTAAAATCCGACTCTGATTGTTCGGAAGGTTTTTACAATCAATCATGTGTATGTAGACTGGGGCCCTGTCACGCATGATTACGAACGATGCGTATTTTTCGGAGAATGACTCAGCATGATGTCTGGAACACTCATTCTCCGATTGCTTTTGTGGATGCCACTACAAAGTTAACCCTTACGTCATGTAACCTCTTTCGTGAATATCAACCATAAGGAGAAGTATGTCAAGTCCATGGCTGTCAGAGCGTGCTTTCGTCATCCTTTGAATCCGATATCATCGTGGAAGAAAGTGGTTTAAGGGCCTTGCCAGATTCGACCCAGCTTTCTCCTGTCTCAAGTAGGGCACATTTCCAAGCTATCCAGACTACGCTTGGAAGTACGACCGGGCTGGTGAACCACTGCAGCATCCGGCTACCGTCTTTAATTGTGGCAGTGAGCATCAAATTCCATACGGAGCATGTGACCAGGGAGATGTACGTGAGAAGAACTGTGCCCCGTCATGTCATACACTCTCGTTCCTTTCCTGTCAAATGACGAAGTTATTGTTATATTTGGAAGCAACCTGAAAAAGATTCTAGGCATAGGATCCGACTCTACCCGTTGGCACTCTTCGTCAGATATCACCAGACAGCGGACAAAAATTAACCACTGGCCATGGAGAATTCCTGCAGACACTGAATTGCCCTGGAAAAGACTATTTTTTTGTTGAAAATAATGCGTCTTGAACATTCCAGGATGTTATTATGACGATGTTACGAGAGGAATCAGAGTGATGGGAACCTTAGAGATTAATGATCATGATGAGATGGATAAGTATGGTGCAGAAATATCACATTCATTTATCTCTTTTGATTGAATGTAAAAATGGACCTGCTTATTCTGTACACATAGGTCTACTGCCTCATTATATACATCTTTCCGGAACCCCTAGCCGTCCCCAACTATTCTACTAGAAGATTCTACTCTAAAGTCATATCATTACAACGGATACAATATTCTCACTACCATTGATCCTGTGTTGTTCCATGCTCTTCCAATATATTTCATGATTTCATGATATTCCCGATCCGCTGAACCAAATGTTGGGAAACTCTATTGTAAATAGAGTGTAACACTAGCTGAACTCCAGCTAAGCGAGTGTGTAGAAGCATCAACCATGTTACAGTAGAGCCCCTCTTAGCTAATAGTGGGTCCCGGTATAAATGTTGAAAAGATTCATTGTAACTTGGACTTTTATATTTGCAACACTTACCCTTACAAGTCATTTGCGGGCAGGGGTAAGTATTGCAAATATAAACGGTAAAATTTCAATGAATCTCTTCAGTAATTATACCGGGACCTACTATTAGCTAAGAGGGGTTCTACTGTACTAGACCATGGAATTATAACACAGGAGCACAACTATTGAAATGGTTCGTCACCGAAGATTAGGTCATCTTATCAAGCTTAACGTCATTAGTAAGGAGTGTAGGCTGATCCCGAGATGATGTCGATCCTGATTTTAAGGTTGTCTAGTCTGTCCTTCGGTTGATTTGTGTTGGAACAAGGCGAGATCGGATTAATTCCCGGCTTATCTATTCCGAGAAACTTCTAGCCCGCCTGCTCGGATTAACTCCCGGGCCTACATCATGAAAATGCAAATTTAGTATGCATCTGTGGACAAGAGACATCCCCTACTCACTTCGTACGTTGTCGAGAACACGCCAGCCTACCGCGTAGGTTTAGGAAAGGAAGGACAATGGGCGATCTCATTAACCAACTTCTCGGCCCAAAGTGTGTCAGAGAATTTACAGAATTTGCAAAACTTACAGGCTGTTTCGGCAACCTTTTCGCAAGCTCGTCCTCTGCTGGAAGCGGGTACAGCATTTTATAAAAAGTCGTGGAAGGCAGCGACATCGTGGAAACAGATTGAGTGAAACGCTAGGTTGACTCAGCAACTATCTATTTTTTTTATTTTTTTTCGATGTTTTTTATTTTATCCTTTTTTTAATGTTCGGGTTCCTTTTTTTGGCCTTTAGGTTGGAAACCTTGTTGGGGGAGGGAACCAGGGAGTTCTAGTTGACTCAGGCGTTTCGTAGGGTGTTTTTATGCGCGTGTACATATTCTAGAGAGGTGCGAACGAGTTGGGCTTACCCTCGGGTACGATCCCCGCCGGCTCCACCGGTCCCGAACCAATCGGAAGAAGGGCTCTGCCCGGGACCTAAATACACAAACAAACAAACATAACTCCCGGGCCGTCCGTTCCAACATCAAAACATTGATGATTACGACTGACCGGCCGGTCGTCCCGCCTACTCCTGATTAGACTTGAACCAATCGGTTTATCACTGGACACGTCGCCAAAGGATCTCCTAGTTCAAGCTGATATCGGACATTGAGTGTCAAAGACCATTCCGGTCCTCGCCCATAGTCCTACGGAAACTTCCCCGGCACTTGTCCTTGATCCAGCGGGTAATTTCTTTCTATCCATCCGGTTGGAAGTTAAGGTTTGGAGATTGGGGATTACAAGGTCAGAGGTTGAAGACTGGCAATTGTAAATATATGTATATGCTATTAAATTAAATAAAATAATTCAATTATCCTAATTCGGCGCCTCATGGCCCACGTAAGTATTTTCGGGAGATACGTATTCTTTTTGCAGAACGACTCATTATGACGTTAGGGACACTCATACTCAGATTTCCTTCGCAGATACCACTACGAGAATGACGCCTTTCGACATATACCCTCTTCCGTGAATACCCACCACAGAGAAAAGCGAGAAAAACCTGTGGTTGTCTGAGCATGCTTTCGTCATCCTACGAATACAGTATCACCGCGAGAGAAGTGATGTGAGGGTCTTGCTGGATTCGAAGCAGCTTTCTCCTGCCTCAAGTGGGGCATTTGTCCAAGTTACCCAGACTCTACGTGGGAAAACGGCCCGGACAGAGTACCACTGCATTATCCGACCAAAGGTGTGACGCTAGTTTTCCTTTAATTTTAGATCAACTTTCGGACACTATTAACAATTCAATTCCGACACCTGATAATAATCACCATGACGAATACAACGAAGCATAGCACGAATGAAGAGGCAGTTATTAACCTTAATGGATCTGGACCGTCGAAAAGATAAACATTGGACCATAGAATTATCGCAAAACTTGGACTAAAGCTTGAAATGTGACTTGCTCGAGCATATTCAAAAATTGGGACACCTTTAAGGTTTATTTTGAATGATGTTCATGGACAGATGTGTGTATGGTACAGCGCTTTTCTCGCTACTCGCAGACGGAGAGTATCGAATGTCCCTGGCATGAATACCGATTCAATGTGTTGAGACTCGTCCATTTTTTTAACGTCAAAAGCCACATGCTAATACCTCAGCATTGGCTTCAAATCGCAATTATATAGATCAAATGTACATCTGTTGCATTAAAAATGAAATTTTGATCATTACAGTGAACATCTCGACACAGATCCTCGCTGGCTGTCACTGTAGGAATCAAAAATACAGATATGTGTAAATATTGCAGAGAGAAAATCCTTATCTCAACTCACTTGAAGATATGTCGACTAGCCCGCTTGGTTTAAAGTGAATATTAACACGAGTAAAGAAGGCGAGTCGAAAAGTCGATAAAAATGGCCCTATATTTCGGATGTATTATAACTATTAAGAATTGTGACTATGCAATTGCTCATGGAAGCCTAGATCTTGCCACCATGGTAGAGGGTTGGAGTCTATGTAGAAATCAGTGGCTACTGCGGAATCAACTCCGCCAATCTCACTTTCTGTCTTTATGGAATGTGAATATTTTCAAGATCAAGAAATGTGCGGATCATTGTGATCGCAGTTACTTGACGTCGATAACGATATATGCCTGAGCCATCAAGAGAAGTTCTTGGTGGATTGGTGGTTTTAAGTAACGATCATTGAAAGATAGGGTCGAGATAGGTCTTTAGTCCAAATGGAGGGGGGGGTGAATCGGGTCAAACATGTCGGATAGTCACATAAACGTATAGTGTATTAATCAATGTGTATCGGGTCACAGTAAAATCGGAATTCTCACTCATCACAGTATCTTATGGGTAGAATAGGAGATAACCATTAAACTCTACTGACCCTCACCAGTCATTGGACATATACTAGGTAGCTTCGAACATCTACTTCGATTTTGAGCACCAATGCGCTACTATCTTTTACCTCGAATACAAAATAGAAGTCAATAGTAAATGAAGGAGTACTGTTGCTCGATGAAAAGGTGAATTCTATTGTTCCATTTGTATTGATACGGGTATAATTGAATTAGTGAAGAATATGAGGGAAGTTGATCATTTTCCAACGGTATTGGGTTCATCCCAAGATACCGAAAGAGAGCTCAACATTCCTATCCTATCGTGTCAACTCGTACGTCTCTCTTAACATGCCTGTGCAATATGCTAGTCCTTGTTCCGGCATTGATCTCGCTTGCCTTTGAAGTGACAAGCAAGCATGCACACCGAACAACCAAAGAAATCTCTTTAGTCACCTTCGAACCCCATCAAATATGTCTGGCATAAGAGCACTGCAACTGCCACTATATAGCCCAATGGGATTTTTGCAACTCTAGATAATATCGTTGCATAACGAGGACCTATCACTCGAGATGTGATCAGCTATAAAAACAGTAAGCCTTTCAATCTGATGCTAGAGCCATTGATGGTGATTCACTCAAAGAATATCATGAACATAAATCCCGGAGCTACCTGGCCGAGAATGTCCAAGACGACCAAAAATTGGGAGAAAATGATATCCATGGTGATCAGCGAGTGCACAGCTGAAGACTCAAGAGGAAAAGAACACAACTTGGAACAGTACAAAGCTTAGATTGCAACTCGTTGTAAGAGAGGTCTTGTGCTCACGTAGTTTCCCTACTGTCCGATATATTGGAGCTTATCGAACCTTTCGAGAGCTACGCAACACTCGCAATTATTTGGTGTTACAGCAAGGTGTGCACGATCCTATTCACAAATTGGAGGACAAATATCGGCCCACAGGTACTTAGAATAATAAGTGCCTGTTCTCGACTTTCAACAGTGGTTTTCCCTGGAAAGTTTCTGATAGGATAATTTTCTAGGGGCTAAGGGCCATAATTATTAGAAGCAATTACGGGGTGATCACAATCTAAAACTCTCCATTGTGGTTTATCATCTAGCCGGACACTTGTGTCTTGGCGCCCTGATACATAGTACACGTACAGGTATCTGTAGTCTACTACAAACCGGTCGGACGGAATCAGAAAGATGTGACCGACTGGGTGGTGATAGTTAACGTTAGATGTCAATTTTCGGATATGAGAAATTAAGCATCTGGCCGGACTACATGTTCGGCTGGATAATAAACCTTATCATGGGTAGCCCGAGGGCGGGACTTCGCTAAATATTTCCGATGATCGCTGCCTATTGTCACTAAAATTGCCAAGAGAATGAGAGGCTGTGCGCTCAATGTCAAACATTTCGCAATGACAAGCGCTCTTATTCAACGACTCCATGCCATCCTCACAACAGCACAATCGATCCCAAAGGGCTCGTGGTCGACGACACCATACGACGTACCCTTCTCCATCTATTCCCACATTCCAACATGTAGTACCGACTGCACGAGTTTCCATCATGCTCAAAAAGGATCAATCCACTGGCCTTGAGGTGCAGGGTATTGTAGGAGAAGTGCTCACGGCGAGAGACCATCCTCGTGGAATTAAGGTGCGCCTGGAGGACGGCCGTGTAGGCCGAGTTCAACGACTACTCCCAGCTTCTATGTCTGGGGTGGGTGGATGTGATACGGCAGAACTATCTCTCCAACTTCTGCAGCCCAGAATTCGGACCCGTTCGTCTACGCACGAATATTCTGATATCAGATTTGATACTAATGCTTGTGTTGTTCCTGATCGGCTAGAAGCCAGCCTTCAAGATTTTGTAAAGGTGAAGAGGACGAAAAAAGCTGGAGTAAACGGAAAGGAGAAAGAGGTGGCAGTGGCTTATGAAGCAGCTGCCGAGTATCCAGAACACATCACTGCGCAGCGAGAGTCTACTACTGTTACATGCCCGGTCTGTGGCGAATTTAAAGGCGACGAAGCGGCCGTGGCTTATCATGTTAATGATCATTTCTCATGACAGCAAAAGTTCGACCTCGATGGATGAAGAAATCCGCTCTTATGCTGCAAGTTCTGCGACTAATGGGTAGGGACCATGTACAGAGGAATTTTGAGTTTCTATAATAATGTATAACCTTCAGTCCATTCTCAATCAAACGTATCCATATTCGGATTGACTCTTGTCAATGCAATTATCAATAAGATATAGGATAGGAATGCTTGAGGACGAGAGCAGTCATAATTTCAAATCTGTATAAATCTAAAAGAAGGAGAGAACCAACGGAGGGTATGTGGCCAACCATCTACCCATGTATTTAATTTCTCATTCTCTACAGATCCTGGCAATATACTTAGATCAGTACTTAGATCCCCACACATATCCTCACACCCCATGTTGAGAAAAAAAATACTTTAACGAGGCAACTCGACAAAAATGAGTAAAGATGGTCTTATTCTGCTTGAGGCCTTTCTGACAGTTCCTGAGATGCAGTGTATTAGGTTGTGCTGCTCGCTCAAATTTCGAAAACGAAATCTGTCCTTATGCTGGCGCTGTGCCGGAGAGATTTTCACAAACATAATGGAAATAGTTACGTGTATCGGTGGATTGCTCAACTAGTGCTGAAACTGATATTGTGCGAATCATAGTAACAATACCCAATATATCGTGGCTAGGCTGGCTCCTTAAAATTCCCTTCTGATCTTCAACCCCGAGCATGGATTTCGTGCTAGGTCTACTAACTTCAATTTGCACAAACTTTTATCTATCGTTACTCCGAATTCTCTTGGATACTTACGTGTACAATTTACCTCTACTTCTTATCGCTACTGCGGGAATCCCTTTGTGGCATCTACAAATTTCGGCTCTGTAGCTTCACCAGATGTGAGGACATTGACCGTGATATGGTTACATCATCCTCGTGAACGCTTATCTGTGATTATCTCAACCAAAAGCCTACTCTCATCATTCCTTGGTTTGTTAAACTCAGAGCATTAGTGATATCTGCTCGGTTGCTCTCCAGTTACTTATGCACCATTAAAGTTTGATCGTACGGTGACTTCGGCGAGTACCTAAGCGAGATAAATCTAGGTAACGCCGTCTCTATTTTTAGCGAATGGCGCAAGGAGAGATATCGTCGATGATGGATATTAGGGAATGACATAACTTTTTTGATGGCAGAAGACAATGTCTGAGTAATGTTTGATAGTGAAGGAAGGGGCGAAGTTAGAAAGAAGTTCAAGTCACGCTCTTTAGAATCAGTGCTTCCTTTCTTTCTCATATAGTTCAATACATCGAATGCCATAACCACCTGCTTGGTTTCACCGCCTGCGCGAACGTCACCGACCGTAAGTTTTAGCCCATCCGTGCGGACCAAGGACTTTCCATAAAGAGATATGATTGATATCAACGATGATTGGTGTCCCAGAGACGAATTCTGAAAGCGGTAATTTAGGACCTGAATGATGCCGAGGACTGAGACATGGGAAGTGAGGAGTCCGACGTAAATTGGCGCTCAGCCGTGACGACGTAACTTTACTGCGAGTAGGTAAGATGTTACGGGAATGGGACGGATTTCAAAGTTAGCCTTGACTGTTACTCTGCACCACTCGGTTACATGTCACCCCTCGATTTGAATTTTATGCATTGGCTCGCGATAAAAAGTAGATGAAGCATCTGTACATGTCATTCCAGACTTCTCGTTTTAACTAGACTATAGATTGTAGAGTGACTCATCAATAAAACTTTTTCTCCCTGAGAAAGGATCGAGATTGATTAATAGATTTATTTAGAACCTAAATATATAAAGAGGGGTCCACCTCACTGTAGAGAGATTAAACAATGAGTCTAATCTTGGAATCCATACAATTAAAGGCTTTCTAGTAATAGCAAATGCACCATCAGTCACACATTATATCTATTGTGAGCGTGCTCTTCCTCTCATAATTACCATAATTAGGCCCCAACATACGCACAATGTTATGGAAGAGATAATCGCAACGAGAGCATTGTTCATTGTCTAGTTGCTGTGCCCAAATTTCGACTAGCCCCTCCCAAAACACCCTGTCCTATCGATCTTACCAGCTCCAAGCTATTTCAATCTAGTACCCAAGTTTGTTACGAGAACCTTCTTCTGGCTCACTATGGTGTTAGAACATACCGAGTCTCCATCACCATAGTACGCCAGACGATCCCTCGAGCGCTGAATTGGATTGTCATAGAAAAGTCTTGCACAAAATTTCGCACCGCCGTGAATCAGCTTTCGCCTATGTCTATGAGAGTTTGGGCGCCGATGTGTCCAAGTCGATTCCAGCTTGATATGGCATGTCGCGAAACGGGTCGTGATTTAGCTGATCGAACGACGAAAAGTAGTCTATTTAGATTCTCTATGAAACAAGAGAGGTTATTGCAAGGTGAAATAAGTTCTACGTGGAGGCTAAGTGCGCGCTAATACGCGAGGGATCGAAGTTATTAGGGGACCCGCAACATCATCTCTCTCCTCTCGGCTTTGAAATTCTCTACGATATCTTTTTCTACCTGGATTTCCCTTTTTTCGATTTTGCCTCGGGATCCTGTGTAGCCACCTGTATTCTGGTCACCTACATTATCCCCCTCCCTGTGCTGATGGACAATGTCGCGGAAAGCGTCAGTTAGAACGAGATTTTCTCGTGGTTCCCAGGTTGGTTTCCTATAGTCTATCTATTTGACACATAGTAGCCTTTTACATTTGAATTTTTCAGCTCTCATAATCTTATTAATGGCGTAAAGAGGATGTTTTCCGTCCGGTAATGGCGGAGGCTGGCTATCGTCTGTAACTTGAGAAGGTTTTGGGTCATCAGGATCTCGACGGAGGAGGGTCACGAAGAATCTTGAGTGAATACCGCTTGGAACATCTAGTTCGTAGACATCTGGAGCAACAACTCTTGGTACTTTATATTTAGCATTTGTCCAAGAAAATTTGGTTTTTAATTGTGGAGTTGCAACGTTTCTAAGGTTTAGCCAGACCTTGTCTCAAACCTTCAATTTTTCAGCTGATTTTCTTCCTTTATTGGCATTGTGTTCTATAATTTGCTGTGCAGTCGCCATGGCTGCTTTAGCAAGTTCTTGACCATTATAGAGTCGATTTACAAAGGCAGTGGCTCTAGATTTAGGATCTTTGATATAGCCGGATTGAGGGGCCCGACATTGGATAGGGTCATGGTGGTAACCATGGGTCAAAAAGAAAGGACTTAAGCCGGTTTTGGACCTATCCCTATTGTTAATCGCCACCATACCGGAAGGAAGAAGTTTAGCTCAGTCATTTTGGGCATGTAAGATATAAGCACGTAGATAAGTTAGAACTTCCTGGTTCATTTTTTCAATCCCACCATCGGTTTATGAGTGAAAAGTCCTGGAGAGGCGTTTTTGGATACCCGTGAGTTGGCAGAGCCGTTGCCAAAAACGGCCGACCCAATTAGAGCCCCTACCTGAGGTTAACGAATTCGGAAATCCATGGTACCTCACATGGCTTAATATAAAACGATAAGCGCATTTTTCAACTTCCATAGTTTCCATGGCCTCCTACGTGGCGCTTCCTAGCAGATGATCGTTTATGTCCATAAGAAATCTTTCATTCTTGTCTGTAAGGGGGAAATCTGTTATAAAGTCTATTGCAAACTCACTGTAAAAAAGGCCCAGTATTATTAGATGTCGTAATAACCCTTGGGATGACTGGTACCAAATTTTGGACCTTACGCAGATATGACAATTATGTACAAATTTTCTTACATCTTTGTACTGTTGGGGCCAAAAGAAGTTCCGTACCAATATAGACAATGTCACTTCGCGATCTGATTGGCCAGTGACGTGAGAATCATGCACTCGTTGAGTTAGAGCTGTGCGAAGGGGTTTCCAGCCGGGGAACCAAAGAGCTCCACGGTAAGTTAAGGCGGATTTATTATCGATAACACAGTCTGGAATTGGTATAGAATTGCCTACTACAGAAAGTTAGAAGCATCCCACCTAAGTCACGCTAGAATAAATTATATTAAATGAAGGATCCCTTTCATTGCCTGGTCCCATAAATTTTGAATACTTATTTCGTCAAAGATATCTTTTCCCCTCCGAGTGTCATAGGGCTACAGCTATTTAGGAATAATTTGGCCCTAAGCCAAATACAGCCCTTCGCTTAACCTCGCTTATTCCTCAGACCCGTCCTCGTTCAGGCGCGAGTTTTCTAGAAGGTTCTGGAATATCGGCGACAAGATTCTACAGAATGATATAGAAGTTGATGGAAACAAAGGAAGTGGATTCCATGGAACCACTTAGAGCCTTAGAGAAGGCCTTGAGGCATATATAAGTATAAGGTGGTTCATGTATTTAGATTTTCTTAGTTAACAGAATATAAACTTCTTTCAGGTGACTTATTTGTGTCCTACAATCTTGTCAACCCTCTCACACCGAGGTCCTTCAAGGACTGTTATTTTTGACGACAGCGATGACCCCTGGTCAGTAAGCTCTAGATCTAGATCTGGCGATTTAACTGCATTGGATTTTGCCCGATTTCTAGTTCCCATTACAGAAAGATTGAGGTAGTTGTGTAGCCTCCCTACAGCTATTGGTGAGACTCATCTATGTTTAAAAAGTTGGAACTCTCTCTTTTTCAAACTTTCGTCGCTAAGATCTTTTGGCTTAAATTCCATCTTCCTTGATCGTAGGTCTGGTTTAGTTGATTCTGTTCCCGGTCTAGATTTAATTTCCAAATTGTAGTTGGAAAGTTCTTCGGGCCGGCGGAGTTAACGCTCGGACAACTGACGAGTTGACATTAAATAACGAAGATTATGATGGTCAGAAAGGACGATAAAAGGGATACTGGCACTACGTAGCTCTCCCCTAAAGTGTCTTGTTGTTGATAGAATGGCAAGTGGTTCCTTGTCATGGATTTCGTGGTTGGATTCAGCTGCGATTAGCTTCCTTGAAAAGAAACCATCGGGTCGGAGGCGGCGTTTTTCATTGACTTGTGAGAATACGCTCCCTTTGGCATACCCAGACAAGTCTGCTTCTAAATTTTCTCTACCTCTGGATCAAACATTTTAAGTACAGGTGCGGTAATGAGCAGTCCATTCAACTTTTCATAAGACTTCCTCTGGGGCTCTTCTGAAACCCAAGCTGATCCGTTTTTGGTGAGATTGTTTAATGGTTCGCAAATTGCAGAGAAATAATGGATAAATTCACGGTAGAATTCGCAAGTCCTAGGAAAAAACGAACAGCCGATACAGTTTCTGGCTCTTCCCACTTAGTTATAGAAGATACCTTTTCAGGATCCATTTTAATGCCATAACTGATCTCAATGATGAAACCCAAATATTTTATCTCTTTCACGCCAAAAGCACATTTCTCAATGTCAATGCGTAGACCGACAATTTTTAAAGCGTTGATAACTATGCGGACTTAATCATAATGGTCTTGCAGGTCTCCGTCGATGTAAATTATAAAATTGTCTACATATGCAGAACAAAAGATATCCAGAGACTCGCGCAACGTATTATTGATAAATAAACCTTTGAAATGTTAAAGGCGCTCCGCAGAGACCAAAGGGGCATACTAACCACTCGAAGAGACCTTATCTTGTACGAAAAGCTGTTTTCCATTCGTCTCCTTCCTTGATTCGTAATCTGTCGAATGCTGCGTGGATATCTATTTTCGTGAACTATCGGACTCTAGATAGTTGGCGTAGGGTATCTCAGATGAGCGGTAGGGGATAGCGATCTTTTTTTGTCATGGCATTGAGAACGCGATAGTCAACGCAAAGCCACAGGCCCCCAGAACGCTTTTTGGCGAACAGCACCGGTGAACTAGCAAGTGAAGCACTAGCGTGTATTCACCACATATTGAGGAGATCTGTTGGAGTTTACCGGAGAACTAATAATTATTCTCGTGACATTTCATGAAGAGGCCCATATGGCGGTCTCTTTTCAATATTTTAATCATCTTTTCCAAGGCCAATTTCCATATCGTGGCCGGGTCGATAAGAGGGTGATCCACATGAGCTGCCCTGTAGAAAAAGCTCCTCAAGGCCAGGTATTTGTCCGGAAGTACCTTGCAGATTTATTCGACAGAAGGTTTGACACGCGTTTTACTTAATTTTTCCAGCAACTTATTTATATCCGATATAGTGGTGGATGCAAGTCTGAATTCTTTCTCATTTCTACACGCAGGCGTTGTAGAAGTAGAAAATACATGCGCAGAAACTAATTTGGCTTCCTTGATATATTGTGTTGAATCTCCAGCTCGTCGATTTTTACCCTAGGTGTTTTCGTAAATTTTCACTTTGTGATGTCCTTGACCAATATGTAGAGCATTGTCTCCAGCTTGAAAAAAGGCATCTTTTCTTTCAGCCCAACCTTAACCAAGAATTAAATCATACTGTAAGCCGTGGATTATGTATCCCCACAATCATTCTTTACGGCTGCTAATGTCTAAAGTGATCAAGGTAATTTGGTTAGTTTTGTGTTTTCTGTTGGAAAAGATCACGAATACGTTGTAAATAGTAATTATTCTCATTATTATCTAACAGAAGGAATATAGATTTATTTAACATGCTTCCGATCAAGACGTAGACAAAAGAAAAATGTAATAGCCCCCATGATGCCTTCAGTTATTCAAACTGGAACATGACAAATCCGACAAAACTGCACAAGCAATAAATACAGTCATAAACCCTGTTTGGGAAAAACAATGATCTTGCACAAACAAGTTCTATAAAGTTGAACTTGACGGGAACTTACAGGAGAATGCAGGGCAATAGTTATGAATTTCCAACATTTTCTATCATCATCTTTTGCAAGTTTAAGATCTCTAGGTTCTACTGGGATGATGGCAGGTTTCGATATTTAACAGTCTCTTCACTGGATGCAGCATAGGGAAGACAGCCGGAGTTAAAAGAGCTGAGAGGTAAAAATAATCATTCATGAAGGCATCTCTTAAAAATGGGTTATTATCCATCCTGTCAGACTTCGTCCGACCTTGCACTGTCTGTCCTTTATTTGTTTGACAAGTACTAATAAGATTATCTTGGTTGTCTCGGGTTACATTTCGGTTCGCTTCGTTTCGTTTTGCTTTGGATAATTTTCTATCTCGGCGTACCTCCTTTTAGGGTTTGACATGGGTCTTGTTTCATCCATATTGCCGACTCGCGCTTCGCCATCGATCTATACGCTTCACGATACTAATATCTTTTATTTTGTTTAATTTGGTTTGATTTCTGGTTAAATAATGTATATAAGTAGCTTCGGCCTTCAAAGGATAGCTCTTTACGCTTTGTCTTTTGTCTCCTCTAGAACCCTAGAATCCTAGAACCTAGTTACCCTAGACCCTCCAGTTCTCCTAATTCCTTATTCCAGTTATTCCCAGTCCCAGTCCTTTATCCTTACTTCCTTCTTCGCTTTGTTACTCCCTGCTATAGATCCAATCTCACGCCGCCTCTTGCCTTCTTATTACTTCTCGAAAATATCATTCGCCAAGATACCTAGCCGGCCTCGATTGTGACATATCCTATTCTTAACTTGTGAGATTTCATTACTAGATGGTCTTGTTGCTAGATTTACCCCGAAAGAATCCAAAACTCATTACCTCTAATCACGACTTCGGTCAGAGGTCATTTGTTTCCCGAATCCGGGTTAGTAGAGTGTTCATTCAAGGGATTGAGGTTAGTTGAGGCCGCATTAACAACCAAATTTTGAAATCTACTATAGCCTCGCGGGGTAGGGTTGGTCCGAAAGTTTCAGTACCTGAAATAGCTCCATCTGTGTTAAGGAGATCTACCACACCTTTCACACTGGCCATTTTCAATTCTGCGATTACGTTCAGTTGAGGCAAATCAGGAAAGAATAGACGCTTATCAGTTTTATAATCTTTACTCCTTGAGTCTCTTTTTCCTTGAGTCTCTTTTTCCTTGAGTCTCTTTTTCCTTGAGTCTCTTTTTCCTTGAGTCTCTTTTTCCTTGAGTCTCTTTTTCCTTGAGTCTCTTTTTCCTTGAGTCTCTTTTTCCTTGAGTCTCTTTTTCCTTGAGTCTCTTTTTCCTTGAGTCTCTTTTTCCTTGAGTCTCTTTTTCCTTGAGTCTCTTTTTCCTTGAGTCTCTTTTTCCTTGAGTCTCTTTTTCCTTGAGTCTCTTTTTCCTTGAGTCTCTTTTTCCTTGAGTCTCTTTTTCCTTGAGTCTCTTTTTCCTTGAGTCTCTTTTTCCTTGAGTCTCTTTTTCCTTGAGTCTCTTTTTCCTTGAGTCTCTTTTTCCTTGAGTCTCTTTTTCCTTGAGTCTCTTTTTCCTTGAGTCTCTTTTTCCTTGAGTCTCTTTTTCCTTGAGTCTCTTTTTCCTTGAGTCTCTTTTTCTTCGAGTGCTCTTTAACGCATCTAAGAGGGATTTCATCTGGGCCTGTAGAGCGTTGATTCCACCTAACTGAACATAGTCATCATGATCAACAGTGGTAGAATGGTGACTGCGAAAATTAGGCTGAAGCTGTGTGAAGGTTAAACCCCTAGATGCTGGCTTGGGCTGAATTCCCTTGTCGCAATCTCTGTATTGAGAAGTTATTACCCGAGCTGTAGCTGTTGGCTGTTGTTGTTCAGCGTTTCGTGGCGATTCTCTTGGCCTTCTAAAATGCAGGGATTCTGCAATGAAACATCTAAGCGAGGTTATCCGTAATCGCTCAGACTAAGCTTTCTTAACGGATATTTATGGGCCATTACAGATTGTGATAAACAATCTAGCGAAGTGACGATGGGCGTTAGGGAGTACTGTAGCATTCTCACTTTGTAAGTTAATATAGTTTAAAATTCGTGGCGTTTGGTCATATTGAAGAGGGGTCAAATGAATACATAAATAATTCTCCCGTTGTGTAGATAATCTCTACGCCATTCTTAATTTATGATTTTGAGCCTTGATCTTTCGTGCTATTCTAGACAAGCCTCTTACAGGCTGGCATTGAGTTTTGTGGGATGGGGTCACCTGAGCTTGAAAGCCTTGCGTTTGAGGGGGACGGCAAAAGTCGTTGCGTTTATAGAACTCTTTGTCTGATCCTGTAGCCATGGTAAAGTTAGGAAATTTTACCAATCAATTGACCATTTCCTGTACTTGAGCTATGAAGATATCGTGGTCCGTATTAAATGTACCGGATCGATGTGCAAGCCCTTTACGTAGATGTGGTGCTAGCCCTTCTATCATGACGTTAGCCTTTGATGCATCCTTGGGAGCGAGAATTCCAGCTTCGGAATAGTGCTATGTTAATACCCTCCGGAATTTAGCGAAATACTGAGGGGGTCCTTGTTTGATGAAGTGAAGAGCAGTTTGAGCTTTGGATGGCACGTTCTTGTCAGTAAAAAAGTCTTCCAGGTTAGTCAGGAACTCCATAATGTCCCACTCTCTGGATTTTCATATATCAATCATCCAAGGGGCGACCCTCTTTTGAGCATCCGGAGATAGAGAGTGAGTATAGACACCGTAGCAGAAGGACTTCTCATTGCTTAAGGACTTTCTAATGTTGTGGTCTTCGGCAATTCCTTCGAGGCGTATTTGAAACGTAGCGAAATCTGACGCGTTGCCGGACCATTCTGGCTACTTTTCAAACATTCTGGCTGGAAGATGGATAGCCGGTGATTTGTCAGAAGTGTATTCAATTTTTTCCTTGTTGCTTCCTGGTGTGCCTGTTTCTTCTAATCCCATATGCTGGTGTATTTGAACTGAATAATTGGGATAGGGGGCTAAAGGGCATTGGAAGGGTCAAACGAGTTGCTTTGACGTGACGTCGCGCAACATGTAGCGAGAACGAGTGAATCCGAATAAGTCACGAAACGGGTCGTGAACTAGTCAATCAAACGAGGTAATATATTCTGTTCAAATTCTCTAAGAAGAAAGATAAGTAATTTCAAAGTGAAAAAAGTTCTACATGTAGACCAAGTACACGGTAATACTCGAGGGATCGAAATTATTAGTGGACCCGTTACATGGTATTGTAGATCTGATATCACAACACAAATCGACCCGTGCAATATGACGAGCTGGGAGAGTTTTGCTCGGGAAAGTCATGCAAAGTTCATGTTAGAGTTCGCGGGTCTTTTGGCCCATGTTTAGTTATGTTTTAGACGAGTGGGTTAGCATCGGATGTCTTCCATTGTTTGGCTTCATGTATTCCGGTGTTGTATTGGGTATCGGAGGAACCCCGGCGTTTTGGAAGTTCTCCCGATGTCTCTCCTTCAGTGTGACAAGATACCTTTAGTAGTTTGAGATGTTATTCCGAATATATAGTAGGGCACTGATTTCTAGATGAGTTCCTTACGCTTAGTTTTCTGTCATCTCGAGACTATAGAATTCAAGTTAGTCACCTTCAGTCTTCAGTGTCTTTCAGCTCTCGGACTTCTTCAGTTTCTAATCTCTTGTCTTTATCTCCGCTCCCTTACTCCTTTATTGGACATTCAGCATTAGTCTTCAGTTACCTTACAGTTACCTTTTCGGCCCCTTAAGTTTCCATACCTCAGCCTTGCGATTCCGCCCTTCCGATCTTCAGCCATTAGTCATCAGCCTTTCGCCGTCGAGTCACGTGCAGGTCACTACTCTAACAGTTCAAATCTATTCTGGGATGATGGAATAGATAAATGAATACACTTCGGTCGCATGAATCCGGGCAAGACTCAGAAATTAATCCTTTAGAAGATGTGCAAGAAAGAAAATTATAGGATCCCTTGCACCTGTGTAACGAAATCTCCCCCAGCGAGAGACATCCAGAGTCGAGACTTTGGATATTTCCGTAGAGAACCTTTTATTTCCATCTTTTTGAGGTGTATAAACACATTTCTCACCTCTTTTCTTGAAAAGCCTGGAATTATTCTTTCCCCTTAGATCTTGCCTTCTCACACCTTTTACCTTCATGGAGGCGGTTTGGTAGTAATTTACCAGGGAAGCTCTGTTTTAACTATTCAACCAGAAGTTTGGATGGCTGATTTGGTGTAGATTAGGACACATTCAATGCTGTTGGTGTGATAAGTAGGTAACCCTTACTCCTAACATTAATTCGTGGGCGCGTACAAAAATTTTCCAAGAATATGTAAAGTCGGTACGCGAAGATGAATATCTACTTGGGATTCACAAACAATGGATTTCTCCAAACGAGCGATCGAAAGCAGCATTCAAAACTTGGTTCGTTATGTCCGGATAGTGAGTTATTTCATTTAGACGAACGTGAGCCCCGGCAGTATTTTTACCTTGATTAATTAGGAATCATGGGACCTTTTAGGCATAAAATACTCAGTACACATCGATACTGATTTAAGTCTCTTTGACAGGGATTCATAGTATATATTGAAAGAGTTTGCGGAATTTTAGATCTAGTCAAACAAATCTTGAGGTTAACAAGATCAAAAAATACGATAACAAGGGAAAGAGACCAGGCCATGGGAATCATGGGCGTGAATTAGATTGTAGCGGCAGCCTGTGAGATGCCGAGTCAAGTACCTTTAACAGGCTTAAAGATGAATTTTGAACTCCTTGTATAAAAGCACGTATTTCTTATCTTCGTTCTCGGGAGGAGCGACAACTGACTTTGGAAGAGTGTTCGCGGAAAAAAAAAACTAGTGTATAAGTGAATTTGGGGCCTGAAATTACAGTAATCCCTTGTTCAAGGCATCTTTTAAGGTCAACGCTGATAGAGGCGTCAGCCCAGGATATGTCTTGGAGGAGGTATGACTATAAATTCAGTAAAGGATATCAACCTGTACCCGTAGAAGACGAGGATGAAAGCGGGGTTTGAATGCTCTGATTAACGTGAAGGGGCTCAAATATCTTAAAACACATCGAGAACTTGGCCCATATCTCGGCGTCGTTGTAGACCTTGACCAAGAGAGGGACATCTCTCTCAAATGAAGAGCAGCGCCAT
Organism: Podosphaera xanthii; assembly: GCA_028751805.1. Classification (NCBI taxonomy): domain Eukaryota; kingdom Fungi; phylum Ascomycota; class Leotiomycetes; order Helotiales; family Erysiphaceae; genus Podosphaera; species Podosphaera xanthii. Next base: position 12,213,002 of record JAPWIX010000001.1, read on the forward strand.
AATTAATGTATGGGAAGCTGAGATTTCTTTAGTGACACCCGACTTAGCATTGCAGAACAAAATCGAGTAGATTTGCAAATTGATATACGTGGTGAGGCAATAGACGGGTGTTTTGTAGTAGAAGATCGAAGAAATAATCAACAGCCTAATTTTCATGTAATTTTTTACTTCTCACGACTGCTAATAAAGCAATTCATCAAGGCCACCAAGAGAATTTGAGGTCGTGCGATCTATGATTGCAGCTAGTCACACTCGAGTTAAGCCAAGTGATCCCAGAGCTACGCTTGTTATTCTTTCTAATGCAATCTTTTGTTCCGCTTCTCAATTCAGTAGATGGCTTCATTTTCTTTCGACATGTACCATGTATTAAGAGATCCACTTCCCTGTAATTTCATACCGCCCGCTAATATTAGCACACATCTACGTTCTCTATTCCGCCGTCTCAGATCCCATGGTTGTCGTATCCAGCTTCTCTATCGATTTTTGCTGGCATCCGTTGGTCATATTTGTCGGAGCGATCGTGTTAAATACAAATGCGACAACGTCTTTTATGCCAAAATGATGCGAGAAGTGGCCAAATCAAGTTTCAATATCAACTCACTGAGTTCTGTAAGCTCTAATCCCTTCTGGTGACAGGACTACTACTGAGCAGAGGTTGCCCTCGGGTCGGATGGTGGTGTGGTACACCATGCGGGCCGTTTTCCTAAGTAGAGTCTAGGTCGCCGAGGCAAATACTCCAATTCAGACAGGAGAAAGCTGGTTCAAATCCGGCAAGACCCTCACTCCACTTCTCTCGTGGTGATACTGTATTCGTAGGATGACGAAAGCATGCTCAGATAACCATAGGTTTTTCCCGCTTTTCCATGTGGTGGGTATTCACGGGAGAGAATACATGTCGTAAGGCGTTATTCTCGTAGTGGTATCTGCAAATGAAATCTAAGTATGAGTGTTCTAAACGTCAAGCTGAGTTATTCTGCGAAATATACATGTCTTCCATCATCATGCGCGTCATAGCCCCAGGTTACATGCGCAGAAATGATTTAAAAAAATGCATGTGACAATGACAAAAGCACATTGTATAGCCGTGGGTTGCAGGAATGCGATCGTGCGGCAGACGTAAACAATTGAGGGTTCGAGGGCTGTAAGGCGCCTGACTTCGAGATATGCCTTGAAATGATGTTCAGGTGTGAGTGCCCCTCATGTGATATTGAGTCATCGCCCTAAGTCTGCACACATAAGGGTGACTTACAAAAAAATGAAGGTTGTCTTTGGATGTAGGTATATCTCTCTTTTTTCGAAATCATTCTTGTGTATGCAGCCTTGAGGACGATTGATACGGAACAACCCCCCTTTCACAACTTATGTTGTGAAAACGTCAGTGCGCGCTGCTTACCAGCTTACATGTACTAGCACTGGTACACACTTGCTCGAATATCATCTACAGGCTTAGGCGTGTTCCGGGCTAGTTGACATAAATTAGGGGCTGTAGTATAGGGGGTCAAGGTTAAGAAAAGTCGCCTTACTCTCACCACTTTGTTTCGCACTAAGCCTAAAAAATCGAGTTCATACGTCATATTAAATCTTGCAATTCAGGTTTACTGTTGATACAGATTTTTAAGCCTAATATGAAATAGGACCCCCGTTTGCATTCAATACTTCCTCACATCTTCTAGCCATACTCCCAACCAGTTGGTTGAGCTTTTCCTCTGTTGTACTATGGTACCATGTCTCTAGCACAATGGGTTGAATCTCCGCCCTGTCCCGCTGTCTCGTCCGGTCAAACACCGGGTATCGTTCTTGTTTGTAGTATTTCATCATACTCCATACGTTCTCGATCGGATTCAAGTCTGGAGAGTTCGCACGCCAGGGCATAGATTCAACTCCATTGGCATCGAGAAACTCCCTAGCCGGACGTCCTTTATGAACAGAGGCGTTGTCGTGCATAAAGATAGAATCATGGCCCGTCTCTTCTCTCTTTTCTCTGATCCAGTTACCTATCCTTGGGAGGATATGTTCACTATATCCTTGGGAGGTCATACTTCCCCACTCCCGCTCCCAAAAGACACAAGGACCTCGTTCGATTCCCGCGAGGCTTCCCCAGAACATCCAAGAGTTGTTCTTCTTGTAACGATCGATAACACAAGTGTCATCAAAGCCTTGGCCCCTCATTTGACGAAATTAGAGTCTGAGATATTTTTGAAAATGAATAAGATTAGACTAACCTTTCTGGTAACATATCAAGACATTATTCGGCTATCGTTTATCCATGCCTTGTCACTCCGAAGAACTCGAGACCACTCTTGACGCCGATTCAGATGCTGTTCGCTCCACCATATTCGGACCGCACGATGATTTTCAGAAAGCGGGGGAGAGCTACGTGGAATTCGCCGCTCGTAACCTCGTTTTCTAAGCGCATTCCGAATAGCGTATTTACCGGCACTCCAACGACGAAAGTGGAGAGCTAGTTCAAGAAACGACATTTGCTGAGTTTCCCACGAAGAGCAAACAAATTGTTGCAGCTCATCAACTTGGACTGAGCTTAAGAGCCGTGGAAGTCCTGTCCGAGATTGGGGAGAGGCACGACCAGATCTGACCGTATTCCGAACCTGAAGGATTGCGACTTCAAGTTGATCTGCTATTTCTCTATTAGAAAGTCCGGCTCTGTGGAGTGTGAGTGTCTAAATGTACTTAGTTTATGGGGAAAGTTTTCTTATGGCTGACTTCCTGTAATCACCTGCAATCTTTGATCTCGAATAAGATAGGGCGCACGTCGGCTAACAGGTGGAGTAATTTGAGTATTCATTCTTGCAATGATGTACATTTACCTGTTTAATTGGAAATTACAAATTTGTATTAAACGAATGAAACTTAATGTATACTCTTTCGCGCTGAAGATTTGATAAAGTTTGTGTAAAGAAGGAAAATATTGTCTTAGATGTTTAAAGAAAATTGAGGACAGCGAATGTAAACAGAAGTAGACTTGGTAGAAACGAGCGGAAAAAGATGCTTTGGAAGAAATGAATCTTGGCACAGAAAATCATGTAATAGTACTGGGATACCCTGTTTTAGCGACTTCAACGTGCCTTTACCGCCTGCTGTTTAAGGCTGACAACACCCCTGCACGCCAACACCTGTCGATTACCCTACCCTTAGGGTAGTAATTTTGCAAAGGGTCCATGACAGGGGTTTTATGTGGGTCTTTTAGGCCTAATTTGGTATGGTCTTTAAACAAATAGAGTTTAGCCCCTGTATTTATGAAAGTTTATGAAATTTCCTCAAACTTTTTGTATGACAATTTTCTCTGACAGAAGAATTTTGTAGTGGGTCTTCCTTACCGCTAAGCTCAATTTGTATAATGATTGACTGCATAAAATTGTGCATTGATGCTAAATTTATCTACCTAACTACCAAATCCACGAATAAGGAAGTTTGACTCCAAATTTACATAGAGACAACAAGCAAAAGCAGACAACTATCAATGATTACTTTAGAAACTACTGAGAATCAATATTTGTATGGTCCTCCATCAGCTTCCAACACAGCTCGACACCTTTTCGGCATACTTTCTATCAGATCATCGAGATATTCATCAGGCACAGAATTCCATGCTTCTTGTACGATAGCCCGTAACTCGTCGTGGGTACGCTGCTTCCCCCGACCCAGGCTCGGATATCTCTCTTGGACATAATCTTTCATTTTATCCCAAACTGCTTCAATCGGATTCAAATCTGGCGAATAGGGTGGCCAGTCGATAGGATCTATCTGTCTCTCCTGGAACTCTTTTATCGTTCTTTCAGAAACGTGAGCAGGAGCATTATCCTGCATCACAAAGAGCCAAGGTCTCATCGAGACCATACCGTCAATTAAAGGTACTATCTTAGAGCAGCACTTTTCGGAGTCGATAGTCTTCCACTCTTTTTCCCAGAACAAGCTAGGACCTTTCTCTGATCCTGTAGAGGATTCCCAGAACATCCAACCGTTTTTCTTTCTTATCTTATCACCAAAACACGTGATATGAAATTCCTGGCTGGTCTATGTCAACTTATTAGGGGGAGAAAGTCTTTCAAACCAAAAAGCATTGTACTAACCGTCCTTGTGATCCAGTCTCTAGTGTGTTGACCGTCTTTAACCCAGGTTTCGTCCGTCCGAAGAATCGATCTCCAGTCTTCTACGGTCGAGTCAATATGAGCTGAAGCCCATTCTCTGCGCCTCCTAGTTAGTTCGGAAACTGGAGGCTTGTTGTAAGCATGATGACGCCTGTAACCCCTCTTCTGTAATTCGCTTTTGATGACGCGCTCGCTAACATCCAGGTGACTGAATGGCCCCAAAGCAAGTTCCATGTAACTCATCCTTCGATTTTCATAAGATTCATTAATGAATTTCTCAATTCCGTCGACAGCCCCAGTTAAGAGTTTCGGTAGACGACCTTTCCTCTTTTTCGGTGTGACAGATCCGCGGCGTAGCAAATAATAAACCTGTCCCCTGGAAGTCCCAAGTTGTGCCGCAATTTGGGATTGGTTTTTACCGCCTACATACAGAGCCATTATCTAAAATATTAGCTAAATATCAGTCAAATTCTTCCCTAATTTTACACTTACTTGCAAGCATTGGTCTCTTGACAAGTGTTTGCGTCTAGATGTCGAAGGTGGAGATTGAGGCGGCCGTGATGATTCCATGTCTGGTGTAAATTTAGTAGCTATTTAAGTCACTGTCTTCCGAATTAAATACCTTGGCTGAGGTAAGGAGAAAGTTTATTTAAAAAAGCTGAGGATACCCCATACCCAATAGCTAATTGTGATAATATGATGTAAAATGAAATAGATTAAAGCATCAAGTCTCTCACTTGATGATGACAGTATCAATAATAACGATAATAGTTAAACAAGCCGTTGAGTGTGTGAAGAAAGAGATTTGTGATTCTGAGGAGAAATCGACTTATGCAGATAATGGCCCGATAACTAAGGCCAAAATAATAGACATTTGCAGATTATGAGACTAGTAGGGGTATAACCCCTGGAGCGACATGCAGACCCATATTTCCCCACTGCAAAATTACTACCCTAAGGAGAGGTTAAGCGAAAACTTCCCTAACCCTTGACCCCCTGTATAAGTTATCCATTCCCCCGTGTACTTAGAGAGTTAGTCGATATAATTCCTATCATCCGTTTCTACTAGCTTCCACTATCCAACAGCATTCTATCAGTGATCATTACGGAGGTACAGCCCATAAGTATTATTCCATGTCGACCAGGGGGGGCTTGGCCACCACAACGCTTTCCTTAATTAGGCAACATCGCGAGAATGCACCTCGCACCCATTCCTACTGTGTTTTGTATGTATTTCGATGACAATAACATCAACGAAATGGATTGTTTACTAAGTATTAGTTATTATAAGAATAGGAATTATTTTGCATTTTGTATTATGATTTGGGAATCATTGAATCAATGCTTTGATCATTAGAACTCATACAAAACACAGTAGGAATGGGTGCGAGGTGCATTCTCGCGATGTTGCCTAATTAAGGAAAGCGTTGTGGTGGCCAAGCCCCCCCTGGTCGACATGGAATAATACTTATGGGCTGTACCTCCGTACATTGTAGAGCCCTTATTTTCAATAACTTACATAATCAATTCTGTTTTAATGGAAAATGGGTTGTTTACTATATTTCATACCTGTTTCTCAAGCAACATAACCTAATGTTTACGGATAAATTTGTGAGCTTAAAATGACAGTGTTTGGTGCAACCACACTGTTCACTAAACAAATCTATTGATCCTCTAGAACAATAACAATATTACAAAGAGTAACTCAAAGAACATTTAACTCTCTTCACTATCAGCGGCCTAAATAAACATCACTCCTTCAAACACATATAGTTACATTTCATAATACCTATCACCCCAATCTACTTCTTATGAGTCAATAATTAACTTGATCATTTCTCTTTTACAAGAAAACAGAATGAAAGAACGCTAGTTAAATCTCTCCGTAGTACTACATGTCGTCCAACCCCAACCACAACTTCTTGATCACAGACTTCGATACCATAAAAACCCGAAGAATATCTCATGTCCAATGGTTCTCATTGCATTATACTTGTCTGCAGAAGGCCGATATGTGTCTTTTGATCTCTTAAAAGCTGCAGCTCAATCGCATGCACGGAGCGCCGGTTATGGCTTTGCTTGAACAGGTAGCAAGAAGAGCACATCAACGAGCACTCCATCGACAAAGGGTAGCGTAAACTGGAAGAATTTGTCGTCAGTTTGAAGGCCAGAGACAAGAGCTGCGACATTGTTCATCTTGCATGAAGTCAGGGCATGACAAAGTGAGATGCAGGGGCTTCAGGGCAGCTGGACATTGCAGGAACACAAGTCCTAATTCCACTTGGGCCATTTGGTCAGTGGCTCAAGAAGATAATTCGTAGAAAATTTAGACACAATTCATTAGGCTAATTTGAATATCTATACCACTATAAAAATTTACCCTTCAAATTGGTTCCGGAATAGAGAATTATAAGAACACCGAATTTTGAATTAGTTACGAAAAACTCGGTTGGGAAGTGTTACGCCCCCTTCATTAATACTGAATGACAGTAGAACCTCTCATGACCGATAGTGGGTCCCGGCATAAATGTTGAAAATATTCATTGAAATTCATCCATTTATATTTGCAATACTTGCCCCTGCACCCAAAATGACCTGTAAGGGTAAGTGTTGCAAATATAAAAGTGCAAGTTACAATGAATATTTTCAACACTTATGCCGGAACCCACTATCGTGTTAGAGAAGTTTTACTGTATCGGTTTTGAGAGGTTCTACTGTACAGTGTATCAGCCCTAAAGATTGTTAGTAGCTGATGCTAGTTTTGTATGCTAAGATAAGTAACTGCAAGGTGTAGACACACAAAACCAACATCAGCCACTAACAATCTTTAGCGCTGGGACACTGTACACAGTTATAGTCACCTGGATGGACCCACTAGGTAGCTGAACGGGTTAATTGAAATCAGATCAAAATTCCCTATGGCTACGACCTCAGCCCCGTCGGTCGCCAATTTGCCACCTAGATGTTCCCCATAACCCTCGTAGGCCGTTCAGTCTTCGCAAGTGTACGGTCAAAATACAGCGATTCGGTAGCCCCGATCAGGACAATTGTGAACGTGCGCAAGTTTAGGATGGCAGCCGTGTCTAAACCAAAAGATATTAAATGGAGAGCTAGGTATGTTGATGTAGGTCACCTTATATACCAAACCGAAAAGCCAAGGAGTTGGGGGAGAGGGCAAAAGCGAAGCAAATGTCGCTGCTGACGTTCACCCAGATTGGAATCAACCTTACCGATCCTGTGTACCAAGGCATCTACAACGGTACCAAACGGCACGTATCTGACCTCCCTGCAGTGATTGATCGGGCACGCCATGTCAATTGCACCAAGCTCATCGTCACCGGCTCCGATCTATCCTCTAGCTATGCGACGGTAGAACTTGCTCGAGAGTACCCTAATACCTGCTATGCGACCGTGGGCGTGCATCCGTGCAGTAGCGCCCAGTTTACTCGTGGCCCGTCTCCGGCAGCCGCGCAATTGGATGAGCTTCTTTCACTTGCACAGGCCGCCAAAGCCTCGGGCCATGCTGTCGCCTTTGGCGAGATCGGTTTAGACTATGACCGCTTAACATTGTGTCCACGCGACACCCAAATCGAATTTTTCCAACGCCAGCTCGACATCGCCGTCGAAGTACAACTGCCTCTCTTCCTCCATAGCCGGGGTGCTCATGCAGACTTTATGGCATTACTCGGTGCACGCCAGCACCAGTTGCCGCGACGCGGTGTCGTGCACAGCTTTACTGGCTCCAGGGAGGAATTGGATGAGCTGCTTGCTCACGGCTGGGATATTGGCCTCAACGGCTGCTCGCTGAAAACTGAAGAGAATTGTGATGTGGCACGTTTAGTGCCTCTTCAGCGATTACATCTCGAGACTGATGGGCCCTGGTGTGAGATCCGACCTAGCCATGCTAGTGCACGTGTACTATCGCGTTTGGAAGGTGACGCGGCCCAGAATTACGGTGACGACGAAGACGCCTCACCTGCTCTTCGCTGGGTCAAGAAGGAAAAGTGGGAGACGGGCATGTGCGTAAAGGGTCGGAACGAGCCCTGTACTATCCCCAAGGTCGCATGGGCTATTGCAGGCATTAAAAAGCAGGATATCCGGGAGGTAGTGGATGCTGCGTGGGCGAATTCGGTAAGGATGTTTGGAATAGGTGAAACTAGCCCTGGGTATACGCCAGGGGAGTCTATGTGAGATACCAAAAATTACAAGTTCTGTCCATGGTTATCCGATAAGAAAAATCTTTAATCGTGTGTTACCGAAAGCGAGTCCTGTTTATTAGAATTATAATCATAGGAAGTTTCTGGTTACTTCTAGCTCTAAGATAAAGGCTAAAATGAAAACTTAAGGACAGGCTTATACGAGCGAAATCATGTCACCCATGAATGCTGGATCAATTTACTTTCTGAAGTTGGCTATATCTTCACGCCGTTACAAACGAGATATGCCCGAGCTATTTTTTGAGAGTGAGCGATAGAGCTCATTGGAAACTGTGTACAAAATATTCCTAGTGGGTTTAAAAGTATTCCACCGGTATACAACGAGATGAATATCAGTGGCAGGCTTTTTTAAGACATAACGGAACCGCAACTTCCAGCAAGTATTACCAGATGAAAAAGAATTGCCATCTCGAACCTAAATCCCACAGCGTTCGATGATCTGTGGAGAATGTTTGAACATAGCAAAAAATGAAGCGCAAAATATGAAGCATGAAATTGGTTTTTTCCAAAAACTAAATCCACCCAGATTGAAAGTATCATCGATCCTCCTGACAGCTCAGAGTAAATATTTTTTGACCTCTTCGTCGGTCCATGCCCACAATTTCTGCGCCAATTCTGAATTCTTAATGGTCGAAGTACCTTGTCCAGCTAATGCAATTGGCGTGTAGTACTCGCCCTGCACAACCTTACCCAACGCCGCATTATCAGTGGCATCCAGAGAGGGCGGCGCTCTCTCAGCCGTCGCAGCCCAAATTTGTGTCTTTGCACCTTCGAGGGGTTCGATAAAAACATTTGGAATTAACTTCAAACCCTTGTACAGGAGAGTTCCGCCCATTCTCTTCTGAGTATGTTGATATAGGCCCGTATCAACCACGCCTGGATGTATAGCTACGGCCAAGATACCGCTATTATCTTTTGTAGCTTGCCGCGCAAGTTCTTTGATGAAGAGTATGTTAGCCAGCTTACTTTGCGCATAACGTCGCATCGTTAACCAGCTGTTCATATCGGATTTGAGCTCAGGAAATACTATGCCATCTGATGGTGCCCATGTATGTGCTATAGACGCTACACTGACTATTCTTACGTCTGCGTTTGGTAATTTTGCAGTGCGTTGCATTGTGGGAAGGAGCAGGCGGGTTAACAGGAAGTGGCCCACGTGATTTGTCCCGAATTGAATTTCATAGCCTTGCTTGGTAAGACCTGGCGGCGAAGCCATGATTCCGGCATTGAGAATCAATGTGTCTAATCTTTCCTCCCGACTCAGAAAGTCTCGAGCGCATTCAACAACGGATGGTAAATCAGTTAGATCACAGGGCAGGAAGGTTACTTGAGTGGATGGAGCGACGCTTTGGATAGTACTGATGGCGGAATCTGCGGCAGATTGGGAGCGCGCAGAGATGTAGATTTTGGACGCGTTTTTTTTAGCGAGAGCGAGAGCTGTCTCTAACCCAATTCCTCGATTTCCTGAAGAAAGTACGGTCGTTAGTTAGATGGTTCTTGTTAAGCAGGAGATTTCCGTACCGCCAGTGATAAAGATAACCTTTCCTGATTGATCTGGTACATCAGTTTCTGGATTGAAAGATATTCCACCGAGGATAACGCCGTAAAGCATCTTTCCTCACTTTTATCTTGTCAAATAGTTCGACTGAAGTTTGCAGAAATGCTTTAGGATTGGGATCAGGGTGTTGAGAGATGTTCTACGAAGATGCGATGGAGAGCGGAGAAGTTGGTTACCTTTGTGAGCCGCCAAAGTCCTGATATGACTTATAGATCAGCGCAGGACAGTTCCGAGCTACAAGGAGCCTAGACACTAGCTCCACAGAACCTTGTTTATGTACTCCCCTTGAAATTTTTCGTCTATTTTTCTATTATTAGTAGCATAGTGTTGTTAAAATAGATATTTTCCTGCTAATAATTGAGGTACAGTCAACAAAGTGGATGATGAACCGGTGTGCCTGTCCGTGCAGATCTGATCCGGGAAGAGGGGACGGGGTAAACCAAGCTCATACCAGTACTCGTACAAGTATTGTCATGATTAGAATATGCCTCAAAGTTGGTTTATGCATTGCAGTGTAGGAAGTCATGGTATTTAAGCTACGATTAGTCACGCCGACACGACGACGTCGGACAGGTTCGGTGGTTTCGAAACACGCTGAATGGACGCGAATCAAGTAGCTATCCGATGCGCCAACATTTAGCAGCTCAAGGAAAGGCAGCCGGTAGTTTAGAAATGGAAATAGGAGAATGAACATTTGCGTCGTGCTGGCGATACCAGCGGCCTCTTTGCTCACAATATGATTCGTCGGGTCATACAATATGATTTAAAAAAAATTCTTCGGGTCAGGTACAGAACAAGGGAAGATCTGAGCACACATTTTGCGCTCTTCAATCTGTGTAGCGGCTATATTTATTCAATCAGCTTGTCTTATTCCTTTCATCCTGTGACTTAGCTTTTAATACCTCACCTGAACTCTTACATTCCAAAGGGCGATCCCATACTTAACTTTATTGAACGCTCTAACGAGTAACGCGGGCACGCTCTTGTGGGTGCCATTGAAGGCCAAACTAGAGGATTTTCTTTTGCTCTACTGCCACAAATCTTCCATCTGATAGGGATTTCTTGCAATGCTCAACTAGTAGGGACTAAGACAAAATAGGACTAACGTTAGGTGAAATCCATACCTGGAGCATATCCGAGGAATTCTCCGATTTTACCGCATGCCCTAATTTCACCGACCGAACTACGGTAGACTCCGAAGAATCTTATTCGTAACCCCCTGTTATGAGGTCGGATGGTGCAGTAGTGATCCATTCGGGTCGTTCTCCCAACAAGAGTCTGGGTAGCTGGGACAGATGCCCCATTTGAGAGAGGAGAAAGCTGGTTTGAATCCAACAAGACACAAGCAATTCATTCTACTGCGGTGATACCATATTCTTAGGATGACGCGAATGTTGTGAGGTATCGACCATCAATTATTGAGCGAGATTTTGTCAACAGATACAATATCTTAGTGCACAGGTTCACGTATGAATATGTAGATATGAATAGATAAAAGGATATCGTTGAGATAGGCTCTTGAATCAGCTTCAAGCCTCAGACAACCTACAGGCTATCAGGGGCAATTAGTTTTACTTGCATGTATCATTGCAGCCCTGAAGATTGTTACTAATTAGACAAAATTGGCGCTGTTTAGTAACAACATATAGGTCTGCAATACTACATGCAAGTAAAACTAATTGCCCCTGATAGCCTGTAGATACTAAAAAATTACACATCCTGTTATCAATTATAATGTATAAATTATTACACATGTATGCCCTAAGCATATCGAGCCTACAGCTTAACGCTATGGCATAGTCGTACTTATCCGATCAATGCATAACTCTTGTTGCTTAACTGCATGTCAAGCCAACGTACATTTATCAGTGGCGAGTAAACCATGACAAAAGGATCCTTTAACATAAAGCATACTCAGACAATCTCGGGTTTTCTCGCTTTGTCCTATGGCGGATATTCATGGAAGCGGAATCATGCCGTATAGCACTATACTCGTAGCGGTATCTGGAAATGAAATCTTAGAATGAGTGTTCAAACAATAAACTGATACTTTCTGTGAAAAATGGGCATCTTTCGTTGTCATTCGCGTTACAGACCCAGCCTGCACACGCAACAAGAACGATAAGTTGGGAGTGTCTAGTGGGTGACAAATAACTATTTAAATTTGCTGTTTTATTTTTACTATTTATGAGTGGTTGTCGCAACAGCATCAGTGGTTTAGTGGTAAAATCCGTCGTTGCCATGTCATGCGAAGCTCGACGGGCCCCGTGTTCGATTCACGGCTGATGCATTAAGTCCCAAGATGGGTTGGCGAAATTGCCCCGGAGGATTTTGGGAAAGAATGAAATTATTTCTATTCGAAGAATCAGACCACTACGCAGTACAACCTCAGTGTAAAAATTTTAACTGAAAAGAAGAATTTGATCAAGAAAACAATTACTTAAAGGACTTCGGGAAAACCAAAGAATTTGAAGCTTGCGATTCTCGCGATACATTTTGGTTCCATAAACCTGGTGTGGCACCCTTGTGGGCCAAAGAAAATATTCTCACATTGTTCGAAAACCACTCAGTCTTGACATTTGGAGCAACCCTACTCGGGTCGGATGGTACAGTGGTACACCGTCCGGGCCGTTACCCCAATTATATTTGGGATGCTTGGCCACATGTCCCACTTGAGACGGGAGAAAGCTGGTTCGAATCCAGCAAGACCCTCACACCACTTCTCTCGCGGTGATACTGTATTCGTAGAATGACGAAAGCATGCTCAGATAGCCACAGGTTTTTCTCGCTTTTCCCTGTGGTGGGTATTCACGGAAGAGGTTACATGTCGTAAGGCGTTATTCTGGTAGTAGTATCTGCAAATGAAATCTGAGTATGAGTGTTCCAAACGTCAAACTGAGTCATATTGCGTCACATACATAAACATTCGCGTCATAGCCTCAGGCTGCATACGCAAAAATAATTTAAAAAAAAGCCAAGTTTCACAACACGCTGGGGGAAAATTCACATCTATTAGTAGACAAATTTTCATCAGAATATAACATTTTGGAAATGATAGTAGGGGTCAAAGTTTGAATTTTTGGTGTGTGCAGAACTTTTGCGCTCTTAGTATCTTTGGGCCGCCATGAAGCGTGAAAAAATTTCCACACAAAATAATAAATTTAATTTTCTCACCGACACCTAAAAAAGTTGCAAAGCAGTATTGCCATACAGATAAGAAGCTAGCACATTGGGTTCGCGCCTTATCTGTATCGAAGAAAAGTCCCCGGAGTTGACGACCCAAGCTGCCAATGTGGATATCCTTCGGAAAACGCCAAGCACGCGGTGATGACTTGCCCACGAAGGGTCAAGGGAAGGGGAGAGGTGTAGAGGAAAGCCAAGAACCGGTCATTCGAGGCCATGATCAACAACCCAGAAGATCTCAATAGAATAACGCAGTTGATCCTAGACTAGGGATGGCTAGAGCAGTTCCGTTTGGCCGGGGAAGTGGAGAGGCGGGTGCCAGAGAGGGAAGAGATGAGGTGATTGGAGTGAGGCGATCGGCATTGTGCAGGGCAGTGCAATCGCACTTTCTGAAGGAAAATCCAACATGATAGAAATTTACATGGCAGGTTTAGGGGGTTTCTTTTACCGAAAGGTTTTCCTCCTGTATAAATAAAGAGAACGGTAGACACCTACGTGGGCCACTAAAAGCGCCACATTAGAGCAATTAAATTCAAATCAAAATTTAATTTTCTCTTTACAACCTTACAGTCAGCAATTTTCTGATTGAAGAAAAGGAAAAAAAAAAAACCTTGAAAATATGTTCAAAATCCATCGATGAAGATGATTAAATTAAATTAAAGAACATGGCTAGATCTGATTCCCCAGACCCATTATCTCAAGATCCAGATTATACGGCCTTGGATACAACACAACAATTGGATGACCTAGAAGATGCAGATTTCCATGAGGAGAGTTATGCGTCTCCTCTCTCTGGGAAATATAGAGATCTTTCAGAGGGCTTTGACCAGGACAAGGCTAACAAAGACATCTCAGATATCCTTAACAAAGAGAGAGATAGAACTCATTATATGAGCCCAGAAGAAGTACAAAGCAAAATACAACCAGAGCAGTCAAGTACTAGTCAAAAAAGAAAAGTAAACTCTACCGAAAATGCAGCTAAGAAACATACTGGCCCAGGAATAGTTAAAGTCACAGAACTTGTCAATGGTTCTGATGATTGTATTGCTACTGCAAGAGATTTTTTAATCAAGGCAGCACATATGGCAGAGTCCAGAGCAAAACAGACAAAGATTCTTGATCAGTTAAATATTTTCAGAGAATACATAGAAAAAGATGGAAACTTACCCAGGGACGTCTCAGTATGAACAGCACAATTACAAAGGCTAGAAAACACAGCTCAAATGTTGGAGACTTCTGCAAGCAAAAGGAATAAAACAACAAGTCAAGTGCCCACTCCTAAGACAGGAATTCCACAGCGGCAAATAAATTCAGCTAACCAGACTTTACCAAATACACCTTCCCAGCAAGATACTCCAGGCCCATCTATCCCTGCCCCCAAACTTTTGACCAAGATAGCTACCCTAGGAAGTGGACAGGACAAGGAATGGACACAGGACAGACATAAAAAACCAGCCCAAAAGCAGAAGAAATCAACCAGAATTGTCTTACTCCAAGACTAGACAACAAGACAAAGCTTCTCTCCTTTGCAAGTAAGAGACAAGATCAATCAGGCATTTAAATCACGCTGATTCCAGGGACCTGTGATTTCTATAGTCTCCAGAACAAGGAAAGAAAATATAGCCTTGACAATAACAGAGGCATATTCAGCTGATTTTCTTTTAGAGAAAGTTGATATTTGGAGTAATTTAGCTCCACATGTGTCTGCTATCAAAGATGAGCCCTGGAAAAAGTTGTTATTCATGATGTGCCAACTACTGAATTTGGAAAAATTGAAGATCTAAGCAGCATTGGTGAAAAAATTGCTGTCTTTAATCATGGAATGGAAATCATAGGCATGCCATATTGGATATCTTCCGAAGGAAAAAGAAAGAATCAAGTAGCAGGCTCTATTGTGGGAGCCTTTGAAACTGAAGCAGAGACTAGGCGAGCAATTAGGCAAAAGTTAATCATAGTAGCAAGATTATTGATGGCTGAGAGGTATGTGAATATACCAGCTAAAAGTTAGTGTCCAAAATGTCAAGGATTTGACCATTTAGAGAAACAATGCAGATGGGAAGTAAAATGCCAGTTATGTTCTGGCTCTCATGCTACCCAAAAGCATTGCTGCTCTACATGCAAAGTGATTGGGAAGAAGTGCACTAATTGCTCTGGACCCCACACAGCTGAGAAAGAAAACGGTCCCTTTCGGATTACTATCCAGGAAAGAGTTGCTAAAGAGCAGCAAGAAAACATGAATGAAAGTGAAGAATTTCCATGATAGGACAACTAAAATTCATACAATGCAATTTGAACAGAAGCATACAGGTAACAGAGAGTGCCCTACAACTAGTGTTGGGGCTAGGAGTAGGTATAGTGGTAGTACAAGAACCTTGGACACCAAATCTAAAAGTAGGAAATATATACCAAGAAGTCAAGTCAATTTCACACCCAAACTTCATCCAGATGATTTCAATCTTAATAGATCTAAATATAAGACCAAGGACTTTGTTTTACATATCAAAGAAGTTTAATCCTCAGGTTAGTAGTTGTTGTGGTACTTGGACTTGGGCTTGAACTTGATGACTTAACTGGAGCTTGATGTGCACGAATAATTCTGATAGCTTCGACACTTGAAAGATCTTGAGTACTCGAAATATGATGGCTAGAATTCGAGGATCTTGGATCTTGACTAGAGATGAAGAGCTTATACTATGAAGACATGAACCATATTTATATCTGTGACCCTTCCAACTGATTCCTTAGAATTCTCGAATAGATACTCCTTGACACCGAACGCCAGCGAATACCCTAGCACACCGAAGTCTCGTCAAATGCTATGGAATACAATTGAATCTGAAAGAATCTTAAGGAACAATGAAATAAATAAAACTCAAACACCCTTAATAATGATCAGCAGAATAAATCGACAATAAATACGTAATTGAAGTTATTGATAACGATCGACAAGAGGATACATCAACAGTATTTTATTCAGGCAATTATCGACAATCTAGCACAAAAAGATAGCAAGGACTAATTCAGAACATAAAATTATATTCCGGCTGTAGCGAAAAACTTAACTGGAACAAATCGAGATAAGCTGGGCTGGTCCGTGATAGCAGTGTACCAGACTTTCCAGACGACGCAGATCTCATTGCGAGGAGATTTAAAACAAATGATTATAACTTGATTCTGGTCAATATTTATAATCAGAAAAATCAACATCCAGAAATTACCTTGACAACAATAGAGAGGCTTAAAGAGAGAATCAAATTGCCAAACAACAGTATTATTTTAGGAGATTTTAATGAGCATCATCCAGACTGGGATCCTTATTATCCAAATCTACACAGGCTGTGACGGCTGGTAAGCCGTAAGATCCTGTTGCCTATGCGAACAGACATAGGCGACCTTGCTTATCCAACGCGATAACAAGTTGAGGACGCACAAATTTACCGACCAATGAGTATTGTTGAAGTTACCCATGAGGACCTGATGGAACAGGACTTGTTTCTTATTTCCTCTAACAAAAACAAGTTATTGGAATATGCTATCAACAAATGATGGAGGAACCCATGAGTCAGACAATTACATCGGGTGTCTGTAGACTATGTATATATGTTTATTTATACCTGTATAGTTTCCCAGAGGAGATTCTTCATAGTAAAAATAGAAACTTACCATTTTATATACAAATGCTCATTGCTTTTATATGAGATCTGTGACACAGACAGACAATTTGCAATTATGGTTTGAAGGGCAAGGCCTAGTATTGGTAAATACTGTTGGAGTGGGAACTTTTTATAGACCCCATATGAGTTGCCCATCAGTTATTGACCTTAGTCTGGGAAATAATCTAACAGAAAAGCTAATACAAGACAGGCAGACAATAAAAACAGGATCAAACCATCAGGGAATATTATTTACTTTGGAAGCAGAGGGTAGAAACCAAATTCAAAGATAGAAATTTACTAAAGGTTTTAATAATAAAAAGGCAGATTGGTCAAAGTTTGAAAAGATTAGTCAAAGCCTCTTTCAAGATTCCGAATTCTTTAGATCTCAAGCATTTGAAGATCTATGGCTTCTACCAATGATATTATTAATAATCCATCTAAAATTCATTCAGTACTTGATCAAATGGGGCAGGAAATGACTCAGATCATTCTTAAAGCTGCAGACAAATCTACACCAAAGAAAAGACATAGTCCTAATCCCAAGCCATGGTGGACAGGGGAGCTAAAGACAGAGAGAAAGGGAAAGATGAGAACTGAGAGACTTCTCTATGCTGAGCCTGCTAATTTGCAGGAGAAAGCCAAATATCTAAATGCAAGAAATCAATACTTTCAAGATATTAAATCTGCAAAAAAGAATCATTAGAATACTTTCCTTGAAAGGGAAGATCCTTCTACTATTTACAAAGCATTAGCATACACTAAGAATCGATAACAGACCAAACTGCCTAAAATAGAACACATTGATGGAAAGTTACAGATAACTTTCTCAGGCAAATCCCAGGCACCAAAAAAGCTCTTTCCAAATCCTCCAGTGACAGCACCCCTAGATTGATCATCTCACAAGAAAGGCCGTTGGGAATAGCCTGAGCTGTCCAAAGCTGAGGTGGAGTTTGCGTGTTGTTCTTGCGAAGAACAGGTGTAAGATAACGGTGATGGAGTAAACAAATGTACGAGTGCAGGGTAGAATAGGATAGATGTTATTATTGTAATAGAGTCACAAGATGTGCATGTCTACTTGAGTAGTCTAGGATATTTACAGATTGATATGCTGTGCGTGCCAAGATACGCTAGATGACTCAGCAATTCTTGACAGTTCTATCTCCAAGTGAAAAGTTTTGTGCTTAGCATTGGTGGGCATGGAGGAACAGATCAGCAGACCATGGAAGAGATGATGCTGCCACAGTCGGGCTAGAGTGCCGGGACGTGTTAGGCAAGATCCGGAGCTCATGGGTGTGTATGCTCGCTCTGTTTGCACTATTGACGCACGGACATTATTTGGTTATAAATAGGCAGCAGGTCACCCTCATGTAGAGTATCATTCTCATCATCTTTAGATACACATTTCTCAAGTATCACTACCTCACACATCTATTCCCATAAACTATCCTTAGCTGCCTTCACATAAGTATATTCCCAAACTATACACCTGGTAAAACAGGTTATGAGCCCGGCGCAGTACTATGCATGTAAGGACATATGCTAAATGATAAGATTAGAAATCATCTGCACTATGTCTGGAACTCACAATCACGACTCGTCCAAAATTGTCTTGTCAACAGGCGTCTCTCTGAGTAAATGGAAGAGCGGCCTATAGGCGAAATTAGCAAAGAACAACGTGATAGGCCACGTTTTCCACAACTATCCTGGCATACAACCAATTGTCCGACCAGCCAACCCAACCAAAGATTTGGCGCACGACGACCCCAAGTTCAACGCCTTATTAGAGGGTCATTTGCATGATCTCGAAGTTTGGACGTTAGGTGAGATATCTGCAAAGAATATCATAATTAACCGTCTTGAGAGTAGCATGTGCCCACGCACGCACGATCACATGACGGCGCGTCAACTCTATGATGGTGTCGCAAACACCCACAAGGAAACTGCAACAGCGCCCTATGCGCTCGCATTGGAGACCTTCCTTCGCACTAGGTTTGTATTCCAGGCAGATGATTACATAGACAGATTCTAGGCAAATCTCCAAAGTTTGAATGGAGCCGCGGATACTCTGCATGCCACAACTGGCACAGAGTACCACGTGACCAAGGGCCAAGCGGCTGCAATCTTTGTCTTAGGGACAAAACATGTATCATGGTTGAGTAACTGGAGAGACCTTAGAGCATGTATGGATGAAAATTTGTACACTTCCCTAGAATCAATGATGTCCACCATCCGCGTGGTAGACAGGCATAGGGTACCCCCACCTAACCCCATCCATGCTAATCCTGCTAATCCTGCATTTGCCATGCACGCATCCTCCAACGCCAATGGCCCTAACAACAATTGCAAGAGATGCAGACACCAACACAAGAATAGGGAGTGTTTCAAACACCCAGAGCTTGCCGTCGGGCCCGCAGGGGAAAGATGGTTAGCTAGGAGAGCTTTAGCAAGATGTGGGAGTAATGAAGCAAAGGTCAATACTGTGAATGGCATCGATACCAACAGTGACTCTGATATAGGGTTGAACGATGTAGTCATAGCTGCCACTGCAGCTGCTCATAATGAAACCATTGCCATTTATGATACTGGTGCCTCGCACCATTTTGTCCCCCGTGAATCTATGTTCAGTGAATTAATCACCAAAAGTAAACCCATCAAGTTCGATCAAGAGGTCGGAGATAAAGTATTGACTAGACAAGGCACTGCACATGTTACCATAGGCCAAGTTACATTTGAGCTACGCAATTCACTCTACTCTCCAAGGTCGTCATGCATAATCTTCTCTGCTGGAAGGTTACAAAGACTCAGAGGTATTGTACCAGACAAGAACATGACAACATTAATCAGAAAAAGACCTGACCATCAAGACATTGCCCTTCCAAGATTGAGTCAGAAGAATGACGTCTACTATATTCTCCCAATTCCTCATTCCTCGAAGTTAACCCACATCGCGGCCCCAGGCATTGCCAGAGTCCCAAAGACAACCAGCGCTCAACGTTGGCACCAGCGACTCGGCCATACAGGGCAAAAGATTTTAAAGAAGAATGCACAATGCCCCAAAGGCATGGAAGGCTTAGACACTGGTGAGTTATCAACCTGTGAAACCTGCCACCTTAGTAAAGCGCAACAATACGTCTCACGTGAACCCAGACCAACACCATTCGAGCCGCTCGATGAGGTATTTATTGACACTGTTGGAAAGTTAACAACAGCATGCAACAGTCATCAATATGCTGTTATTATCACCGACGCAAAGTCACGCATGAGATGGGCTATCACTGTGTGCACCAAAGACCAGATTGCACCTGAGCTTGTAAAATGGGTTGACCATTGGCATCATCAATACGGCAAAAGAGTCCGCACCATCTTCAAAGACAGCGGTTCAGAATTCTCCCGCATAAAATTTTACTGTGACCAGCATGGGATAAGGACAGATGTCTCTGCCCCATATACACCAGAGCAAAATGGCGCTTCAGAGGCATCCAATAAAGTCATCCTTAGACGAGCCAGATCCATGCTCATTGATGCTAAAATGCCCGCATGCTACTGGCCATGGGCTATCGAGCATGCCTGTTTTATCACCAATCGCCTGTACTGCTTACGTACCAAATCTGTACCATTGTTAAGCTTCCTCCAAGAACTAAAACAGCCTCACCCAAGCCAAGTCGATTTCACCAGTCTCCCACGATTTGGATGTCGTGCATATAAGCTCATCGACCCAAAACCAGGGAAATTTGAGCCAAAAGCGAGTAAGGGTTGGTTTGTAGGATTTCAGAAAAACACCAACAAGAATTTCCTTATATACTACCCTCATTGGACTCCTGTTCATGGCTGGAAATGGCTAGAAGGTGTCACACCCCACGCAACCTTTAATGAAGATATAGTATTTGGCGACGAGCTGAACTCGACCGAACGGCAACATACAACCAGTTACTGGTCAAACATCGACTTCATCTTTTCAGAGTCCCCTCCTCAGCCGTCGCACCCAGTGCCCACTTTTAGCTATAGCCCATCTCCAAGACCTGAAGAGTACAATACTAATACACCTACATTCTATCAGACTCATCCAAACAATCAGAGGAAGCACAACCCTTCCATACCCAATCACTCAACAATTAACATGCGACCAGAAGAGGCGTATAACACAGCTCCATCTTCTCCCACCATAACCCCACAGTCTGAATCACATGATGTTCACACTGTGCCCAACTCGCCATCTTCAAGTCTTATACCTTCAAGTTCAAGAGATCTACAAGTCCTATCACATAATCACGACCTTGCTGATCAGAGGGAGACAACTAATGAGGAAAGATCAGACGAAGAAGCAGAGCTGACCGAAGATGATCACTATGACCAGATTATGACTGGCTGGGATCCAATACAACCAGTGGCCGGAGTCAAGCGTCCGCACTCACCAGAAAATTGCATGACCAGGTCACAACGTGGTAGAGCAGTCAAGCCTGTTGACTATTATCGTCTACGCCATGGCAGGACCGCACAAGTATCAACTGACCCACAAACATGAGACGAAGCAATGACCAGCCCAAAAGCCTCGCATTGGAAAAGAGCAGCTGAAGAAGAATTCAAATCTCTGAGGCAGAAGGGAGCCATACAAATAATCCCGAACTTGCAACTACCGAAAGGCCGCAAGCCTATGAAGTGCAAGTGGGTATTAAAAAAAGAAGTTTCTCGCAAACGGCGGCATAGAAAAATACAAGGCTCGCTGCACAGCTAAGGGGTTTACTCAGCGACAAGGCATTGACTACCATGAAACCTTCGCTCCCACACCTAGACCTGAAACGGGACGAATCATTCTCGTTCTTGCACATCAACTAGGCTGGCATAGAAAACAAGGTGACGTACCAACTGCATTCCTTAACCCTGACCTCAATATTGACTTGTTTATGGAACTTCCAAAAGGATACGAGAAAGATGACTATGTCATCCGACTCTGCAAAGGCCTTTATGGACTCAAACAAGCAGCGGCATTGTGGTATGATGACGCCAAGTCAACACTCGCCCAACTGGGTTTACTTCTGTTACAGTTTTAGTATGTTTATTGGGTATTGCGGCTTGAATACGGTGTTTGGAAATTTGACTTGATGTTTCAGGTAAAACCATAATGAGTACACTAATTGTATATTTTGTTTAAGGAGAAACATGAGTTGTTTTATTCGGGTTTTTGTCATGAGATCAGATTGGACGATCATTGAAACATAGTATTGATATAGATAGCGTAGCTCTCAATTTACGAAAGTAGAATCTTCTATAATCAATTTTTCAACAAGTCATTTTATGTCTATTCAATTCACATAGCTGAAATAACTTCCCACTACATCTGATATCTGTCTCTACACTAACAGTAAAAAGGATATTTTTGTACTGATGCATGTTGATGACTTTCAAGTAGTAAGACCATATCAGTCAAAGATAGACCTACTAATGAGCGCATTATATCGTAAATATAACCTCAAGACTGTTAGTACGGATCTTTTCCTTGGCATAGAGATCAGCCATCCAGCCCCTGAGATTCTCAAACTCTCCCAAGGCCAATACGCTCGCACACTGCTGAACAGACATGGTCTCAAAGACTGCAAGGCAGCAAACACGCCAATGGAGCGCATGATGGATCAAAACAATGAGTTATGCATGTCGCATGAAAAGACAGAGTACAACTCATGCATTGGAGGATTGCAATACCTCTCAAACAACACAAGACCAGATATTGCATTTGCAGTCAATCATCTTGCAAGATTCCTAGTTAATCCATCTAATGAACACATGCAGGCCGCACGTCAAGTACTCCAGTACATTGCTGAGGACCCCGATCAAGGCATAACATTCAACAGAAGTGACAATCAAGCAACTCTCGAAGCATACACAGACGCAGACTTCGCAGCCGATCCATCAACTAGCTGGTCAACATCTGGAATGCTAATCAGAATATCATCAGGTCCCATCAGCTGGAAATCGCATCTGCAACGAGAGGTCGTCCCGTCCACTACTGAGGCAGAGTACTTAGCAGCTACTGAAACCTGCCGCCAGCTCCAGTGGGTTAAGTCATTAATCCAAGAGCTAGGTCTCACCAGCCGCATTGATGGGGCAGCATGCACTAACCTTGATGTGGACAACCAATCAGCGATCTCGCTAATCAAAAACCACGACAACCATAAGCGGTCTAAGCATATAGCGCTGAGGAACTTCTATTGTCGTGAACAGCATCAGAATGGCAAGATAACCGTCACCTACGTCCCATCTAATCTTCAGCTCGCTGACGCACTTACAAAAGTTAAGTCACCTGTAGCAATCCACTAAGAAGCTAAGTATAGTCGTTACCAACAGAGGGAGTGTTGTGCTTAGCATCGGTGGGCATGGAGGAACAGATCAGCAGACCATGGAAGAGATGATGCTGCCACAGTCGGGCTAGAGTGCCGGGACATGTTAGGCGAGATCCGGAGCTCACGGGTGTGTATGCTCGCTCTGTTTGCACTATTGACGCACGGACATTATTTGGTTATAAATAGGCAGCAGGTCACCCTCATGTAGAGTATCATTCTCATCATCTTCAGATACACATTTCTCAAGTATCACTACCTCACACATCTATTCCCATAAACTATCCTTAGCTGCCTTCACATAAGTATATTCCCAAATCATACACCTGGTAAAACAAAAAGCATCTAGGCCAGATCAGATAAATTGGGAAATGTGAGAATTAAAATCCAGGCTCCATCATACCCAACCATATCGCCAAGTCTGAGGGAGGTGTGTGAGAAATGGGTTTCGCTTCTAAACTGCAGTGGTGATTCATCAACGTCACGTCTCACCTCCAAAACACGTCTCGTGTACGCGCATTAACGTGTTCTGAACGTTTGTATCAGCAATAGTTCATCAGCAAAAGTATCCATCATCGACTGACGTTTCAATATCAAGCCAGTTATGCTACAACATCTTGAAACAGTTGGATACTTAGGACTCCAGAAAAATATATGTATCTTAGAAAATCTTAGTTTTGAGAATACAAGAAAGACAAGCTTTTACCTCTCCATTTTTATCTCTATATACCTGTGATTATACAACTTCATACTCTATTTTAACATACTTCTTTGAAAAGCTGGAACTTTCCCACTACATATTTTACCCTTGCTTTCTCACTCAACCATACAATCACAACTTCTGACGGGAAATAATTCAGCATGCACTTAAAGCTAACAAAGATTGATTTATAAGAATTTACTATTTATACTTCAACCTGGGTTATCAGCCAATGTGCTGGAGACAACTACTGGAATAGTAGTGAAGAAACGTAGCAAGCTTGACTATTCCCAGCCAAAAGCTTATAGGATTATCTCACCACTTAACTGTCTTGGAAAAGCCCTAGAGAGGATAATTGCACAAAGACTAAGTTACTTAGCAGGGACAACTGAACTACTAGATCACTCTCAGATTGGAGGTAGACTGAAGAAGTCATCTGTGGATGCTTGCCTGCTACTAATTAATAAGATACAAATTGAAAAAGCAGCTAAAAGAAAGACTTCTACTCTATTTTTGGATGTCAAGGGCGCCGTTGATTATGTCTCAAGGAACAAACTGCTAAAAATAATGAGAAGTCTAGATCTCCCACTTAGCTTATTAAGCTGGTTATCTACATTTCTGTGCCAAAGGCAAATAAAATTAGCCTTTGATGGAGAGTCAGAAGAATTTACAAATATTGAAACAGGAATAACACAGGGTAGCCCTAATTCTCCTATACTATTTTTGATATATATAAGAGAAATGTTTAAATCAAATTCAGTCACTTATATATTATACATTGATGATATTTTACTTACAGTATTTTCATCAAGCTTTAAGAAGAATGTAAAGATTTTAGAGAGAGAACCAAAAAAGCTGCATGACTTGGGACTAGATTCAGCAGTTCAATTTGATATGGACGAAATTGGTCTCATTCATTATGAAAACTCAAAAGCAAGCCAGGATTACAGTCTAACCCTTCCAGAAAATTCCATAGTTAATCCAAAATGTATGGTCAAATGGCTAGGAGTTTGGTTTGACCAAAGCTTATCCTTTAAGTATCATAATGATACTAAGGTGGCTCAAGCAAAAGAAGCTTTCCATAGGATGGCAAGATTAACTAATACTGAAAGGAGCCTAACTCACATAGCTATGAGGTAGCTATATATAGCTTGTGTAACAAGTGTTTCCGATTATGCCAGCCAGGTATGGTGGAGCCAGAAAAACTTCTTAGAAAAGCTACAAGGGCCTCAAAATATGGCATTGAGAAATATTCTAGGGTGCCTCAAAACTTCACCTATTATGCCAATGGAAGTAGAAGCCTGCTCAAGTCCACCAGAGATCAGACTAAACCAAAATAGGCGAAAATTTGCCATGAGAGCACTGGCTCTGTCTAGAAACCATCCACTAACAAAAGTCTTTCGCCAAGAGCTGAACTTTGTGGACCCGGAAAAGGAAGATAAAGTTAGAGAAACATTACAAGTTGAAAAAGTTAAGGAATCTCTACCTAATTATATTGACCTTAGCCATAGGGTGAAGATTTTATCAAACTTCTTTCCACCTTGGAAAAGAAAATTTCCTTATAAAGTAATAATCTCAGAACTAACCAAGGAAAATGAAGCAAAACTGCATAAAACTAAACTCGAAGATTCATGGTGCTTTAACTAGTCTATATATTATACAGACGCCTTCTGGGGCCTTGAAGGAAAAGGAATAGGTATTGCTTGTTTAGAAATAGAGAATAGCCAGGAAAGAATTCTCTACGAGAAAAGTATTGGACCCGAAAGTACAGTATTTGATGGGGAGATAGGGGCTATTACTTATGCCATGGAAGTTGCATCTCATCAGCAAGAAAACATAAAGCAAATAATTATTTATTCTGACAGTCAGGCTGCATTTCGAAGACTGCAGTCTGCAGATGATAAGCCTGGCTAGTCATTGATAAGAAGAGCTGTAATTGCAGCTGAAAAACTAGCAGAAAAAAACACCAAAGACATATTTGGGTGTGTACCAGCGCATCTTAATATTTATGGCAATGATACAGCGGATAAACATGCTAAAGAAGCATCATCACTTGAACAAGAAAATGACATATCAATTCTACTTACCTACAGTAGAATAAAAAAAGAGAATGAAATACTAAAAATAGGAGAATGGCAGAAAAATTTAGATGAGTACAGTCAGGCCCAGATAGGGCAATCTTCTACATGCTCAAAGCAATATAAATGGATTTTAAGGAAGAAACCATGGCTAGGAAGAGGTATTAAAAAGCAGATTAGCTCAGCTTTTTATCAACTTAAACTTCGACATGGATACTTTAAATCATATCTCAAAAGAATAGACAGGGCGGCAAATGACTTTTGCAGCTGTGAAGCAAAGCAGACACCTAGGCACTTACTTTTCCAATGTAGTAGGTAGTCTAGAGAAAGGAGAGTAATGAAAGAAAGAGTTTTAGGGAATAGATTGACAATGGCTCTACTCCTTCATACCAGTAAAGGTATAGAAGCAACAATTGAATATTTCATAATGACAGAGATTTCAACAAGGTGGTACAGTGGCCAGGAAGAAGAGGATTGAGTTGAAGGAGAAGGTTAAATTTCATGAAAAAATTTGGAAGATTTCAAAATTTACTAGGCTAGAAATATATTTCTTTACTTGGGGGTTTTAGTACATGCAATTTGTTTCATCGATTTAGCATTACTCAAGGGTTCATTGAAATGGGTTATTAGAGTTTTCATATTAAAGCAGGGAAATTATAAATGTATCTTAGATACACATCCTACATAGCCTTAGACTGATAAAGGACGTAAATAGGAAAAAAAATAAATGCGCACCTTTGGCGCGACTTAGATATTTCTCGTACCTCAGATTTTGCGTGCCTAATTAGGGGAAGGGGCCCGTTAATGAAATTCGCCTAATCCCGATATTAGTACATACTCATTCAATATAGAAGTGGGGCCGGCAAAGACGACCTGTTTACCTTCACGCAGTGCCGGCTGTAAACGCTCACTATGATCGCTGCGTAGTAGAGATAGCGAAGAAGATTTGCATTCGAAATTTATTGACCTACAAGCTTCCAGTCTTTCAATAAACGCCTTCGCAATTTCAGTCCGTCCAACTGAAAGAGGTCCTATTCCGATCGAACCCCCGCCCTCTAAAATCTGCGACCCATGAAACGAAATCCTCTATAAGTGACCACGCCGACTACGAATATGTGACCTTATGTATTGTCATTCTTGGTCTCTAGTTACAAGCTCATGACGCTATGGATACCCAACGCATGATAAAATTCGTAGGGCACAAAGTTGGAGAGGTCGTCACGATATTTTCTGGGAAGCTAGGGATGAGTAGAGATATACGAGATATAGAAGGGAGGTTAGGGCCTCGCACAGGAGGGCAATTGTGGATTTTGTGTTGGGTTTTCGACTTTGGGATGGTTGTGCTTGCCAAGATCTCGGTTCGGATAAGTGCAGCCACCACTTTCAAAACTGGCTACGATTCCTATTTAGAGGCGAGATATGCGGCTTCGGTCGTGACAACTGTACTCGGCGCGAGTTGTTGTATAGTTGGGAAACCTATTTGCTGCATGGACGATCGCGGCGGAGAAGGGGGAAGTGCAGGGCGTCGAACCTTGGGCACTTGTGTCTTTTTTTAAGCAACTACTAGCTAGCAACAGTCAGAGATTTAGTTACCTTAGAGTCTCTAGTGATTGACTACCCGTATCACGCCTCTTGGGTATAGGGCTTGTGTCTGATACTATCAAAATTCAATCAATCAATCAATCAATATAGAAGTGGAATGATAGCCAAGGCATTACTTTAGTGTAGGCTAGTCATAAATCTCAACCTGCATAAAGAGAGATACACTTCAGCGCGCAAGTCATCAATTTTATGCCTGATGACTGATAAATTAATCATCTGGCGCCTGGCAAAGGTCGTTAGTATGTATGCGAATCATCGACTAATGCCAGTAGATTCTCACTAAGATGACACCTTCAAACCACTATTTTTCGCGGTGATGCTGTTTTCTTAGAATGATGAAAGTGAACTCAGATAACAATTAGTATTTCTCACTTTTCCCTGTGGTGGGTGTTCATGGAAGAAGTTACATGCCATAAAGGTTGACTTCTTAGTGGTATCTGCAAATGAAATATAAGTACGAGTGCCCCAGCCGTCAAAAAAGGGTCATTCTGAAGAAAAGTACGAATCTTCCGAAAATATCTGCATAAACTATTGGAGAGCCAAGCCAAGTATATAAAATCAAAAAAAAAATAAATTCCTCGCCAGGGAATTAGAAATGTCTTCATCTCATCACAGTTGACCACCAGGGAGTCTGGCATACTCAAGGGCCCAAGCGGATGTCTCGTAGAGTATATCAACCAGGCATATGAATATCTAGTCTTACATTCTTTGCGCGTCATGCCTAACCTATGCTAATTATGAAAATTCAAAATGCCTGGATAGGGATGTCAAAAATCTCGATAGGTATCTCCAATTTAATCTTCAGTCGTAAGTTTAATGTATATGATTGACATGTCTAGTCGTACCTCATTATGGCGTCGCAATGAAAGTATCCAAAGTTACATGAACGCTGAGTACCCCGGCGTTAAATTCTTCAATTAATGACCTGGTATTGCTTCTCAGGTAGTGGAGTAATATTTTTTGTGCGGTAAATTCCGGTTGAAGATTTACTGGTCAATAACTCGCGTAATTGAGAAGGTAAATTTAAGCGGCGGCTGGTTGGAAGTGATTTGTAAGTATGACGGAAAATCATGAGGCTGTCGCGAGTATTCCACACATTCGTTAGATATGCATTTACTTACTGAATCACCATTACGTGGTCCGGCATCTTATGAACAAAAATCTTTTGCCAATTTCTACTAAATGCGATATTCAGTGTTCTACTCACAGATGCATGTTACAGGATTTGGTCTAAATATCTACAATCTGAAAATTAATATATGTTAAAAAGATCCTAAATGTGCTTTGCATCTTCCGTTGACGAAACTTTAAGTAGCATTTTACCTCCGTCCTTCAATAATTCTTTGAAGGTAGCTCTTCGAGTTATAGGCATTTTGTCATCAGAGTTCTTTAGAATTTCGCTGATAAGTACTAGCGCATTTTCACGATCGAGTCGCAACAGGTCAGCCGCTTGAGCGTCTGGTCTGACTGATTCAGGTTCCAGCTCGGAGGATCCAGGCTGATCTGGAGTAGAGTATAGTGGAGTATTTGTTGACGATAAATTCTCAACCTCAGTTTTTCGAGTTAGTAAGTCAAGAAGACTTTGAAAAATAGTTGTATGATGGAGGAGACGAGAAACAAAAGCGGCGGCGCTGGAAAATCTGGCCATAAGAGCCATCACGAACCATCCTTCGCTTCGCACGACGGGCCACTTTTTTTGAGAAACCACAAAACTGAGTTGAGAGCTGATCTCTTGGTACAATTGATATAGAATTTGGCGAATAGTTTCTATTTCGTCTGGAACATTTTCGGTGTGGGAGTGAAGAACACGACAAATGGAAGTAGTTAGACGCGCAATTTCCATCTTTATAGGCTCATCATCCGTGCTTTCAAACAACATAAAAAGTGGAGATATATTTAACTTAGTGCTGCATGGAACTTGCTGTAAGAGATGGCGCACGCTTTCGTAAGTACCGATCGTTAATTGCCGTGTTAGGCTAATAGAAATAAATCGGACTTCAGACATCGTATCGAGGGCCCACACCCTAGATAGAGCTTTAAAAACATCAGATTGGCCGAGAATTTTTTTATTCTCCAACGGAATTGAGAGATTTTTAAGAAACCCAAGTACGGAGTGTAGAAGTTGAGAGGAATTTTCCTTTAATAATATAGAAATAAGAATCTGATGAATTTTTACATCTTGTACAAACTCAACACATGTTGAGTCAAACCTGGCGAGATTGCCAAGCACAATCGAAGCACAAACTTGAAGTTGTAATTGCGGGCCAGGAGAGAGAAGCCAGCTTAAGAGTGTCCTAGAAAATCGTGAGGAAATTGGACAAACTTCTTTAAATCCCGGCAGGACAGATATATCCGAGAGGATTTGAATCAAAGCAGTTCTCATGCCTATTAGAGCTTTGGCACTCTTATTGTCTTGAACATTCGGTTCGAGCGTGGTCTGAGAATCGAATCGAGAGTAAGAATCTAGTAGAATAGTGCTGATGAGATAGAAATTTGTCTCAGTTTGCAGCATTAATTTTTGGAATTTCTTATGTTGGAGATATGCTATTGCTATGTTGACTAGGGAGATAAAATTTTCAAGGTCAACTGGTGATTCATGATCCGCAACAAATTTCAAAAGTTCAACGGGGGTGAGATCTGGAGCATGTTCAATTTCCACTTCTACTTTAACGTCAATATCAGCTATCTCAGCTTGTAAAAAATTCTGATTTCCGTACGTTGTAAGACTAGTAGTGCCAGAATTCTACCAACATGGTCCAAGAAGGGCTGTGTCCTGTCAAATTCGGGACTGGATATGAGATTTATGAGATCTCGTGTGAGAAATGACTTAGAAGCTAATATCTGGGCAGACTCTAGACAGTTATATTAGGCATAGTCTCGTCCTACTTCTTTCTATTTAGCTCACCGTAATCAACACATATGTTGAATAGAACCGGCAATACATAGGGTAACAAAGAAGTGTCTCGTAATTGAAGAATAATTGAGGGCATGTAAATCTCTGAGACGGTAATTCGTTCCCGATTCTGATCTGTTTATTGTTAGTAATACTTGATTATTTGCATGAGCACTGTACCTCTGTCAGCACATGAATTGCCAATTAATCGTAAGGTGTGGATTTTAAGCTTGTGTCTAATATCGTGTTGGCAGAATATGTCGAGGAAAAAATTAAGAATTCCTGAATCTCCTAGAGGTATTCGCCATTTATCTTGGTGCGTCGTTAGTAGTTGGGTAGTGGAAAGTACGATGGGGAAAAGTTGGATGAGTGTCGTTTTTTATGTACCTCTCGATAGCAAAAGCAATCGAATTTGTGTGAGGGCATGTGAGGTTAATCTTACAATCTCGACTTCCATCAGCAAGCTTCTCAGCTGCCAAATCAAGCAGGTTGGAGTCAATCGACCATAAAAGAGCCAAGTCCGGAAGTATTTCCTTCAATTTTTCAATCCTCGTTCTTTGATCTTCTGGATCTATCTTATCTTCGTCCTCATCCACCAGCTGGATCTCATCATCCTCAGGTACGTAGCATGAAAAAATTCCTTCGATCTTTTTCACGATTTCGTCTGTCTGTGTTGTACAAGGACTGTAATCCCATGGTGGTAGAGTAGGATTCCTTGAGACCCATGTCTTGAGAGATTCTGAAGCCATGCAACTGTAGTCAAGCTGTCCATCCATCTGAAAGTCTGTTATATTTGCTCGACTTTTCTCAGCGATATCTGCAAGTACTTCAGAATTTCTTCACCTCTATGTTAAAAGAAAAATGTAGAAATTCTTTAAAGTGTCGAAACATCAAGCCAATCACTAATCGATAGATGCTGAAGAATATATTTGAAACAGCAGGACAATTATCTCATCTCGAAATGATGACCAATGTACATTAATCCTGCATATTGCTTTCAGTTAAAAGTCACAGCATGAAAATTGACAGTTTGAATGTAAATGTCGAGATAAATTTAGTTGTAATTTTTGTAGATGTGCCTGTAAATGGAGGGATTGAAGGCGATTAAGTGTAGCATACAATATCGGCAAGCACATAATTAGCGTATCGGGCATGATGAGCCGACTTACGAAACTTAGTCTACCTGAATGTAGATATTAGGTGTCGGTTTTGTCATTTAATCTCCATATCGCGCTACAATGACGAACAAGTATTATTCCAGGCCCTGACATTTATTCAGGCTCTATATTGTGCCCCTCTAATCCCGTTTAATTGTCAAGTCAACTAGAGTTGTTTACATGTTTCATGCTCATTCAAGCAGCCACATAGGGTCGGATGGTGCAGTGGTACACTATCCGGGCCGTTCTTCCAAGTAGAGTCTGGGTAGCTTGGACACATGCCCCACTTGAGACAGGAGAAAGCTGGTTCGAATCCAGCAAGACCCTCACACCACTTCTCTCGCGGTGATACTGTATTCGTAGAATGACGAAAGCATGCTCAGATAGCCACAGGTTTTTCTCGCTTTTCCCTGTGGTGGGTATTCACGGAAGAGGGTACATGTCGTAAGGCGTTATTCTCGTAGTGGTATCTGCAAATGAAATCTGAGTATGAGTGTTCCAAACGTCAAACAGAGTTATTCTGCGTCACATACATATCTTCCGTAATCATTCGCGTCATAGCCTCAGGCTGCATACGCAAAAATGATTTAAAAAAAAAAAAAGCAGCCACATACCCAGCAATTACAGTAGAACCTGTCACAACCCATAACTAATTTGTCCACCGAGGAGTATGGGTTATGACAGGTTCTACTGTAAACAAATTTAAAACATTTAAATCAACAAGGTGACAAAAGTTTTTTCGTTTCGGAAAGATACAGTCGTCCCTCTTTAACTCGATAGTGGGTCCCGGTATAAGTGTTGAAAATATTCATTGTAACTTGGACTTTAATATTTGCAACACTTACCCTTACAGGTCATTTTGCGCGCAGGGGTAAGTATTGCAAATGCAAATGGTTGAATTTCAATGAATATTTTCAACACTTATACCGGGACCCACTATCGAGTTAGAGAGGGACGATTGTAATAACTCGTGGCAACCTTATTCTCATGATCCGAACAACGTGTGGTTTATTTGAATACACTCTAGAACCCCAACTACACATCGAATTGATTTACCACCAGACAAAATGTTAAATTCATCTGGGAGATTTATCTGTAGAAGTGCCCTGCGATCTCCCGTGAGACTCTTCGGAGTCGCAAGATTCAATGGGATTGCTACTCGTCAAGCTTCAATATGGGCAAATGTACCTCAAGGGCCTCCAGTAAGTTGACCAAAATTAATTATCCTAGCAACAAATAAGCTTACTTGATTACAGGATGTAAGTTTTGAAATGCAGTAGAAGACACTTTCAAAAACTGACTAGCTAAATTAAATCAGGCTATCTTAGGTAGCCAGCAATCAACTCTGCGTATCTCCCAAAACAGTTATATCTAACCGCCTTGTAGGAATCACCGAAGCTTTCAACTCTGATAACTTTAAGGAAAAGATAAATTTGGGTGCGTCAATGTGAAATTTATACTATATTTGAGCCTAACGGAGTTGCCAAGGCGTGGGCGCATACCGCGATGATCAAGGGAAACCATATGTTCTTCCCTCTGTGAGGAAAGCCGAGAACTTGATAGTATCGGCAGGGTTGAACAAAGAATATGCTGGAATCACCGGCGTATCAAATTTCACCAAAGGTGCAGCAGTACTAGCGTACGGTGCTGGCTCTAGAGCTCTCGAACACCTAGTTATCACACAGTCTATTTCTGGCACAGGAGCCCTTAGGATTGGTGGCGCTTTCCTCCAGAGATTTTACCCAGGAGCAAAGAGAATCTATATCCCCACACCGTCATGGGCTAACCATGCTGCTGTCTTCAAGGACTCTGGCTTATCAGTGGAAAAGTATAGATATTACAATCAAAACACGATTGGTCTTGATTTCGAGGGTTTGATTGAAGACGTTAAAAACGCCCCATCAGGCAGCGTATTTCTTCTCCACGCTTGTGCTCACAACCCTACCGGAGTAGATCCAACTCCAGAGCAATGGAAAGAAATAAGTAACGCGATTAAGTTTCATGGTCATTTTGCATTCTTTGATATGGCTTACCAAGGATTTGCATCAGGAAGCACTGACCAAGATGCTTTTGCGGTCCGTCATTTCATTGATGAGGGACATAATATATTTCTTGCCCAATCATTTGCTAAAAATATGGGTCTCTATGGAGAGCGAGTTGGAGCGTTCTCAATAGTTTGTGCCGACGCAGATGAAAAAAAACGAGTAGAATCTCAAGTTAAGATCCTAGTACGGCCACTCTATTCCAATCCTCCAGTTCATGGTGCTCGTATAGCGGATCAAATTCTCAATAATGAGGCTCTGAACAAACAGTGGTTAGTCGAGCTGAAGGGCATGGCTGACCGTATCATCACAATGCGTGCTCTGCTCAAGGGGGAGCTTGAAGCTCTCGGGAACTCGCATGACTGGAGCCATATCACAAAACAGATCGGAATGTTTGCGTACACAGGTTTAACATCTGATGAGATGAACAGGTTAGCGACTGAGGTAAGATCCCACTTTTTTTGATAATGAGCGACAATTAAAAAGTTTGCAGTACTCCGTGTATGCGACCAAGGATGGG
Source organism: Podosphaera xanthii (assembly GCA_028751805.1). Taxonomy (NCBI): domain Eukaryota; kingdom Fungi; phylum Ascomycota; class Leotiomycetes; order Helotiales; family Erysiphaceae; genus Podosphaera; species Podosphaera xanthii. The sequence continues at coordinate 12,247,046 of JAPWIX010000001.1, forward strand.
AGAATATCTGTTGCGGGTATGACCTCGGCAAACGTTAAAAGGCTAGCCAGCGCCATCCATGCTGTAAAGCCATAAAATCATCAGGAAAAGGAATTTTTATTGGATATGATCTCCAAACTACCTCCTAATTAGGGATTAGCAGTTCTAATCAGAGGTTCCTGATTCAAATAAGAATAAAAAAATAAAATTTGGATTGAGACCTTGAAACATCCATTAAACCAAATATTTATGCATGTAGGCTTAGTATACGTACAGCCGAGTTTAGGAGGGGACTGTGCTCGAGGAGACTATCCGCGTGTTTAAGGATTAAATATTATGAATATCGAATGACTTATGAATTAACGGCAAATCTTATTCTACGTAAGTTAGTAAAGAATCTATTAGCAGCAACAATAAGGTTCTTGTTTACTAATGTCATTTTCATGAGGATCACAATGTATTTTGTCAAAACTTTTACCCGTACAGTCTCCCGTCAGACACTTAAGTAAAACCTGGATTAGGCGATAGTGGTTCCTGGTTTAATTATTGAATAGATTCGTTGAAATTTTTCCGTCTACATTTGCAATACCTACCCATGCACGCAAAATGGCATTATTTTCTTTAAAGATCATATGGTATTCAGCCTCATAGCTACGACAACTCGCAAAATAGCATGTAGGGGTAGGTGCTGCAAAAGTAGCCACAATCAATTCCACAAAGATTTTCAATTATTAAATCGGGACTTACTATCGGCTTATCCAGGTTCGACTATATTGGAGCCTCACAGTAATCGTATTAACGATATATTTTGGAGCCACTATACAATAGAGCCCTTCTTAGCTAATAGTGGGTCCCGGTATAAGTGTTGAAAAGATTTATTGTAACTTGGACATTTATATTTGCAACACTTACCCTTACAGGTCATTTTGCGTGCAAGGGTAAGGATTGCAAATATACTCTATTGCAGGGGTAAATAGTGAAGGAACCCCCTGAATGCCAACATCTGACAGGGATTATACAATATGCAATTGGCTGCAATATTTTGACCATACCAAATCCGACAATAGCTGAACCTCATTTGTATGGGAAATTTTGCGTGATAAAAGAAGTGTAGGAGATCCCTGTAACTCGTTGAAATGATGATATTCTATTCAAAAGTGCTAGCTTTTATCAAGTATTAAATACATTTTTACCAATAATTAAGCATCATTAATAAGGAATCGAACCTCCTCTTGCTCTGATGACTGCCTGGCACCTTTCTGGCATGCTCTCTATAAGCGTAGCCAGTTGCTCCTGAGAAATTGACTCCCATGCCTCTAGGACTGCATTACGGAGCACTTCCTCAGATGGATTACCAGAATCAAATTCTGGGTGGTGCTCTTCAATATGGGATTTCATCATATCCCACACTGACTCAATTGGATTCAGGTCTGGGGAATATGACGGCCAGACTATGAAATCTACCCCCCTTGATGACAGCTCTCTTTTCGTACGTTGAGCAGAATGGGCAGGAGCACCATCCTGCATAAAGAGAAGAGGGCCGTGAGAGTCAGTTGGTTGTGTTGCCGCGTGGATTAAAGGAACAATCCTCTGGCAGTAACTCTCCGCTTTTATAGTCCCCCAATCCCTACTCCAGAAGAGGGCAGGGCCCTTCTGGTTCCCATAAAAGGAGCTCCAGAACATCCAACCACGCTTTCGAGGACCTTTTCGAACCAGGCAAGTGTGATAATATGTCTCCTCGGGCTAAAAAATTAGAATAATGCAGTTGATACATGGCTGAGATCTGGACTCACCTTCCTCGAAACCCATACTCTTGTGTGACGTTCACCAGTGACCCAAGTCTCATCAGACCAAAGAATTTGGGACCACTGTTCAGGTGTCCAAGAAGAGTGTTCTTCCGCCCACTCTAATCTTTTCCTCATATGTGCAGGCGTTAGAGTAGGCTTCGCTTGAGCAATGCAACGCTTGAACCCTCTTCTCTCAAGAGCACTTTTGATTGCGATTTGGCCACAATTCCAGTGGGAAAACTTAGCAGCAAGCTCCAGGTGGCTCATCTGGCGGGCCTCACTTGAAGACGTGACAAACTCTTTAAGCTCAACTTCCTGCTGAGCGTTCAAGGCGTGGGGTCGGCCATTTCGCTTTCTGGGCGTCAGACATTGCCTTGCAAGGGCATATTGTACCCTTCTTTCGGTGATACCGAGTTGATTACCGATGGCGAGATGAGTAAAACCAAGGCCACGTAACGTGTATATCTGGACTCGCTGATCCCTAGAAAGCTGGCTCCGTGATCTTGGAGTAGTGGGAGATGCTGGGGTGCTCATTTTTCTTCGCAGTTTATCGTGAGGATATAGGTTATTCGATATGTCGTGTCAACCGATTTAGTGTGGTACGAGGATGCTGTGCAATTATCGAACATTAGAGAGAAGGTTCAAGGAAGAAGGAATGCCTCGGTTGCCTTATTGCCTTAGTCTAGCCATTTTTGTAGCGCTAAAGTCGGAATGTCATGAATAGCCCATGTAAATTACACAGGATGTGGGGCTACACTTCTTACCCCTGCAATAGAGTATAATTCCAAGCTTGATCGACGAGCTAAACAGGCGTTATGTTTCTAATGCAAAATTCGCTACACTATTGGTTAGGAAAATCGTCAAGGCATGCGTCTCCGGATATTTATCCGGCCGATCCGGAATAAGAAGATCGAAACATTTATCTCATATTGTCTAGATGTAGCCTTATGTGTATTACTTGGCAAATCAACACACCCTGTAAGAATAAAGTTATGACGATGGGATACAGCGTTGAGCGAAGATCTTGTTATTGTAAAGTAGAATCCCTCTCAGCTAATAGTGGGTCCCGGTATAAATGTTGAAAAGATTCATTGTAACTTGAACTTTTATGTTTGCAACACTTACCCTAACAGGTTATTTTCCGTGCAGGGGTAAGTATTGCAAATATAAACGGTAAAATATCTATGAATCACTTCAGTAATTATACCGGGACCCACTGTTAGCTAAGAGGGGCTCTACTGTATATAAATCCGATCAAAATGTGTAAATATCGTTGCAATTGCCTATCATTCACGCATTCTAGGAAATTGGCTGGGACAGCCACCTCAGAATGCGAGATGGAATGACGAAATTCGCGTGCTTCGTCCAGATCCGTGGTAATGGGATACCAGCGAACCTGATTTCGAGGGCTCATATCGGAGCTTTCACGATTCTCAAACTATAATCCAGTTTACGTGAGGAGCCGTTCTTCGATCATCCCCAGCTGATTGAAATTATGGTATCGGTACGGACGGAAGCACGCAGGAAAGGACGGTGTTTCCGCCGTCACAACGGCTTTGCAGGTGATGAACAACATATGTACAATGTTGCGTTAGAGATTGACTTAGCTTTGGAATTGAGTTGAGTGCTATGGCCTGAAGTTACTTTGAATTTTGGAAAAGCCTTGTTTACAAACCATGTTATTCTCTCAGTGGCAGGATCTTCGAGGCTGAGTAATTAACGAGAGGGGAACGGAATCAGGAGAAGTACGACATGTAGCCGTACTGGCCGGAATGCGCATCCCCCATAGTAGCTCGGACCTTTCTCAGTAATTTGTACCCCGTACGCCGACATCAAGCTCCCTATCCTGTGTCACATCACATCGTATCGTTGAGGGAATGGAAGGAAATTGTTGATGATAATTGACAATTCCACACATTCCTCTTCTAATACCGACGCACTTCTTCATCCTCGTCGCCCAAATAAATGGTCGTATCACACCGTTTGATTCGAACGTAAATGTAGCAGAACCCTGATTGAATTGTTGTGTATGTTGTGGAACTCAGCAATTTGAGAGGCAGATGACCTGTTATTGATTCATCAACGAAATTCTGATGCTTTGTCTAGATTCTTCGCTCTCCTGGATCAGAGAAAGGGCGACTAACGTTCCAAACTTTAAATGTTAGTTGAATACAGCCACTCGTAGCGACGATTGGACGATGCGTTGATCATAATGACAAAATCTATGATTAGATGTGCGGTGGTTCAATTACTTGTTGTTGCTCCAGTCTGACACCGATATGATTCGTCGCTACAAATCACCCTTACCCGAAGGAAAGATTACGTGCAGCTTCTTGGTCAGATAATGGGGTTTTAACTTCATACTGGCGTAGTTCTGCTTTGGGGCAGCATCGGTTATTTATTTCTGATTTGCTTCAGGACGTGAATCCGAATGCGCAGCATGTCGCATTTCCGTTCGATCATCTGGAGCGTGAGAATTATCATCAAATTTTGAGCACATTCTTATATCCATTCGGCACGTCGATATTCAAGTATATGACACTAATTGAATCTGTCATCAGGCTCAGGGTCGCATGTAAGATGCAGGATGTCAGTTACATGTACGTTGCTGCTAAAATGCAAGTGCGCCTGCATCCCTCGCTAATTTGAATTTGAAGTTTTGCTTTCTTTCCCTAATTAAATGCTCGGCCTCAGTTCCCCGTGGAGCTGTTGTCATGGTAATGACCAGAATTTAGTCCATAGTGGGTCAGATGAATGGCTCAGGGACTGTTGTATCAGGGGGGGAAGGACTCGCCCATCTCAATACAGTAGAACCACTATTAGCTAAGAGGGGCTCTACTGTACAGTACACTCGCGTTATAAGAATGTGGGGGAGGACTTAAACAAGGGCTCTCATTGGCCAATTTAATTAAATCCTCCAGTAGGGAGCCTTATTTAAGTATTGCCCCACATTCTTATAACGAGATTGTACTTTATGCGCACGACCGATCCAGGGGTGATCGCTAGGTATCTCAGGGGGCAGTTCCCACGATGCAAAAGAACTAGTAAAAAGGGTTTCGCTTAAATGATCGGGACCTCTCACAACAATATGGATAATCTTTGGCGATCACAGGGACCTGGTACTATTACATGTACCAGCCATCGTACGAGTACTAACGGTACATCCGCCCGTACAGCTAGTAGCCATCATTAACCGTTGTTATCGGCAAGACCTGCACGAATATGTTGGTACTTCAACATTGAATTGGAGGAAAACTCAGACACGACAAGGATCGGGGAATACTCACACACGTTACGACGTTACCCCTCGATTAGAAAGGTACTGGATACTATACCTTCGGCGGGATTGATGATGAATGCCGGTAGATCCAGATTCGATAGTCTTTCTGAGAATGTTGTGTGAAATCATTAAGATTTATTGAACTGAAACAAATTCTGGGTGATGATGTGTGATGATGTTATAGTTGCAGGAAAAATAAATTTTCTACACTATCGATCAGTATAAATATTATCAACGAGTACATGTGGGCGTAAGTTAATTTATTTTCGGTGTGGGACTGGTATAAAATTTGTTTCTGAATTATCCAATTTGAGCTTGTTGGAAGATGGTGGGAAAGCGGGTCAAAGAAAGGAACTGCTGACCTTTGTAGAGTGTCTCAGCCCTAAAGATTGTTCGTGACTGATGTTGGTTTTGTGTATTGACACCTTGCAGCCACTTATTTTAGCATACAAAACTAACATCAGCCACTAACAATCTTTATGGCTGAGACACTGTACAGTCGTCCCTCTCTAACTCGAGAGTGGGTCCCGGTATAAGTGTTGAAAATATTTATTGAAATTCAACCATTTACATTTGCAATACTTACCCTTACAGGTCATTTTAGGTGCAGGGGTAAGTATTGCAAATGTAAATGGTTGAATTTGTATGAATATTTTCAACACTTATACCGGGACCCGCTCTCGAGTTAGAGATGGACGACGTAATAAGAAGCATTATTCGTATTTCCCCATCGCCTTAGTAATCGGTTTGATTCGAGCTTGAGTCACTAAGCGAGTATTCAACTAAGCAAACGTGTTTTGATAACGAATCAAAATTCGATATGGAGAATCGCAGGGAATTATGAATAATGTTCCTCCCCCTAAAGCTTTCTGATGAGGCTCGACTCTAGTGGGTTAGGAAAATCAGGGAAAGCCTCATATTCTGGTCTCGAGGGACAAAGCCTATTGTGGCAGTGTGGTGCCGACATGTTAGTAAGAATGTTCATTGCCTGGACAAATAGTAGATGAATGGGGCATTGGATCATTACCACGTTCTCACACTCCGCCCGATCCCAAACTCATTGCGAGGGAAGAGGCCGTACATGAACTGACGCGAATAAAACATTCTGGAACAAAATTGGAATTTTCAGACAGGTTGAAGGCGGGATCTAATCAATGATAATTATAGACTAGCAACAATGAATACGTCTCTTGATAGGCGAGAGGATACTCTTAGATAGCGATGGAACAGGTGCTGTAGTTGGACGTTGATATCCATTGAAACATTTTTACAATATTTATAGAGAGTGTATCAAAAACTTATCCCAACCGTCCAATGGTATGAAGATGAGTTTAACAAGCAAAACCGCATCGGAAATCCCTGAACTATTCCCCATTCTCCATCCCTGATTTGGTTGCTTCTTTTTCTTTTTCTGACTTCACGAGATCTTCCATCCTGCTACTTCTCTGCCTATGAAAGGCTCATCAGTCAGCACAAATCATCAGTTTAGATGTTGCCCTGTCTCTCCTGTAGGTAAACTCTCTGAATCAAATTCAGTGGTGGGAGAGCAGCATCAGCAGCTTGTTTCCTCTTCGCCGCTCTTAATCGTAAGTACTGGTACATAGCAGTACTATCGGTTCGGGTACTCGGAGTTTGTAGTACTATTACATGTATAATAAATTAGGTGATCCCCAGAAGGCCTCCAAAATCGTGCGCTAGTTGGCGCCCCCCTGGCTCTTTTGATCTAGCATCGTCTACCTAGAATGTCTAGGATGAGTACCACCAATCATCAGAGGATCATCGCTAAAGACGTTTTGTCTTAAACATTGTCTTACTGGCCCTTATATTAATACTGTTACTGACCTGAATGTGGAATTGTCAGATCAGCGTCGCGCCGCTGTGATATGATGAGTGCCTCGTCTGTTTCTCAAGCTTTAGACGGGAAATTGTCCGCCCGTGTAGTTATTCACAGGGGGTCGACGTGATGAGAATGTCGAGCTGTCTTAGATGAATAGTGTTAATCTTCTTACATGTGCGGGCATTCCTGCGCCAGCCATGGTATCGGTAGTGCTGACAGTTAACAGACGCTGCGCTACTGCGCAGAGCTAACTATAGATTCTAGCTACGGTTCGAAAGGGAATTGAATTCGACCAATGGTGTACAGAATAAATAAGAGCCCTGGTAGGGCAATTCTTTCTTTTTGAAAAATTCTCCTTTTCTAACGTGGTGTGTATGTGATGTGGATGCACAAGGCTCAGTAAGTGGTCGCAGTCCAAAGCTTCATCCCATCCATTACTAGTACAGTAGAACCTCTCATAGCTAATAGTGGGTCCCGGTATAATTGTTGAAAAGATTCATTGTAATTTGGACTTTTATATTTGCAACACTTACCCTTACAGGTCATTTTGCGCGCAGGGGTAAGTATTGCAAATATAAACGGCAAAATTTCCATGAATCTCTTCAGTAATTATACCGGGACCCACTATTAGCTATGAGAGGTTCTACTGTACTTTTTCCAAAAATATTATGACAGGAAAATACCCCGTTACAAGTAGATCTACTAGTTCATACCTGATTAGTCGGCCAGCAATCCCTGCCGGAGGAGTTTTCCAGGCGTATTCCTTGTCTTTTCCAACGAGGAAATTTCTCCAAGAGGCCAAAGCAGCAAAATGATCCACAAGTCGGTAGCTCTCCCGAGCTGAAAAACAAGAAGACCATGCCCTGCTAAACTATATTCCAGAAACTAGGCAACCGGTAAACAAAAAAATGGAATGGGGTCCTGTACCCTCTCCTTTATCTGCATCATCACACAGTGTGCACCGGCACAACAAAGATGCATATTCGGCCTGGATAACAGGAGTCTATTAGCAAACAGCTGCTTCCCAACACGCTACACTTGCTAGCTTACTTTGGTGTGACACTCGAAGAGTCACATAAGATCACTCTGGCTCACTGTTTAATCACCAGGAACTTTTCCTAGTTATTCATCTCGTGATATCGCATTAAAGGGAATCAAGCTCTTGACCGAGGCAGAAATTAAAAGGTACAGAGTACCCTAAAAGTTCAATCGAACTGGAAGAATCACATAATTTCAACTGAGAAGCTGAAGCTCCAGCCCGAGACCAAATTAGGTATGTCATCATTACCGCTACTTTTTATCTCGTCATAATTTGAATCTACTTTATCTGTCGACGATCAAAGGCTTCAAAAACCGTGTGATCAACTATGTGACAGTCAAATTTAAGCATTCAAGGGATACTACTCCAGTTAGCCAGCAACTAAATTTTTTTCATATTTCTCACTTTGAATACAATTGCTCACACCATCGTTTAGAAAACGTCTTGAGTAATTTGCTGATCAATTACCAGACATATACTCTTTGCTTCGTTCACCCAGACCTATTCCAGCAGTTCTTGAGAACAGCTCCAACGCGGCACATGCCTGTGTTCAGATATGTCTCTATCTGTTATGACAAATGATCTTGTGCATGCTTTCCCGACGCCTCACTCGCTCAGCAAAGTAAGGCCAAGAACTTCAAGTATATCTGGGAGTGTGAGTCAGTCATTATATAACCCCAGGCATTTAACTAGAGGTTCTTCCTGTCATGAGATAATGATGCAGTCAACTTCGTCACCAGTCAGCTCAAATTCTCAGCAAACAACATGCCCACCAGATCATGTGTTTCATAGCTTTCTTCGTGCATTCTATCCTTTCACGAAATCTTACGCTGTTTCAAATACAACAGTTATTTCACTTGATGAAGGAGACGTCGTACTCGTACATTCCATTCACACCAACGGTTGGGCCGATGGCACTATACTTAACAATGGTACCCGTGGCTGGCTCCCAACTAACTTTTGTGAACCATACAATCCAGAACCGATGCAAGAACTGCTCTGTGCATTTCTCCACTTTTGGGATGCCTTACGCTCTGGTGTTGGAAGAGATTCCGATCTCTACTTTGGCAATACGCACATATGTGCTATTCACAATGGTGTAAAATCCTTTTTAGTAAGTCAGGCGGTGTCGTGGAAATTAATATCGATGGCTCTAACAAATATTAAAAGCACACGACTCGCTGCTATGACAGAAATTCCGACAAATTAACTCAGCACAAGGAGCTCAAACGATACCGTAAATCGATAGTTACAATTCTCGGAACGCTGATGAAAAAGTCCCAAACCCTCCTCCGCTGTGTTGATCGGTCACAGTTATCTTCTAACGATATTCATGAGATCAATATCTTTATTGGTGAAATCCTTCAGCTCGCTTCCGATATAATTACTCTTTGTGTCAGTATTCTAGATACATGTGGAGATTTGATTGACTCTGAACTAAATTCACCCGCTCTTGAAGTGAATGTAGAAAAAAATAATACTGTCTGCACAGGACTCAAGGTTGAATCCGAAAACGATATGGTTACAAGAAATCTCTCCCAGGAGCAATTAACTGTTTCTAGTAATTCATCAAGTCAGATCTCTCACCTCAGTAGGAGTAATATCATGGAAGTAGATGAAGAGTACATTTACAATGACAGAGTCATAGCTGCCCACGCGGTTGAATCAAACTCTACTAGTATGACCAAATCTCCGGTTGATTTGTCTTCAAGAAATCCGAGGGACAGCCACCACAACTTATCTGATAAAGTTTCTTCTACTCCGGAACAAATAGGAGCAGAGTTGTTTAGAAAGCTGGAAAATCGCTACGATGTTTTGCTCTCGTTTCTCGGTTCCTTTATTGGAAAATTGCATCTTGAATCGCAAACTCCCGCAGACTTAGGAGTCGCTATTGAACATTTTGTAGCAGCCGGAGAAGAATTAATTCGAGCTGTTGCAGCTGTCTGTGATCTTAATCACGAGATTGCTCACACAATAAAATCTATCAAGGATTCGATTGAGAAAAGAATTTACCTTCTCGTCAATGCCTCTCAAGAAATAATCCTAACTTCCGGGGGAGATGAGAAAGCTATTGTCACTAAAAGTCAAAGAAAAATCCTTCTTATTACCTCCACCGATTGCGTCAAAGCTGTCGAAGAATGTGTAGAACAAACTAAAACTATTATCAGACGGGTCTTCGGCTTGAAAGTTGATAATAATAGTAGACAATCCGATAGTTCATACGAGACTGAAGAACTTACGATTACGAAACATGGCCAAATAGAAAGACATGACGTTGAGGAGAATAGTGAAAACTTCGTAACAGAGCCGTCACATCCACCACCACCACCACCATTTTTTACCATTCCTGATTATCAAAAACCATTACCTCAGGTACCATCAACTTCTCCTTCGTTAATGGAGCGAAACATGGGTCATTCGACTCCTATAAGTCCTCACACGCTGCCATATTCTGAAGTTGTGTTTGATTCAATGGAAGCAGCATTCACAATGTCCTCTTTGCCAAATACAGATAACACATGTTTGTCAAAATTGCCCCAGTCCGAAATAACAGAATCAGGCTGTGCTCAAGCGGACTCGAGTAGGATCTCTCTGATGGCTAGTAACATTGACATTTCGGTTGATGGGACCAGTAATACATCATTTAACAGTATGAGGGGCTCTGAGTCTAGCTTTGTTTCGGATATTTCCACCCGAGCCACCACTCCTGACCACAGTCTTAAACTTACGATATCACAAACATCAAAGCCAGATATATGTATGTCTGACAGTCAGACTTCTCTACATGACATGGTCCAAGTTGAGACTCAAGAATTGGGTAAATCATATGAGCATGAGCTGATGTTTAATAAGGATGGCGGTGTTATTGGTGGGACTCTCCCAGCCCTCGTTGAAAGATTGACAAATCATGATTCGACACCCGACTCGATATTTTTCTCTACATTTTTACTTACTTTTCGATTATTTGTTTCTCCTTTAGATCTTTCCAAAGCCCTGGTCGAGAGATTTGACTACATAGCATTGAGCCCGAAAATTGCTACATCCGTGAGACTCCGTGTGTTGAATGTTTTTAAGAGCTGGCTGGAATATTATTGGAAGAATTCCACAGATCATGACGCCCTGAGTATCATTCGCCCCTTTGCTTCAGAAAAGCTTTCCAATAGTCACCCGAAGATCGCTGAAAGACTCTTAGAATTAGTACTCATAGTGTCAACTCCTGAACGGCCACACGTGCCACGAATGGTGTCTTCTATGGGAAAAATATCTGCGTCTGTGACTCAACCAACACTAGTTGAATCATCTCTACCGTCCCCTATTATGAACAAAGCTTCAATGTCCTCACTAAGAAACTGGAAGTCTGGCTCAAATCAACCTACTATACTTGACTTCGATCCCCTTGAGATTGCTAGACATTTAACCATGATGGGTATTCAGATATTTTGCTCCATTCAACCTGGAGAACTTTTAGATTCCGAATGGACCAAGGGTCCTGATTCCCTGGCTCCTAATGTGAGGGCCATGGCTACTTTATCAACAGATCTATCTAATTTTGCAACCGACTCTATCCTTCAATTTGAAGACCCAAAAAAACGGGCAATGGTCATCAAGCACTGGATTAAAATAGCCGATAAATGCCTTGAACTTCAAAATTACGACTCGCTGATGGCTATTATGTGCACGCTAAACTCTTCGACTATTGACAGACTAAAGAGAACATGGGATTCTGTTTCTTCTCGCCGCAAAGAAATGTTAAAAGGTCTTCGGACTATTGTAGAACCTGACAAAAACCTCGCGAACCTACGTCGGAGACTCAATGATCATGTACCCCCCTGTCTACCTTTTGTTGGAATGTATCTCACTGATCTTACTTTTGTCGACGCCGGTAACTCACCCACTCGTCAGATACCCGGAACCGATGGTGCAGAAGGGACTATTATCATAAACTTTGACAAACACACCCGCACCGCCAAGATAATCAGTGAATTACAGCGTTTCCAACTTCCATATCGATTTGCGGAAGTACCAGATCTTAAAGATTGGCTGCAAACTCAAATCGCTCGCGTTAAATCTTTTGTCAATACTGAACAAGGATGCCATTTTTATCGTAAGAGTCTACTCTTGGAGCCTCGTGAATCTCACAATCTCAGTCGTAGTCCTACAGATGCGTCGTTTACAACTCTCCAAAGAGAGAAATTTGACATATTTGGCTGGGCAACAAAGGAGCGAAACAACTCTCTCATTCCTCCTTCGACGGGCTCTAATTAAATCTTCAAGAATTTCTATATTTGTCGCATATTTTGAATGAATATTTTCGGATGACTGTAACTAGATACCCAAAAACTCGGAACATCTTTTAGCGAATGACTTATGGATGGCGTTATGGCATGGGTATGGTGCATGGGAAAATAGGAATAAGGTACTGGGCATTGGGTCGAAGAGGGGGGAAAAATGTGCAGAACCCTACCGGCGTATTAAATGTTATACTGGGGAAAGGAGGTTATTGATAAAAAACCGTTAACTCGTTTTCTAAGATCTGAACATATTCCTTTGAGTCATCCACTCGCTTAATGAGTGAGTCTGACTTAACTAAAAAATTAATAATCTTACGAGGCGAGAGACAAGAAACCCAAACTGTGACATGATACAACTTTCATTGCTATATAGCCGAACTAGTCTCTGCATGTGAAAAAATTTAAAAAGGTTGGCCCCTGAGTATATATTCTAGCCCACGATATAAATTCAAGTATGAGAAGAGAATGTAATTATTAGTGCATTAACTTCCTAGTTTCAACCAATCTCTGGCAGCTCATCTCATGTCCCCCTAACCCTCTTGACGATGATATCGCAAGCTTCTCTGCTATATGTACGATTAACACACAATTATAAAACTGGAGTTTTGTATCTTCATCTAGGATATAGGAATTATTACAAAGTAAACCACCATATAATTAGTTCTCATTAAAGATGAGCAAGATTAACAGAAGATAACTTCAATAATAGAAATAGGTTACGGCAACAGGGGCTGATTTAACCTGCATGTGAAGATCTAGCACAATACTTGACCCGAGCAGACGAAAAGCGTTGTCAGCCAGGATATCAGACTTGGCGAAGGTATTTTGTACAAGCCATGACGAGTCTTGCGCAGATTAGAGCTTCATCTGATCCCATTGTAGTCGACGCTGTCTTTACCTAGTGTAATGTTCTAGACTGGGGTTAGAAGTTACAAAATTAAAGTTCGCTAATATATGTGTCTACATGTCGCACATCTCGACAGGCATCGGCAACCTGCTAAGTAGCAGGTCGTTATCTAGGCTGATAATCGGCACGCGTCCGGTTGACGATAGACCTTACTCCTCATCTCTTATTCAGGGGGGCTGAGGGCTTGGGCGTGCTCGTACGTCGTGACGTGACTTCATGTTATGCCTCTGTCGTCCTTTGGTGCTCGCGAAGGTTGTCTAACGCAAGGCACAACTGCTATTACGTCTTATTGACCGTCTGAAATGTCAGCTGTACTTTCACTTCATGCATTGGAGACTGGTTGACGATTTATTTTAAGCTTGGTAGCTGGTGTAGATTCTGATAGAAGCTTGATCGGAGTTGGCTAGTTCCATGCTGCAGACGTACAGATGATCAACAATTAATCAACATCCACTTTTCCGCTTGATCTGGCAGCGCTGTACATCATCATCGTGGTCGCTGTGTCGCGGAGATAACCCTGGAGACCCACGTTGGGGACGAGGTCTGACAGTTGGACATTTCGGTCGAATCTTACAACCGCGCCCGCATTTGTTCGAGGCTAGCTCTCGATGCCATGTCTCCCCGATTTCATAGACCGGCTGGTAGTCTCACATGAATGGGTTGTCCCCAGGACCATTCCGGTCATCGTCCTAGCTTCTCCTCCGAGCTTTCCGTCTCCCGTCCAACGAGCTGGGTAAACGGGTCGCGTGCCATAAGCCTACAGCAACGACGAGCACTGATTACACAAACAACGCCATCCGCCTGGCGTGCAAACGCACGAACTTAGCCTGGGTTGTGTAAGATATGCATGGGAAATGGAGTCGAGGCGTGGCCAAACTTGCACGGACGTGCGGGATTAATCTCGTCCAGAAACAGACTGCGGCCGCGGCCGCTGTCACAGACACCCAGGGTCTCCGTGCATGGATCAACGTTGCATATCACGATGCACACCTAACATGAGCGATGCAGGGCGATGCTGTCACGTTGTGTGATCTTCCATCGGAGTAGACCTGCATCGGGTCAGGGGATAGATGATTCGTCGGAAAAATAATCGGACGCGACCTCCCGTCGCGGTCGCCGTACCGATACGCCGGATATAGGGGGGAGGAGCGGCAGAAACATGCACATGTCGGTGGACGTACAGTCGTCCCTCTCTAACTCGATAGTGGGTCCCGGTATAAGTGTTGAAAATATTCATTGTAACTTGGACTTTTATATTTGCAACACTTACCCTTACAGGTCATTTTGCACGCAGGGGTAAGTATTGCAAATGTAAATGGTTGAATTTCAATGAATTTTTTCAACACTTATACTGGGACCCACTATCGAGTTAGAGAGGGACGACTGTAGGTACTATTGCAGGTGGTGGTGGTCCTCGGATGCGTGCACATCACGATTTGAGGTTCATGCCCGTCATGATGTCGCTGTGGCCGATGCGCGTGTCATGACGCAGTCGACACAACTTGCTGCTGCGACTACAGTGCGCAGTTACCCCGGTAACAAGGGGACATGTCCGGCAGCGGCACCCTGAAGGTAAATCTTGTGACGTGCATCGTGCTTTTTGGCTGCTTTCGGGGGCCAGATTTTTGCTGGCTGATAGCTCAGTTGTCCTTGTCATATAGGGTGTCAGCCATAAAACTTGTTAAGTCGCATTAGTGGATGGGTTTAAAGTGGTTTTTATGTAAATCCTTGCCTACTAAAGCTATAATCGACCTGGCTTGCATTAATACCCCTGACGCGCCTTACCAGATATGGGCATAACCTACACTAAAATTGCTTTTCCAGTGATGAAAAACCCTTGGTGACAAAACTTTATTAAACTCTAAAGGACTCTATTATTTCTACTTTCCATCCTAACTATTACTCTAATATCTATTATATACAAGATCTAGTATTGAAATGACAGATTAATATCTAGTTGATCCACCATTTGCTTCGATTACTTCCTGACACCTTGATGACTTACTTGAGATAAGCCTCACAAGTTCTGCCGATGAGATTGATTCTCTTGCTTCTAAAATCGCCTCTTTTAGCCTGGCTTGGAAAATTTGGCTTCCCACTTCCACATTTGGATGATGAGATTATATGTAATCCTTCATCGTATTCCACAAACACTCAATAGGATTAAGGTCAGGAGAGTATGGTGGCCAGAAAATTGGATGTATACCTACCTCCTGCAATTTTTCCATGGTATTCAGTACAGCATGACACGGTGCACCATCCTGCATCAACGACATATTTGGGTGTGCTTCCCTTGCCGATACTATGAGAGGCAAAATCCGTTCACAGTATGATTTCGTTGTGAGTGAGCCCCATCTCTTATTCCATACAAGAAAGGAACCTTTTTCTGAGCCAATGAAGGAACCCCAAAAAGTCCACCCATTCCTGCGCGCAAATCAGAGAGATACACAAGTTTCATCAAACTGTTCTCCAGGCTGATATCCTTTATTAGTACAACATAACAGTAGGATATAGTAATAAAATCTTGCCTTCCTCGTTACACACACACGTGTGTGCTGACCACCAGTAATCTAAGTCTCGTCCGTCCAGAGAATTTGGTTCCACTGCTCGGTAGTCCATTCTAGATGTTCTCGGGCAAACTGTAATCGTTTGATCTTATTTTTTTCTGTGAGCGGAGGCTTCAAACGGGACATACAACGTCTATATCCTCTTTTATAGAGGGCTCTCCTGATTACATATTCTCCAATGTTCCATTGAGAGAATGGGTATATATATAATTCTAAATAGGTCATGAATCGACCATTTAGAGAGCTACGAACATAATGCTCAAGCTCATCCACTTGATTAGCACTCAATTTAGATGGACGGCCTGGTCTTTGGGATCCAAGACATCAGCACGTTCTGAGGCATATTGAGCCTGCCGGTGGGAGATTCCTAATTGGGTTGCGACTGCTTGAAGAGAAAGACCGTACCTCCGAAGCGTTTGAACAGCGACCCGTTGGTCTCGCGATAGTTGGGTCGATAGGTTCTAGCAGTTGAATTTTATGGAGAGTTCATGGTTAATGTTTCTATTATATTTATAATCAATAGTGTTTAATATGTTTGTTTTTGTCATTGAGATATCGTGATTGCTGGAGTGTGGTTGGAAATCAACAGAAATACTTGGCGAAGAACAGAATTTAAACTAGAGCGACACTTGAAAAGCGGAGAAATTGGAGTTTAGATCTAGCCTATTTGGCAGTACTAAGCGACATTGTGCTGGGTATACCCTTGTACTTTGGGGAATTCGGGTTTAACAAGTTTTATGGCTGACACCTTGTACAGTGGTGCGGGCATAGGGGTCACAGAAGTTAAAGTCGGGATCAATCATGCGAGTTGGGTCATTAGACTTCCCGACGGCTTATAATATGACTTTCTTCAATTTAAACCTATCATTCTGTTCGGATGTGAAAGCTATTGTCAGCATCGACCTGCCCTGCGATCTCGTCTGCGTAGGGCTAGGCTCTCACGCACAATGCTGCTTGCTGCCGTCCTAACGAATCACAAAATTTAGTGAAAGTGTTGTCTATTATTGTGTTGTTACAGTAAGTCAACCCTCACGAAACTTTTACCGCCACTTTCGGTTGATTCCGGCTTAAAATAGGACTAGTATGTCGATCGGTGCGGCTTATCCCTACACACCTGTGACGACGAAGGTAGACTCCGATCTTCGTTGTGAGCCTTTGTTAGAAGTCTCAATGCTACAATACTCTACATGTAAGTTGTACCGAGATCGGTCTTTTATTTGTCATCTAAAGACTATTTCCCAAACCTAACTGTCCCATGATAACAATCTCTGTTTCGTCGCATCATTCAAGACCTAACTCTCGACTTTCTTTGCATCCACCACCGCCTAGTATATCACCAACACACTTTGTATCAGCTTGGTCAATTGCTCGGTCCCGAGTTAAACTGGTGTGACTTGAAGATGTTCTAGCTTTCAATAAAAAAACCGTGAAATTAGTGCTGCTTGCTATCTCTGGTAATATCACTCAATCGACGTTTAGGTCTAAGACATTTACGACTTTTATGTATGAGGATGTGCGACTTAAACCTCACAAGAAGATCGTTCAATCGGTTGCACAGATCACTCTCGAGAAATACGTCCAACGTGAATGAGACCGGTCGGAAAGAAACATGTCTCTTGTTTTGCACCTGGGCGAGAAATATTCTTTATCCAGCCCTTGAAGCGGGGAGTCGCTCTTTTGCAGCGCTTCTCTCATCTGCTCTTTTCCGTCATGTCCAGGGAATTTGGACATCTTCACAGCCGCTAGAAGTACCGGCTTACAATGTCATTTGTGTGCGTTGATTCATCTGGTCTACGATACTTAATTTTTCACAGTGCCCTTTTCGAGTTGTTCTTCGTTTTCGTTCGAGAACTGAACTAGAGGTGTCATTTTCTGACCAACTTGCACCTGAATCAAAAATTATCATGTCACATCTTCGAAGAATTATAACCGAAAGTCGACCACTTTCAAAGTATGAGGTTGACTTATGACATGGTAATGATCGAGGGAATCTAGTGGAGCGTCCGGGGAACGACATGGGTCCTTTCTTTGGCCGAGCTCTCATAAGCACTTGTACATGTACTCCATGAAGTAGTTACAATTTGCCATTACTACTCAACACAGCCAACGAATAATTTGCTTGAATCAGATCAAATTTCGGCGACAAACTCCTATTTTTATGTCAGTACTCTCATGTGATTCGTGCCCGCTGTAAAGAGGTACTGCCTACGAGGCCCAGTCGCAGCATTTGCCCTCTGTACCAGCGGAAAATGGCTAAAAAATTTCAGTGTTAATATAATCTTTGTACGTTGCTGATGGATAATCCACGGAAACAACGGACACAATCAATATCAACTGTCAACTATGAACTGTAATAGTCGAGGCTGAAATGTCGTAGAAGTAGATAAAAATGAGCATCAAATCAAAGAATGTAATAAATCTAAAGACCAAAGGACATCTACCCTATCCTTTATGTACATGTTTTTTAAATTAGTTCTACTTATTGGTAGGGTATGCTAACGGTTGGGCCGTCATAACTCGGTTAACATTCTGCGCTATACCTATTGTATGTCCTGTAATACGCTAGTTCGTATTGACACACAATTACCAATTAGTTTAATTAGATAGTTTTTTGTATTTACAAAAGGTGCTGTGGTCAGTAATCAATAACTCCCACTTGATTCCTTCTACAGCCTCCAATCGTCCCATAAGCCTGATCATCTGTGAACACAAGCATAACAAGCTTTAAGAAAATTCCATTAAAGCGCATACCATTCTAACACATGTTTCCATCTAATATTAAATCCTCTTGCATCCTAACGCCTTCTCAACCCGAATATAATTTAAATGACGATTCCCATGCTGTTCAAGAGTTACTCCTCTAGAAGCCCTATTCTTGTAACACTAGCGTAATTGAAAATCGGCGCCTGGTCTATGAGTCCTCTTCTAAACTTTATAATGGGGTCGGATGGTGGAGTGGTACTCCGTCCAGGCCGTTCTCCCAAGTGCAGTGCTACCTGAGATAAGTTATAATTTGCTATAAGTTATCAAATTCCAATCCACCAGTGTTGTTCCTATTGTTAAGTTATAAATTGGCATTTGTTATAAGTTATAAGATATTCCAGGAATATAACTTATTTCAATAAGCCGTCCCTTTTATTTACAGCTTCCTGACCCAATCAAAGCGCCAGATTTGTCATATTAGCCCCTTGTAACCCTATACCTGCAATTTGTTTAGATAGAAAACATCATCGCGGTCCCCAAAAGCTTCTTTTAAACTGTTTCCAAAACCTACTGTATCTGCTGAATGACACCTAAAAAAAATTTCAACGTGCTACCAACATCATCCAACCAAAGACTTACCAATGCCCAAAAGTTAGAAATTTATCAACACAAGAAGGCTCATCCAACTATTAGTCAGGTTGCTCTGTCACAATGGGCTAAAGATCACTTTTCTCTTCCGAAATCCATTTTCCAATGTGCCATTTTCAAGATTCTTGCAAATTCCAAAAGCTTAGAAAAGATGACAGAAGTTCACTTTCAAGCTAAGCGCCCAAGAACTGTCCACCATCCTGAATTGGAAAACGCCGTAGCAAATTGGATCCTTCAAATGGAACACAGGAAGCTTTGCCTCTCTCAGTCTATCATTCAGGAAAAAGCTCGCAATCTTGCCAAACAAATGGGTTTGCCTAAGGATACACTCAATTTCTCAAGCGGATAGCCATATGGGTTTTACTCTCGAAACAATTTCAAATCATACACATCGCATGGTGAAAGTGGGTCTGTAAATCTTGATTTGCTTAATGAAGCCTTGCCTGGCATTCAAGATGTTCTTTCTCAGTATGATCACAGAGACATCTATAACATGGATGAAACTGGTCTATTTTACCGAGGTGCACTCCATCGTACAATTACAAGATCTGCAATTGAGGGCCGCAAAAAAGATAAGACTCGTATCACAATTGCCTTTACTGCAAATTCTGATGGGTCAGACAAGCTGGAACCATTCTTTATTGGGCATGCACAAAAGCCACGTGCTTTCAAGAAAAAATCTGGAGAAGAGCTTAGGTTTAACTATAAGAGTAATATCAAAGCTTGGATGACAGGGTATCTCCTCAGAGAATGGCTGCTGCCACTGGAGGTCAAAATGACTAATGCCAATCGCAAGATTCTACTTTTTCTTGATAATGCACCTTCCAATTCTATCAGCGGATTAGAACTGCGGCATATCAAGGTGAATATGCTGCCTCCTAATACAACCTCCAAAATACAACCCATGGATGCAGGGATAATTGCAGCATTCAAAAATCGGTACCAACGATTTCTTGCCCAGAATGCTTTGGACAAAGAGGAAAGAGGAGAACATAATGTGTACCATGTGGATCAGCTAACAGCAATGAAATGGTGCAAGGCTGCATTGAGTGACATCCCACAGCTGACAATTGTGAACTGTTTTAATCATACCGGACGTTTTGATGAAGCCTCAATACCCCCAGAAGAAGCTCCTCTAGAACAAGCAATTCTTGCTGAGACTACTTATACTCTACACCAAATGCCAAGCATAGCAGCAATGGATATTAGGGACTTTCTTGAGCCAAATGCTGAGTAAGAAGCTTTTGTTCATCAGGAATTTACCGATGAGGAGTTGCTTCAGTTAAATATACCGCAGCAATTACAAGAAGAAGTGGAGGAAGAGGAAGTCCCAGAGCAAAAAAGTATCAAGGAAAAACTGGTCATTATACAGCAAGCAATATCTATAATGGAGTTAGATATTCCACAGCAAGCTGCACTACACAGGAGTCTCCGTGAGCTTCAGGCTCAGCTGAGAAGCCTTCAAACCACCCAGACTACTTTTGATGCATGGTTATACAATAGAAAGTAGACATCTAGTGCTCTTTTTTGAAATACATCAATTGTATCCTCATGTTTTATTACTTTTTATAAAATCTATTTATGATGTAAATCACCTGAGATAAGTTATATTTTGGGATAAGTTATAAATTTTCTTGGTACAAGCAGTATAACTTATCTCAGGTAGCATTGTAGAGTCTGGGTAGCCAAGGCACATGCCCCATTTGAGACAGGAGAAAGCTGGTTCGAATCCGGTAAGACCCGCACTCCACATTTCTCGCGTGGTTATGTATGTGACGATGATGAAGGCACGCTGGATAGTCGTGGGTGAATGAAATGCGTTCCTGCGGCAGACATAAACGGTTGAGGGTTGGAAGGGCTGTAAGGCGCCTGGCTTGGAGTGATATCTTCAAATGATATTCGGGTGTGAGTGCCTTTCACATCAAGTTGAGTCATCGCTCCATCTACCGTACCACTGTCATTCGTGTCATAGCCTAATGGCTGCATACACAATAATGTTTTTTTTAAAAAAAACCTCCCAGTATACAGGACAACACCTTGCCCTGCACTATTCCTTGAGACATGCCTCCTTCCTCCGGAACTAGAACTAAATAAAAAATCCAGCAGAGAAATCTTACGCACACATCGTATAGATCAACCGCATTCATTAAAGTTTGTAAGGGGGCAAAGGATTAAAGTAAACTCGATAAATCAATACCACAAAGATAATTTATTTATTTTATCTTGGTTCTATCCATAAGAGATCAGCCCCCATAATATACTCCTAGGACGCCGCTGCCTACAGTTACTCCTTCCCTAGATAGAACCCTCTAGAAACTACCCGAGTCCTCTTCCTTAACCCCTCATTGTCCCTACTAGACTCCCGGTTCCCCGGCTCCAATCTAAACTATTGTGATAAGCAATGCTCCCTGATCACCCTGAAACCGTCGCGGTACGCGCATCCTCTGTTTAATTATGATAGCCGCCGAGCGCTAAGTCCCCTTTGGGTTTCGGCGCTAGAGGTACTGCCTTTCGCTTAAGCCCCCCTCGTGGGCCCACTTGAGTTACCGGGGTGGTCCCCTGGACCAGCTCCACAATCGGGCAAAGCCCATAACAAAGATAAGGACTAAATGGGCCAGGAAAAACAGCCAATGTATTTCACGTCTATCCACTTGGACTTTAAGTTTCCCAGAAATAGAAAATATTGATCCTCTTATTCAACCCCCATGGGTGATAAAAGAAAGCTGGCAAGCTGGTATCAAGCGAGTCACGCGATATCATTTTCTCCTACCTAGTAACATTCCTTACCAAGACCTTGTCTCCTACACAGATGCCAGTTATATAGAATCTTCCCCCAGCCCCAAAGTTGGAGGAAGTATAATAATCTATCAAACGGGCCGGGTTGTAAGGAGAAAAAGCATCCTACTCAGCCCAAATCTCTCTACATTTGATGAGGAAGCAATTACGGTTGTCGAGGCAGTGAAGGAAGCCCTAACCATTCTCATAGCCTGACTCTCAAAAAATCTCTGGATTCTTCTTTACAACCTAGAAGCTGCCCCCTCCTATTTCAAACAATAGGTGTGACGGGCTGTGCCCGGTAGGTTGTGGCTGGGCAAATCAACTTGGCCCATCTGTTTACCTGGTTGTGGCGCGACGCGTTTACGCGTAAGCGAGGGTCAGGGGTACTCCCTGCTATGACTACTAGAACTTTCGAGAAGTCTCCAGAAGAGTCGAGAGTACTCCAGATGATTCTATCCCAAGAGTAATTAATGATGAGGAGTTAAGGAAAGAACCTTCTAGTGGTAAGGGGAAAACTATAAATATCAGTATTCTAGAGCAGATAGATTCCTTCTCCAGATCTAATATTAACTTATTTTGTGGTATTGCTTTCGTGCAGTGACCGTTTGCATTAATCCTTAACAATTTGTCCGGAATCCTTCGAGATTTGTTTAAGCACGCATCTACAGTCCTACAGGTAATCTTTTGATATTCATCTGGTTGAAGGTTGAGACTTTGGGGGTTATAGACGCGAAGCTGAATGCTGAGAATTGGCACTTGTAGATATGTATCTATATGTATCTATATATATATATATATATATATATATATACACTGGTATTTTGTTGATAAAAAAAAAATTACTTCTTTAGATTTGATATGCTTAATTTAATATATCTTTCCTAAATTCAACAATCCGCTCCACGCAGAATCATCTCGCGACTGTGCAACAACAGCTGCAGGTTGTCACGCAAGAGAGATATCAAGCACGCGTCAACCATGCTACTGCTAGTGGGATGGATACTATGATGTCTAGCACCGACATTCCTGCTGGCCTTCAACCCCCTCTGGTTTACAACACTGCCAATTTTGCTACTAGCACCTGCATCAAGCGACCTAAGCATAAGCTTCCTGAGCTAAACAAGTTTTTTGGCAAAAGACCTGAGTACCGGATATGGGCCCTTGCAGCCAAGAAAAAGATCAAAAAGGACGGTGACGCAATTGTTACACCAGATGATCAATGTGATTACATCTTTGCCCGAATGGAGCCTGATGCTCAGAATCTTGTTGCTGTCTATTACGAACGTGGGCTTACTGCAGGATTAACTGCTGTTGACTTCATGGCCCACCTTGATACCTTTTTCACCGATCCAAACGCCACTAAGCAAGCTCTGTTCAAGTTAATTAACACTCCACAGCGCGACAACGAGTCCTTTGCTTTGTACCTTCCTAGATTTGAACGTCTCCTGCACGAAGCTGGCATTGAGGGAGACATCAACTGTATCTCATATATGGAAAACAGTATCAGCTTCGAACTCACGCGCGCCTTGGTTGGTAACAACATCCCAGATACCTATTCTGAATATGTTGCCTACCTTTTCAAGACTTCATCTCAACTTGAAGCAGTAAACTCTCGCGCTCGCCGCCGTAACAAGCCCCTGCCCTACACCCAGACTTCCCCTGTCACATCACAGCCAGCCAGGAACCCGGATGCCATGGACTGGACTCCAACACCTGTAAATATGGCTGCGTTAAAACCCATCACTGAGCAAGAGCGGGACTATCTTCGAGCAAATAATGGTTGTTTCCGCTGCCGGCAAACTAATGCCGGACATATCTCTCGCACATGCCCACGTAACCAGATCCATGCTCGTGCTGCGGCTATCAAAAAACCAGGCGAAGCGGCTACCACTGTGGCCAGTGATACCATGTCGGAAAATGGAGGGCTCTAGGCGAACGTCGCCGTCTAGAGCCTGCTGGAGAGAAAATAGCTCGGAAGGAAATGGGGGCCAAAGGAATATACATAGACGTCACTACAAATAAACTAGTCTTTATCTCTGCTTTTGTTGACTCTGGTTGCCTATGCTTGGCTACAATATCCATGCGCACCGCCACGCGCTGTAAAGCATCCATCTTGCCTATAATTTCTTGTCCTATTGCCCAAGTGGTAGATAACCCTGACCCTCCAGTTATCAGTCATATAGCCGTCCTGCATGTTGGATTTGGGGGATATGATGAGACTCTCTACACGTACATTGTCCCAGGTCAAACTGAAGACCTAATTCTAGGCCAACGTTGGCTTGTGAACCATGACGCCTCCCATCGTCCTGCCAAGAAACAAGTTCTCATCCGCCGCCCGGTTTAGCTCTGTCTCACAGTTAGCGAGATAGATGCTAAGACTACCGCTGTCACGCACCGCACTATTGAAGCGTACCATGAATGTGCGCGTCGTACAGGCAATGTCCGCATTTTCTCTGCAAGCCTCCATGACATTGAAAAAGCTTTGAAAACCAAGGTCTATGTTGATCCTCGCAACAGTTGCCCTGAGTGGCTTCTCCCAGTGATTGACGCTTTCGACAGGAAGAAAGCATCAGAACTCCCTCCTCATCGCCCCGGCCTAGATACTGAGATCCGCCTACTGCCCGGCACATCCACGCCCTCTTGTCCGCTCTATTCTATGAGTAGGGAAGAACTTCTTGTCCTCCGCAAAACCTTGTACGACCTCTTAAATTCTGGCTTCATTCGCGCTAGTAGTGCTGAAGGTGGGGCCCCTGTCATTTTTGTCAAGAAACCTGGTGGAGGTCTCCGTTTCTGTGTAGACTATCGAGCTCTCAACAATATTACTGAGAAAGATGGCTACCCCCTATCATTAATTAATGATACCCTCCGCGACATTGCCAGTGCTAAGCATGTCTCAAAAGTTGATGTCATACCGGCTTTCCACCGCCTACAATTAAAAGAAGGCAGTGAAGCGTACTCCGTCTTCCGAACACGCCTAGGATCCTTCGAATGGCTTGTTACCCCCTTTGGCCTTTGTGGAGCGCCTGCCGCTTTCCAACGCTTCATCAATCATGTTCTTGCTAAATGGCCTGGAATATCTTGCTCTGCTTACCTTGACAATGTTGTCATCTACACTTCAGGCTGACAACAAGAGCACCGTGACCTTGTTAAGCAGATCATTCGTGCCCTTGGCAATGCTGGCCTTCAACTAGATTGGGGTAAAAGCGATTTTGAATCGTCCTCAATCAAGTATCTTGGATTTATTGTCCAACCCGGCATTGGCATTCAGGCGGACCCAGATAAGATAATAGCCATCCGAAATTGGGAGGCCCCTACCTCTGTCCGAGGAGTCCGCGGATTTCTCGGCTTTGCTAACTTTTATAGAGGCTTTGTGAAAGATTACTCGACTCTGGCTATGCCTCTCACGCTTCTTACAAGGAAGGACCACCCCTTCAAGTGGGGCAACGAACAGCAACACGCGTTTGAACAACTTAGGAAAGCTCTCATATCTGCACCTGTCTTGGCAACTTTTAACCCTGATCTCCCTACAGTTGTAGAAGCTGACGCTTCAGGTTGGGCTCTTGGGGGTACGGTACGACAGCAAGGCAAAGATGACCTGTGGCGCGGGGTTGCGTACTATTCGAGGAAGTTCACCCCGTCGGAAGTAAACTACCCGGTCCATGATAAGGAAGTGCTGTCCATCTACTCCTGTCTACGCAATTGGCGTCCCCTACTTGCTGGTATTCCTTTTGAAGTTCATACGGATCACCGCAACCATGTCTATTTCCAGCAGCAACAAACTTTATTTGAAAGACAACTAACTTCACCATTAGAGAGTCAGTACAAAAGCCTTATCTAGAATGGCTGGGAATAAATTTTGACAAAAAGCTCACGTTCAAACGACACGTGCAAATTCAAGCGTCTAAGGCCCTCAGTGTCGCTCACGCCCTTCGCTGTCTTGGAAATACCATTAGAGGAGCACCACCACATCTCTCGAGGCAAGCAGCCTTCACATGTATTTTACCAATAGCACACTTCAGTGGCGAGACTTGCTGGCCAGGAAAGTCTCGATTAAAATTATGAAAAGTGGTCTGCAATAGGGTTGGATCTCACCTCAATATGATAGAAAAAGTACATGAAGTCGCAGCGAGAGCTGTTCACCCTGTATATCTCATAACTCCTACCTCTGCTCTCTTCCGAGAGGCTGGCCTTAATTCCGCTGAGCTAGCCCTCAATAACATATCAAGAAGAGCCGCTATATGTACTCGTCGACTCGACCCACATTATCCCCTCTGTCTAAGTGCGCAAAAATCTTTGTCAGCTCCTGCACTATCCCGTTTTGCGCGCTCATGTAGAGGTATCCCAGCGTCAGAACAAATAAATCCAATTGTCAACCCACCATGGGAAGTTATAGAGTCCAAGCAGGACTCTCTCATTTGTGTTTGTGGACCTTCTGGACCAAGACACACGAGAGCTGACAAATTTCTTAATTTCTTGCAAACACTTCCCAGGAGTGATATTTTAGTATTTTCAGATGGCTGCAGACTATCAGATGGTAAAACAGGCAGCGGCTTTATAATTTATCAATTTGGAATCAAAGTTTACTCTAAGGCCTTCCCGCCTGGTCATCAAAAAGATTGTTTTGATGCAGAAGCATTCGCTGCTCTTCAAAGGATCCGTGCAGCTACTGCGCTCCCCTCAGCCTGCTTTTCAAACGATATATGGGTATTTATTGACAACGTGGAAGTAGTAACTAAACTACTTACAAGAACTCCAACAGTCTATGCCTAATCAATTTTCCTCGAAGCCTTAGAAGTGGCCAAGACTTGGAAAGCTTGAACACGGCTTTCCCACAGCCTGGAGGGTAATATTTACATCAGGTGGATTCCTGAAAATTCCTGTATAGAAGGAAACGAGCTAGCCGATATAGAGGCTAAGAGAGGCGCTTCAATGCCTTGCCCTGAGAAACTTGAATTTTCTTTCTCATCACTAAAAAAGTGGCAGGCAGCCCAAAAAAGACGAGAAAGAGAAGATTGGTGGCAAAACCATTCTCACCACTCATATCAGAAACTTGAGATAAACGACGCACCATTCCTTTCAAAAGAGCTTAGCATGAGTCGCAGACATTTAGGCCTAGTCATTGCGGCCAGAACCGGCCACGGCGACTATGCAACTTACCACACTCGTTTCAAGCATTTGAAGGCTACAAATAATTGCTCATGTGGTTATTCTAAATCGCCTACACATTTTCTCTTGACCCGGACTCTTCACCAACGCAGGGGCCGCCCTGAAGGGCCTATTAACCAGCTCCTACCAAGTTTACTTGGCACGCCGAAAGGAGCAATAGTTCTAAACAAATGGCCCGACCAATCTCGTTTCTTTGAGGAAATTTGTCCTCGGTGAGGGTAACTTTGTTTTTTCTTTTTCTTTTCTTAACACGATCGGAGGCTCCTGGACGGAAAGATGGAGCGGGCGAGAGTGACTGATTGATCACCAGTTGTGAGGACGGGGAAGTCTCATCAAATATGCTATTACGGCTCAGGTATTTTTTCTGTCTGCTGTTACAGGTCTTAAGCCTGAGGTGTAGTAAGGCTGATGCCTGAGGTATTATAAGGTTAGGGAGGGGGCATATTAACCAGGTGCTGGGTTCATAGTGAAGTAATGCCCGAGGCATTATAAAGTTTAGAAGAAGACATAGAGGCCAAGCGCCGACTCTCATTTACGATAGTGTTGCAGGGATAGGGCTTCTGGAGGAGTTACTCTTGAACAGCATGAGAATTGTAATTTAAATTATATCAAGGTTGAGTGGGCGTTTGGATGCAAGGGGATTTAATATTAGATGGAAACATGTACATAAAAGATAGGGTAGATGTCCTTTGGTCTTTAGATTTACTATATTCTTTGATTTGATGCCCATTTTTATCTACTTTTAAGATATTTCAGCCTCGACTATTACATCCGCAGTTTCAAATAATGCGGTACAGTGATGTATTTTTAGATTTAGCAAAGTCCCAAATCCTAGGGCCACGGCTCCAGCGTCCCGTGTCCCAAAGGGGATGGGCGGGTGTGTGCGAGGGGCACATGCTCGGAGCCTAGACATCAAATAGAATCATCATCATCATAGAGCAGTAGCCACAGCATCGTATTTTTGGTGTATTATTAGATCGTGGATCCTGTAAAAAACAGCACCTTGAGGGGACACAGGATGTATATGAGGTTGCTTTGCTGCGTAGTTTATTTGTTCTCTATAGTTGAATTATAGAAATTACCATCTTTTATCTGAAAGCTCATTGCTTCATTATTAGATCCGTGACAAAGAATAAGATTATGAAGACAGTATCAAAGATTGTATGAAGTTGATATCAGTCTGATGCAGATGGTTGATTAATTGATCTTATAAGAGAGAATGGTAAGATATGGTAATGATCTACAGTGTGCGGCAGACAGCCCTGTATTTATACCCTAGTTCGCTCGCTTGAGGCTTGGGCCAAGTATAGAGAGAGAGAGAGAGAGATTTTATTTTTTGTCTATCAAATCACATTGTCAGGAATGCCTCTACTGTACAATATATATATATATATATATATATATATATATATATATGGAGACTGCCAAAGCATAGAGTTCTATGATTCTGGTCTGGCTTTTTAGCCGAGTGGTAATGCATTGATTTTGTGTATCATGTAGGATGATAACCTTTAGCCCAACACCACCTCTTGTTCTCTCTCTCTCTCCACGCTGTCTACATACCGTTTATGACACACATGCAGTGTACGGAGCCTATATATTCCCTATTGGGTCAAAGGACGCCAAGATGTAACTCTTGGGCTTCAGTGGTATCTACAGTAATTTACACATGTAAAAGGCGCATTTACATAGCTGCCTCTCGAGAATTGACTTGTTTCATAGATTAGTGCACTTGATGCTGATTTTAATTCTATTGTCTGATGATTAGTTTCTCGAGTAATTGGATCAACAAGTGTCAACCATGCATAGAGGTTGGAAACGAGATCACCAGTCAGGAAGCAGAGGATAATAAGGTCAATCTAGTTCTATTAGGCAAGTCCTTGAATTATCTGGTATGGTTATGCAGTGTAGTAGAGGAGGTCATATGTATATATATATAGGTTCAGCGTGTGAGAGATTTCCTCTGCACGCAACGTCTTCTGAATATACATGTTGAAATTGGTACATCCAACTTTTGGATAAGATAGCTGTGTGCACTCAACGAGATCTACACATACTAATCTTCCTATAAGTTGCGAGGTTGGTAAAATACGCTCAACCGTATTAATACAAATCACTAGATTTCCTTTTACTTTAGATAGATATTATAAGTAACTGTGTCTAAGTGGGAGTAATAAACAACTCCTTACTTACGATTAACAGACTCCTTGTGCCAATCTGTCTTCTCTGTGAAATTATCTCTCTCAAGTCTTACTACTTGCTGCTACCACTACTTCCAAACAACAATACATTCACCACATACCTTTCACCTCTCTTCCTTAGGAAGACCGATATACTTCAACTCCAAATCCTTACTTTTCTCCTTACGCTTCTTCCTCATTTTGTCTTTCCCTTGGGATGATCACATCCATTATCTCACCTCAGATCTTGTTATCACATTTACCTCCTTTGCCAGTGCCCCACGGAGCGCCGATTACCCTCTCTCTGGGAAGGTGTCGGCGACATCTTGTCCTTTCTTTTTCTATACGCTCGCTGGTCTTTGACTATGTCTGTCTCTCTGTCTCTCTCTCTATCTGTCTTTCTATCTGTCTAACGTTTGCCGACTATTGTTTATTATCTGTCATACGTTTTTTAAAAAAAATCCAAAAAAATCCGACAATGATCTTGATGAGAAGTGGAGATAGAAAATATGTCACAGTCTGAGCATAAGCACTTGGGTTACTTAATGGTCAGAGGTTGTTAATTTTCTATCTATGAAGTGCTACAATACAACAGAAACCCTCAATATATATCCTTTCTCCTAACTCCAGGAGTGCTCTAAAATATTCCAACTACCTGCAAATAGACCTTACCAGAAGGTTCTCTTGAGCCATACCATTCTCCTGCGTTTCTAGAGGTTCCAACAGTATGTTTCTAGAACCTTCTAGTAGTCTAAGCGAGTGAGCTTGCTAAGCCTGCGCTAGCTAGTGCAGGCTACAGGGATATACCGGCTTACTAGCTGTCACATCTGGGCCCGCTTTAACAGTCCTGCGAAAATCATGCTCGGTTCCATAGTCACCTGATTTAGGCTGACTTGTGAGACACGCTCTTGAACTTCTGTTGGTGACCACTACATCACAACAAAACTCGTTCTTATGAATATAGTTATTTTTTACCTCACGATCTATTCGAATTATTGGTGATGTCAAAAATCCCAGCTATATCTTCTACTCTACCTCCACCTCCAGCGCCACCTCCCCCTCCCCTTCCTTATCCCCACATACAAGTCCCCGTCCAGCAGGATGGAGAGGTTTCGTTGACTGATTTACTTTTGTCAACTACCTCAGCAGCTACCACCAGGAATGAAGAGGCCATATTACTCTTCCAGAATATTGCATGTGTCCTAGACGACGCTATGAATGGGTCAAATCTCCCTCAACACCTTCAACAACCCTTCCGCGAATTCGTGGCGGATATAAATACTGTGGCTCGAAGGCATTTCGAGCGTCACGTTAGAGGCTCCCGCAGACCTCCACCACCATACATCGTCGGCAGAGGCTTGCAAGAGGCCCCCAGATCACATGACACATTACAGGAGTCTACATGTAGCACGCAAACAAGATTGGATCCAACTTTACCCGTTCAACGGTCCATGCAATCGCCTCCTACAGCTACTCCTTTTCAAAAGGTACCACAGCAACACACGTTAGCTGTTGCGGTGAAAGCAGTGGCTCAAAGACAGCCCACGCCACCTGCACGGCCAGTCTCTCTTAACCGCAAGAATAATGCCAAAAAAGGGAAATCAGCGATGACAATCGGCTACTAGTTCGAGTCACTGCTGGTCATCCTACACTCAGCATGTCACCGTACGCAATTATGTTGGAACCTAATTTGCTCTTCGGAGAAAAACTAGTCCGCGAGGTACAGACTACCAGGACTGGATTTGTGATTTGTCATATCTCGACAGCTGCCCAAGATGCTCTTATCGCTCGTATGAGTGAAATAGAGAATCATCTTTGCTCTAGAGGATCGTGCAAGGTTGAGAAAGCAGAGCAGCATATAGCTTACAGACTCTCTGGCGTACCTCGGACTTACGCAGGTTACAATGGTACATCAATTGAATTAATTGAAATCACTGCTGCAGTTGTAGCCGAAGCCTTGAGAGATTTGACTCATATTGCTCCAATCAACGTACTTGAATCACGAGGGGCTTTCGAATCTGAATTCGCCGACACGAAGAGCTGGATAGTCCTTTACCCTAAAGGAAGCAAACTTTCCTGGATCCTACCACTTTTTGGAGTGCGAGTCAGGGCAAAATATCTTCCCCGTAGAATGAAAACGCCTCAGTGCAGTAAATTTTTTGGCTGGCACAATGAAAGATCTTGCATCAGACTTCCTCGCTGCAGGCTATGCGGCTCAACTCAGCATTTGGAAATTAACCATGTTTCTTGCAACCCTGAAATCAAGCACCAGTGCCCGGCAAAATGTACTAACTGCCACGGCCCACACCCTGCTGACTCTCTCGAATGCCTAATCAGACCCAGGAAAGATCAGTCAATACCTTCGAAGTCTGAAATTTCCCATATAAGACAGGCAGCAGCGGCAGCCAGGTTACGCTTAAAGGCGGCTCACTGCGATGCGATTAAGGCGCAAGCGATTGCAAAGCAACCTGAACAAGAGCGTTCAGCTTCGAAAGCCCCACACGTTACACAATCAGACGCAGCTCGAGGTACTCAACCCACTGCGGAAATAGATATGATCCCGGGAGCTCTAGCTGCTGCAAATGTGGATCCAGTTTCAGTTACTCAAACTGATGATCGAATGGATATATTTCATAAAACTCCACCCTCAGTGAGAAGGCTATTCTCTGAATCACCGATGTCTAATGGTAACAAATTTTCAGCCTTATCTAGTCTTGCTCAAAGTAGCCTACAGGATGACTCAGAGGAGTACTAATGAGTAATAAATTTACGTCAATTAAAATAATTTCAACTAATGTTGAACAAAGTTCGGCCGCACACGAGATTGCTCTTGAACTAGCCTTCAAATCTCAAATTGACGTCCTGCTGGTACAGGAGCCATATATTTACAGAGATCTTGCTCGAAGAATTACACGCAAGCATCCTTCTTTTGACTGCTTCACTCCGGTGGATGATTGGACGAGACGGCCTCGGGTATTAACTTATACAAGGAAAAACAGCAACTTTTCAGTCACTCAAGACCGCCCTCTAAGAAATTTAGAGCAAGGGGAAGAAGATGTTTTACTCCTTACCATTAAGTGTAGAGGAATTTCCCCTATCCAGGTCATAAATATTTACAACGCCCCTCCTGGAGGTACTAATCCAGGTGCATGACTATCATTTCTTTTTTCATTACCAGATTCACATTTTTTCTCAAAAACTCTTCTGGCTGGAGACTTTAATCTTCACCATCACAACTGGCACCCGTCTTATCAGGGCTCTTCATCAAGACAGGCAGAAGACCTGGTTCGCTGGCTCGAACCAAGGAACCTCACATTCATCTCGGATATTGATATTCCAACTCACTGTCGAGGGAACGTCCTCGACCTAGCTTTCGCTTCTAACCCACTACTAGCCTTAGGCACTTCCGCTTCAGTCCAACAAGATTTGAACGTTACTTCTGACCATTTTCCTGTGTCCATTAATGTACCATGTCGTAGACAAGATCCTGTCCCTTACAACAGACTTTGCTTTGCAACTATAGATCAACATTCTTTCTTTTCCTTACTCACTACCCAATTAATTACGCTAACCCAATTATCACGCACATCGCCTGCTAGTCTAGATAAGAGAGCAGAAGAACTAACTCAAATCTTACACGGTGCATACTCTGGATCGGCAAAGAGGACCCTACCTCATAATAGGGGACAGCCATGGTGGAACAACAGCTGCAAAGAGGCTAGGAAAGCGTATCGAGAAAAAATTCGCAGCGGTCACCTGTGCCTTGAAGATAAGAAGGCTTTCCGAAAGATAATAAAACAGGCAAAGTCTTCTTTCTTCCAGAAGCTCGTGGAAAATGCTTCTAATCTGAAGGAAGTCTCTGATATAGCAAAATGGCATAAAACACAGGGATCCTTCCGCAGTCCTCCACTAAGAGACCCCCTCTCACCAGACTCGCCCCCAGCACAGTCTACCGCGGAAAAAATAGAAGTGATTGTGAGAAATCTCCTGACAAAACAAACTGAGGTTGAAGATATACCTCTATCTTCTCCATCAGTGGCAAGAAACTCTCTCCCTTTTCCGAATCTTACTCCAGAAGAAGTATCAAGCTCAATCCTGGACGCTGGTAATACTACTCCGGGGAAAGATGAGATACCCACTGCGGCTCTACTCCTTGCCTGGCCTCACATTTCAAACCTAGTATTAGAACTTTTCCAAGCATGTATTGATTCAGGCCACCACCCAAAATACTTTCATATTGCGATTCTAGCAATAATAGGAAAACCTAATAAAGTAGATATGTCATCTCCTCGCTCGTACAGGCCAATAGCACTCCTCTCAGTTTTAGGCAAAGGACTAGAAAGATTGATAACAAGACGGATGTCATGGCAAGCCATCCAGCATGGTATACTCGCTCAACAGTAATTCGGAGCTTTACCACAACGCTCAAGCGTGGACCTGACTACGTGTCTCACACATGATGTCGAAGCCGCCTTAGCCAGAAATCAAACAGCCTCAGTAGCTACGCTCGATATCAAAGGCGCTTTTGATACCGTCCTACCCGGCCGACTTGTAAGACGCCTCAGGGAGCAGGGATGGCCAGCACACCTTTGTAATTGGGTTGCCTCATTTGCCACTGAGCGCAGTGTTTGTGTCCGGCTAGATGGGGAAATCGGGGAGCCAAGGCAGATTAATTGTGGACTACCACAAGGCTCTCCTGTTTCACCAATTCTATTCATGCTATACATCGCTCCTCTTTTTAAGCTAGATGGTCTTGAAAATGCTTTCGGGTACGCGGAAGACGTTGCGATTCTCAATACTTCGCCGTTACTTGAAGAAAATGCTGTAACCATTGGCTCGTCTATAAATCTAGCCTTAGCTTAGGGCACTGCTGAAGGGGTATCTTTTGACCCAGCAAAATCATAGCTCCTGCATTTCTCTCGAAGAAACAGGGACAGGGGAGTTAGCCCTCAGATTGTTACAAGTCATTTTACCATCTCTGAAAACCTTCAAAGACCGTATCTCAAATGGTTAGGAGTACATTTCGACAAGAGGCTCACCTTTAAAAAGCACGTGGAAATTCAAACAGCTAAAGCTCTCAAAGTTGCACACGCCCTGCGCTGCCTGGGAAATATGTGGCGAGGGGCTCCACCACATCTGTCAAGATAGGCAGTAGTTACGTGTGTCCGACCCATTGCCTTCTTTGGGGCTGAGACCTGGTGGCCAGGAAAAACTAGAAACAAAGGGAGAAAAATTGTTAGCAACAATGTCATATCACACCTCAAGATGCTTGATAAGGTACACACAACTGCTGCCAGGGCCATCTTGCCTGTATTTCGCACCACCCCCACTGCAGCTCTGCTCAGAGAAGCCGGGATTTCACCAGCTGAGATTGCTCTCGATACAATAAGCAGAAGAGCAGTTATACGCACACGAAGGTTAGATCCGCGACACCCCTTGTTTCTGCGCACTCAATCTTCCTCACTATCTACCCCAAAGACTAGATTTGCTCGCTCTTGCAGGAGTGTCCCGCTTTCAGAGCAGCTTGACCCTTTACTGAATGCGCCATGGGAGCATAAGGAAACAGTCCAAGAATCCCTCCTACGTATAAGGGCAATCACCGAATCGTCTAGGGCAAGTGCAAATAATATTCGTAACTTCATCAATAAGCTCCCAAAAAACGATATTTTGGTTTATACAGATGGGTCAAAACTTCCAAATGGTAAATCAGGCGGAGGTTTTGTCATTTACCAACTTGACCGTCAAATCAGTTCAGGGGCGTTCCCTCTGGAAACTCACCAAGGAGCTTATGATACGGAGGTCCATGCGGCCCTTAGAGGCATACAAGCTGCCATTGTCCTTCCTACAGCACGTTTTGCAAATAATCTTTGGATATTTGTTGATAATATTGAGGTTGCAAAAAAGTTACTAACAAAGCCATCATTCACGTCATCCCAGTCCTCATTTCTTAGTTTCCTAGAGATAGCAGAAAAATAGAAGAACCGTCCTAGGCTTCCACACACACACAGGCCAGGTCAATGTTAGATGGATCCCTAGCCACTCAGGAATTTCGGGGAATGAACTAGCAGACCTTGAGGCAAAGAGAGGAGCAAGGATGCCCTTCTTGGAGGAGTCAAAGTTCTCGCTCGCAGCTCTAAGAAAATGGCACGCCGAGAAGGCGACTCAACTCAGGGATATTGTAAGGCTTCACGGTTCAAGAGCGTGGAGCATCAAAAAGCGGCTTTCGATCGTATTTCTAGATTGAAGAATCTAAATTACAGTGTGGGTTTTGCTGCTATTAAAGACAAAAGAAATGCAGCTGTGCCGCTAAATTATACGCAAACAGAGGATAACAGAAAACTAACAAAAGTGAATGGTATAGCCCGGCGTGTGGTCAGTGTGGCTGTCTTAGAACTGATGGAGCTAGTAGAATTAATCGAGGGTTATATAACAGCGATGGCAGTGCCTGAGGCATCAATATCCCGTGGATCATTACAATCGATCCCTCCCCTCTCCCTTCAAGCGCTGGAAGACAATGCAGTAGTGGGTGAGGAATTCCATGGGCAGTCGTGAGTTGCTTCATATTCCTCCATGGCAGTAGTGTCCTCTAAATGTTCTAATGGTTCCCATGTTGGTTCAAAGTAACCATCCCATTTCACGGCAACTTCCCATTTGTTGTTAGACAGGCGGTGGTCAAGAAGTCTCTCCACAATGTACTCTCCTTCAACGTGATCTTCGTCAGCGTCATCAGCCTCAATTGCTGGTGGCTCTGTCTCTTGAAGAACCTGGGAGAGAAGCGGGTCTTCTCGGGCGCGGCGGACAAGATTGACATGGAATACTGGGTGAATGCCACGTGGCGTGTTCAGTTTGACTGCATGGGAGCCGACAAGTTGTACCACACGGTATGGCAATGAGATCCAGTCAAGTTTCTTGCAAGGTCGCTTGGTTCGTACGTTCTTCAGTCGGAGATAAGCGCGATCATTGACTCTGAACGCTTCAGCAGGCTGGCGACGGCGGTTGGCATGACGTTCTTGGACTTCCTGGGCAATGGATAGCGAAGCTTGTGCAAAAGCAGTAGCCTCTCAGTGTTTGTCCAGCCAGTTTCGACCTTTCGCTGCAGGTGATATAGCTGATCCCTCCGTGTCGTCTGCGGTTGCATCATCAATCGGGTTGATGTGGTAACCGTGATTGAAGAAGAATGGGGACATGCCAGTACTCGTAGACGTTCGATTCATGATTGCAACCTGGGCTTGCGGAAGCAACTCGTCCCAATCGTCCTGCGTATAAGCGCAGAATTCGTGGAGGTAGGTCTCAACTTCCTGGTTTGAGCGTTCCTGGGTTCCGTCAGTCGCCGGGTGGTAAGCGGTGGATAAGCGGCGGGTAATGCCAAGTTGACGGCATACTTCCTTCCAAAACAGACTGATGAACTGGGATCCTCGGTCAGATGTGATTGCGCGGGGAAGACCATGGTGGGCATAGACATGGATTATAAATTGTTCCGCCATGGTGGCAGCCTTCTCGGAACTCAGAGGTATCAGGATAGGCTGCTTAGATAGCCGGTCCGTTGTTCCCATGATGAGGGTGTTGCCGCGTCTTGTCTTAGGCAGCTTCACAACAAAGTCAATGGCTAATTCCTGCCAAGTACGTTCGGGTATGGGCAGAGGCTTGAGTAGGCCGCGCTTTTGTTCCTTCCAGAACTTTCCTTTTCCACACGTGCGGCAATTTCCAACAAATCGGCGGACATCTTTAGACAGGCCGGGACATGCATAGAAACGGCTAACAAGGTCACGGGTGGCGGAATGTCCAGGATTGCCGGTCATGCTTGAGTCATGTGTCAACTGAATGAGCCGAGTGCGAAGGGGCTCGTAGTAGGTAATCCATATTCGATCACGCCATAGAAGTCGTCCAGCGTGGTCCAGGGAGCATTCGCTGACTTGCCATTGTACGCCCCACTCGTTAGGGAACAGGCGTCCGTCCGTCTGGATAATCCTATGTGCCTCCCAGTAACGCTCGTTGTTGCTCAGAGCAATATGCCACAGTTTCTCCAGTTCAGGGTCGTTGAAAGGGGAATCGAGAAGTATATGAGCACCAGGTAGCGTATCTCCTGGGTCCTTGTCAGGTTCCTTGGCCCAGATAGCTGCCGCAAAGACAAACCCTTTGCCGCTAGGTCGAAGGACTTGGTGAACACGAGATTGCAGGCGTTCGTCAGAAATGTCTTTGAGAACATCTTGATCGCATTGAGAGAGTGCATCAGAGGTAACTTGAGTCACACCAGGTTTGTGGATGAGGCGAAAGTTGAAATCTGAAAGCTCGTGAGCCCACCTGCGCTGTTGTTCAGAGAGAGTTTGTCGCTGTTGAAAATAGACAAGGTTGCGGTGGTCAGTGTGAACTTCGAAGGGGATACCGGCAAGTAGGTGGCGCCAATTACGAAGGCAGGAGTAAATGGAAAGCATTTCCTTATCATGAACCAGGTAATTGGCTTCCGCCGGGGTGAACTTCCTTGAATAGTACGCAACTGGGCGCCAGAGGTTATCTTTGCCTTGTTGTCGTACAGTGCCTCCGAGAGCCCAACCTGAAGCGTCAGCTTCTACAACCGTGGGGAGAACAGGGTCATAAGTAGCCAAGACATGTGCAGAGATGAGAGCTTCACGTAGTCAATCAAACGCCTTCTGCTGGTCGTTGTCCCACTTAAAGGGATGGTCCTTCCTGGTAAGAAGCGTGAGAGGCATGGCCAGGGTCGAGTAACCTTTCACAAAGCATCTATGGAAATTCGCAAAGCCAAGGAATCCGTGAACTCCCCGGACAGATTTAGGAGGCTCCCAGTCTCGAATGGCTGAGATCTTGTCAGGGTCTGCCTGAATACCAATTCCGGGTTTCACAATGAATCCAAGGTACTTGATTAAGGACGATTCAAAATCGCTCTTATCCCAGTCCAGCTGAAGGCCGGCGTCGCCAAGGGCACGAATAATCTGCTTGACAAGTTCGCGGTGTTCTTTCTGTGAGCCAGAGGAATAAATGACAACATCGTCAAGATATGCGGAACAAGAGATTCTAATCCATTTGGCAAGTATGTGGTTAATGAAACGTTGGAAGGCAGCGGGTGCTCAACAGAGGCCAAAGGGAGTAACAAGCCATTCAAAGGATCCTAGGCGCGTTCGGAAGACAGAGTAAGCTTCACTGCCTTCTTTCAACCGTAGGCAGTGGAAAGCTGATATGACGTCAACTTTTGAGACATGCTTGGCACTGGCAATGTCGCGGAGGTGTCACAGATCAGATAGTGAAGCAATGGGCTTTCAGATAAATGATGGTATTCTATAACTCAATTATGGAGAGAAAATCTACAGTAGACAAGTCTAATATTTATACAAAACAATGACCCCTGTAATACCTTATTCTCGTGAACCTACTTGTTATCACCGTTCTCTCCAGTTCTCTCTAGAAAATTCTCCAGACTTCTCTGAAGTGCTTTCAAGTTCCAGCCATTGCTTTGCTTTGGCATCTTAGGAATAGTGGGGGGCCCAGATCATATGATCTGTTTCAAGATGGCCCGTGCACACTCTCCAATAAATGTGCACATGCATAGCATCTTCTAGAAGGTTCCTGTCGAGCTACACATTCAGCCTGCGCTAGCCAGCGTAGGCTACAGGGAATCATCGGCTAGCAAGCCGTTACAACCCCCCTCCTTATCTCAGGATTATGTGTACTGGTATTTTTAGTTCCCTTTCTTCCTTCTTGCTCTCCTTTTTTTCATTGTATGCTTCTCTGCAGGTCCAACAAATGTACCTGCACTTTGTTCTTGAGGTCCATCATGCGTTTCTATCGGACCATAATTTTCTTCGTATGTAGTTAGGGCTGCAGTATCTTTTAAGTTGATAACCGGTTCCCAAGTTGGATCTGCCCACCTAGCCCATTTAACTAAGGCCTGTCGATAAGAGCCCCTTCCGCGTCGAACTGTTCTTGCCCTCAATATAGATTCTACTTCATACTCGGGCTCTTCTAAGTCGTCGGTAATTGGTGGGTTTTGAGCATCATCACAAACCTGGCTTGGAAAAGGGTCATTTCCCGCACGCTTTACTAACTCGATATGAAATCGGTTATGAATATTGCCCGGAACGTTTAGCTCAACCGTCAGTGCGTCTGGAATAGCCGTGACTTCATATTTATGGTATTGCCACGCAAGCTTTTTTGACAGTTGGGGGGTTTTGATATGACGTAAGTCAAGCCAGACCTTGTCTCCAACTTGAAACTTCTCTGGCTGACGATGAGATCTGTTAGCGTTCTGTTCGTATCTTTGCTGCGCAGAAGCCATCGCAGCCTGAGCGAAGTCTTGAGCGTCCCTCAATCGTCGAGCATATTCCGTAGCTGCAAGTTTACCAGGATGCTGAAAAGTTTGATCTGGGTGTGGTGTTGGCTCCATCAAAGGGTCAATATCATATCCATATCTCAGAAAGAATGGACTCATACCACCAATAGCTGTATTCGGACGGCCATTGAGAGCGAGTTGTGCCAGAGGGAGAAGATTCATCCAATCATCCTGTGCATAACAAGTAAATACTCTTAAGTACTTATAGATTTCTTGATTGGCCCGTTCGCTTGCGTTGGACTGTGGATGATAGGACGTTGTGAAATTCTGCGTTATACCCGTAAGATGACAGAAAGTTTTCCAAAAATGACTAGTCCAATCGCTGCCTCTATCGCTTGTAAGGTAACGTGGGAAACCAAAATACCTGTAGTAACAATCAATGAATAGTCTGGCACAGTTCTCAGCGGTCATTGAATCAGTTCCAAATATAAATACGTCCTTAGATAAACGATCTGTAATGACCATAATGTTTGTGCAACCCTCAGAGGATGGGAGGTCCGTAACAAAATCGATAGTTAAATCACCCCCAATACGTTCAGGAATCGGGAGTGACTTTAGAAATCCAGCTTTTACTTCACGCCACACGTTGGTCCGCCCACAAATGTCACAGTTTCGAATGAAACGCCGAACCGAGTCTCTGAGTTTTGGCCAAAACCAGCGGCGAAGTATTAAGCCTACCATTGTGTCTTTACCCGGATGTCCAGTGAGATGACTATCATGGGTCTTCTGCATGATAGCCGTTCGTAAGGGCTCGTAATCCGGTACCCAAACTCTGTTTTCTCGTCCACGAAGGACACTGTCTGCCGCTACACTGCATTCTGCTATGTTAGCTGATAATTTGTAAGCTAGGTCGGGCGGAAACCCGCGTTCTCCGGCCCGAACTGCGTCTCGCGCTCGTCTCCAGTCTTTGTCATGTACCACCCCTCGCTTCCAGAGATTCTGTACGTCATCATCCTCAAACAATTTAGCTGCTGTCGCGGGATCGTTTTCTAACTCATTTTCTTCACGTACAGACACCGCTGTTGGATTTACTGGGACTTGTGGCAGTAGTTGCATTATGCGGCCTTGGGTACGTTCGTCGCTTAGCCCCCGAGGCTTGTCCTGATCGCGCCGGGATAAGGCATCAGGTTGGTCGCTAATATTTCCTAGCCTCCACTCTAGAGTATAATTAAATTGTTGTAGCACGTCATTGTAGCGCACTTGCCGCTCATTTAGAAGCCGTTTGGAGGTGAAATACTTTAAATTTTTGTGGTCGCTCAGTATTTTGAAAGGATTTGCCACTGACATCAGCTCTGGCTTCCACTCCTGCAGACAAGCAATAATTGCGTGCATTTCCTTATCGTGAATGGGATAATTGGCCTCAGCACCGTTCAGGCGTTTTGAGAAGTAGGCAACTGGCCGTATCTGTCCTTGGTTATCAATCTGTGAGAGGCATCCACCAATTGCGTAACCTGAACTGTCGGCTTCCAGAATTGTCTCACGTTCCGGGTCCCATTGTGCCAAAACTGGTTCCGAAGCGAATATCTTCTTCAATCGTTCAAAGGCCTTAATTTGATCGTACCCCAATCTCCACTCGGCATTTTTTTTGGTCAAGTCAGTCAACGGAGCCGCAATATCTGAAAATCCTTCATTAAAACAACGGTAAAAATTGGCAAAACCGAGAAATGATCTTACGCCTTTAACTGTTGTTGGTGCCTGCCATTCCAAAATAGCCTTGACTTTGATCGGGTCTACTGCAATCCCTTGCCCAGCTTTAACGATGAAGCCGAGGTACTTTACTTTTTGGCATAAAAACTCGCATTTGTCAATATCAAGATATAGACCTGCTTTGCCAAGCTTATCTAATATGCTCTGAACCATCCTCCAATGCCCATCCTCAGTACCATCCGTATAAGCCAAAACATCGTCTACATATGCTGTTGCGTCAACGTCTAAATGCTCTCTGAGCTGTTCATTTATGTATCTCTGGAAAGATGCAGGCGCATTCACCAGTCCAAAG
This sequence comes from Podosphaera xanthii, assembly GCA_028751805.1. NCBI lineage: Eukaryota > Fungi > Ascomycota > Leotiomycetes > Helotiales > Erysiphaceae > Podosphaera > Podosphaera xanthii. Next base: position 12,288,550 of record JAPWIX010000001.1, read on the forward strand.
GGTGTTACCAACCATTCGAATAGGCCAAGTCGACAACGGAATGCGGTCATCCACTCGTCCCCTTCCCTAATTCTCACGCGGTGAAAAGCTGACTTGACATCCAGCTTTGTAAAATACCGTGCCTTTGATACTTGGCGCAAAGTTTCTTTAAACAGAGGAAGTGGGTATCTATCAGGTACTGTCACGGCATTGAGTCCCCGATAATCCACACAAAGACAAAGCCCTCCGTTTGGTTTCTTTGCAAACAATACCAGAGCTGCCGCTGGTGAACTACTAGGGCGAATCCATCCTTTATTCAGAAGTTCTGTCAAAAATTTGCGCAACACAAGGAGCTCTTCCCTAGACATACTATAAATAGTCCCCCAGGGTGGAGACATTGGTTTACCACCCTCTTGTCGAAGATTTATGGCGTGGTCAAGCTTTCCTCCCAATGGTGGTAAATCATTAGCTCCGCTGTCATCCGAAAAGAGATAAGCAAAATCTTTAATCTGGTCTGGCAGCCTCTTTCGAGCCTCCTCTATTAATAGACTAGGCTTATTGCGCAGCGCTTTATTTATGTCTTCCAAGGATGCTTTGCAGACTGGAACAGATCTAGCCATAGATCTTATCATGTTAATTGACGTCAACCTCGGCCTTGTAATGTTTCTAAGGTTCTGTCGCCATCTTCTCACACTGAAAACTGAACCACCGCTTTTCCGAAGATCTAGCCTTTGCTCCTTTGCGTGGATAACAGCATCTTGATCCTCTAACCACTTTTTTCCTAGGATCATCTTGTGCGTACTATTTGGAACCACGTATAACCACAGTTTCTCAGTTACAAAGCCGTCCAAATCCAGCAAGACGTAGGTAATATTATGTACAACAGGTTTATCCACCAAAGATTGTTCCGCTGCCGTTTCTACTAGGCGTGGAGAGATGGGAATGCGCGGCAGCTTAAGCTCAGAAGCAAGTATGTCATCAATAATACCTGAACACAAGCATCCATTATCTACCAAGGCTTGTACCATGGTATCACCGTTGATAAGAGCGTTTACAAGGAATGGAGATGTATTCATATTTTCTTCCTGACTAAGTGCTACAATAGGCTCCTGAACGCGACTATATCCAGGAGCATCTAGTTTTCCGCCAGTTGCCTGCCATCATCTCCTTCCTCGTCGACTTCTTTGTATAAATCTGGATCTAAGTTGGAAAAATTTACTCTAAGTTCTCCCCGAGTTTTAACGTATGGATTAACAGCAGGGAGTAACCTACACTTCCGAGTGCTACAACCCTTCTGTTCACAGCGAAAACACTTTCCTTCTCTTCAGAGCCTCTCAATTTGCTCCGGCGTCTTCCATTTAGCTCGTAAAGCCTTTCCATTAGCCCCACGCAATACATTAGTAGAGAAAATTCCATCCATGGAAATATCACCTTCATAATCAACCTCTCGAGCCGAACTCCTGACAATATTTTATCCAGCTGGTCCTCTACCTATTGATGAGTTGCTTCCGCCACTAGATTTCTCTTCGTTGGGGCTCCTTTCTGGGTTGATTCGATTGCTGAAGGGAAAATGTACAGGGTTAGATCCCCTCGACAAATCATCGTACTTGTGGGCAACGTGCGTAACGATCCTAACCCACTCGAAATAGATATCGATTGGCAGAAGATGGTTGCTAGCCAACGCGACACGCATGGTTTGATTTAAAGTGCCGGATAACATTGTTATCTTACTTTCATCAGGCCATCCGTCCCCATTAGCCTCTGTCAACTTGATAGCCCAGGTTGGAAAAAACGTGCTCCATTTCTGTCTTGGTCCCATTTTCATTTCATTCAACTCTGCTCTATAGCGGGCCAGTCTCGTGGGGTCCCAGTTGCTTTGGTCCAGAAAAGCTATAAAATCTTCGGGCTTTTCTTTGCCGTTTAAGCCGCCTGATTCAAAGTAAGCCCCTGCTTGTCGTTGGGCCTTCCCTTCCAGAGATTCGTATATCTTGAGAAACACATATGAGTCTGTATACTCAAATGTATTCCAGTCCATTTTCAAAGCTGACAAAAAAGCCCTTCGCCATGCTGGATACGTTGATTTATCGCCGTTATACTTCGGAAATTGGGTGGCTCCTCGGTCTTTCGTTTTCCTCGCGGGGTCTTTAACAACAGTAACTCTTGGAGTCATTTCTGGAACTGTCGGATGAAAAGGGCCATCATCTAGTCGCTGTCTAAGTTCCCTGACCTCCATCCTTAGATCAGTGACATCATCTGAGGTAGATAATGATTGAAGGTTCTGTTTTTTTGCAGTATCTGCCATTGTAGTTTCTCGCGTATTCGTTAACGTGTATTCGTCGTGTACTCGTCGTCGTATCTCGTCGTGTCTCGTCGTAAAACCCAATCGATGATAATTGAGTTATATGTCACAGATCAGATAATGAAGCAGTAAGCTTTCAGGTAAATGATGGTATTCTATAACTCAATTATGGAGAGAAAATCTACAATAGACAAGTCTAATATTTATACAAAACAATGACCCATGTAATACCTTATTCTCGCGAACCTACTTGTTATCACCGTTCTCCCCAGTTCTCTCTAGAAGATTCTCCAGACTTCTCTGAAGTGCTTTCAAGTTCCAGCCATTGCTTTGCTTTGGCATCTTAGGAATAGTGGGGGGCCCAGATCATATGATCTGTTTCAAGATGGCCCGTGCACACTCTCCAATAAATGTGCACATGCATAGCATCTTCTAGAAGGTTCCTGTCGAGCTACACATTCAGCCTGCGCTAGCCAGCGTAGGCTACAGGGAATCATCGGCTAGCAAGCCGTTACAGGAGGGTTTCATTGATTAATGGTAGTGGGTAGCCATCCTTCTCAGTAATGCTGTTGAGAGCTCGGTAGTCCACGCAGAAACGGAGACCTCCACCAGGTTTCTTGACAAAAATTACAGGGGCTCCACCCTCAGCACTGCTTGCGCGAATAAAGCCGGAATCCAAGAGTTCGTACAACGTTTTGCGGAGGACAAGAAGCTCTTCTCTGCTCATAGAGTAAAGGGGGCAGGAAGGCATGGACGCCCCGGGCTGCAGGCGAATCTCAGTGTCAAGTCCGGGGCGATGAGGCAGGAGTTCCGACGCTTTCTTCCTATCAAAAGCATTAATCATGGGAAGGAGCCACTCAGGGCAACTGTCGCGGGGGTCCGCATAGACCTTCATTTTCAGAGCTTTTTCAATGTCGTGAAGACTGGCGGAGAAGATGCGGACATTGCCTGTGTGGCGCGCACGGCTATAGTAGGCTTCAATAGCGCGGTGGGAGACAGAGGTAGTAAGGGTGTCTATCACGCTGACTTCCAGATAGAGCTGAACCGGACGGCGAATAACAACTTGTTTACTAGCAGGACGAAGGGAAGCGTCATAGTTGATAAGCCAGCGTTGGCCTAGGATTAAATCTTCAGTCTGACCAGGGACAATATAGCTGTAGATAGTTTCGTCGTATCCTCCAAACCCAACATTGATGACAGCTATGTGACTGATGACTGGCGGGTCAGGGTCATCTACAACTTGGGCGATAGGGCGTGGGATGATAGGCAGTATAGACGCTTTACAGCGTGTTGCAGTGCGCATGGAGATAGTCGCCAGACATAGGCAACCAGAGTCGACAAAGGCAGAGGCAAAGAATAATTTATTTATAGTGATGTCTATATACATTACTTTAGCCCCCATTTCCTTCCGAGCGATTCTCTCTCCAGCAGGCTCTAGACGGCGACGTTCGCCTAGAGCTCTCCATTTTCCGACATGCTATCATTGGTCCGAGTGGCAGCCTGTGCGGCGGGTTTAGTGATGGCTGCAGCATAAGTGGAGATCTGGCTGCGTGGGCAACCACGAGAGATATGCCCAGCATTAATCTGCCGGCAGCGAAAGCAACCATTGTTGGTGCGGAGATAACTGCGCTCTTGCTCGGTCAGAGGCTTGAGTGCAACTATATTCACAGGTGTGGGAGTCCAGTCCATGGCGTCTGGGTTCCTAGCCGGCTGGGATCCACAGGCAGAGGCCTGAGCATGGAACTGTGGTTTGCTGCGGCGGCGGGCGTGAAGGTTCACCGCCTCAAGCTGAGACGAGGTCTTGTACAGGTACGCGACGTACTCAGGATACACGTCCGGGATGTTGTTGCCAACCAAGGCGCGCGTAATGTCACGGTCTGGGCCAAGAGCGCAGGGGCAGCTAATGGTCGACGGTAGTAAATATTGAATCTATGGGAAATGAACTAATCTATCTACTATGTTGGGCATTTAAGAAACACAGTCCTATTCTAGAAGCTTCCTCCTTACTCTGATGTCCTCGGACATTTCCTATAGATTCTATTGTCCAGAATACTCCAGGAACTTCTTGAAGGTCCAAGCACCAACAAGGAATCCCTACCCCTGTATACCACCTATTTATGCCAACTAATAATATATATTATATGCAAACTTATGCACGCCTATTCATACAATAGGCTACAGGCATAACCAGCTTATCAGCTGTTACAATCCTCCCTCTCCCCCCGAGGTAGCTTTAGCGAGTCGTCTCGACCGCCGCTGTTGGATTGTGTGTTTTTCAGCTGGGCCTACAAAATTTCCGGCTTGTGTTTTTGTTACGCCGTCATTGTTCATAATACAACCAAACTTTTTTTCGAACTCATCAAGCGCTTTTGTCTCATAGACGTATTCTATGGGCTCCCACGTTGGCTCTATCCATCCTGTCCATTTCACCAATGCTTGTCAATATTTACCACGTCCACGGCCTACCGTTCTTGCTCGGATAATTGACTCGATTTCATATTCTGGATTATCCAAATCATCAACAATGGGTGGATTCTGTGCATCGTCGCGTTTCTGGCTAGGGAACGGGTCATCCCCAGCGCGTTTTAACAGTTCAACGTGGAAACGCTTGTGTATGGTGCCTGGTACATTTAATTCTACAGTCAAGGCGTCGGGAACTGCGGTGACCTCATACTTAGCGTGTAACCATGCTAGCTTTTTGGACAGCTGAGGCGTTTTCACGTTACGTAAATTGAGCCAAACTTTATCTCCAACATGGAATCGCTCAGATTGTCACCGCAGATGGTTGGCATTACTTTCACTGCGTTGTTGAGCTGAGGCCATTGCCGCTTGAGCGAAGTCTTGCGCATCCCGTAACCTCTGCACATACTTCCGTCCCTCTATCACCCCGGGATGATGTTGTGAATCTTGATCAGGTGTCGGCTCTCCTATAGGTTCTAAATCATATCCATTTCTCAAGAAGAAAGGACTTATATTACCAATGGCTGAGTTAGGACGTGAATTTAGCGCTAGTTGAGCAAGAGGGAGAAGGCTAAACCAATTGTCCTGGGAATAACAGGTGAATGCACGTAAGTACTTGTAAAGCTCTTGGTTTGCCCTTTCACTAGCGTTAGACTGCGGATGGTAGGCTGTTGTTAATCGTTGCGTTATTCCAGTCACTTCACAGAAAGTCTTCCAAAAGTAACTTAACCAGTCGCTGCCTCTATCACTGGTCAAGAAACGAGGGAAGCCGAAGTAGCGATAATATTTTTCAATAAATATTTCTGCGCATGTTTTGGCTGTCATTGAGCTTGCACCAAACAAAAAGACATCTTTTGACAGTCGATCTGTTATAACCATTATGTTCGAACAACCTTGAGATAGAGGAAGATCTGTTACAAAGTCGATTGTTAATTCGCTCCCTATTCGCTCAGGGACAGGTAAAGATCGTAAAAATCCAGCTTTTGCTTCCCGCCAGACCGTAGATCGACCACAGACATCGCAATTTCTGACAAATCGCCGCACTGATTCTCTCATCTTGGGCCAAAACCAGCGTCTCAAAAGGATACCTACCATTGTATCTCTTCCTGGGTGGCCGGTTAGGTAACTATCGTGGGTTCGTTGCATGACTGCTGTGCGTAAGGGCTCAAAGTCTGGTACCCAGACTCTATTTTCTCGACCTCGCAGGACACCGTCTGCTCCTACACTGCATTCAGTGATATTAACTGAATATTTAATTGATAAATCAGGAGGGAAACTTCGTTCTCCTGACTTCACAGAATTTCGCGCGCGACGCCAGTCTTTATCAGCGGAAACACCTTGTTTCCACAGATTTTGCAAATCTTCTTCGTCAAATAATCTTGCCCGGCTTGCCTCATCTACCAAAGAGACATCTGCTTGTTGAGCTTGTACATTGGCTGGATAAAGTTCTACTTTGGGGAGGAGCTGCACAACACGACCCACATTTCGTTCATCATTGAGCCCAGCCGGTTTATCTTGGTCACGTCGGGATAACGCATCCGGACGATCGCAAGTACTTCCTGGTCGCCATTTTAAAACATATCTGAATTGTTGCAAGACGTCGTTATATCGCATTTGTCGTTTGTTCAAAAGACGTTTGGATGTGAAATAATTCAGGTTTTTATGATCACTTAAGATGACGAAGGGTTTAGCGACAGAAAGTAATTCTGCCTTCCATTCCTGTAAACAAGCCACAATTGAGTGCATTTCCTTGTCATGAATCGGGTAGTTTGACTCGGCGCTATTCAGTCGTCTCGAGAAGTATGCGACAGGTCTCATTATACCTTGTTCATCCAATTGAGAGAGGCATCCTCCCATAGCGTATCCCGAGCTATCTGCTTCAAGTATTGTGTCGCGGTCTGGGTCCCATTGAGCCAGAACAGGTTCCGACGCAAAAACCTTTTTAAGTTTTTCAAAGGCTGTGTCTTCCTCTCTTCCCCAGTGCCACGCTTGGTTCTTTTTTGTCAACTGAGTTAGCGGCGCTGCAATGTCAGAGAACTTATCAACAAAGCATCTATAAAAATTTGCGAACCCAAGAAACGATCGTACGCCTTTAACAGTTGTCGGGGCCTTCCAATCTAGAATGGCTTTTATCTTTACTGGATCTACAGTGATGCTTTTTCCGGCCTCGACAATGAAACCAAGATATTTAACCTTTTGACATAGAAAATCGCATTTATCAATATCTAGGTATAATCCGGCTTTTCCTAGTTTTGTAAGAATACTACGAACTGTTTTCCAGTGTCCATCTTCAGAACCATCTGTATAAGCTAAGATGTCGTCGATGTAAGCTGTCGCGTCGAGATCCAAGTGCTCTCGGAGATGTTCATTAATATATCTCTGGAACGTAGCTGGCGCGTTCACAAGCCCAAAAGGCGTAACCAGCCACTCAAAAAGCCCTAGTCTACACCGGAAGGCTGTCATCCATTCATCACCCTCTCTTATTCGAACACGGTGAAATGCTGACTTGACATCTAGTTTGGTAAACCATTTGGCCTTTGAAAGCTGTCTCAAGGTCTCCTTGAATAAAGGCAAAGGGTAACGGTCTGGGATCGTGATGGCATTGAGTCCGCGATAATCTACACAAAAGCGTAAGCCACCACTGGGTTTCTTTGCAAACAGTACTGGTGCTGCGGCAGGCGAGCTACTAGCACGTATCCATCCCTTATTTGAGAGATCAGTTAATGTCTTGCGCAGTACCAGTAACTCCTCTCGTGACATGTTATACAAAGGACCCCAGGGTGGCGACAAAGGCTTTCCGTTTTCGGTTTTCAAATTGATGGCATGATCCAAGTGTCCTCTTAAAGGTGGTAAATGCTCTGCCCCACTATTGTCTGCAAAGAGGTGCGCAAAGTCCTTGATCTGATCTGGCAGACGTTCCCTGGCCTGCTCTACCGTAAGGTTATGCTTTGCTCGTAACGCTTTGCTTATGTCTTGAATTGTCGCTTTACAAACTGGTACAGAACCGACTATGGTAGCCATTGTCTTAGCCGATGTGCTTCTTGGGCATGGAATATCTTTAAACCTTTCCTTCCATTTTCTTACACTATAGATAGATCCATTTCCTTTGCGAAGTTCTAACCGTTGCTCCTTGGAGTGGATAACTGCATCTTGAATTTCAAGCCATTTCTTCCCCAATATCATTGTATGGCTGCTCTTCGGTACAATATATAGCCACAGTTTAGGCGTTAAATATCCGTCGAGGTCCAATGATACATATGTTATAGCTTCAACTATAGGTTTATCTTTGCTTGAATTTTCCGCCGTTTCAAGGAATCTGGGGGGAATTGGAATGCGCGGCAGATTTAGCTTTGATGTTAGAGCGTCGTCAATAATTCCGTAGCAAAGGCATCCATTATCGACTAAAGCTTGTACCATTAATGTATCATTGATTAAAGCATTTACCAAAAATGGTTCTGTATTAAGACTAACAATATCACTAATATCTGCATCTAGCTCCCGAGAGCGACTGTACCCGGGAGCGTCTAGTTTTCCTGCACTAGATCACGGGGTGCATTGCCCTCAAGTATATACACTGCTGGGTCCATCTCCAAAATCTCTGCTGAGTTTACCCTGAAACTATTTGCTGAAGGTCTCCGAGCCAGCAGCAATGGACATTTCCTACTCGCACATCCATGACGTTCGCACCGAAAACATCTTTTTTCTTCCCTCAGTCTTTCAAGCTCTGAGCTTGTCTTCCACTTGGCTCGAGCCCGAATTTTCTTCCCCACATTAGCTGCATTTATGCCTCCCATAATTGTGTCTCCCGAAGCGTCAAGGTCAGCCGTTTGCTCAACCTGGAAATTAGGCCTGGTAGTATCGTTTGAGTTATGTTGGTAAGTCACAGGCTCGACAAGGCTAGCTTCACCAATTTGCTTTCCACTTGCATTAGGACTTTGTCCAAAACTTCGATACTGAGAACCTGGGCCCCATCCCAATTTCTTGTCGGCCCTCTCGACTTGCATAGCTATTTTGTTGACAATACGCACCCACTCGCTGAAGTTATTGTCAGGGAGTAGATGATTTCCTGCCAAGGCCTGTGTTAGCCTTCTATTCATGCCGTTTTCGAGCATTGATATCTTATTCTCGTCTGCCCAGAAATCTCCACGAGCCTCTGTTAATTTGTTAGACCACGATGCAAAGAAGTCGGCCCAACGCTCTCCCTCTCGCATCTTAAGATTATGAAGTTCGATATTGGCCTGAGATACGCGCGTTGTGTCAAGATAAATTCGGTCGAGGAACTCTAAAAAATCCTCTGGATCCCTGGTTCGGCTTATCCCTCCTACCTCGAAGAAAGGTCCGGCTATTTCCAACGCATTTCCCCTCAGAGAGTTGTAAATCATTAAGAAAGCTCGCGAATTGTCGTATCCAAACAGGTTCCAGTCCATACGGAATGTATCTAAAACTGCTGTTCGCTATGCTGGATACCTTGTGCGGCTACCATGAAACTCGGGTAGTCTAGTTGGCTTGAAGCTAGCTCCAGACTCCGGTGGTGGATCTTTCTCAATAAAAACTCGGGAACAACCTACTTGGGAATTACTTTTTTGACGCGATAGTAGCTCTCCAAGCTGTTGCTTTAACTTTTGGAATTCTGCAATTGAAACTGTCTGCGGAGGATTCTTTGATGAAGATGGGGCCTTGTAAGTGTCTGGCATTGTGCAAATTATAAAATTTCTTCAATAAGTGAAGAAGGCTTTGCTCAAATCTTCTTCTGCAGGGCTTTGAACCACTGGTAACTTGACTGCTAAGGGCTTAAATGCAGGTGAATGAACTCCTGATGACTGAACTGCTGATGACTGAACTGCTGATAACTGAAATACTGATGTCTGAACTGCTGATGACTGAAACACTGATGACTAAACTGCCGATGAGTGAACTGCTGAAGACTGAACTGTTAAGCTTGGAAGAGTAAGAGATTCAATATATGTCACGGTCTGGGCCAAGAGCGCAGGGGCAGCTAATGGTCGACGGTAGTAAATATTGAATCTATGGGAAATGAACTAATCTATCTACTATGTTGGGCATTTAAGAAACACAGTCCCATTCTAGAAGCTTCCTCCTTACTCTGATGTCCTCGGACATTTCCTGTAGATTCTATTGTCCAGAATACTCCAGGAACTTCTTGAAGGTCCAAGCACCAACAAGGAATCCCTACCCCTGTATACCACCTATTTATGCCGACTAATAATATATATTATATGCAAACTTATGCACGCCTATTCATACAATAGGCTACAGGCATAACCAGCTTATCAGCTGTTACATGTAAGTTCCAAGTTGATGTTATTTTCAAGGTAGGAAATGCAGTTGATGTCTCCCTCAACACCAGCTTTGTGTAGAAGACGTTCAAACTTGGGGAGGTACAAGGCGAAAGATTTGTTGTCGCGTTGCGGGGTGTTGGTCAGCTTGGAAAGAGCGCGCTTTGTAGCATTGGGGTCGATGAAGAGAGAATCAAGATGGGTCAAAAATTGAACGGCGGTATACTCAGCAGTAAGGCTGCGTTCATAGTAGACGGCCACTAGAATTTGAGCATCAGGCTCCATTCGGGCAAAGATGTAGTCATATTGGTCGCCGGGTGTGCCAATTGCGTCGCCATCCTTCTTGATCTTTTGCTTGGCTGCAAGGGCCCATATTCTGTACTCGGAACGTTTGCCAGAAAACTTGCTGAGCTCGGGGAGCTTGTGCTTGGGACGCTTAACATAGGAGCTAGTATCGACAATGGCTGTGTCAGGGACCGGAGCAGGCTGATGGCCAGCAGGCGTGTTGGCGCTAGCCATAACTGTGTCTGTGTTAGCAGCAGCAGCAAGATGGGCGCAGGCCTGGTCTCTCTCTTGTGTAACAGTGTAGAGCTGTTGCTGCATCAACACAAGGCCCTCTTGTGTGGAGCGAATCATCTCCATCATCTCTGCCATTGATTGCTGCAGGGCTTCATTGGAGGAAGACATGATGATAATAGATGAAGCGGGTGCAAAGGCAGGTGCGGTGTCAGGGGCGTCGGTGAATGAGGCAGTGTTGCTAAGTGGTCCGGAGTCTGAGCTGAAGTTAGGCAGAGAGTAGGACATATAAAACAGAGATGATGGTTGGTAATGGTGACCTGGTAAACAGTGGCGATGGTAACGGTGGCAATGGTGTTGGTGGCAATGGTAACGGTGGCGATGTTGTCGGTGGCGGTGATAACGGTGCGGAATTTAGAAATAATGAAAGGCTTCATGGTTCAAGAGGGTGGAGCATCAAAAAGCGGCTTTCGATTGTATTTCTAAATTGAAGAATCTAAATTACAGTGTGGGTTTTGCTACTATTAAAGAAAAAAGAAATGCAGCTGTGCCGCTAAATTATACGCTAACAGAGGATAACAGAAAACTAACAAAAGTGAATGGTATAGCCCGGCTTGTGGTCAGTGTGGCTGTCTTAGAACTGATGGAGCTGGTAGAATTAATCAAGGGTTATATAACGGCGATGGCAGTGCCTGAGGCATCAATATCCCGTGGATCATTACAGATAGTTGGTGGAAAGATCATATTCCGAAGTCATACGAAAACCCTGAAATTAAAGAGGCTCCAAGCTTTCCCAAGGAGCTTTACTTAGAAAGAAAAGCACTGGGCAAAATTATTGCCGCCAGGACAGGACATGGAGATTTTGCTACCTACCATACGCGTTTCAAACACGAGGAAGCCAAAACAACCTGCCGCTGCGGGTCCGCAAAAACACCCACTCACTTTTTATTTTGTCGCATTCTCCGACGTTGTGGGGTCAACCTTCTGGGCCTATCCAACAACTTATCCCTTATCTTCTCGGTACTTCCGAAGGGGCATTTATTTTAAGTAAATGGCTGGAAAGCACACGGTTTTTTGAGGACATTTGTCCTCGATGAGAGGTACAGGATTTTTATTTAAAAGTCATCTGAATTTCTCAGCATTTTTTACTATTATTATCATTATTATCATTCTCTATTTTTTTTTTTCTATACCTGCAGTTTCAAATAACGCAGCGTAGCTTTGTAAATATAACTTGTAAAAGTCTTGTAAACTAGGACTCCGGCCCTAGCGTCCTTTGTTCTGAAAAACGGATTCAAGGTTGTGTGTGTGAAAGGCCTCACTCGAATAGCTCAAAGTATAGGTTTAAGGAAATCTATTAATTAAGAAGTGTGTGAGGATTTCATGTACAGGAAGCAGCTCTGTATAAGTCCTTCATTCGATTCCATAAGTTTCCAGAACTTATCCAACCCAAGGCCTTCACACCAATCTGTGCAATCTTTAGAATCAGCACAAAGCTACTGGAAAAGTCCATAACGCCTAAACACCATCCGACGTCTATCTATAAGTCCATCATAATCTCGCTTCGCAGTTTCATAACTATGTGCAGCACTAAGCGAGATTAATAGTTTTGGCGCTAGCTGATAATATCAGATAGGATAAGTAAACAAGGGCCAGGGCCCGAGTTCCAATAAGGGTTCTAACCCTCACACTGACAAGGGCAGAGCCCGAGCTAGCTCCTGAGGTTCTAACCTTTACAGTGTGCTTTTGAGTCACATGACTTTAGCATAGACGTTAAATAAAATCATCATCATCATCATCTGTTGGTGACCAATTCTGCATTTGCTCCATCATGCCAAATCTTCCCCCTCCCCCTCCTTCACTACCTCCCCCCCCTTACACAGCTTCGCTCGCAAGAGTGGAGAAGAGTCGCTGACAGAAATTCTGCTCACAACTGTTGAAATTAAGTGCTACTAGCAGTTTAGAGATAGGGCTGTGCACTCAAAGCGATATGCACAGATACACTAGTCTCCCAACAGTTAAGACTCTAAATAGTAGAATACGCTAGTCCGTATACGACCAAATCACTAGAATTCTTAGCACTAGATTATTATAGATTATATAGTTAGCACTCTTTGTCTAAGTGGGAGAAATTAACAGCTCCACACTTCAGATTTACAGACTCTTATTTGTGCCACTCTGTTCCCTCTCTTAATTGTGATAAGTTAAAATTCTTATATTATTTGTGACTATCTCAACCAGGTATAACAATCTGGTGCTATCCGCAAGCCCCCATCATTATAACAGGTTATGAGCCCGGTGCCCTTAGCATTAGAGATAATTCACACCTCCTCCCCAAATTTTATCTGTCAAAAAGCTTACCTCTTCCTATCTTCAACCAGAAATCTCCCAAAGCCAAATCAAAATGTCTAACCCAAGCAAATCCGATTTCTTTACCAGAATGAACCAGTCAAGCATGTCCCGGTCGATGGGAATGTCAAACATTGTTAAACTTACTGGCTACGAAATTATGATTTATAGGCGAGTACAATGATTGTTGTCTGGAAAACACATAAGCTGTACGAGCTGGTTGTTGAAGGAAAGAAAACCCAAAGAAGATAATCTCCCTGATAAGCAGGCGTACAAAGAATTGTGTTCACTTGCAAAGAGTCTTTACATCCAGGCTGTTAGTTCGGAAATTCTAAATACTATTTTAGAACTCCAAGACCGACACTTCATGTGGACTCACCTTGAAGCTGAGTTCAAAAAGAACAGCTCTTTCAACATGATATACCAATTGAGAAGTCTCGTGCTTCTCGCAAGTACAGATGACTTAGGAGTACCCGTAACATCATTTATCACAGCTTTTGAAAAAGAGTATTCCCAGTTATCCAAACTTGCCAGAAATTCCTCTGACAATAACCGGAAACTGCTCTCTATATTTCTAGAAAGTGATACGATTAAACGGGACTTCCTCTTGGCATTCTTGGCTCAAAGTCATAAAAACGTTGTTGATAACTTATCGACTAAAGATAATCTATCTTATGCCGAAGTTAAGCAACGATTGCGTGATATTGACCAGGAATCTCCATCTCAATTTGCTTTAATCACTACTGAAAAACAAGGTAAACCTTTTGTCTCGAAATTGACGAAACCTGCAAAGGTTGCAAAAACTTTGGAATGCACCTACTGTAAGAAGTATTTTCCTTCTAATAGACTAGGACATGTCTGGAATAATTGCCTGAAGATTCAAGAAAAAGGTCCTAGGAAGCAAAATGCAAAGAAAGTACCACACGCTACTCACGAGAGGGCAAACATAACTACATCCAATTCTGAAACTGTCAGTAAACAACTGCTCTATTTTGACACTGGCGCAACTTCTCACGTGTGTCCTGATCCAGATCAATTTATTTACCTCGCGAGAAGCTCCGGTTTTGTGACCTCTAGCTCAGGTGAAAAGATGATTGTGAAAGGAAAAGGAACAGTTATGTTGAATTGCAAACTGTCGGAAGGATCTGTATCTACTTTCAAAATTGATAATGTATTATATGTTCCCAAATTAAGTTTACCCCTCTTTTCATGGAGGATCGCCAGATCCAAAGGATACCTTCTCCGTGACGATGGTAAATGTATAATTGTTTATAAAGATAGTAAGATATGGATGGAAGCTCACTTTAACTGCCCATTACCGATAATTCCGGAAATGGATGTCAATGATTATGCTTTTACAACTTATGAATTCTTGCATAAAGCTCTCTGTCATTCAGCTCCCTCCACAATAAAGAATACAGAAAAGCTCATCTAAGACTCAAGTATCATTCCCAAAATGCCTGTTGATTTTTCCTGCGAAGCTTGCATCGTCTCCAAATCTACTCACAAAACACCAAAACCTTCAAGGACCAGGGCAAAAGTCAAAGGCAAATACATACACTCCGATCTATGTGGTCCCTTTGCTACTCCATCACATGGAAATGCACTCTATTACATCTGTTTTGTTGATGACGCAACTCGTTACTCTGCTGTCCAAATCCTTAAGTGTAAATCTGATGCGGCGAAAGCTGCAATTGAATTTATCACCGGACTGGAAACACAGTACGATTGTCGTCTCAAATCATTTCGGACTGATAATGGAGGTGAAAATGTAAATTCTATGCTCTCAAAGTACTTTGCTGAGAAGGGGATAAGTCATTACTTAGCGCCCCCTTACTCCCCTGAATCAAATGGTGTTGCTGTAAGATTAAACCGCTCTATATGCGAAGGAATACGAGCAATGCTTTTACCATTTAAAGATAAAAGGCTATGGGCTGAAGCAGTTAAAACTTTCATTTATACGAAAAACCGTTTATCTCATAGATCTGTTAATGGACAGACTCTTTATGAAGCTTTACACGGCACCAAACCTTCCATTACTCACCTTCAACCCTTTGGACGAGAGTGTTTCGTGCATATCCCCATGGCCAAGCGGTCATCAGGAAGCAAACTTCTTCCAAAGGCTATTAAAGGTATTTTGGTGGGCTACACCAAAGTCAATCATCAATATCGAATTTTGTTCAAGAAAAAAGGCAAATTTATACTTCAGCTGACGTAACTTTTCCTGCAATTAAATCTATCACTGATACAACAAATTCCTTCTCAACCGAAATGAATATCCCTCTACAGTCAAACGCGACTCAAGATACTGAGATAATATCATTCTCTAATGGGCATGAACATAAAATTCAAAATTCACTTCATCAAGATCCTAGTCATACTACTCATTCTGAATCCCAACAATCATCATCAACATCAACAAGAATCTCAATCGACTCTGATCCAATAACTTCTCCCATATCTCAAAATGTTCAAATTCATTCTCAAGACATTATGTCCATCAACTCAAGACCTAAACGCACAATACATCCTCGGACTTTCGATGACACGATAACGGGGGAATGGTGGAATGCTTCTCGTGTTCATCCTCAACCCAACTCGTTCACCTCGACCTGTGTTAATGATCAAGAATTTGCTATGGCTAATGTTCTAGACGAGCTAGAGCCAAAAACATATAATGGCGCTAAATTGTTTTCCCATTGGGAAGAATGGAATGCAGCATTTGAGGCAGAAATGTTATCTTTTAAAGAAAACAACGTTTGGGATATCGTTCCTCGCCCTGTAGGACGCAAAGTTATTGGTGGAAAATGGGTTTGCAAAATTAAAAGTGATGCCCATGGAGAGATCGAAAGATATAAAGTACGGTACGTCGCTAAAGGATTTTTACAAATTCACGGCCTAGATTACGACGAAACCTATGCTCCAGTTGTACGATTTGACTCTTTAAAATTACTGTTGGCGATATCTGCAGCAAAGAAATGGAAGCCGAGACAGCTTGACATAAAAACCGCGTTCTTCTACGGAATCTTAAATGAAGAAATTTACATGGAACTTCCTGAACGGTACAGGATAGGAGATCATGTCGCCAAACTTAATAGGTGTATCTACGGACCGAAACAATCACCACAGGAGTGGTACTTCAGGTTGGCTGAATATATAATTCCCCTTGGTTTTGCTTCTTCCCTCTTTGATCCTTGTGTTTTCATTCACAACAAAGGAAATCTAATCTTAGCGGTATAAGTGGATGATATAGTATTATTTGGAGAACAAGATAAGCTAATTGAACAACTAGTATCTCACTTCAAATCTGAGTTTCAGGTCAATGATATGGGAACTCTGAACTGGCTCCTTGGAATTCGAATCGAATACTCTAATGTGGGAATCACTCTGTCTCAGACCGCATACATCGATAAAATTCTGACTAAATTTTCTCTACGAGATTGCAACCCTGTCTCCACGCCCATCGAGTGCAACCAACGACTGATGGCAGTGGTAGATGGAGAACCCAGGGCTAATGCAACTATGTACCAGCAAATTATCGGATCTGTAATGTATCTCGTTTCTGCCACTAGACTTGACCTCGCATATATAATATCTCACCTCTCACAATTCAACTCAAATCCATCAACCTCTCATCAAAGTGCAGCAAAAAGAGTTTTACGATATCTTAAGGGAACACGGGATCTTAAACTGACGTACAAGTACGGATCCTCTCTCGTATTTAACGGATTTTGTGACGCATCATACGGAAACTGTCTCGAAACTTGTCGTAGTTTTGGTGGTTATATTTTTCAACTTGGTGGATCTACAGTTTGCTGGAAATCACGGAAGCAGCGTACCGTAGCTCACTCTACTTGTGAAGCTGAGTACATGGCTCTGTCCCCGGCATCTAGACAATTCATTTGGATTGTTCGTGGTCTCCATCTGTTAATTGGAAAAGATATACCTACTGCTCTATCGACCGATAACAAATCTGCTATTGATCTTGCTCACAACCCAAAACTTAATGATGCCACCAAGCATATTGATGTTGCTTACCACTTTACAAGAGAACGAGTTGATGATGGAACTCTCCTTTTACTACATGTTCCATCAGCTGAAAATTTGGCGGACATCTGTACCAAGGGTTTACCAAATCCGAGATTGAAACGCTTATGTACCTTCATTTTTGGTACAAATTGAGAAGGGGTGTTGAAATTAAGTGCTACTAGCAGTTTAGAGATAGGGCTGTGCACTCAAAGCAATATGCACAGATACACTAGTCTCCCAACAGTTAAGACTCTAAATAGTAGAATACGCTAGTCCGTATACGACCAAATCACTAGAACTCTTAGCGCTAGATTATTATAAATTATATAGTTAGCACTCTGTGTCTAAGTGGGAGAATTAACAACTCCACACTTCAGATTTACAGACTCTTATTTGTGCCACTCTGTTCCCTCTCTTATTTGTGATAAGTAAAAATTCTTATATTATTTGTGACTATCCCAACCAGGTATAACAACCTGGTGCTATCCACAAACCCCCATCCTTTCAACAGACGTGGGTCCAGTCGGCGCAGACGGATCGATCCCGCTGAAGCGCGTTTATCCAGAGTAATCTCCGGAGGAGCTAAGCTTGATTCGCGGTGTAAGCCTGCATTCGGGGTGGTCCTGTTTACAGGAAGGATAGCTCGCGCGGAAGTCAGAACAGCCTTGAAGAGCTGGTGTAAAAGCCCATCAACCCAATTTGAGATACGGCCGCGCGGCCCATCACGAGATCTTCCGGGCCACCAGGTCTCAGCGCCGTAGTAAGCTACTGGAAGGACGCATAAGATGACAGCTTGTCGTATCAAGTGCGGGGATACTCCAGGCACTGTATTTCCCACTGACAGAAGAGCGTGACTTATATTTTGAGCTCTTGCAGATAGTGTACGTACGTGCCATTTGAACGTGAATTTCTTGTCGAATAATACTCCTAGCCATCGGGAGTAAGGTCTGTCCACGTTCTTGGTCACTGTGAAGGTGCGATGGACTATAAGCAATTGGAATAAAGCACGACAAACATATGTCACGAAATACCGTTTATTTTTCCTATAACTGTCTACTATCTAGGGAAGCGAGGTTAATATACAGTTACATAAACGCATGCCCCTATTTATGAGCGCGCGTCTTGTAAGATATGAATGTCATTGCAATCTGCGTCCCTTACCAACCGTGACCGGCTAGTCCCTGGCCTAGCCATTAATTAATGCAGGTCATAGCCCATAACAAAAGGTATTGATATTGACTGCAGGGGTGCTTGCCGGATCTTGATCAGCGCGCTTGCGAGAAAAGTTGATAAGCTCTGTTTTGTTGATGTCAAAAGAGATTTCCTAATTCCTCCCCCAACAAAGTGCGTCCTGTAGGTCCTGAGAAAGTAACTGAGCGTTGGTTTGGAGAGAAGAAGTCCGCAGAAGAGCTACGTTGTCGGCATAGCCAAATCTAGTATACGGACTTCCGAGACAAAAAAGAGGAGACATGTATAGAGTGAAGAGGATCAGAGAGGCCGGTGATCCCTGAGGAAGACCACATGGAATGCTTGCAGCCGTGCCTATTGTCCCATCTAACCGAATCTTTGCCTGACGTCCAGTGGCTAATGAGGCTACCCAGCCAACAAATTAGGTTGGCCATCCTTGCTCCCTGAGTTTATGCACCAGCCGTCCTGGAAGAACTCCGTCAAATGCCCCTTTTACATTGAGGGTAAGGAGGGAGGCGGTAAGTCTTCTGTTCAAGGCAGTTTCGACGTCGTGTTTTAGACGCCTTGTAAGGTCAGCAGCTGAGCAAAGAGGGAGACCCCCGAATTGCTGTGTAGCTATAACCTTGTGGACGATAAAAATCCACGACAGGCGGCGGGCAATGAGGCGCTCTAAGCTTTTCCCCAAAACAGAAAGCAGCGATATTGGTCTATAAGAGCGGGGGTTTGACTTTTCCAGTTTGTTGGGCTTGCTTAGTATCACTACCACTGCAGTTTTAAAGCAGGCTGGGTAATGACTGGCTTCCAGGCAGCTCTGAAAAAGAGTCGAAGTTTTGTCCTTAATAAGATGCCATCCGATTTTAATAATAGATGTGGGTATCTTTTCCTCACCAGGAGCTGTATTTCCCGGGCGGAAAATAGCATCTTTGATTTCCTGATCAGTGATTTCGGGAAATGGAAGATCCCTGGGGCCAACAGCTAGAGTATCCATTGGAATGTCACCTGATACTGGCATCCTTTGAAGGAGATTCCGGGTCAGTACCTGTCTTTTGCTTTCTACTGAGACTGCTAAAGGGGCGTTAGGATTTAGTGAATCTTTCAGAGGTGGGGTACGAAAGAAACCAGCTGATCAATGCCAATTTACCATCCCGTAGATATCTTTCGCGGCGCTGGCTTGATTTAGCTTTTCTTGGAAGAAGGTTCCCTTGGCCCGACGAGTTACAGTCCGGAGCGCTTTCTTAGCCACCAAGATTTTGTCTTTATTGTCCGCGCTTTGGCGAGTTTGACGGTAGTCTTGGGCAGCAGCCTTGCACTCAGCATTCCACTAAGGTTGGCCTGTGCCTTTCCCTAATGCTCGGCGCGTTGATCCACCATGTGATTGCTTAATTTTATTACAGTTTTGTTGTGCATATTTATCTACTGTCTCAGTCGTGGGTATTTGGGTAGGGTCAGCAATCTCCTGTACCCCTGAGCTTAAGAGAGCATGGAATAGTTTCTCATCCAATGTGTCAGGAAAGCCTCTATCATATAATATATATATGGAGATTGCCAGATGTTATAAGCGGTATGTAGACAGCGTGGGGAGACACAGAGGACAAGAGGTGGGTGTCAGGCTAAAGGTTGCCATCCTACATGATGCACGAGATAGATGCATCACCACTCGGCTAAAAGGCCAGACCAGAATCATAGAGCACTATGATTTGGCAATCTCCATATATATATTATACAGTAGAGGCTTTCCTGACACCAGATCATAGTGTTCTATGATTCTGGTCTGGCCTTTTAGCCGAGTGGTGATGCATCTATCTTGTGTATCATGTAGGATGACAACCTTTAGCCTGACACCCACCTCTTGTCCTCTCTCTCTCCCCACGCTGTCTACATACCGCTTATGACACTATGTCTCCGTTTTTAGACGGGCTACAGGCTCCTAGAATCGGGAATCACAGGGAATCACTATGACAATTGGGAAATGGTCCGATGTTGTATCTAGTTCCTGAGATATGGCTGTCTCTATACCTAAGACAGTAAGGGAGCTTGACATAAAAGTAAGGTCAAGTACATTGGCGCGAATATGCGTCGGCGCGTCCGATTCAGAGGTTAAAATTAGTAAATTTTTCTCTTTCCATTCAAGTAAATTCTCTGCCATGGGGCTGGTAGTGCTAGAAGATGGTTGTAACAGCTGATAAGCTGGTTATGCCTGTAGCCTATTGTATGAATAGGCGTGCATAAGTTTGCATATAATATATATTATTAGTCTGCATAAATAGGTGGTATACAGGGGTAGGGATTCCTTGTTGGTGCTTGGACCTTCAAGAAGTTCCTGGAGTATTCTGGACAATAGAATCTACAGGAATTGTCTGAGGACATCAGAGTAAGGAGGAAGCTTCTAGAATGGGACTGTGTTTCTTAAATGCCCAACATAGTAGATAGATTAGTTCATTTCCCATAGATTCAATATTTACTACTGTTGACCATTAGCTGCCCCTGCGCTCTTGGCCCAGACCGTGACAATGGTTGCCAGCTAGGATGTCTTAAATTAATGTCTCCTGCCACAAGAAGCCTTTTGCGCGCCCTTCTCAACGAGAGTCCTAGTAAAGCCTTAACTCCTTCGCCTTTATTGTTAGATCCTGGTGGAGCACTATAAAAATTTACAATAGTTAGCTTCTTACCCAATGGCGCTATTACTTCAAGGAAGAGATCTCTAGCTACAGGGTGAACCGGGTCTAAAGGATATGTTTGGTGGGCAACTAAATCAACTTCTTTGCGGAAGTAGGTTATCACTCTGGGCCTCCTAGTCCAGTCGTCTGTTGGCGATAGGCACTCGTAGGTGTCACAGTCTAGACAGGAGCGCCTGCGCAGCTAGGTGTCTAGAGGAAGTAAATATTCAATTCTATAAGGAAGTAAACTATATCGCTACTCAACAAGTCTATATACAACCCTCACTGCAGTCTAATAACCCGCCCCAACCCTGATATCAATAAAGGTTCCTGAAAGTCCTAGTGTATTAGAAGGTCTCTGTGACAGCAAACCTACGCATATCAAGGGTACTTCTCGTTTCAGCTAGTCGCCGTCTCATAGCTGATCATGCCCTGTGCACTGTGCCCCATTTACCTTGCCCCACGCACATTACCCCATGCACCACACCCTTATCCCTGTAAGGTCTATGCACGCCTATGCGCCACATAGGCTACAGGAACAATTCAGCTCACCAGCTGTTACAGTAAGCTGAAATTTTCTTTGTTATTCTACGCTGTCAATCACTAAATACGTATGGCTCTTGAATAAGTTTAACATCAAATTTTTCTTTGCTTGCGAAAGCTAAAGCAAGATCATGTGATACTGCGCCTTCACCAACATTAATTTAGACTAAGCGCAAGGGCCTTGACATCTTATGTGATTTTCTAGAGGTCATCAGAACTATATGTTAAAATTGAGTACAAATTCCCTTTATCAATCGAGGGATTTAGTGAAGGAGTAGCCAGGACCAAAACTAGTTGGTTGTGACAGGCTGAGCCCGTTGAATCTGTGGCTGGGCTATTTTGGTGTGGCCCATCCGTGTCACGTGTTATTGCGTAGCGCATTTATGCCGTTCATTCCTCATGGCCTTGTGTTATGCATAGGTGTGCATAATAGATGCGCGCTGCATAACTATTTGTAGATGGCGGCTTTACTTCTGTGATTGCTAGAACTCGTGAGAAACTTCTAGAAGAGTATTCTGGGTGGTTCTATCTTCAAGGATATCAATGAATTGGAGGAACGGGAAGAACATTCTAGTAACTGGTGGGAACTTATAAATATCGCTATTACTGCCCTCATTAGACTCCTCCATAGTTTTAATATTAACTTATTTTGTGGTACTGCTTTCGTGCATGGCCCGTTTGCTTTAACCCTTAACATTGGTTTGTGTTTATTGAAGCTAGATTTATCATAGAGGTTGAAGTGACTTCTAAGCTTGTGGAGTTTGGACAAGGCCCAATATTCACGTCATTCTCAGTCATCTCGTGATCAGTCTGACTAACGGGTTTACGTCGGTTGCATCCCATAGTGACAAAAAGGCTTAGCCTTCTCACTGCCAAAATGCTACAAATCTGGGAAATCTGCTCTTTGGTAAGCCTCGACCCGTTGCGGCAAGGTCTGAGGGTTGTTGTTATTGTTGTTGTTGTCGTCGTAACATTTATTAGGTCTACGGATAACGTGCAGCCACGCACCCTTAAGTTCCCTATTGGGACGCAAGACCTCGGAAAGCGTATGCTATTCTCAGTTGCTAGAACTAAGATAATACATTCTTGACCCTGAACACTCATACTAAGGAGACATTTGCTGGTACCACTATAGGGTTACACTTGGTGAGACTCACGCCCCGCTTCTCCCCTCAACCGTGAATACCTGTCCAAGGAAAAAACAAAAAACCTTAGACTCCTCAGTATGCTTTATTATCCCGTCCTTCGCAACCACGGGAGATGTGATCTCACAAGGTCCTCGCATCTTGTAATAGCAGGTGTTCAAGCCACAGGACTTTCAACTTGGACATGACCCAGATAGCGGACCACAACACTATCTTTTGTCAATTAGGGCCTGGCGCGCATAAAACTCTCGAAGTTGAAGTATCCCCTCAAATTCTCCTTCCAAAAACTTTATCCTCCCTCCACATCCTGCTTACTTGTCCTTCTGTCTCTCATAAATTCCCACTAGAGCCGTAACCTTTCTCGATTGTCACGAGTAATCTCCCTTCCCAAATTTGTGCCCAGCGACTTTCATCCTCCATCAGGTATTCATATCATCGAGGGCGTATATCTGGGGATCTCAACAAGGTATGCGCCGCGTCAATTTCGTCTGGGATGGTCCAAAGTAGGAAGATACTTGATAGGTTGTAAAGTTAACAGAGATGCATGTGAGGTTGAAGTCAAGTTATGGTAGAGAGAACGCTTGACGTGATGATAGGGCTCCGACTGGGAATGCTAGTAGACCTCTGACCCTGATTGTATGCGACTCCTCTTGGCTATCTCAAATATGCAGTGAGCATAATGAGCGTTTACAGCCGGCACCGCGTGAAGGTGAAGAGTTCGACTTTACCAGCCTGTTGTCGTTGTTTGTTTGTTTGTTTGTATTATTTATCGTCTATCTAGCACACGCCGAGGCCTGTGCGAGCTTAACTTAATAAAAGACGCTAGAGCTTACTACTCTAGTGGCTGAGGCAGCTAGCTTCCCAAACAACAGAAGAAAGGCCCAGTGAGCTGATTGCTGAGACTGCGTACATAAGATATCTACGAGTCAACTACGCCAAATAAAAACGCCAGCTTGTAATATCAGTTTAGGTTATGTGAGGTTCAAAGAAAAGAGATAAAAATAAAAATAAAATAGAAAGGAAGAAAAAGACCGTTACTGCTCCTCGGAGCCATGTGAGCACTGGAGTATTAGCCCAAACGCCACATCAAAGTTGTGAATCCGAGGAAGGAAACCTGGGGCAGACTGTTTCGAAAAATTTTGTTTCTTCAAGCCATCTAGAGAATTTGGTCGCTCCTTTGAGGGTACCGAAAAAATATGAATGCTTGTCCGGGTATGCCCTAGGAGCTCTAGGGAGTCTATAGGGTTGCCGGCTGCATAGTAACAAATGCATAGGGGATTTCTGTTCACCGCAGCTGCAGTGGTTGTGCGGGTTTTCGTGTTTGAAGCGTAAATAATACGAGGCGAAGTCGCCATGTCCCGAGCGGGCGGCGTATATATGAGCGGCATTAGATCTGGGCAGGGACAGTTCATGCGGGCGGCCTACCAAGAACCCAAGACCAAGCTCCCGATATGACTGGGAGCAGTTTTTTTCCCATTATTCTTTTAAAGAAATGTGTAGTTTCTGCTTGGCCCAGCTCTTTGCTGTGTATAGAGATAGAGGGCATTTTGAGGGCGGGATCATGGATAGAGCTTCTTTAGCGGCAAGATCTGCTTTGTCATTTCCCCGGATGCCAGAGTGTCCTGGAACCCAACAAACTATAATTTTGCCAGGGACAGTGTGTGGAAGACGTTGCCTAAGAGGCCAGGAGGTTGCGTGATTTGCAAATCTGATGAAGGCTTCTTGGGAGGAGCATACTGGGGTTGAGAGAAGGCGGCGGGCGACATCGAGATTGTCTAAAAAGACACAGAGATTGTTCGCAAAACGCGCTGAAGGGAGTGATAAAGCCAGTTCCACAGCATGAAGGACTGTATAAGCTTCCGCGTCAAAGATTTCAAGTGTAGGGCTAAGGGTGAGGGATTTACTAAGCACCACTCGGCCAGCTTGCATGATAGCTACTCCGCCTCCAACCCAGGGGCCAGATTCTGTCTCCGCTCGAGCGCCATCTGAGTATGCTAGTATGTCGTGAGATGTCACGGAACTGTAATCACGTGACTTATTTAGCTCCACTATATAAAGGTTTCCGTCGTTCGTAGAGTTAGTCTTTACGCAACAACAATATTATTAAATTATACCTCCTGCTCGCACCGTGATATGATATGGGGTGGCTGCATGGAGGCGAAGAGAAGATCTGGTAACTCTTCTGGTGCACGAGTACCAACTCTCTTGAGTGTGCCATGGGGGTAGTATGAGGGGGTCCAGGAATTCTATTTTTGGTAGGCTGAGGGTCCAGCCTGAGAAACGGGAGACGCGACTGCCGTGCAATAGGGCCCAAATTGCCCTTCGACGGAGAGGATGTCTTGGATCCAGGCGGTGAATGCGTAAGGAAGATTGGCGGAGTTTTGCGTCCAGCTCGATATCCGGGGGAAGTAGTCCGGCTTCGCGGTAGAGAATTGGAGTAGGGGTCGTTCGATAGACAGGCAGGATGGCCCTGGCACTAGAGAGGACCAATTTACGCAATAAAGATATATGGCCATCGACGCGATTTGAGACAGTGTGATTGCGAGGTGTTGTACGGTAGCGACCAGACCACCAAGTTTCCGCGCCATAATAGGCTATAGGTAATATGCAGGCGATTGTCGCTTGCCGGAGTAGATTTGGATTACACCCGCGGGATGTGTTGCCTAGGCTTCTTAGGGCGTTTGCTACCTTTAAGGCTTTACTGGCGAGGATATTGACGTGCCGCTTGAATGATAGTTTCTTGTCAAAGTAGACACCAAGCCACCGAGTGTATGGGCGGATGGCGTTTTCGGTGACTGAGAATTGTTCAAATTCAATGACTGGCGTAGAGCTGGGGTCCTTATCTACTCGGCGGCGTG
Organism: Podosphaera xanthii; assembly: GCA_028751805.1. NCBI lineage: Eukaryota > Fungi > Ascomycota > Leotiomycetes > Helotiales > Erysiphaceae > Podosphaera > Podosphaera xanthii. Next base: position 12,313,870 of record JAPWIX010000001.1, read on the forward strand.
AGAAGTGTTGTAGTTCAGATTTATTAGGATCAAAAGTTATCCCTTCCTCTCTACCCCAGGCTAGGGCCTCCTTCAAGGCTTCTGTTAAGGATGTACAGTTTTCTTGGAGCGAATTTCGGGTCTCTAGAATTGCTACGTCGTCGGCATAGCCGAATCTGCGGTGTACATTTCCCAACCGAAAGAGGGGAGAGATGTAGAGCATGAATAGAATCGGGGATACGGGGGAGCCCTGAGGAAGACCGCAGTCTACCTGTTGAGGGGGTCCAGTTTCGCCATCCAGTTTTATATGTACTGAGCGGTCGGTGGCGAAAGAGCCTACCCTCCTTACAAGGCAGTCAAGCCATCCTTGTTCACGCATGCGGCGAACGAGTCTACCAGGAAGTACAGCATCGAAAGCACCTTTGACGTCGAGTGTGAGCATGCTGGCGGAGCGGCCCTCGCTTAGGGCTCTTTCTACATCGTGTGTCAGGCAGGTGGTCAGGTCCACCGCAGATCTGCCAGGTAGGGCGCCGAATTGCTGGGTGGCTAGAATTTTGTGCCGGATTGCAATCTATGACATTCGTTTGGCGAGTAGCCGTTCTAGGCCCTTTCCCAGAACCGAGAGAAGCGCAATTGGACGATAGGCGCGGGGAGAGGATAGGTCCGGCTTATTGGGTTTCTGAATCATGATCAGAATAGCCTGACAAAAGCAGTGGGGGTGATATCCTAGTGAGATGCAGCCGCTAAAAAGGGAATGCACCAAATCCGCCACAAGGGGCCATGCACATCGGAGAATTGCAGTCGGGATCTCGTCGAGGCCAGGGGCAGTATTGCCGGCCTTTAATAAAGTATCATGGACTTCTTGTCGGCTTAACGGGGGGAAGGGTAAGGTGCGAACGGAGACTGAGGGGGAGTCCAGGGGAATTTCCCCGGCTTCGGCAAGGTTAACCAAGAGGTTTGCGGCGAAGATTTCTCTTTTCTCAGCCAGAGTTGTTGCAGGAGCCTTGTCTGGGAACCTTGGATCCTTTAAAGGCGGTGAATTGTAGGAGCCTGTAGATTTGTGCCATTTGGAAACGTTAAATATATCTTTGGCAGTGCTGGCTTTACTGACTTGGTCCGAGAAATATTTGTTCTTTGCCTTTTTTATGGTCTTATAGTATTCGTTCCTTGCCTCTATAAAATCTTCTTCCATGTCATGTACCTTAGTGATTGACTTATATCTCTGCCGGGCAGTTTTGCAGGATTTATCCCACCACGGGTTGCCCTTTCCGTGCCCTAGCGTGCGGCGAGCTGATCTAGAATATGCTAGCCGTATGGCATCTGTGAGGCTCTGAGCGAGTGTGTCTAGAGAGTCTGAGTTTGGGGATGGGAGAAGCGGAGCCACTTGATTGATGGATATGGAGAGTAAGCGGTTGAAAAGCGCGGGGTCCAAGGTGTCAGGTCTGAGTTTCCGTTGGGGTGCATTATGCTCAATCCAATCTACCATAGTGAGTAGGGGAGCATGGTCTGAAGTTGTGTCCAGGTGGCTTGCCACGGCGCAGTGCGATTTGGCGACCAGCGAGCATGACCCGAAGGCAAGGTCCAGAACATTGCCCCTAATGTGTGTTGCCTCGTCTATAGGTGAGAGGAGAGAGAGGTCATTTGAGTCAACCCAGTCGACGAACTGTTCGGCGCCCCGTTAGGGGCTGCGAGACCAAGAAGGTTGCCACCGGGTATGGTGTAGGTTGAAGTCACCCATCAATAGGAAGTTTCCGCAGAAGTTGAGGGGGAGAGAGTATAGTGAAGGGAGGGCGGGGCCGCCAGAGGAGCCCTGGGGCTCGTTGTAAATGTTCATGATTTGCAACTTTTTCCTAGAGGGGGATTCGAGTAGAAGCAGGAGTAGGTCGCCAGATTGGGTAGTGTAACCCTGATCTACACGGAAGGGAGCGTCTTATCGAGTATATGACAGAACACGCGGACGGGTGGAGGTCCAGTCGTCGATGGGAGAGAAAGTTATATAGGATGGGTGGCGTTTGGTGATGCGTCTGGCGCGCTCTTTGAAGATGTATGATTCCTGGATAAGGATTACGTCCGCTGAAATTGAAAAGGCTTCGTTCAGAGCGATTTCGTGGGCTGCTGCGCCTCTGCCAATGTTTGCAGATAGGATTTTGAGTGGCGTTGTTTTATGTTTGGGTTTATTTCGTCCGGTCATAAAGTTTCTGCCTGAACATTGCTCGGCTCTTCTACAATTAGAGGATTGTAGAGGTTGTTTGAGTTGGTGGGTGTGAGTTCCTGTAAAGAGTTTGTTGTTATATTTCCGCTGGTAATTGTAGGGGCAGGGTTAGGTGCGCGCTTAACCGCGCACCCAGCTTCAGCTTGTTTCCGCATGCGCGCTTCTGCGTTTATACTGCGGATCGCACTCACTTGGGCTTTGGTCTTTGGCGGAACCGAAGCCTTGGGCCTCAGTTCACAGCTGTCGTCGTTCGCAGGGTGTAGGCCGTGGCAATGGATGCAACGCGGGGGGCAGGAATGGCCTGCCGTAGCTTCGCATAGGTTACCGTGTTCGTTTTCTGTGTGTAGGCCGGAGCCACACAGGCGGCATCTAGGAGAGGAGGCGCAGGTGCGAGCGTTGTGCCAGAGCCAGCACTTAGTGCACTGCACAGGTGAGTATTGTCGAGGGAGGAGTCTTGTGAGGGTTCGGCATCCGAAAAGGTAAAGGATATGGGGAAGACGTTGGTGAGATTCTGGGAAACGTACGATCCAAGATGTGGAGGGGAAGCTAGGGTCCACCTTGTTATCTCGGGAAGGTGAGATCACGCCTGGGGCTACCCCAGCAGCAGCCGAGAGAGCGTCATGCATAGCGGCGGCCGTGACTGGCTGGAGACAGTATACAAGTTTATCGTTGATAGTTCCGAATGTCCGAGGGACGTTCTTTATCCTGTATGAAGTCCATGGTGATGCGGGTTCCACTTGGGCATCACCAAAAAAGTTGACTTTGGATATTGTCTCCTTGAGTTTGGCGGTATCGCCATCTTTAGTGCAAAAGGCGAAGCCTGTCTTTGTGGACTGTACATTGGTGAGAAGGCGGCCGTCTGTTCCAAGTTTGGCTTTTAGGTGAGACTGGATGGCATAGGCTGAGAGGTCTCTGAGCTTATCTCCTTCTGGTATGCGGACAAACAAACAATCGTCGGTACGGTGTTGCTGCGGTTGCGGTCGAGACTGCGGACCAGAGCAAGAAGGGCCTTTATTGCGTGATAATAGGGAATTAGGGGTGCGATTGTTGGGGCCTTTGCGGGCTATGTTGGCATATGATGCTGGCTCAGAATTGCGCGTGGGACAATGAGGCGCTGGGTTGGTGCATGTATCGGCTTTAGAGACCGGTATTTCGTTTATGTAAGCGTCAAAATGGCGAGATGCTACTGCAGCTAGATCAACACAGAGGTTTTTGAGTGCTGCGCGTTACTTGGCGGGGAGGGAGGCGCGGCTGGGTGCAGCCCACTGGTCGTCTAGGTACGAGGCAATGTTGCCAAACAGGTTGAAAGCTTCTTTCGCACGAGTTTCAGCAGCTTTGATGCTATTTTCCAGTGCCCCACAGATAGGACCAAGTGAGCTGGGCTCAAAGAAAGGGTCGTCTGGAGGCTGGTCTGGGAGCTCGTTATATTCCAGTGTGTTGATATGCTCATACTGGCTGGGGCCAGGATTTTCTAAGTCTGGGTCCAGAAGATGAGGTTTATAGGCAGTGCCGACACGGGTGGTGTTTACCTCTCACATTGGTGGAGGTTCTGAGATAGAGGCACAGTCTTGTCTCCTGGGCGGCTTTGCAATGGTGGGTAGGTTTTGCTTTGGTTTCAGATATTAGGGTGTGGAGTGAGTGTTATTTGAGGTAGGTTTCCTAGTAGGCGCCGGTGTTGAGCAGGGAAAAGCGGTATGGATTGTTGTAATAAGAATGCGAACAATAGTCAAGAGAAAATGGTTAAAAGCTGTTTTGAGCCTGTTGTTGTTGTTATTGTTATTTAACGTCTGGGGTGATAATCATGTGCCCTAGAGCACGTGCTATCTATCCCAACTGGGATATAGGACGCTAGAGCTGAAGCCCTAGGACTTAACTAAGCCTAAGCTAATCGAAGATTTAATTACAATGCTATACCGCGTTATATGAAGCCGCAGACAGAAGATAGGTGTGCCCAAGAGCAATATAATTAACGAGACTTCCCCAAACTCGTGACTGATGATCTGTCAGTCCACTCCGCCTGCTCCACCAGCGGCCCGTAATCAAGATCGCAAAATCTGCAATCACGTGTAGCAAACAGCCTTTAAGAATTTTAAGCAATAAGCTTAAATTAAACTTTTTGAGCAACTAATATATCAGGGACTTCAACATAATTATTTAACCACAAGCCTTAAATTATTATAGAAAGTCAATTAAATTGTCTATGGAAACTACTTTATTACAACTATTTTGAAGTTTTGGAAGTTTTGGATGGAACAGGTGATAAATCTTCTTCCCTAGCCTTAATTTGGATACGATGGAGACAATTCAGAAATCTAGTTACTAGTAAATTGACTATTACTTCTAAAAGCCTGCTATAGAAGATGTCAGTAAAATCAGTTAAGATTATAGGGGTTGGTTTTGCTGGAGATTAGTTATAAATCTTGTAATACATTGTCGGAAGGGTATTTTTAGCTGATCATGTCATTGGCATGGTGCGGCGATTTTCTAACTGCTCAATTTCTTCCAAATGAGTCAAAATACCTGCCATCATTATCATGACCTTTTCGACATATTTAAAGTTTCCATGGTTAGCTTAAATATTGAAGCAGTTCATAAGTAGCTGAATTTTGGTGTTGAATTCTGGGATATTGGGTGGCTCTGGTTCATCGTCCTCCGGAGAAGCAAGTTGGTCTTCCTCATGAGGGCCTTCGCGAGGCTCAATATCATCAAAATCATCAAAATCAGATATGTTATCTGTACCTGATTCTTCAACTGTGTTGATGGAGACGCTGTTTGTCGATGCCTCAAATTCCAGACAAAAGATAAGTTGACTCTCAACCCAAAATGGGTATGATCTCTGGCGTCGAATTTTACTGAAGAGCTGGACAGGCTTTTGAATTTCCTCGAAGCAACAAACAATATATTTACACATGAGTAATCGGCTGAGCAAAAACGCCTCACAACCGCACGTCCATTTTACCGGATCCGTGTGGTAATTCGAAAGGCTTTAAGGACTCACGTTCTGATTTTTACATTTCTTCCAGTCTTGCTTGAAAGTTTTTCGCCAACTCTCGACCGCCCTTCTTCGACCACCGGTTTTTAACGCCTCCATTCGATCAAGAATTTGAGGAATTAGCAAAGTTATCATAATCAAAACAGCTATGTCAATACGAGGTCGCGGAAAATTGTGTAGGAAATCATGCTTCAATTCCGCCAATGCCACTCTACAATCATTAGAGTTTTTAGAACAGGGATCTGCTCGGAATGAAAAGAGCGAGCCCAGAGTTTCCACTGGTCAAACCTATACTAGTTTAGGTATAAGTATACCCAAAGTCAATAAAAATTTCTGCTTCGACACCAGTTGTACATCTCACTAGTACATTCGCAATGTATGGTATAGGACGAACCTAAAGTGCCATTTCGATCGGGAATGAGAGGATGAGCGTTATAATTACGACTAAACATGTCAAGGACTGTTTTGTGATCATCTTTCTTTGAAATTTCAAGGCTGCCGCTGCTTTCGTAGATAATTTTCCTTGACACACTTTGACAGGAACCAAATCTATAGCGTACGTTGACTTGTGTATCTACAAAATGTTCAAATTTCACTATACTTATGATTTCTATCAGTGCGCTTGGTTGGGTTAGAGCCCCAACATATTTCCAAGCCAGAAACTAAGGATTGAGCTTCGCAAGGTGAATACTGAGCCAGAGTATTCATCTTAGTTGAATCCTTAAGCTTGGTTTGTATGGCACGCTTTGCATGCCAGAAACAGAGTTGAACTTTGGCAAATGGCCATACCTGCTCTACTGCATTGATCTCCGACCTATCTTTATCGCAGTCGACAAAAGTTGGAGATAGCCCTGATTGTTTTAGGGGCCCAAGAAATTGGTCAAGGACCTGTGTCAAAGTCCCAGGTGGCGTGGCTGTTCCTTTTGGACTCTCTTTCTTGATGAATAGATAAACCAACGGAACTCCGGTCCCGTCAAGTTCAGCAAGTAATGTGTATAGATCCATACTCACATTGTTGGTCCCATACGTCGCATCAATTGCCACCTCCTTAGTGATTCTTGCCAGGGAATTAATTGAAGTCTGGATATAAAACGCCAAAGCTCGACAGTTGTCCACCCGAAAAGAATCATAATGGTAACTTTTGGAATGTTCATCAAGAAGCTGCCCAGCTGATAATATTTGGTCATCGTTGTGTTTCCACAAATTCTTATTTGCCTGCTTCCACTGGTAGTACACTTGATGCGGCAAAATTTTCTTAACATTTGGAAGCCCGGAATCCTTTAATTTCTCATGTATCTCAGTGGGTGAGTGGCTGAGAACTCTCTCATCGATGAAAGCTTGTACTTCCGATGATATATGAAAGTCATCATACTCCCTATGCTTGTTATGGCGAAATCTGAGATTAAGAGTACGGCGGTCGAGAGACGGCCTAGCTCTTAGCTTGCTGCTGCAGTCAAACTGAATCATCTAACTCCTATCTCGCATTTTACTCGAAGATGAGTTTTGTTCTGCAAAGGTATCCTGACAATAAGTGAAACAATATGAAATATAGCAGCTGGAATAACATGTAACTCCAGTGCGCCTGAATCGAAAGCCACAGCTTTTCCAAATGATTTGGACGAGTTGGTTGACCGCGTTATTCAACTCGAATCGATCAGGGTTATTATCCTCAGTTTCTCTCAACGTGGATCCGAACGCGACAGTTAATTGATCAAGGTCGAAGAGATAGTCAATATCAATTAGATCTGTCTGCAAAATTTATATTATTTGTTAGCTTTCACTGGCACCAATCTATGGCTATACTCATACCGATCGGCTTTTGTTACTAATTTCTCTGATAAAGTCATCCCACTCGTCAAATGATGGCAATTCCCGCTTCTTTGCATGTCGCTGGCAAGTCTTATTTGGCTTCCCTCGTTTGTTGCAAGAGAAATCCTCGATGGCGCGGTCGGAACAGCATTTAGAGCAGAATCGGGTATTTGGTTCCATTTCAAAACTGAGATCTGATCAGATGGGAGATACTAGTACTTATTCCAAAGGTAAAAGAATAGGTGAATTCAAGGATTCGAACTGGTGTTGGATTGAAAGAGAGTGATTATTAAGCAGGATGGTAACAATTCCAGGCTAGATGGCATCAAGCCCGGATCATGTGATCGCAGATTTTGCGATCCTGATTGCGGTAAGTATGCTCCACCATTGTACAGCACAAATATAGAACCAAAAAAAAAAATTGATTCTCCCCAACGAGGGCAAATTTCTTCAATCAAACGAGACTGTCCTAACCATTCGGTTAGAATTCTAGCCCCTTCAGGTGTAGCGAGTAGGTCCGGGATGAGTTGTCTAATAAGCCCTACAGGGCGGCCCCTTCGGCGCCGGAGGATTCGACAAAATAAAAAGTGAGTCGGTGTTTTAGGTGACCCGCAAAGACAATTAAATCTAGCTTCCTCGTGATTAAAACGAGTGTGATAAGCCGCAAAGTCTCTATGTCCCGTTCTGGCTGCGATTAAGTAACCCAAAGCTTTTCGGCTCAAGAGAAGTTCCTTTGGAAAGTATGGTGCAGTGCTGATTTCTAGCCGGGCGTATGAAACCGGAATATGGCTACTCCACCAACTAATTCGGGCTTGTTTCAGGTGTGTGGAGTTCCATTGTGCTAGACAGGTAAGAGAATATTCAGGTAGCCCTAGGAATGGCATAGATGCTCCTCTTTTTTCGTTAGAATCAGCTAGTTCATTGCCTTGAATTCCTGCGTGGCCGAGAACCCAGCGTATGTGAATCTGCCCCTCTTCGATATGGGAGAGCCTCGTTCTAGTTTTCAAAATCTTTGCTGCTTCAAAGAAGCTTAAGAATGTTGATTGAGATGATTTTGAGGGCGTTGAGGTCAGGATTGTCCCTACAACATCTGCGTTATCTAAAATTAGCCATAAATTATTTGCTAAGCGAGCTGAAGGGAGCGTGATAGCTGCACTGAGTCCTTGAAGAGCTGCATGAGCTTCGGCGTCATAAGAATCTCTAAATTTTCCGAGAAGAAAAGCTTCCGAACGACATTGGAGTCCATACTGAAAAATAACATATCCACCTCCTGAATTACTATCAGGTAGTTTCGACCCGTCTGAATATATCAGGATATCGTTCCTAGGAACTGTGCCCAGAAAGTTGGAAAACCTTTGAGCTCTTTTGTTTATTGGACCTGACGCACCACAAATGCGGATGTGAGCTTCCTGTTTTGTTTCCTTGATGACCCAGGGAGGATTAACCAGATGATCAAAATTCTCTGGGTCCGGAATGCTTCTATATGACCTGGAAAAGCGGGACAGGGCAGGCTTTGTGAGTGAGATTTTCTCACGCAGAGCTAGAGGGTAATAACGATCAAGTCAACGTATGCGCAAAGCTGCTCTTTGAGATATATTGTTAAGTGTTATCTCAGCGGGTAAGAGTCCAGTTTCTCTCAAAAGAGATGAGGAGGGAGAGGTCCGGAAGACTGGGAGGATTGACCTTGCCACGGCTAGGTGTAATTTGTCTATGATATTCAGGTGTGTGCCGACTTTGTTGCTCACTTCTTTTCCGCTCTTAATTCTGTACTTGCCAGGCCACGCCAACACGAAGTTGGTGTTAAGGATATAGCAATTGTAGGATTAGGTCACGTGCGTTTGGTTGCTACTAAGATACGCGTACGCGTCTGTAAATAAGCACTTTGTAGTTGGGGGGATGCTCTTCTTTTCTCCTTGTAAACAATCTCATTCACCAGATTTGACCTCGTCAATCTATCTCATTTATCTTTCCCTTGACAGTTGGGCAGCAATTTGTGTCTAGTTCATGCCAACTTTGTGAAATCCACGAGCGTAATAAAGATTGATAATACTGATTCATGGTGGAAACAACCTCTGACTCACCATCATATTTTTATCTTTGGATAGTTGTTTGAAAATTGGTGTTGTAGCTGAAGTGTGAGGTGAATTCATCTGCAAATAAAATTTAGATCGAGAAGAGTCACTCAACATGTTGATGAAAACTTACTTTGCTCACCTAAGATATGTTATTAATTTTTATTCATGCACAAAAATGAAAAAAGGAGTTATTCAATTATCAAATTTTTGATAATTATATTAATGAGAATCTTTACCGAAGCCTATAGACTAGAGCCAACGGGAGTTGTAGGAATTGGAAATCGCGATTAAACCCTATAAATATATTGGATAGCACTATTTGTACATGCGGTTTTTTTTTTGTACAGGCGCTGTAGCTGTAGGCGTAGACAGCGATTCTTGTAGGCACGCGTAGCAAGTTTTTTAAGGCCCTTGTAGACTGCTCCACGCCCGAATCTTCATGGTTTAATGCTGTCAAGCAGCATTACCAGTCTATTAAGCCTGGCTTTGCTGCTCAACCAGAGCACGAACCTCTTCCTCTGCCTCTTCCGCCTCCGTAAGAGCCTCAGCAGCCTTCTCTGTTGCTTTTTGGAGCTTCTTGCACTTCTTTGCAGCGATCAGAAGCTTTCTCTCTGCTTGAGAACGCGTACCGCCCCGAGAAACAGCTCCTCTTGCCCTACTGCCTCTGCCTCTTCCCCTACCCTGTGTGTCCGTAGTTCCACCTCTCGAAGATATCGGTTGGTCCATGAGAGTAGCCGTCTGCTTAGCAGCCACTCTCTCCCGTGTCGCCACCTCCTGTTCCACCAACTCTGTCCCGGTAAACCCCCATAGTGTTGAAGAAGCGGCTGCGTTTTCACGTCGTGCAGCCACTTATCGATTCGGGATCGGGTCGCGGACGGACAACAGGCTTTCGAAGGTTGTGACCTGTACTGGGCCATCCAAAGGACTCAGAAACTAAGTGAGTCAGTAGAGGTCGTAAAACAATGCAGAGACGAACTCATTGATGGCTAAACTCGTCTCTCATGAGTACGAGATTCCTGGCGAAGCTTGCTGAGCTGTGTATGCTTGCACGGCAAGCCCAAAGTCCTTGTGTGCACTCCGGTGCAATCTGGCAAGCGGAGAGCATTGATATCGCCACCAGTGTCGTCCTTTGCTTGTAAATGAAGCTTCTTCAGAGGCACATTGGTCTTCACGAGCGCAAAAGACGAGACGTGATGCCAGGCCCGGCTGAAGATATCAGCAGGGATGATGTGAAGAGGTCCATTGCGATCCTCCTCAAGCTCCCGAAAGCGACCGTCAAAGAACACTTCAATTTGAGAGAATATATCGGTAACAACCTTGCCGACATGACCAACAGAAGTCCGTAAAACACGTTTGAGGATGCTGTGAGCACTCTCAACGCGAGAATTTGTAAGCTGGTCGAAGTAAACATACTGACTAAGTGCAAAATCGCAGGGCAGGTCTGCCTTACTCACCCAGGTGCTCTCAGTATATTTAAACTCAAGAGGGTATGAGCTCTTTAACTCAGCAATCAGCTGGGCCCAGCAGCCATCGAACTCATCTCGAGTCACAACCAGAAAACATCTCCACCACGCCGACATGAACTTCTCCCAATCCTCTTGGCTTTGAAATGCCGGTCAACACTGTCTGACGAGGCATTTTTCACATGCCAACGGCAGAGAACAGAAGTCGTCTCGGGCCAGTGAGCGCTCCAGAAATTCTGGATGGCCTGCGCGTTTTCAATGATTACGGTGGCGGGCATGGAGCCATCCGCATACAGTCGTCGTAGCTGTTGATATTTGAGTAAGTAGGTGAAATTGATCATGGAAATGTAATAATCAGTAAGTAAAAGTTAACCCTTCATTTTTCAGCAACTATCTATCATCGATATTATGTATACCAAACTTTCCAATGAACCTGACCTTCAACATGAGTCGACTTATTCCTAGAAACTCAGTTCTGATACTCGTGAGTCAATCTATTGTCTGAAGGTAAAACATTCTCATAATAGTTGGTAGCGCCACAGGAGATAAGTTTAGATAACCATTGTACATTTAATAAATCCAAACCTAGTCACGATCCAACAGTTGAACCAGCCAGGTGTAGTTGACCTCCTACTCTTTCGCCATATAGCAATGGCCAATCCAAAACGATTTTTTGAGGCCCGTGAAGCCCACGATCTAGACCAAGGGCGTACCGAATCTGTTGGTCTTGTAAGTCGCGTAGAGGGCGATAACAATTGGCCAGCAACGCAGTAATTAAAGTCCTTTGACTTTGACGAAGAAGAGTTATTTGACTCGGTCCGTGCCCCTATCGGTGCAGACCGCAGTGCTCCATTGGGGTACCTCATGGAGAAGTCGAATGAGGGCTTGTATCGGTGTCAGATTACCTAGGTGTTCAAGGCGAATCTTGGTGCGGATGTTGTACACATTGGCATCTTCAGCTCCGGCGTAAGGTACTGGTTGCGGAGGATCCTGAAGATATGGGTGGGAGTGTTACGGGTTGTTGTCCTAGTAATCGGATCCGGAATTATCCGGCTCCGATAGATCTGCTTACATCAGTGACAAGCCAGAGAACAATAAAACTATGCGCGGTCATGCATCCATATATTCCCTACCAAGATAAAATATGAACATATTTTGAGCCCACAACTGCGAACAGCTAACGTGAGGTCCCGCCACAGGGAGTACAGCCAGAATCTGTAAGGCGCTGGCTGACAGCGAAGAGAGTTGCTTCATCCTCGGCCTTCAAATGCCTTCGGTCAACTGCTAACGCCTCCGAAGCAATTGGCAGATGATTATGCACAACACCCCGATATGGACCTGAGTGTGCTGACCAACGAACTGAGCCGTCAGATGCGTCCTTGGTGAAGCACAGACCAAACAAGCAATTCTCTCGCCGTGGTCTTGCGTTGACACGCTCCAAAGCTGCAGTTTGTAGGTTGTGCTAGCGGCTCTTGGTGCACATGAGCCAAACCTTCAAGATATCGCCCGTGGTCTTGGATTTGGTAGAGCGTTCGATGACCACGGCGTATCATCGTCGCTCAGCGAATGAGTTGATGTCCTCCTTTGCGTCTTCAAACGATACCCAATCGGATGAGGGTGGGGCGCCAGCGAATTTGGCGTGTGATGGAGCAAGAATGGCGTCGGAAAGGTGAAGATGTCTAAGATTTCGATAGCCCCTTCTTGATTCACCATGATGTCAAAGTACACTGCCGGGGTAACCTCTAAACCATTGCGTTCAGACATTCCCACAACGTTACGAACGCGAATATGGGATTACGTGAGTCAAAGCGCAAAGTTCACCGTAAACACCAAGAAAGTACTAGCGCCTGTACAAATAACATATCCCCCTGTACAAATAGTGCCACCCAAATGAATTTAAATCAATTGTCATAGCTGGATGGCTGAGCACATCATGATGTTTAAAAAAAAAAGAATCTTAATGGAGATTGTGATAAGGGCCAAAAATTGCTGTTGTGGTATGAAGGGGGATGCATATCTCTCCCCCGGGGAAATCACATTATGTAAATATATGAGGCCTTGTTATCCAGGCTATTTACTTAGACTCTTGCTAGCGTTGAAAGCAGCAGGGAAAATACCCTGAAACAAGCATGCTCCCTTTTTCGCCCCACTACACCTTGGTAGTAGGGTACCGCTGCTCTATCCGACCCTAGGTTTGCTAGATAGCCTTGGGGCTTAGATCTGCTCCGACAGTAAGTTGAAAAATTATGTGCCGCGTGTTCAAAGTTGCGAGCGAAACAACTAAAATTGTGGGATTACAGCTACAGTTTGATTACTGTCCATATTATCTTAAACTACGATTCTTTTATGTATTGAATCGATAATCCACTGCATCAGTGGAGGTCGGATCTTGCTCAGAAGAACCTCTGGAATATCTCGTTGAACTTTCTCTAAATAAACCAAAAAGAAAGTAGTATGTTACAAGGCAAAACTTTATAGCTGTAAAAACATAACCCAAACCCCTTTTCCTCTCGGAATTTGAAACCAATTATTCGACTTAATTTAATGTCATAAACCCCTAAAGATAACGTCTGTTCAAACCCTATCCATCCTGAAAAATTGTGATGGTCGCAAATATTGTGAGCCAATGCTCCCATATCCTCAGTTTAAAGTTGTCTCTTATTCAATCTTAAGTCATACAAAAAGCCTGAATTTTTTTCAAGTTTTTATATCGATTCCGGGCCGTCTTTAATCGTGCCTTTGGGGTTTTGATCATGTCGATCTCTCATCAGCAATTCTTCGATGGCGTGAATAAAAATCAAGCGACTATCTAGAAATATTCCGTAACAGGTCAGCCATATATCACCTCTGAGGGTCGGAAATCGGAAGCTCTGGGTTACAATTGATGTAATATGCTGCCCTGTGATTAACAGAAGAAATTTCTTGCCTCAACCCCATAAATCCATAGCATCCCATTTAGTCAAATACAAATTAAAAGAATAAGATCATGGTGACTGAGGACCAACTTATCCAAAACGCGGAGAGTTTATGACGTCGTTACTGTTTTTACTTCGTCTTCAAATTGCTTCCAGAGACTGTTGAGTTCAGGTCCAATATCACGCTCTTTACCGTCATTTTTCTCTGTTATTAGATCTTTAAGCCACTTATTTTCTGTCTCGAGCATTCGAATACGATTCTCCAACGTCGTGACCTTGTCGCTCATTTCTCTTGCATTTTTCTCCAACGCTTGCTCGCGCTGCTTCTTTTTCACACGAAATCGAGCACTCGCTGCTGTATTCCGACGACGTTTGTCCTCTTCCGCTGCCTGTCGAGAGTTTTCGGCTGTCTCACTAACAGACGGTGATGAACCATTGGATGTCATAGCTAGGACATTGAGTTTTCTTTTGCGGCCAACGGCTGGTGATTCTCCATTGAAAGCTGACGAGGTTTTTGAGTGAGCAGAAATGCTCTCATGATTTGGACCTAAAGGCTCGTAAACTTTGGAATAGCCATTGACATCAGCATAAGAATAGTCTCCGACACCTAAACCAAAAATTTGTTAGCCTCTATGATTTTAGGAAATGAACACAATTGAAAGACCTTAGAACGGCCCAGCGATTCTTTTTGATGGGTATCCCAGCCATTCATTGTGATTAAAATTTAAGTGCGTGATTATGATAGAGTAGATGGGAAAAGACATCTCTGAGGAGCTCTTTAATCCTTGATGCTCATTGGGTCATAGACCCTAAATACGCCTTATCATCGAATAAAATGCAAATGCACAATTGTTCTACCAGTGCAACAAGGCCTTGCCCAAGTTGAGAAATCGACATTCGTACCTTGAAGAGGCATATTTGAATCTTTCTCTACTTCAAAGCCAGTCACTGATTTAATGTTGGTATTTATACCAAGGTCGAAGAACTGAACATTAGAGAACATGGCCAGATCATCGTCCATGCTAAAATGTTCATTGCTTGGTGACTGCATTTCTTGTGGCGGAATCGCATTAAGATTGGCTATGTAGTCCAATACGCTTGAATTGCAGTTGTACGCCATGGTCTTGAAAATTCCACGGTGAGATATTGATGTCTTCTAATCCTAACAGGCTACTTAACTCAAAAGGCTACCTGTATTTAAATGATGACGTTGAATGAAATTAAGGAGTCAGTTTGATGATTTTGATGGCCTGCGAAGCAAAAAGAATACTGCTTCTACGTTCTCAAGTGGATGGGAGATGTGTGAACAAAAGTGGACCAGAAGTTCCTTCACTTCATAGGGTAAATTTTGTTGCACCAAGGTTGGGTTTTGATGTATGTTTGAACCATGTGTGTGATTTAATAAATTATAAAATACCGCATGCGGGGTAATACATTACATTAATAAGCGTGATCAAAGTGAAGCCAAGCGAACGTTACGGATAATTTCGGCCCTGTAGAATATACAGTCGTCCCTCTCTAACTTGATAGTGGGTCCCGGTATAAGTGTTGAAAATATTCATTGTAACTTGGACTTTTATATTTGCAGCACTTACCCTTACAGGTCATTTTGGGTGCAGGGGTAAGTATTGCAAATGTAAATGGTTGAATTTCAATGAATATTTTCAACACTTATACCGGGACCCACTATCGAGTTAGAGAGGGACGACTGTACCTCGCTATCTTTCCATGGCATCGATGCCTAAATTACAACAGAGCCTAGCGCCCTTACTAAATGTTATGATAATGATGTAGTGCGTTAAAGTAATGTAGATACTAGTATAGGGGGTCAAGGATAAGTGAAGTCGCCTGTCATTTACAGAAGTTTTTTTGCCGATATTTACCCAAACATAGTAATTTACCGTGATGAATACGATTAAGCGAGGCCGAATATGGCAAAGCTTCAAACTCTGTTCAAAAATTAGGTGTGAAAAATTGAGGTCGACAAAAGTGAAGTCGCCTGTCTCTCCCCACTTTGTTTCGCACTAAGCCTAAAAAAATCGAGTTCATAAGTCATATTAAAACTTGCAATTCAGGTTTGCTGTTGTTACAGATTTTAAGACTTATGAAAAAAAAGACCCCCGTTTACATTCAATACTTCCTCGCATCTTCTAGCCATGCTCCCAATCAGTTTTGTGAGCTTTTCCTCTTTAGTACTATGGTACCATGCCTCTTGCACAATGGGTCGAATCTCCGCCCTGTTCCGCTGTCTCGTCCGCTCAAACTCCAGGTATCGTTCTTGTATGTAGTTTTTCATCATACTCCATACGTTCTCGATCGGATTTAAGTCAGGAGAGTTAGCAGGCCAGGGCGTAGATTCAACTCCATTGGCATCGAGAAACTCCCTAGCCGAACGTCCTTTATGAACAGAGGCGTTGTCGCGCATAAAGATATAATCATGGCCCGTCTCTTCCCTCTTCTCTCTCATCCAATTACCTTTCCTTGGGAGGATATGTTCACTATATCCTTCAGAGGTTATACTTCCCCACTCCCGCTCCCAAAAGATATAAGGACCTCGTTCTGTTCCCGCGAAGCTTCCCCAGAACATCCAAGAGTTGTTCTTGTAACGATCGATAACACAAGTGTCATCAAAGCCTTGGCCCCTCTTTTGTCGATATTAGATTCCGAGATATTTTTGAAAATGAATAAGATTAGATTAGCCTTTCTGTTAACATATCCAGACATTATTCGGCTATCGTTTATCCATGTCTCGTCACTCCGAAGAACTCGAGACCACTCTTGACGCCAATTCAGATGCTGTTCACTCCACCGTATTCGGATCGCACGATTATTCCCAGAAAGCGGGGGAGAGCTACGTGGAATTCGCTGCTCGAAACCTCGTTTTCTGAGCGCATTCCGAATTGCGTATTCTACGGCACTCCAACGACGAAAGTGGAGAGCTAGTTCAAGAAACGAAATTTGCCTAGTTTCCCGCGAAGAACAAACTAATGCTTCCAGCTCATCAACTTGGGCTGAGCCTAAAAGCTGTGGACGTCCTGTCCGAGGTTGAGAAGAGGTACGATCAGATCTGACCGTATTCCGAACTTGAAGGATGGTGTCTTCAAGTTGATCTGCTATTTCTCTATTAGAGAGTCCGGCTCTGTGGAGTGTGAGTATCTAAATGTAGTTAATTTATGGGGAAAGTTTTCTTATGGCTGAATTTCTGTAGTCACCTGCAATCTTTGATCTCGAGTAAGATAGAGCGCGCGTCTGCTATCAGGTGGAGTAATTTGAGTATTCATCCTGCCGAGGTTTTTGTTAGCAATGAGGTACATTTATCTATTTGATTGGAAATTACAAATTTGAATCGAACGAATGAAGCTTATTATATTTTCTATATCGCGCTTAAGATTTGGTAAAGTTTGTGTAATGAAGGAAATTATTGATCCAGATGTCTGGTTAAAATTGAGGTCAGCGAATATTAAAAGATCCGGTCTGTTAGACACGAGTGAATAGGATACTTTGGAGGAAATCAAGCTTGGCACAGAAAATTATGTAATAGTACTGGGATGCCCTGTTTTAGCGACTTCAACGTGCCTTCACCGCCTGCTGTTTAAGGCTGACAACACCCCTGCACGCCTACCCATGTCGATTAAGGGAAGACTTCACCTACCCTTGATTCCCTGTATAGGTACTAGTCCTAACACTAGTACCAATGGCGTATAAGGGCTAGAGCACTAGAGACTCTAAGTGCGGCAAGGGTGACTCTAGAACACAGCTAAACGCACTTGGAATGACCAATGACATATGCACCACTGGTAGTAGTGGATGGCAGGGGCAAGTGAGAACAGGGATCGCACATGGCAACAAGGACCCACGTATTGTTTACTTTTCACTGTATAACTATAACGAAGACCAGCTCTATCGAAGGAGTATAGCTAAACATTAAAGGACTTTGAGCTTCTCTTTCTACATACTTTTTACTTATTTAATCATTCCAAACACCTTACATCCACTTGTGTGGTAGCCAATCTAAGTCAATCTTCCAACCAGTATTTCCTTCAATCACTCATAACCATAATACTAAAGCATATAATATGGTTCACTAATACTTTTATGATAACAAAACTAAACAAGTATATCCTAGCGCCTTACGCCTATGAACCGGCAATAATTCGCAATCAACTCAACTTTTCTAAGGTGTCGAGTTGCAAGTCTTGTTTTTATGTTTATGCTGTAGCAAGTGTAAGAAGTAAATGATTATCCGTAGCTGGATTGGAAGCAATCTCACCTCGATAAACCGCGATTGACTCAAATCAAGACCCTCTAAGTTGCTTGAGTTGATTGTCGCCGAGTCTGTGTGAGCCAAGGCCTAATATTCTGTTGTCGCTTTTGATCTTCATTTCTCCCCTTCATAGTCACTTCATAGCCATCCATTTGCTTAAAAACGGTGTTGTTACAGTCGTCATGTTGCTCCACATGTGGCCTAAGCACCTTGGATCAGCAGCCTTGCCATTAAACCACACTGGAAGCTTGTCACTGCCATCAGCATTACAGCAGAAGTGTACTGTTATCCGAGCCTTCTCTTTCTTTGTGCCTGAGGCCTACGGTACAGGAAGACCTCTATCAGGTACCATCTTCCAGTAGATGCCAGTTTCATCACAGTTGTAGAAAGATTGAGGAGGTTATTGCCTTGCCACTCTTGTATCTGTACAAGCTGCTCTGCGATAGCAACTTTAGCAATACTTCCATCCTCATTAGGCCGAATCCATGATTTGATGTTATACCTCCTCTTAAGTACAGTAAGCTAGCCATTGCTAAATTGATGCACCTCCGTGCATTGATAACATGCAAGACGCTGCCAAAAACGAGCTGCCTGCCGGATGAACAACTAACCATAGATTGGAATGTACGGCTTTCGCTCTTGATGCTATTGGAATACCGTTTAGTCCAGCTCCGGGCACTTGAGTGGCTTCTCACGCTGTTGTGTAGGGTGGAAAGACGGGTCTGATTCATCTAGGTGTCTGTATCTGGCACTGAGGCTGTCGGGTATCGTAGACTAGATGATTTTACGGTGGAATTCGTCCTCAAACCACAATCTGAGCTGTTGTTGAAGAAGTTAAGGGTGTCGTTGAATATTTCTACGAAAGGGTGTGAGGGGGCAAAAGATTAGAGTAACTCGACGAATCAATACCGCAAAGATCATTTATTTATTTTAACTTGGTTCTATCCACAAGAGATCAGCCCCCCTAATATACTCCTAGGACGCCGCTGCCTGTTAGAGTGTAGAAGGGAGTCAAGGAATTGTAGAGGAAGGAGAAGAGGGTAGATGTAAGTAAAGTTAAGATGGTAAGGAATTATAACGAGGACGTTGCACGATTCCTAATATCTGTGCGCAGTCACCTATTTAAACACGAATCCGAAGGCTAGCGCCGGCATATTGTAACAACCTTCCGAGACTCCCGTTCATCTTGGGAGATAACAAATGTACAGTCCAGCCGAGTGCTTCCGATCGGCGCCCTAGTGTCACAGAGAATCCTACTAACGCCGGACAAGTAAAAGGTAATAAACAAACAAAAGGAAACATAACAGAGCCTCAGCGGGCTACCCTGTGCTATTATATCACCAATCGGATACCATCCCTGACACTGCCTACAGTTACTCCTTCCCTAGATAGAACCCTCTAGAAACTACCCAAGTCCTCTTCCTTAACCCCTCATTGTCCCTACTAGACTCCCAGTTCCCCGGCTCCAATCTAAACTATTGTGATGAGCAATGCTCCCTGATCACCTTGAAACCGTCGCGGTACGCGCATCCTCAGTTTAATTATGATAGCCGCCGAGCGCTAAGTCCCGTTTGGGTTTCGGCGCTAGAGGTACTGCCTTTCGCTTAAGCCCCCCCCCGTGGGCCCACTTGAGTTACCAGGATGGTCCCCTGGACCAGCTCCACAATCGGGCAAAGCCCATAACATTACACCCCACCCGCCGACAAAACTTTCTTAACTTTGTCTTTCTCTCTCTCTCTCTTTTCTCTTTTTTTTATTATTATTATTTTTTTTTTTAACTGCTCTTTGATTTTCGCCCTTGGCAAGCCCCATCATTTACTCCAACGCCATCTCCCTTACCAAACTCCTCAAAATCATCCAGAGCCTTGACGTTTTCTAACTCCGCCCTATCTTCCCAAGTAGGCTCGGCGAATCCTTGCCATTTAACTAATAATTTTCTGACCCAGCCTCTACCTCGTCTAACTTTTTCAGCTCGCAATATACGTTCTACCCGTTGCTCAGGTATGCTCTCATTACCATTAGATACAAATATTGGTTGCGGTTGCGAATCGTCCTGTATTTGCGATGGGAGCGGATCTCCGCTTGTCTTGCGCAGCAAGTCCACATGGAACTTAGGCCAAATCCTGGACGGCACATCTAGCTCTACCATATTCGGAGCAATAACCTCGGTGACCGTATATTTAGCATTGATCCACGCTAATTTCTTCTTTGGTTGTGGCGTTTGTATGTTCTTGAGACTCAACCAAACTTTATCCCCTATTTTAAATTGCGGCGCCGGATTGCGTTTTCGGTTTGCTTGTTCTTCCATATTTTGTTATGCCACTGCCATGGCGGCCGCCGCAAATTCTTGAGCTTCTTGAAGTCTTGCCACGAAGTTATCAGCCTTTCTCGCCCTGACTGACAATTTTTCCGTCCCTGGTGAGACCTTTAATTGCACAGGTTCTGCGTGATATCCATGTTCTAGGAAGAAAGGACTAATTGAAGATGTGCTGTTATCCCTGTTATTTATAGCCAATTGCGCAGTGGGCAGCATAGATGCCCATTCCAATTGAGAAAACAAAATGAATGCTCGTAAGTATGCGAGTACTTCTTGGTCCATTCTCTCCGTTGTACCATCAGTTTCTGGGTGGAACGCTGTCGACAATCGCTGCTCCATTTTGGTTAACTCACATAGGCGCTTCCAAAAGTCTCCCACCCAGTTAGATCCCCGATCTGATGTGATAGCGTGCGGGAAACCGTGGAACCGATAATGGCATACTAGGAATAGCTCCACACATTCCTCTGCATTCATGGTCTGCATTGCTTCTAAAGTCACGCTTTTAAGCAACCTATCTGTGACAACCATTAAATACTTGGGATCCTCCTTATTCTTTGCAGGAAGGTCTGTCATAAAATCTACTGACAGTTCGCTGTGAAATCGCTCCGGGACGGGTAAAGGTAAAAGCAGCCCCTGCTTCTTAGAGCGCCACACACGAGTTCTCCCGCACACATCACAGTTCTTACAGAATCGTCGCACCATTGCGTTGATTCCTGGCCAGAAGAACGATCGGGAAAGAATTGCTATGGTGCTATTACGCCCCGGATGGCCTGTAACGTAAGAGTCGTGGGTTTTCTGGATTAACGACGTTTGCAAAGGCTCCCAATTCGGGATCCACAATCGCTTGCGGAAACAAAGGGCTCCTCGCTGATTGATTTCGCATTCTGATCGCGAGATCTTAAGCTGAAGCTCGGTTGGGAATTGGTCCTTATCCCCCCACAGAGTACTATATAACGTTTCAAATGATTTGCTATCTTTCGCTACCCCTTCGTCCCACAAGCTTTGTAATTCGTTATCCTCAAAAACTTCGCTGCCCATTGGAATTCTCTTTGGATCCGCTAACGGCGCTAGACCACGTCCGTCCAGCTTATCCCAATCCGTAATTTCATACAAATTTTTATCTTGCAGTACAAATTCTCTTTCTTTAAGCCGTGGGTCCTCCAATGATTTCGGCATGTCTTGTTCCCTGCGTGATAAGGCATCTGGCCGCCCGCCTAGCTTTCCTTTCCTAAACTGCAACTTGAAGTTGAACTGCGATAATAACTGAGACCATCTTACTTGTCGCTCTGATAATTTCCGGGACGACATGAAATATTTTAGGTTTTTATGGTCTGTCAAAATTAAGAAGGGCTCCCTGAGACCCAATAATTCACTTCTCCATTCATTAAGGCATCTTATTATGGCTAGCAACTCCTTATCATGAATGTCGTAGTTACATTCAGCCGGGGCCAACTTCTTGGAAAAGTAAGCAATAGGCTTGAGCTGGCCTCCCGGTTTCAATTGCGATAAGCAGCCGCCAGTTGCCCACCCAGATGCATCTGTTTCTAGAATTGTTTTATGATTACCGTTCCACAGAGCTAAGACTGGTGCCGTGATGAATGGCGATTTCAGTTTATCAAAAGCTTCTTGTTGATCTTTACCCCATTGAAAAGGTATTCCTTTCTTCGTTAGTATTTGCAAAGGGGCTGAAACTTGGGCAAAGTCCTCTATAAATATTCGGTAGAAATTTGCAAAACCCAAGAAACTACGCACCCCCTTTACGTCGTTAGGCGCCTGCCATGCTGAGATAGCTCTGATTTTTTGTGGGTCCACTTTAATACCTTCTACGACGTCAATAATGAACCCCAAATATTTAATTTCTTGTTTGGCAAATTCGCACTTGAGAGGGTCCAATTTCAAACCGGTCTTATGCAACCGCCGCAAAACTTCAGCCACATTTTGCCAATGATCAGCCAGGTCCCCGCTAGTAAATATTACCACATCGTCCACGTAGGCCGAGCAAGTAGCTCCCAACAGGTCTCCAAATTCTTTATTTATCCACCTTTGAAACGCCGCCGGTGCGCCTGATAACCCGAAAGGCGTGACTAACCACTCATACGCCCCAAACCTGGTCCGAAACGCTGTCTTCCACTCGTCGCCATCTCTTATCCTCAGCCGATGGAATGCAGATCTCACATCAACTTTTGTTAGCCATTTCGCTCCGGATAACATTTGCATCGTTTCTCTGATTAATGGCAGGGGGTAACGGTCTCGATCAGTTACTGCATTCAACGCTCTGTAGTCCACACAGAACCTGAGTCCATCTCCTGGCTTCTTGATAAACAGCACCGGAGCTCCACCGGGCGAGCTACTGGCCCTAATCCAATTTTTATCCAGGAGCTCGGTCAGCGTTTTACGTAAGACCAGTAACTCTTCCCTGGACAAATTGTACAACGGACCCCAAGGGACCTCTTTATCCCGTCCTCTATCGTCCTTTTGCATGGTGACCCTCGTATCTACCCCTGGTCGATGCGGCGGGAGGGGATTTCTTTTATCTACTCCATCATCTAGGAATAAATCTGAAAACGTTCTCAGTTCCTTTGGAAGATACTCTTCAACCTTTTCCCCAGACATGAGCTCCTTCGGTTCCAACGCCTTACTTATGTCATGCATCGAAACTGCACCTACTACCTGTGCCTCTTTCCCCCGCGTTCCTTTCGCTCTGGGTCCTAGCTTCGACAACTTGCACTTGGGTATCATAGACGACCGGTCAAGCTTCACCTTGGCGATCTTATCCCTTAGCTCCCTAGGGATCGCTCTTTCCCACCAGCCACTAGCCCGGACTAATATTCCATCCTCTTGGCCACCAATCCACAATACCTGCCTTCCTGCAGAATAGACCACCTTATTCCGCTCCATCCAAGGTTTTCCCAATATAATTTGATATGACAATGCTGGCATAACATATCCCCACAGCTGTTCGCAGTGTCCATCGATATCTATTTTTAATCTTGCTAGCCTATTTATCTTTACCGAGCTTTTCTTGTCTGCCAATTGCAAATATCGCGGAGTTACATCTTCACAGAATAGGTTGTGTTTGCGCACAAGGTCTTCACTGATTACTGAAAGGCATAAACAACCAGTATCAACCATAGCCTGAACATAGAAAGACGAATTTATCAGGCAATCAATAATTAATGGTTGGGAACTACTAGTGACAAAAGACTTAAAGACAGAATTGACCTCGTTGCCTTCCCTGAGAGCGTCTTTACTCAGGGCACCTCGTTTCCCGCCGTGAGGCCTATGTCCTCATTACCGGCTTCTTCAAGTGCGTAAACTGCGATTTTGGGCCTCTGTGATCTTCTATAAATAGTACAATTTTTTGCTATGTGCCCCTGTCCCGAACACCTTACACATCTGCCTTCCTGCATTAAACGTCTAAACTCCTCTCTCGTTCTCCACGGCGCACAGGGTAAATCTTTCGCTCCCTCAGTGCTTCCACGATCGCGTAAATTCGCTGCACGTGCACTCCCAGGGACTCTCGTTGGGTTTCCCTCCTCATCTCTTCCGCCCAGCGTCAGTTGTCTCAGCGCCGCCAGAATCTGGTCTGTCCCGCCCATTACTGTGTTGCCTTCATAGTGTGTTGAGGGTCGTGTTGCTGGAGTCGGGGCCAAGATTCCACTTTTAGGAGCACCAAATCGTGTTGTTGTCTGCGTCGCTCCCTTAGGTCGGTAATCAGCCAGGCTCTCTAAATCCAACGCCACTTCCTTGACCCCGGCCACCCATCCTGCATAGTCTGCCGGCGGCGGTAACTTTACTCCCACTAACGCCCTTCGTAGCCGACCGTTAATCGAGGCTTTTAGCAGTTGAGTTTTGCCCAACGGCGTATAGGCCGCCTCTCCCCCGCTCAATGCCATTCGATATTCAAATTCCTGAAGAAAGTCTACAAAGTACTGGTGCAATCCTTGCTCCATCCGATTCACCATCTCCGAGGCCGATTGTTGCGCCTGCTAATCCGCAAACGTTTCTCGAAAAAACTCAAGCAGGGCTTTCCAATCGAATTCCCCTCTGGCCTTTGCGTTGTCGAACCACTCAGCAACTCGAGGCTTCAGATTATCGGGTATCGTATCGATTATATCCAAACAAATGGAACATGGGTCGAAGAATGGCGCGTAGTGGGTTTTGATTCGCGTTTCCAGCCGTCCGATGAAAAATGAGAAGTCTTGAGGCTGTCCATTCCATCGGGGTAATGCCGCATCCCACCGGATAGAAGTGGCCCCACTCCTGGGGTGACCTAGGTTTCCTCCTTCTTGCCTCGCTTCTTCTACTCTCCTCTCCGCTATCATCCGAGTAATTATGTTCCAATCCTGGTCGGTCAGACCGGCCAATGGGCTGCGAGTGTCACCCTCCGACATAGGTGTGTCTGTTACTTGGTTGGCACCGCTGGCCATTGCTGATATACTCGCGAAGGATTTGAAAGACGTGATTGAAGACGATTCGGTGTCTGAGTCGGGTACCGCGTAGCTCATATACCAACTACAAAAGTCTGCGCACAAACAGAAATAACGAAGTTAAAATAAATATGTAAGGGGGCAAAGGATTAGAGTAAACTCGACAAATCAATACCACAAAGATAATTTATTTATTTTAACTTGGTTCTATCCACAAGAGATCAGCCCCCCTAATATAATCCTAGGACGCCGCTGCCTACAGTTACTCCTTCCCTAGATAGAACCCTCTAGAAACTACCCAAGTCCTCTTCCTTAACCCCTCATTGTCCCTACTAGACTCCCAGTTCCCAGGCTCCAATCTAAACTATTGTGATGAGCAATGCTCCCTGATCACCTTGAAACCGTCGCGGTACGCGCATCCTCAGTTTAATTATGATAGCCGCCGAGCGCTAAGTCCCGTTTGGGTTTCGGCGCTAGAGGTACTGCCAGATTAATGAATAAAGGTAAAATGATAATAATAATAACTGGCTCTACTGGCCTAAAAGTAATAACTGTTGACCACCAAGATCAACGACGATAGAAATAACAATATACTGATCCGAAGAACCTCAAGTTCTCGATCCCCTTTCCCAAAGATAACTCCTTCCTAATATACATCATCTTGAGAGCCCTAACCGGTCCCCTTCTCATGACTTCTGTCAGATGTTACAGCCAACTGCTCCTAGTTGCCGTTATGCTACTGTTCCAAAACGCCTCTGCTCGTTATGAAACCTACTCAGTCCCGGAATACCCCTTCGTCCAAATATGATGCCTTCTGATAATATGCCCCAATTGGCAACATCTCGTGCCTCAGAACATTTCATCTTACCCGGTCGTTTAACTCTGCCTTTCGCTTAAGCCCCCCCCGGTGGGCCTACTTGAGTTACCGGGCTGGTCCCCTGGACCAGCTCCACAATTGGGCAAAGCCCATAACAAAGGGCACGCCTTTGTGAGACTGGAATTCCATGCTGTTTTAGCATTTTATATACCTATATAACACGATAAACCTTCTCAGAAAAGAGAATATCGAGAGGTTGGAGGTTGCCTGCAAAATCTACATGATGGAGCTGATTTGGTAGCGTTATAGAGGTTTTCCTGTAGTACATGCAAGTAAAACTAACTGCCGGGGGATGAAAATGGCGTTTCTACCTGTACGTGGTGTCCCCTACGAACCTGGAGTTTATCTTCAGAGCCAACAGAAACACGCATTACTTGGTCACGGAGGAAAAGTCATCCAAACGAGTTTCCGGGGCGTACCCAGCTCCCGTTATGGTGGTGATGGATCAGACTAAGTTGGCCCTTTTTACCAAGATGAATTCTCACTGTTTACAGATATTCTGGCATTATACTGTCTCCCGAGGAAAGAGCACCGCTACCTGAGCGCTGGTGGTGTCTGTATAAGGAGGATATCTGGACTATGGGATATTAGGGAGATACAGATGGGGATACGCACCTCGTGTGACTCTGGTGTCTAGGCCTCGCCTGGCTGGAGTTGAAGGCTTTTTGAGACTTTTTCCCGCGTACCAGTTTCCATTGCTGCTCTTTTTCAATTTTTTTTGAGCAGAAGGTTCCGGAGAAAAGGTGGTTGAATTCTACGGGTAATTACTGGGCTAAATGGCTATCCATCATGGGTCAATGTATCATGACTTTTGGTTCGAGGTAAAAGGGGATAGGAGCACTGTAAAAGGTGTGGCCAGGGTCAGAGAGGAGCTCTTAGTGTTATAATAGTCTTGGACTCTACACATGGTGTCAGAACTTTGTTCCCCGCCGTCATGAAAATGTCAAAACACCACATTTTCAAAAAAAACGACAACCTCTACAAGCCTTCAATTACAAAGAGCTGGCGTGAATCGATAGATAACCATTAGATGAACAAATGTATGCGGGGATTAAGCAATCAACGCGAGCGACGCGGACCTATTATTGTTACAAGTGGGACCTATTTTGGTGAGGGAAAAAATATTGGACCCCCCCCCAGCGCCATAGTAGCGCCATAGTAGCGCCACATAGAGCAGCCAATGAGATCGCACCAAATATGGTTATGTAACCCCAAATTCTCACAGATTGACAACGGCAAAATGTGCCATGAACATTATTAACATGCCCTTCGCGCTAATACCTATCCTCCCCAACTGTGTAGGGCTTGTGATGCGTGGTTCTGAGTTTCCACTCTGTCCAACCAAAAACAATCCCTTCTCGGTACAACTTTATCTTTCTCCAGAATCTGTGGTAGTTTGCCGAGATCGTGCTGTTGGACACACTCGCCAAGATGAGAGGCAGCTGTATGCCAAGGTAATTGATATTATACTCGCACATCATCCGCGCATTCTGCTTACACCCACACCAATAGTGCTCTATGTGGTCCAGTTCACAGTGGTAATTAGGATAGTATAGAACCCTGTGATACCGCCTATTTGAGGAACTTAGCACAGCTTCTTTAATTGCGTTCTTTTGCTGTGAGAAGTCATCCTGCACAGACAAGAGACGCTTGGCGCAACAACCTACCCCAAAGTCATTAGATATTATGATACAATGCTTACATAAACTTGATGTAGGTTTATAATTTGGATAACTTACTACTGGTGGAGCATCGTGGAGGGAGGGCCTCACAGTCACCACACTTTCCCACAACATGCGAGCAGATATTGCAAAGCTTCTTTGCGATGCAAGTGCATCGTTGCTCTCGACCACAACAAAAATCACACCGACGAGCTCTGGAGCAGTTTGGGTGACTATGTTGAATAGGCCCTTTGCAAGAGTCGCAGGTTTGTTTCTTGGTGCAGCTTTTGCAAGCCGCCATAACTTCACAGTTATCACATCGCGGCTTGGGACATTCCAGAATCATTCCGCCTTCTGGCCAAAGCCCGCATTGCAGCAGCACTTGGCAATGATGAGAGAGTGTGGGGCTCGACAGGCACATCGTCATGCATTGTGGGAGATGATAAATTAAAGCCACGTTGACGATTGAACAATGCTTTGATATTGAAAGACTTTGCAGCCTCAGACTGTAATTCTTTAGCATGTTTTCTAGCTCTCTTCCCAGCTGAGCGAGATCCGTTGCCATAACTTCCCCTCAAATGCTTGTCAGCATCTGGAGCCCACGACAGTGTTCTCTTCCCTTGGGTGTTTGTCTCGGTTTCAATCTCAACATCATCTGCACCGGCTTGTTAGACTTCTTTCAAGGCTTGCCGCATGCGACTCATGATTTACTAGACATACCTTTATGGTCTATGTCCGAGTCTCCACCGAAGTCCTCAACTTCAGTGTCCGTATTGCATTCTTCGGCGTCAGAGTCCCAGAACCAGACTCCATTATTCTCTTCTCCTAGGGCTTCTCCAACAGAGTCTTCTCTAGTACTGCTGATAATTGAACTTTCTGGGTCTAGAAGGCGAGGAGATGAGCTCTCAGAACTGGTTGTCTGCGTTCTGACGTGTCGGCTTGTGTCTTGTCCTTGACAAATACGCTTCATATGCGCTTTGCGTGCCCTTGATACCATGATGAATTCTGCGTGATTAACAAGTGTAGGTAGTTACAAGTAATGGAAGCTCTGCAACAGATGGTAACTGATATTATGGCTTGAAAAACTTATCATGAGTAGCTATGTACTTATATAGGTAGGTATTATATGATGATTGAACAAGAAAGATAGCAACAAACTCGAAACATCACGATCCAGGACGCGTCTATCGGACAGTGGTACCATAGGCAATTAACCATGAAGTTCGAAATCATAGATGCTTCGCAATTAAGGCTAGTGTCTTCTAATCGGGACTAGTGCGGCCGCTAGCATCCACTAGCGCACAGATTAAGCGAGGACTGAATGAACCCCGAGGGCAGGAAACAAAGTTCTGACACCATAGCACGAATGAACACCACTACAAATAAACTAAATCGAGAAAAATTCCACATTTGCCCCTCATCCCCTCAATTCGCCCTCATTTTATAGTTAAGCTCGTATTTTTGTGTTGTATCCCACCAAGAGGCTTCTCAGGATGCCTTCAGAAAGGACAAAGCGTCAACCAACGTCAACTGTTCCTAAGCCAATGTCTATGGCTATAAGCAAAGAACGGGCTGTAACAGGTCCAAAAACTAAAGGCCTCGCGAAATCTAGTTATTCTAGAAAGCGTACCCGCGTCAGAGACCTCCACCTAAGGGGAGGACACTCATCTTCCCGATATCGAGATAACTAATACTGAAATCAACAGATCCATCAACCAAAGCCCCGACACTACAGGGAGATTAGAATCGGTATCAGAGGTCTCAGACGGCTCAAAAGAAGCGATTTCACCGATTGCACAGGTGCCCACTGCAGATACGTCTGCGAATGGAAGCACAGCCAAATCACGTCTGATTGCAACTCCAAGGATCTCAAAAGTCAACATTGCAAGCAGAACAGGCGCAAGTACTGCCCCGGGAAAAACTACATATGCCGGTAGTACACATGTGACCAACAAAACACACCCTGGGATGCTGGCACAGATGTTCTACTCATCCAAGAACCCTGGGCCTCTAGGAACAACGACAGCTGGCTCATGAAGTCACACCCTGGGTCTGATAGATACCCACCAAACACTGGAGGAGCAGATACGCCTCGGCCCAGGTCAGCAATATACACCAGAAAAGGGAGAGATACCCAGCAAAAATTCTTATGTGGCACATCCCCAGACTTTGCAGCCGTAGTGATAGACAATGTGACATTTGTCTCCATATACCGGGCTCCAGGTGTAGCCTTACCACCCCTGCTATCATGGAACCCAGCTGGACCGACAGTAATCGGCGGAGACTTCAATTCAGTGCACCCAGAGTGGCAACCCTTAGCAAGACGCTCGCACAGAGACGGCCACATTTTGACCGAGTGGATGCTCGAGCACGGCATGACCCTGGCTTCGAGCCCAGGTGTGCCGACACACGTAAGGGGCAACACCCTCGACCTAATATGGTCCAACGCTGGCGCCATTGCCAACGTGGCACCGGAGCTTGACTCCACTTCAGATCACTTGACACTCGCAGGCGATGTCCCGCGGCCAAATGCTAGCGGATCGAATGCCATCAGACTCAATAGCCCCATACAGGTAAGCAATAACGCACTATAAGACTTCACCAAAGTCGTTAGGGAATGGAGCAGAAACCTAGGAAGACAGGAGATCAGGACAGCAATGGACGTGGAAAATCTTACCAGCAATCTCGTGGAAATCCTCAGCGACGCGATAAAAGCAACCGGGAGACGAGGCTCACCTCAGCCTGGGCAATCGGCCCCATGGTAGACAGACGAGTGCTGGGAGGCTAAAGTGATATATAGAACATTTGGGGACGAAGCTAGCAGAAATGAATTTCGTCGAGCAGTCAAGACAGCTAAACGCCAATACTGGCGCCGAAAATTCTCCGAAGCTAAGACAGATGCCGATATGTACCGTATGGCTCGATGGGCGAAACCGCGGCAGCAAGGAAATACTGCCCCTCTTAGAACTGCAAACAGTCTCGAATCTGATCCTCGACGCCGCGCCACCCTACTCCGGGACATGCTACTTGCCAGGTTCACGAGTGAAAATGACATAAAGGTCAACGCTGGCCCGACAGTCGCCGAACCTGAAACCGATCATCTACCATAGATGATAGAGGTTACGGAAGAGGAAGCTAAATGGGTAGCCACATCGTGCCAAGACAAAGCCCCAGGCGCCGACAACATCACCGTCCGGCTGCTGCGTGCAGCGTGGCCAGCCATAGGACAGGCGGTTCGAGCTCTTTACGAAGGATCTCTCCGCTACAAGCACTTTCCAACCATTTTCAAACTGGCCGAGGTAATCTTAATCCCCAAACCCGGCCGCGACCTCAGCACAGCAAAAGGATGGCGACCTATCGCACTTCTATCGTGCCTTGGGAAAGGACTCGAGCGCCTAGTCGCCAAACAAATAGCACACACGGCACTCAGCAGCCAGAAGGTACCTCAGCAGCTAATCAGAGCACTCCCCGGCCAGTCAGCCAATGACCTGGTCACATGCCTTGTCCACGACGTGGAACATACTCTCAGCCTACGACACAAGGCTGTATTGGTAACACTGGATGTCCAAGGTGCCTTTGACGCGACTCTACACGGACGGCTCCTCCGGCGAATGAAAGGAATAGGATGGGCAACCGAAACAATTGACTGGACGGCTTCCTTCCTACAGGGGCGGTCTGCCCGCGTCCGGTACGAGGGAGGGGTCACAGATGAGGTTATCCTCGAATGCGGCCTCCCACAAGGGTCTCCCTTGTCTCCAATCCTTTTCCTCTTGTACATGTCAGAGGTGGCAGGGGGAAGCAACTGGAGGCTCGGATATGCAGATGACTTGGCTGTGCTAGGTGTAGGTGCAACAGCAGCCTTAGCAGCCGAGGCCGCCCAACGCGAAGTCGACAACAGATTGGCGTGGGCAGAAAGAAATGCTGTGGCGTTTGACCCAACCAAAGCCAAAGTCCTGTACTTTCTTGGCCCCCGAGCCCGTGCTACAGACCTACCACAAATCACAATGGGAGACGTAACAATCCAAGAGTCCGAGACCATCAGATGGCTGGGAGTGTTCCTAGACAGAGGCCTTACCTTCCGTAATCATGTTGCCGAATGGACAAAGAAAAGCACCCGACTCGTGCAGCACCTACGCCGACTCACAAAATGCACGCAGGGACCCCCACCAGGACCACTGACGACCATCATCCGTACAGTAGTAATGCCAATTGCCCTTCACGCTGCCGAGGTTTGGTGGCCCGGACTCACCCGAGACACACCCAGAGGCAAAGTGCACAACTCCTGCCGGATGCAAACCGAAGCAATCGACCGAGTCCTATTATCAGGGATCCGCATGGCCCTACCAACATGGCGAACCATGCCCACAGCAGCCCTCCGAAGAGAAACTGGTATTCAACCAGCAAAAGTTCTGCTCGAGGAACGCCGCCTCTTGGCTGCAGCCCGAATTCGTCACCTCGATGAATACCATCCTCTACGCCATCGGGCCCTAGAATCCACGGAGGCCGCAAGACGCAGAATCAGTCTGCGAAGTTCCAACAGAGGCTGGCGACCGGCAGACCGAACTCATGCCTCCAGAATACAGAGAGCGTCAAGATTGCTCCCCGAAACAGAGGCTCCACCACCCCTTATGAGGCCCACCCCACCTCCGCCACGGCTCTGCAAAACAGACAAAACAACAGCTGCCAGAACTACGAAGGAATGGCTCAGCAGACTCCCCCAAGATTGCATTTGTGCTTACAGCGACGGATCCGACGCGGCAGGGTCCCACTCAGCATGGGGCTTCGCTGTCTACTTCGGCGGTACGACTGCCAACCTCGAGCTGAGCAACTCCGGGTCCTTGACAGGGGCGGAAGTTTACGACGCGGAAGTGCACGGCGCAATGGCAGCTCTCGAAGCGATCATCATGAGCCATGTCAACCGCCACATCTCGAACATTCACGTTATGTTAGACAACGCTGAAGCAGCACAAGCTTTGATAACGGGGAAGACAACGTCATCCCACTGGCGTGTCCGCAGATTCCAAAGATGGGCGGAAGGTCTGGTAACCCCAGTACGCGTGAAGTGGATACCAGGCCACGAAGGTATACCAGGAAATGAGGTTGCAGATCAACTAGCACGTGAAGCGCTAAACCAGATCGGAAACACGGTAGCCACAGGAACCCTCACGATAGCCGCAGCTGGACGTAAAGCCCGAGCAATGGTGAGAGAACTATGCAGCGACTGGTGGACCTCTGCCTGCCCGAGAAGATACGAAGATCTCGAGCTTCAAATGCGCCGCAAGAAACCACCCGAACTCGCGCTCCCAAGGGCGATCTACGCGCGCCTCATCGCAGCCCGGACCGGCCACGGAGACTTCGCAACGTACCACCGCCGATGGAATCATGACACTGCACCGTTACACTGCAAGTGTGAGAGAGAAAAGTCAGTTGGCCATCTAGTACAGTGTTGCAGGGCACTCAGTAGGTGGCGCGAAACTAGTGGACGGCGAAGAGCCCCATTGCTCCAGACTCTACTTGGGGCACATGGGTGGCAGAAATTCGCGGAATACGTCCAAGGTAGTGGCATCTACGAGGAGACAGTGCTTGGCATGGCGGTAGTAAGGGCAACCGAGGACAGCTAGAATTTGCGGAGGGGGGACAGTACCTGCAAAAATGGAGGAATAGAAATGGATAAGCTCGGGCGCGTGGTGGCCGAGGTCGAAGAACTATGAGAGGGAGCAATTTTGGTGGCATTAAGGCGTAAAGGCGCGAGACAGATTTTTTTCTTTTTGTTTGTTTGGTTCGCTGGGCTGCTGGGGCCAACTTGTTCAACACATGTATGTACTCTAGCATGGTTCCGGTCATTCTTGAGAGACGAGGTAGAGCAGTCAACCTGATCTCACCCGGCCTCGCTCGTGTCTGACCCACCAGGGGTTTAAGACACGTTAAACTACAAAAAAAAAAAAAAAAAGTACAAGCAACTTAATTCGCGCCTGAGGCAGTCATTTACTGTAGAACAAAATTTTGCTGACACGGGACGTGAGCAGTGCCACTTGCCTTCTACGTGCAATCATTCCATCCAAAGATTTGTACTCATAAGATCATTCATGAATATCATCGTACAGCTGCCCCTGTCTGTCTCACTTCTAATACATCTTATCTCAATCTTTTATTTATCAACCTATTATTTACATCAAACTTTGCACCAGTACTATCACTTTTTGCTAACCAGCAAAAACTCCTCAATTTCAAACCCAAACCCAAACCCAAACCCAAGTCCATACCTGGAATTAGCCCCAAACGCTAGAAATCAAAAATAAATCTATCACGTGGGATTTCATCATGTCACCGACGCCGCACCAATTATCGTATCCAAGGCAGAACTTTGGGTTCGCACAGTTACGATACCATGCGGGCCGCTCCAGACAAGACCTAGCTGATTATCCGCCCCATTCTCTACCCAAATCGAGTCCGCATTTTTCTGAAGAAAATCTTTGTATAAGACTGCCGTATCTTTTCTAATTTTTGAATCTCGGTTGTAGAGATAGTGAAGATTTCGACTAAAGATACCTTTAAACTGTTCTATGTCACTAGTGAACCAGCCTGATTCACACGGCTCATGAAGTACGCCGTCGTGGCCAGTCATAGCTTTAATGGCTGCCCTCGCAAGAGTATGTGCGAGGTCGAGGTACTGACTATCGTCAGTAGCCCAGCTAAGCTCAGCCAAGCTAGAAAGAATGATTCCTTGGTTGTAGGAGAAAACATAATTGCCGTTGTTACTACAAGTTTTAAGGTCTAGAGCGTTATTAATCAGATTTTCCCCGTTGATCAAACCCGAATTCATGAACCATTCATAAGATTTCATGGCCTCGTTAAAATAGTAGCCTGGAGATGGATCTGAGGGCAAACGATTTGCCAGTTTTGCTGCCGTGGTAAAATAAAGCTCATTCACGACTGCTCCAACTTCTGTGTGATTCTTGTCCCACCTATGAGGTATAAGTTTCTGGAGAAAAGGGCTTATCAAGTTCACGTACCACATTCCACTGCATGGTGTCAATCCCCATACCTGCTTTGCATCATCAAAAATTTTTGCCGCAGCGTCAAGGTATGTGCTATTTTAAGTAACATCATATACCCTGATCCACGCTAACGCCCACCAGAGCTGGTCATCATAAAACTCGTTCAGAAAGCCAGGAAATCTGGTCGGAGCTTGGGAAAAAGTGTGGGGAAATGTCACAGTCTAGACAAGAGCGCCTGCGCAGCTAAATGTGTAGAGGTAGTTAATAATTAATTCTATGATCCAGATAACTAACTCGCAATTTACAAGTACATGTAGATATATACATTTCCCTCGAACTGAACTACTCGCCCCACCTTGACACTAATCATGGATCGTAATATTCTCATGAAACAGAAGGTCTTCTCGTGCCACACAACCTCCCTGTATTGTGAAGCCGCAACGTAATAGCAAGTCTCCGAATAGAAGTCGGTCCGCTTGTATTAGCAAGTTTCAGTATAATTGAAACACCCTGCAGGACCAGGCCGTGCACAATTCACTATCTATGTAAAGTCTGTGCACGCCTATGCACAACATAGGCTACAGGCATAAACCAGCTTACCAGCTGCTACAGGAAATAAAGACTCTGTCATTTCTGTAGCGTGACCTGGGAATTATTCTTGAAAATCGGCCATTTGAGTCACTATATTCGCGCTTGGCCACCATGTCTTGTCCCAGAGTCCATCAGTAGGATCATACCATGTGTTGATTTGATTGATGCCAGAAACTACATAGGCCAGATAGTCATATCGGGGATTATCTCTGCGACGGATACGGGATCCAATCTGGTGAAAATCCGAGCCTCCGTGCGTTGGTTCTTGATAGGGGGCCGCCAATGATCCATTACTTATAAGAAGAGCCACGAGTATGACATAGAACGGTGTCATTCTGGCTATTGAGGATGATGAAATAATGTAAGGACCGTGATTAAAGGCGACTTTCACCAGATAAAGTCTGGCTAATCATTTCCCCGTGGGTTCGTGGTTCCTTATATAATTTTTATCTACTCTAACAATACAGCTCGCTGGCTCGAATCCAGGGCGAGAGATTCAATCTCCGCAAGCTCTAACTCTAGTTTCCATAATTTGTTTAAACAATTTCCTTAGGGATAGAAATTTGGAGGACCATCGTACAGGAGGTTCTGCGAGCAAAGGGTGTGCATGACTGGGTTCAATAAATTTGTTGAAGTGCGAGTAGATTGGCATTAAACACATTTTGTCAAGGATCATATTTCGGATGATTTAAATTTTTTCTACCGTCGGACAGTATTTTGTTCCGTGATAGGTAGAACTGATGGCTTCCCTGAGCATGACCAAACCGGGAACGCACTTCTGAAACGTCGCTTATTCTCACTCAGGTTCTGTGATCTTTACCACGAGTCGAAGATCAAGCGAAATTATTCCACGATATAGTTTCTGTTAATCTGACTGCTGGTGGATGGCTCGAAAACCTTCAATCTCAGTTGGTGAAATGCACATTTACTTTGAGGAATGGTAGCACTTGTTTTGGTGGGCACTTTCCCTAAGTGCATGGTCCATATTGACTTGTATGCCCATATAGTGTAACAAGTCTTAGATGAGTAACTTTCTTCTGCATATGATGCAAAAAATAGGAAGTTCAAAATCTATAATGGTTTATACACGTATGTATCTGTGTCTTGTTTTGATTCTTCAATTGCAATGACGGTTCTAACTCTTTCCACGTGAGGCTAATAATAGCGTGCCACAAACAACGATTTTCTTTCCGTGATGACCAGATCTTTCGACTCTGAACCAACGAGTGATGGGAATCTAGAGAAGAAACAACTTAGTATTGTCCATTCTTAGCTATTGGATCTGATCCATCAAGGCAAGAAATTTACTCTCGCTTATTTCTAACCTCAAGCCTTATTTCCGCTCACAAAATTTATTGAATTGGTATTCTCATCTGAATCGACTCCCACTGACTCATACACACCAGGAACGTCACAAAGACGCGTCGTGAAACGAAAGTTGCAAATTTGCGCCTTGTAAAAATGAGATTGAAGATTCTGCGATCATTTGCCCACGTGTCACAGAGACAGGCTGTCACAAGCGGTATGTAGACAGCGAGGTTGGAGACAGGGATCAAGAGGTTGGTGTCAGGCTAAAGATTGCCATCCTACATAATACATGAGATAGATGCATCACCACTCGGCTAAAAGGCCAGACCAGAATCATAGAACACTATGGCTTGGCAATCTCCATATATATATTATACAGTAGAGGCTTTCCTGACACAGGCAAATCACTGAGACAATCCCTACCATTGAGGAAAGGAATGCGCAACTTGGTGTTAAAAATTCTACCAATAGTATGCAACATGTGCAATCATAGGCATACAGTAACGGTCAACAATGTAGCTTTTTCTTGT
The DNA here is from genome assembly GCA_028751805.1 of Podosphaera xanthii. Lineage (NCBI taxonomy): Eukaryota > Fungi > Ascomycota > Leotiomycetes > Helotiales > Erysiphaceae > Podosphaera > Podosphaera xanthii. Next base: position 12,350,291 of record JAPWIX010000001.1, read on the forward strand.
GGTGGGTGTTCACGGATGGGGGTACATGCCTTAACGTCACGGTTAGTGTCTCTGAGTTGGCTCAGAGGATAGAAATCAGAAGTTTATATTCACTATGAGGAAAGAAAGAGATATCTGTCTACACATGACGGCCCATTTTATAGGTTCCTCCTGCCCTGCCCATGTGATTCCACTCATGCAAACAGAGCAAACAACTTGGCGCCGTGGAAGTAGTTCACGGCAATCCTCATTACAATATCCTCAAATTGTAATTATCTTGACGTTGGGCTAGACCCATCGACTGCCCCCCTGCACCCAACATTTGTTCCAATGGATGTTGATCTACCCAAACTGAATCATTCTGTAAAATATACATGCCGCTCGTACTCATTCGCGCCATAGCCTCAGGCTGCATACGCTAAAATGATTTAAAAAAATGTTATCTTCGCATAAGCGAACACTTCACGTCGTTGCTCATCTATGAGCAGAGACTAACTCTGAGGAGGTAAAATACTACATGTAAAAACATTTACGGTTTCATTAGAAAGGGTCAGAGGGAGAGAAGCTTTGGGAGTTTGGGAGCAAAAATACGTGTAACTACATAAGGTCATAGCCCTAAGGCTGAATACACTATAATTAAAAAAAAGCCGGGTTCGAATTCTCCGGGTATGTTTGGGGTCAATTGAAAATCTATGTTTAAAATTTACCAGCTCTAGATACATAGAAATACTGGCACGACGCGTCAAAAAATCGCACCGCAACCAACATTTTCTGTTTATCAGGTCGACTATGCCATTCGGACCGTCGATGGCATGCTTTAAAAATGAATAAACAGAAAATACATACTTCAGATATGCAAGACAATGATTTGGAAAAATTCATTTGTTTCTCAAGTAACAGTTGTCAGAATACCTATCTGGAGATCATCATACGCCCCTTCAATCAATGGGTCGTGAGTGATTTTGCAATACTAAGCCCTGCAAAGGAGAGGATACTCACGTTGTGCTGAAACAATGCCTGGACACAGCAAAATGACTAAAATGATGTGGAGCAAGTGGGCTGAATTTCATTTCAACACGACCCTCGCAGACTGGATCTTTCAATGTTGGGCTGACGAAACTCGGATAACAGATGGTCTGTGTTCAGGTACTGTTTTCACAAGATTGCTTGGTCACATCAGATTTCTCACTGATTATCTAATGTACTAACTATGGCTTCAAGCCTATTGAACGTCACAATAAAGCCTGTACAGTGGATGCTTTTAAAAGGAATGGAGATTGATCGGCTTGGAACGATACTACTCGAAAATTCTACCTCTTCACAATAGCATCGTTTGTTTCAGGTCATTTCTTTCGATAACAGAAATAACACCCCTTCGCAATATACAGTTCTAGCTATGTCGGGGGTATACGAAAGGAATATGTGACCTCTCCAGTGATCTTCCTGCTTGTCTGATCACAATCCGATAGAATGTGTTTAATATCAAATAATTTATTTTGTCTATTTCAAGTATCCAGATTTAGACAACAACAAGCAGAGATTATACGACGAGATGCATGTCATGATGAGGTAGGCATGTGAGAATGTGACCTGAGAAGACCTTCTGAGTCTTGTTTGGACCATGCCTGAAAGGTGTCAGGCTGTGGTGAATGTTGAAGGAGAACCTACACGTCGTAGATCTTGTCTAGTTGGTTGTACATGGCTTAACTTTGTGACAAATGGTTCGCTTGGAAATTTAACAAGTGGATATAGAACCTAAAGTGCAGTAAAACCTCTGTAACGCTATACAGTCTTATGAGACTTTTAATATTGTATTATAGAGGATATTTCACGTGATCCCAGACTGGTCAACAACGTCCCTTGATCAACACTTTTTTCATAGACACTTTCTGCATTTCATTAGCATTATCTGCGCACTCCATGACGAATCTTCCCCTTTCCCCGCCATCCCTCCCCCCTCCACCCCTACGAGCCTTCGCCCCCAAGGGCAAGGAGGTGTGGTTGACAGAGATGCTACTGTCAACCACCTCAGCCGCAACCACCAGGAATCAAGAGGCCTCACTCCTTTTCTAAAACATTGCAAGCGTCTTAGACAGCGCGATCAGTGAGAACGGATCAATTCCGCAGCACCTCCAGAAACCTTTCAGAGAATTTGTCTTGGACCTGAACTCAGTCGCCCGACAACACTTCAAGTGTCACGTTAGAGGCTCACCACGCCCGCCAGTAGCCCACTCAGCTACCCCTAATGTCCAAGTTAAACAAACTGTGCAAGGAGCTGCCAACCCCTCCGGCTCTCGACAGACAAAATCGTTTGTGTGACGGCTGTTCAGCCGATTGTAAACCTGTAGCCCATGATGGTTATCGCAGGCATGTACTATCATGCAGATCATGGGTACATAATGCAAGATCACTAATAATAGAGATTAGCGACTGCATTATGCAAGGGTCCTAGATTGTACAAGGGTCTATAATCAGCGCTACGGCATGATTAGGTAATCAGGGTTTGGCTTGAACTGACTGATACTAATTATTAGTTTGGTAGTAGTTTTGTTTATTTGTGCCATGTAGAGTCCAAGACTATTATAACACTAGGGCTCCTCTCTGACCCAGGCCACACCTTTTACAGTGCTCCTTTCCCCTTTAACCTCGAACCTAAGATCATTGATACATTGACCCATGACGGTTAGCCATTTAGCTCAGTAATTACCCGTAGAATTCAACCACCTTTTCTACGGAACCTTCTGCTCAAAAAAAAATTGAAAAAGAGCAGCCATGGAAACCGGTACGCGGGAAAAAGTCTCAAAAAACCTGCAACTCCAGCCAGGCGAGGCCTAGACACCAGAGCCACACGAGGTGCGTATCCCCATCTGTATCTCCCTAATATCCCATAGTCCAGATATCCTCCTTATACAGACACCACCAGCGCTCAGGTAGCGGTGCTCTTTCCTCGGGAGACAGTATAATGTCAGAATATCTGTAAACAGTGAGAATTCATCTTGGTAAAAAGGTTCATCTTAGTCTAATCCATCACCACCATAACGGGAGCTGGGTACGCCCCGGAAACTCATTTGGGTGACTTTTCCTCCGTGACCAATTAATGCGTGTTTCTGCTGGCGCTGAAGATAAACTCCAGGTTCGTAGGGGACACCACGTACAGGTAGAAACGCCGTCTTAGTCCCCCTAATTATAAGTTTGTATCCTTGATTTTCAATAAGAATTACTCACGGGTGATGTTCGAAGCTGAACAATGGGAAGGAAACATAAAACTTGTATATAGAGGATTGTTCGGAACATAAGTTAGCTTTTCTTCATAGTGAATTATTAACAACCATTACTCATACAAGTGCTCATTGCCTCAAATAGTTAATCTGTGACAGTTTGCTTCCATTGCTGCAGCTCCAACCCCAGTACATAGACCCAATGTGCAAGCATTGCATCAAAAACAATCGACACAACTGCTCAGTTCTATTAAACCTCCTAAAACCCAACCCAAAAAACTCCTAGCGGACAATCGCTTACTAGTCCAAGTCTGCGAAGGACACCCCGCACTTAGGATGTCACCCTATGCCATACAACAGCAGCTCAATGCCTTCCTCAACACGAAACTGGTTCGCGAAGTTCAGATTACCAAGACAGGATTTGAAATTTGCCCAGTAAACATAGAGGCTCAAGAAGCTTTGTCTGTCCGTATGGGCGAGTTAGAATCTTTTTTGTCCTCACAGGGCCAGTGCAAAGTCTAAAAGCCGACTCAACACAATGCCTATAGATTATCGGGCGTTCCCCGCTCATATTCTAGTTAAAATGGTTCCTCAATGGAGATGACAGAAATCTCCGCAACCACTATTACAGAAGCTTTAACAGATTTGACCAATGTCGCCCCCATTAATGTCCTTGAGTCTCGAGGCTCAAGTAACTCGGAGTTCTATCATCTGAAAAACTGGATTGTCCTCTATCCCAAAGGCTAAACTCTATCAAAGTTGCTACCTCTCTTTGGGGTACGAGTCCCTACAAAACTGCTGCCACAGAAGTTTTAATCTCCCCAGTTCGGAAGGTGCTTCGGCTGGCACAATGAACGGTCGTGCGCTCGGATCCCCCGTTGCAGAATCTGTGGCTCAACTCAACACTTAGAAGCAGGCCACACCTCCTGGGAACCTTCAAAAGATCACTTCTGCCCGCCTAAGTGCGCAAACTGCCATGGTCCGCACCCAGCAGACTCCCTGGAATGTCTTATTCGGACTCGAAAAGATAATTCGCTGCCTCCCAAGCAACAGATTGCTCAGATTAGCCAAGCTGCACCGGCCGCTAGATTCCGTCTGAAGGCAGCACATTGTGGAGTAATGGAGAACCAAACTAGAGCATCCGCTCCTTCGAACAATAACGAAACTCCAGCTCTCCCAAAGACCCCACCTGCAGTTAAAAGGCTCTTCACTGAATCTCCTTCAATAACTAGCAGTAGATTTGCACCTCTGGCTGAGGACAGCCTTCAGAGTAGCTCAATGGAAACAGCTAATGACTACTAAGACCACTTCCATCCGCATACTCTCAGTTAATGTAGGTCGCAGCTCGTCTGCGCATCAAATTGCTCTCTCGACTTCCTTTTAGAATAACATAGATATCTTGCTGGTTCAAGAACTCTATATCTTCAACAATATCACAAGGAGAATCACGTGCAAACACCCTTCGTACGAATTCTTCACCCCTACCAATATTTTTTTTTTTTTAAATCATTTTGTATTCAGCCTAATAGCTATGACAAGTGATCTAAAAATCAAATACAAAAATTAAACAAATTTCCCCGAGCATAGGTCATGATAGCTCATAACTTTATTAACCCCTACCAATAATTGATCTACTAGACCTAGAGTACTAACTTACACACGGGTTAATAGCGCTATTTCATTTGTTCATGAACGCCCGCAACCTAATATAGTCTGAGGGGCCGGGGACGTTATTTTTCTCACCTTCAAAGTCTCTGATTTCCCACCTACTCAAATTGTTAATCTCTACAACGCCCCCCCTGGGGCTACAAACCCAGGAGCAGGTTTATCTTTCCTCACTTCTATACCAGAAAATAATTTCCATCGAAATATAATCTTGGCCGGAGATTTCAATTTACATCATCACTTATGGCACCCTTCCCGCCGTGGCTCACCTTCTACTCAAGCAGAAACTCTTACCCGCTGGCTCGAGACTAAAAATATTTCCTTTATATCTGAGATAGATCAGCCAACACACATTCGTGGAAATGTCCTTGATCTTTCTTTTGCTTCAGACTCCTTAGTCGCTGAAGGTATCACTGCGGCAGTCCAACGGGATCTTGACGTGACTTCGGATCATTATCCAGTCTTAGTTTCATTACCCTGTCAAGTTCAGAAAGACCACCCCCTCCCCCGTTTACGTTTTGCAACAATCGACACGCCAAAATTCCTCTCGCTTCCTCTCTCACAACTGAACGGGCTTGCACTCCTCGCTGACAAGTCTCCGTCGTGCCTAGATAAGAGAGCTGAAGATTTAGTTCAGATCCTACACAGCTCCTTCTCCGGTTCCGCAAAGAGATCCTTACCACACAACAGAGGTCAACCATGTTGGGACCAAAGCTGCAGGGAAGCAAGAAAGCGATATAGAGAAGCAGCTCGCTACTCTACTTCAACAAACGAAGAGAAGAAGATATTCCGAAGAGCGGTAAGAAAGGCTAAGTATTCCTTCTTCCAGAAAAAGTTTGAGGAAGCTATCAATGCAAAGGATGCATTTGATATAACTAAATGGCACAAGTCAAAGGTTAGCTTCCGCATGCCTCCACTTACCAACTGTCAGGCGCTATTCTTGGGAGCGCGGGGCGAAGTCTAACAATAACGACGCGGGGTATAGGAACACGATGAGGAACGCGACGGGCGTTCGGGACTGAAGGCGAATAGAGGATATGGAGAACGAGGGGCACTCAGAGGATACAAATAGCAAGAGGTGACGGAAAGTCACTAGAGAGACAGGAGGACGAAAGTCGGGTTTGTCAAGATTACAACTAATCCTAAAGACAGAAAACAAAGCGTGAAGCTTCCAGAGCTAAGGGGGCGAATTACTTAAATACATACTTGAGAATCCGAAGCGAAATGAGGTGACACTAATATCTACGTCTGAGCCTGAGCCTGAGGCATCCAGTCTAGTCAGGAGAATCCTGACACCAACCCACTCTCTCCAAAGGCACCGCCTGCGCAAACCCATGAGGGAAAAAGAGAGGTTTTAATTAAGAATCTCCTGTGCAATCAATCAGGTGTAGCTGATATTCCCTTAACAACCCCTACTGTAGCGAGTGCTGAGCTCCCTTTCCCTCAGATCGACTTTGACAAAATCTCTAACGCTATCCTCGACGCTGGCAACACAACTGCGGGAAAGGATGAAATCCCTACAGCAGTCATCCGCCTCGCGTGGCCACATATCTCAAGTTTAGTCCTAAACCTCTTCCAGGGATGTATTGACTCGGGCTATCATCCTCAGTGCTTCCGCACTGCGATTATAGCAATAATTGGTAAGCTAAATAAGGCGGATATGTCATCTCCAAGGTCTTACAGACCAATAGCACTTCTCTCGATTTTGGGTAAGGGGCTGGAAAGAGTAGTTGCCAGGCGGATGGCCTGGGTAGTTATCAAATGTAAGTGTCAAGTTTCTAGCCTGCACGTGATTATTACAGTAAGAATCGCCGGGATAAAGAGCGATTGTGGGGCTTAGAGGGAAGTGATGACTAAGGAGTGGTTGGTGACTAGGTGGTGGTTGGTGACTAAGCGGTGGTTGATGACTAAGCGTTGGGTGGTGACTAAGAGGTGGGTGGTGGCTTAGGAGTGGGTGGTAGAAGTGGGTGGTGACTAAGTGGTGGGTAGGGTAAAGGTAATAATTGAGACAAAGAACTAAACGTGCCCCGCCAATCCCGATGGGAGACCTGTACTATATACATAAAGCTTCGCGAAAAAGGAACAAACGCGCTAACAAAGATTTCGATTAACAATACCTCAGGCATCTATAACCTTGAATCCTTACAGTAATGTACTCGCCAGTCAGCAGTTCGGCGCATTGCCGCTCCGCTCATCTGTAGATTTAACCTCCTGTCTCACGCATGACATCAAAACCGCACTCAACAAGGGCTTAACGGCCTCGGTTGCTACCCTGGATATAAAAGGAGCTTTCGACGCTGTTCTCCTAGGAAGACTTGTGAGACGCCTTAGGGAACAAAGCTGGCCCGCTCATCTTTGCAATTGGATTGGATTATTTGCAACCGAACGCAAAGTTTGCATACGCATTGATAGAGAAGTCGGTGAACCGAGAGCAATCAACTGTGGACTCCCTCAAGGCTCCCCGGTATCCCCTATTCTGTTTATGCTGTACATATCGCCTCTCTTCAAGCTAGAAGGTCTCAAAAACTCTTTTGGATATGCTGATGATGTAGCAATTCCTGAAATATCCCCCTCACTCGAAGCAAATTCAGTGAAAATTAGCAGAGCAATTGACCAGGCCTTATCCTGGAGCATACAAGAAGGTATAAAGTTTGATCCAGCGAAATCGGAACTTATTCATTTCTTGAGAAAACACAGGGACAAGGAACAGAGCCCCCAAGTACTAACTAGTCACTTCACCATCACCGAGAGCAGTTGTCCCTACATCAAATGGCTAGGCATTCATTTTGATAGGAAGCTTACCTTTCGCCACCATGCACAAGTTCAGGCAACGAAAGCCCTTAAGGTTGCAAATGCCCTCCGCTGCATTGGTAATACTGTTCGTGGTGTGCCACCCAGATTTGCTAGACAAGCTACAATGGGGTGTGTCTTGCCCATCGCTCACTTTCGGGCTGCAACGTGGTGGCCAGGGATAAACAGAACACTCAAGGACAGGATAATATCTAATAGAGTTGGACAACATCTTCTCATGTTAGACAAAGTTCATGCAGCTGCTGCAAGAGCAATTTTACCCGCTTTCCGCACAACTCCCTCTGTCGCACTCCTTAGAGAGGCAGGTTTCTCACCAGCCAGAATGGCGCTAGACTGTATATCAAGAAGGTCTGCTGCTCGCATTCGAAAGTTAGACACTCGACACCCTCTATCCCTGTCACGGAATGGCCTGCTGAAGCTAGTCGTTTCGGCTTGAATCCATTTAGTTCTTTTGCATAAATTTTATTCACATATTGTCTTTAATTAATTGGCGTGAGTTTTCATGCATTTTGTTGATCTTCATCAATGGCTTCAATGACGTTGATAAATTATTTTGCCAATTGTCACTAATTACTTAATATTGTTATTATTGTTGGTTTTTTCCTGTTGATTGTCATTAACAACGATTGAATTTCAGGCATTGCATAGTTCTATGGAATTCTATTTCAATCAATGGTATTTTGGGTGTTCTACAGTATTCGCTGGCGTTCGATGGGATGGGGTTCTAGTAACCAGTACTAGGGAATGTACTAGGTGGACTCATGTATAAATAGTGGTTAGGCCTTCGAGTTAAAAGCTCTCCAGCTTTCAGTCTTGTATTTATTCTACGTATCTAGTCTAGTCAGGATTCAAGAAGTCAGGTTATCCACATCTACACTTATCATTTGTTACAAAAGCTTACGTGACATTATCTGCTATCGTCAGTGTCCCAGAGTTCCAGGTATTCAGTATTTCAAGAGATTGTTCACCAAGATCAAGCCCAAGCTAAACCATCAAGATCCAAGTACAAGGAGTCACGACAATCCCAACGAGGACGAAAGTCACTTCTATCCCCCGCTTTGTCAAGGTTTGCCCGCTCATATAGAAGCATTCCAGCATCTGAACATTTTGACCCTCTTATTCTGGCTCCTTGGGAGACTCAGGAAACCCTACGTGACTCTCTCAGACGTATCAGCATTCCGAAAACACACTCAATATCAGGAGCAAAATCTTTTTGGAACTTTGTCAGGTCAGTTCCACCAGCTGACATACAAGTTTACTCAGATGATTCCAAATTACCAGACGATAGGACTGGAGGCGGCTGTGTTATTTTCCAGTTTGGGCTTCAAATAAAAACTGAGGCCTTCCCCCTAGGCACTGGGAAGGAGGCTTTTGATGCGGAAGCTCATGCGGCCCTAAAAGGAATTCAAGTAGCAGTTGCTGTCCCATCGGCATGTTTTGCGAGTAATGTATAGCTATTTGTTGATAACATCGAAGTAGCGAGAAGACTCTTCACTAAAACCACCAGCATTTCGTCTCAAAATACTTTCCTGGATGCTTTCGAAATGCCTAAAAAATGGAAAGCCCGTTCTAGACTCCCTCACACGTCTGAGGGTAGCATTAAAATACGATGGATCCCTAGCAATTCGGGGATTAAAGGGAATGACCTCGCCGACACCCAGGCTAAGAGAGGCACAGCGTTGCCTGCCCAAGATTTCCAAGAAAAGTTATCAATCGCGTCACTTTCTAAGTGGCTTTCGACTCAGATGACCCAAGCGAGGAAGAAATGGTGGAAAGATCACAGACCCCCTAGCTACGCGAGACTTAAAATAAACAATGCCCCTGCTTTCCCAAAATAGCTTCTACTTAATAGAAAAGCTCTGGGACAAATTATTGCTGCTAGGACTGGCCATGGGGATTTTGCTGCATATCATACCCGATTCAACCACGAAGAGGCAAACAATAACTGCCGCTGCGGGTCTCCAAAAACCCCGACACACTTCCTTTTCTGCCGGATACTTCGTCGCCGCCCCGGACGTCCTAAAGGGCCCATAAATTCGCTTCTACCAAACCTACTTGGCACACTGGAAGGAGCTCTCTTTTTAAGTAAATGGTCACACCGTGCCCGATATTTTGAGTAAATTTGCCCTCGCTAGGGGAGCTTTTATTCTAATTTCCTTTTATGTTTTTTTTTCCCTTTGTCTGATTGGAGGCTCCGGAGGTGAGGTGGAGCGGGGGAGTGAGACTGACTGATCACCAGTCAGGAGTGTGTGGATGACTCCTGAGATATATTTTATTTTAATTTTGCATATTTGCATACTTCCATTTTGTGAGCAGTTTCAGATAACGCTGCACAGCCATGTAAATTAGACTTATGTCACAATCGATGTCGGCTCGGTAGCTTGGAGACTGATATTTTCGAGAATTACTAAGAAAGCAAGAGGCGGCGTGAGATCAGGTCTGTAGCAGGGAGTAACAAGGCGAAGAAGGAAGTAAGGATAAGGGACTGGGACTAGGAATAACTGAAATAAGGAACTAGGTGAACTGGAGGGTCTAGGATGACTAGGTTCTGGGATTCTAGGGTTCTAGAAGAGACAAAAGACAAATCGTAAAGAGCTATCCTCTGAAGGCCGAAGGTACTTGTAGAAATTTGGAAGGGATTAGCAACAGTTTGTTAAGACTGATTAGGCACTTATCACGATCTTGCAGATTTTGGAATGTAAGAGGCTGTTAATCGTAAGCTGTGGAGATCATTATTACTCCAGCTTAAAAAACAGATCGCTATATAATATCTATCTAAAGAAACAGAAATCTAGTGATTTGTGTTAATACGGTTTAGCGTATTTACCAGCCTCACAACTTTATGGAAAGATTAGTACGTGCAGATCTACGTGAGTGCAATCGACTATCACATCCAAAGTTGGATGTTACTTGTTTCATGATAGCAATTATTTCAACAGTACTTATATACATTATTTGACCAGAGATCATATCAAACAAAATCAAACAAAATAAAATATATTAGTATCGTGAAGCGTATAGATCCATGGCAAAGCGCGAGTTGGCAATATGGATGAAACAAGACCCATGTCAAATCCCCCAAAGGAGATACGCCGAGATAGAAAATTATCCAAAGCTAGACGAAACGAAGCGAACCAAAATGCAACCCGAGACAACCAAGGTAGTCTTATTAGGACGTGTCAAACAAATAAAGGACAGACATTAAAAGGTCAGACGAAATCTGACAACTTAGCAGTCCTTAGATCTAGGGTTCTGAATCTAGCGTCCTATATCCCAATTGGGATAGATATCACGTGTTTCTGAGCACATGATCATCACCCCAGACGTAAATTAGAAACAACAACAACAACCCACATCACATCACCATCATGCCTCCAGCAAGGCAGAAAAAGCTCCGAGTGAAATCTCAGCCCTTAAAGCCGACTACCTCAGCAGGATCTAAAATCGTGAAAAACCGAGACTCTAACGCCAAAACGAAAGTCTCCAGAGAAGCCCTGACCTCTAAGCCCCCACCCAGGATGGAAAGTACGAACGAAACCCTTAACAAAGAGAGTATGGATATTGTTTCTGACTCTGAACTCTCATCAAACCCTGACGATAAAACTATGGCGAACGACCTAAGTCCTACACCGTCGCATGACCCACAAGATTCACAAAGCAGAGCAATACCGAACCCGGGGCAGGCTTCTCAAAGCCTTGCAAGCTCTATACATGCAGGCCCTGTAATCAGAGGCCCCACCTCCAACGCTCGAATATCTAAAAGCCGGCCAGCCCTGAACAAACGGCGGGTTACCTCGCAACTTCCTTCAAGGACTATCAACGAGTTCGCTGCAGCGCTGACCGCTTGGCAGAATGCAGGGGCCAGCCACCTAAAAAACCTCCCCCCAGCTATCGCTGCAGACCTGCGAGCGATTACCACTCGAAGCGCTGCGCGCGTTATCGCTGGCTTACCAGTCTTCGACGAGCCTCACACTCTGAAGAGCTCTCCGAACCAGAATACTGCCGCCGCTAGCATACCAGACCCAAGAGCCCAAGATCAACAATCCCCCTATAACGCATCACACCACCCTCTAGGTACGCAGAAAGATAGGAGAGACACTCGCGCGCCTGCTGCGGCCCACTTATATGCAGCTGCCGCTCACAGAGGTATTCATGCCCCAAGTCTGATCAGAAATGCAAACAAACCCCCTCCCAATACGCCAAAATACAGCTTAGAATGAATGATGCCGCACGGGAAGCTCTCCCAGTATACCGCACAACCCCAGTTCCAGCACTTCTGCGTGAAGTCGGATGGGGTCCAGCCATCGCCTGGCTTAAACGGCTGCATGATCGACTTGCGATGCGCGTAGCCTCAGCAGATCCCCAACATCCATTACGTAAACGTTGGAATACTACCCACATGAATTGGGTTCGCCAAAGAGTGTCACCTGAGCTCTCGACTGATACAATAATCCCCCCTGGATGCCAAGTAGAGAAATAACCCTAAAATCCATTGGTGCGGTAGGTAGAACAATCGGAAAACAGGAGTTTAAACGGTGGCAGGCTACCTGTCCTCCTCTTGATTTATTCGTCTTCTCTGACGGCGCGCTAACAGAAAACCGGTCTGTTGCCGGGTATGTAATCTACCGGGGTCTTACACAACAGATTCACCAAGGCTCTCTCCCTCTTGGAACTTCCGCTGAAGTGTATGATGCAGAAATACGTGGGGCCACTGAAGGACTTGCCGCTGCTCTCCACAGCCCCATAGCACGGTTTGTTACAAACGTCACGGTTTGCCTTGACAACCAAGAGGCTGCTCTCCGGCTCAAATCTAACGCTCCTACACCAAGCAGCTCGAAACTTATAAAGCTTTTCCAGGAGCTTTCGGATTCCTGGACAACAAGAAACCGCTGCTCCTTCACACAGCCTGGCACAGTTGATATACGCTGGTGCCCAGCACATGTCGGTATCCTCGGCAACGAAACTGCCGACTCCCTCGCTAAGCTAGCCTGCGAAGCCCCTGCTCCCCCCTCGCCCCATCAATTGCACGAGCAAAACGAGAAATCAAAGCACGTTATGAAGCCTCTGTAGCCACTTACTGGTCCAGGAATGCTCCAGATAGATACAGAGAGCTCAGAATCAAAGCGAATGCAAAAATCTCCCCAGAACTAGCGAGCTTCAATCGACGCACGGTTGATTTTCTTCTTGCGGCCGCTCCGGTCATGGAGACTTCGCAGAATACAATTGCCGTTTCCAACATCGAAACGTGCTCCTGACCTGCACCTGCGGGCAGGAGAAATCACCCGATAAATTTTTTTTCTGCCGACTAGGCCGAAACCGTGCTCGCTTAAAGGGCGGACCTCGACACCCGAGCCCCGGAATCCGATGGGTATTAGGCACAGTGGAGGGAGGAAAATCTTTCAACAACTGGCTTCAAGCTACTTCCTTTTTTGATGAAATACAGCTCCGCCGCTAGTATGCCCCGTTGACATAAAGAACTCTTCTATCAGTGTTCTATCAGCCTACTATTTTCATAATTTTCTTTTGTTTTTTGCTATATTTTCTTTTTCTTATGCTATAAGGTGTAACCTTCACGTCGTCATTCAACTTAATCCTGTTACAGGGTATCCCCTAAAATATTATAGACACGTATCAGTCTATAAGTAAACCATCCAGAGACCCAGTGGAAGGGTGCTCTCTATATGTTTGTTTTAGGTAGAAAGGTCCTAGGCAGAGAGGCCTGCATCTATGAGTAGAAGCCGGGTCCTTCGGGGCACTGGCGCGTCGGGTAGCTATTATAAGCTGAGCTAACCGGCACGTGTCACTTTAAGACTCGTAGCCGTGCGCCGGCACGACGCTAAATGGGAAAAAAAAAAACCCCAACTATCTCTGACTGGGAAAGAACCGATGACCCTCTAAATATCTTACAACACGGATTGAAATCACGCTTTTCACTCGACGTTAAAGTTTAGAAACTTAACTGACCCTCCTCTATTTACATGTCACTTGGATGGAGCCCAAACATTCATCTTTGCCTACACTTATGTCAAAAATTAAACCAACTTCTACCTGAATTTAGCCCAAACAAAACACGCCTTTTTACATCTCAAGTACAGGATAGAAGCTACTGTTGTGCTTGGCACAGACAGAAATGATGGGCATGAAGGACGCATAAGCGGAGTGATGTTCATGCCTCTGCACAAAGGTCACGGAAGAGACGGAGGACCGGCAGTCCGGATGGAGTACGTGGCATAGTTGGGCGAGAGGCAGCACACATAGTTCTCATTGTTTGTCATGTTTGTCCTATCCATGCACAGACCATATCGGAGTATAAATAGGCCTGTGATTCCCACATAGTAGATAACACATAGACATCATCCAGTTACAACATACATCTTAAATCAATCTTAGCTCCTCTAACAAGTGTACGTTCCCTTATCATACACCTAGTAAAACAGCTACACACTCCAAGCATCTCATCTGACTCTTCAGGAGGCAAAATTTTCCCTTCCATTCCATGTGATCCACGGCGACTACCGTAATTTAAAATAACCAACATCTTCCCCCCGCTCCACGTAGAATGGACAGTACTCATCTCCTTACCTTGATTTACCGCTTCATCCCAATTAGTATTTTTTGGCCTTGCTTTAATTCCTACTTCACTAATTTATTGTGTCCCGTAGAAAACCAACATCTGCTATCTACTTCATGCAAGTTGAATCTGTTCCAACTTCATAATTCCCAAATCTACAACTTAGAACCCATCCGAAATATATTACCATCCATAGTCAATGTCCCACCTCCGAAGCTACGCGAGGAACCCTGCCCCGGAGCGAAGCGCAGTGCTGCAGGGCCAGGACCTAGTTTAATATACCACTATCTGCAACCTGTCCATACCGACTCATCGGCGCTCATACATCATCATCACTATCGCAAAGTTTAGCAAGACACGATTATCTTTTAACCTTGTTACTTCCACTTCACATGTGAGTAGAAGTTGAACGAGGTCACTAATCCTAAAAACAAAGCATTAAATTGATTAGATTATTGTATAAATGAATCCACCACGGACATCTCCGCATTCACCATGTTACGGGCTGCGCCTTTCTTTGTTCTGATTAGTCATTCGGGAATATTACACATCATAGGTCATGTGATGGGAGCTATGGTTCGAAACAGATCAGGGATTGTGTTGGTATTGTTTTAGCAGGGCTACCGGGTACCAGCAGTCTCCACAGCGAGTTTCGGATGGAAACAACTCACGTTAGACTCATGAGACGTTGCGAAGAGAGAATTCATTCTGAAGATTATCTGGCATCTTGGGGTATGGTCGTGCGAAGGAGATCATTTACATATTATAAATTCCTCCTTAATACACATTTGGAGACCATATAGAAAATAGACAGTATTTGGCCACCATTCCTTTTTGTTACGTTATTTTGGTGACTGCCCTTCACACACCACGATCTCATATATATGCGCCACGTTTAACTTGAGTCAAACGTAC
This sequence comes from Podosphaera xanthii, assembly GCA_028751805.1. Classification (NCBI taxonomy): domain Eukaryota; kingdom Fungi; phylum Ascomycota; class Leotiomycetes; order Helotiales; family Erysiphaceae; genus Podosphaera; species Podosphaera xanthii. The sequence goes on from JAPWIX010000001.1 coordinate 12,365,450, forward strand.
ACAGGTGAGTTTGACACCAACAAAATGAATTCGTTCCATTTTTACGGATTATCAGGCGAGAACTTTAGCCCAAGAGGGTCTGTCGTACAATATGATTGCAGAACAACTCGATATCACTCACAGACAAGTTCGATATGCTATAGAAAACACTCAGCTCACCCATAAAACGTCTAGTTGGTGGATCCCTTTACCCAGCAGTACAAAAATCGACGAAGTAGAAGCTTACATAACTTCCTCTCCAGAAAGCCGCCAAATGCCCTACTTTAGGGTTGCAAATCCAGTCTTCCCGCACTATGGTGTGAGCGACAAGTTATTTAACGGGAAATGAATAAGAGGGGTTTTACTCGTAGGTTTGTCGCTTCGTAACCTTCTCTTTCCCCAGAAAATTTGAGAAAGCGATATGAATTCGTTAGAAACAATCTCCACCGAGAGAAAGAAAATTGGGTTCGAGAACACTGAAATGATGAAAGCTGAGTGACCGATAATTGGCACACATGATATTGGATCACAAGAAAGGTTGGTATTGCCTTTAAATATTCTCTATATCGATGTTCTTGGTCTAAGCCCTTGACCAAGCCAGATGAGGGTTACAATAAAACATGTGTTATCAGCAACTTCCGAAGGCGAATTGGATAAATGTTTTGGGGATCCTTTTTTGGGAGTGAGAAAGGACCTTGCTTGTTTTGAGAGAAAAGATGGGATTCCATAACTGCTGAACGTTACAGTAAGAGGATAGCACCTCTCATTCAAAGCATGAATTTATTGAGACCAGGTTTAGTGGTCATGCAGGATAACGCTCTCTCCAAGTCGGCAGCCCGAATGAAGCAATAACTAAGCGAAAGAAGTAATGTTCCTCTAGAATGGTCACCGTTCTCTACAGATTTTGATCCGATAGAACATGTCTGGAATATAAGGAAAAATTATATCCAAAATAAATATCCAGATGTAACTAAAGGAGTGCAGCGAACAGAGGACGGAATCAGACTTATTGTCAAAGAAGCCTGGGATATGACGGTAGTAAGGATGACTTAAGGAACCTTGTCGATTCGATGCCGCAGAAAATTAAGGCTGCACTCGATGCTGGTGATGGAAAAGTAAAATATGACGGGCTTTTTAATCAGTTTCTAAGTTGTGATTAATCAATATGATGCAAATAATAATATTCATAAATAGAAATTTAAACTTTTCACTATGATTTCAGACAGGGAGACGAATTCATCATCCTGAAGGGGGACAAAGACGGCGTTTCTACCTGTACGTGGTGTCCCCTACGAACCTGGAGTTTATCTTCAGCGCCAGCAGAAACACGCATTAATTGGTCACGGAGGAAAAGTCACCCAAATGAGTTTCCGGGGCGTACCCAGCTCCCGTTATGGTGGTGATGGATTAGACTAAGATGAACCTTTTTACCAAGATGAATTCTCACTGTTTACAGATATTCTGACATTATACTGTCTCCCGAGGAAAGAGCACCGCTACCTGAGCGCTGGTGGTGTCTGTATAAGGAGGATATCTGGACTATAGGATATTAGGAAGATACAGATGGGGATACGCACCTCGTGTGGCTCTGGTGTCTAGGCCTCGCCTGGCTGGAGTTGCAGGTTTTTTGAGACTTTTTCCCGCGTACCAGTTTCCACGGCTGCTCTTTTTCAATTTTTTTTTTGAGCAGAAGGTTCAGTAGAAAAGGTGGTTGAATTCTACGGGTAATTACTGAGCTAAATGGCTAACCGTCATGGGTCAACGTATCAATGATCTTAGGTTCGAGGTTAAAGGGGAAAGGAGCACTGTAAAAGGTGTGGCCTAGGTCAGAGAGGAGCCCTAGTGTTCTAATAGTCTCGGACTGTATATAGCACGAATAAACACTACTACAAACAAACTTAATCGAGAAAAATTTCCCACATGCCCCTCATCCCCTCAATTCGCTCTCATCTGATAGTTAAGCTCGTATTTTTCTGTTGTATCCTACCGAGAGGCTTCTCAGGATGCCGCCAGAAAGGACAAAGCGTCAACCAACGTTAACTGTCCCTAAGCCAATGTCTACGGCTGTAAGCAAATAATGGGCAGTAACAGGTACAAAAACCCAAGGCCTCGCGAAATCTAGTAATTCTAGAAAGCGTACCCGCGTCAGAGACCTCTACCTAAGGGGAGGACACTCATCTTCCCAATATTGAGATAACTGATACTGAAATCAGCAGATCCATCAACCAAAGCCCCGACACTACAGGGAGATTAGAATCGGTATCAGAGGCCTCAGACGGCTCAAAAGAAGCGATTTCACCGATTGCAAAGGTGTCCACTGCAGATACGTCTGCGAATGGAAGCACAGCCAAATCACGTCTGATTGCAACTCCAAGGATCTCAAAAGTCAACATTGCAAGCAGAACAGGCGCAAGTACTGCCCCGGGAAAAACTACATATGCCGGTAGTACACATGTGACCAACAAAACACACCCCAAACTTCTTCCACTATTGGAAGCCGAAAAGCGATGAGCGGCAGAAATTGCTGCAAATTTCCAAATAGTCTCCGCCGCCATAGACGGTGTTGAAAATACCCTCTCTCCTCTTGTCAATGGACAAAACAGAACATTCGTAGATTCTATGTGAGTCTATCTCCGTGCTGCAATTGCTCAATTTATGTCCAACGGACCAGGTGCGTCTGCACCAATTCTTCCTCCCTGTCCAGCAAGTAACATTACTTATTGGCCAAATCCTCCACCCGGCTTGTCTAGCTGTCAACCAATTCAGATTGTCAATCCGATGTCCGCAAAGCCAACGCCGAAAACAACATGGGTTACAACCACGAGTAGAGGACATCCTAAGTCCTCGATACCTGGACACTCTGGTCACGTGCTAAACAAGCAGCCATCTCCACAACGAGCTCCAGCGAAAACGGTAGCTCTACCAAAGCAGGACGACAGGCTTTTCCTTCGACATGCCAAAGAACACGAATGGCGCCTTCTCTCCCCCGCCGGAATCCGAGAAGCTGCAATTGAACTCCTTCAACTCCCTATCTCTAGCATTGAGCACGTTCATCGTGTTCCCAGAAGCTTTGCGCTAAGAGCAAAAGACAAAGAAACACGACAAGTATTGCTAGACTCAGCTGAGTTTTTTTGTTTCTACTGGAGCCAAATTAGAAAAAGCATCTGATTTAGTAGCTGTGCGAATTTCAACTGTTCTTGTGGCTCTCAACACCCGCCTGGGCAAGGTACACGTCACAGATGAAATGGTAGTTGATGAGATCACGAGAATCACAAAAACTACCCCCTTGAAGGTCTGTCCTCATAGAAAAAGTCGACTTGGAGCCCTCCAACAGTCATGGTTGGCATACTTTGAGAAAGCATCTGCACCTTAAACAAGCTTTCGACTATTTAATGATTCGGGTGTCGCTGTACGACACTAACCGAAATGTACCGTGCAGCAATGCAAAAGCTGTCTCGAGTTTCACGGGACGCGTGGGTTCTCTTGGGCACCAGCCTGTTGGAACTGTTCCTCCAAGATGCACACCACCACCGAGTGCAAGGCCCACACCAAGTGTCAAAACTGTGGGGACCTCACCGCTCCAACAGCCGTAGCTGTCTAGCACGCCCGACTCGATCTGGCCCCGTTACTAAAGAACAATTAGTAACAATACGCCTAGCCAGCCAGCGCGAATTGGCCGCGGTAGCCAGAGCAAAAGCTGCCATTAGAAGCGCCGAAGCTGCTGCTTCAGCCACAAAACAGACAGCAACAAGCCCACCTGTGATCTCGGCCTTCAACCAGTTTGAGGCTCTCGCGGAAGACGCAACATTGCCTGATGCAGAAGACTCTGGGGAGAATAACCCCTGAACGCAATTATGAAGGGGACTCGACGAGTCCCTTCCCTTCCCGTCCCCCCACCTACCCTAAATTTTATGTCAATCAATCTAGGTAGATGAGGATCAACGCATGATATCGCGCTTTCCCAAGCTTATGAGCTAGGCGTGGATGTCTTACTAATTCAGAAGCCTTTGTGGAACAAGCAAACAAAGACTACCAAGTCACACCCAGGATACATCTGCTATACGCCATATGGCGGTGTAGATGTAAGACCAAGGGCTGTGACTTACACACTAAAGGATGATAGGGTAGTATCAGCTACGCAGATTACTGTTGGGTAGTGGTTAACGGTATCATTTTCTTCAACGTATACAAAGCACCAAACAACTTAACAGCAATCCGACCCATCATCAGCTGAGAGCCCTCTCGAGGAACTATCGCAGCGGGTGATTTCAACTCAGTCTATGAGGCCTGGCAACCGAACGCCGCTAGCCCTCATGGACAGGGTGAGTAAATAGAGAGATGGGCAAAAAGTCACAACCTATTATGCCTCATCATTGGTGAGCCAACCCATTGAGCAGGAAATACGCTAGACCTCGTGTGGACTAACATCAGCGGTACTCGAGTCTGGGTTGACCGCAGCGAGTGCATAACTAGCGACCACCTTCCACTTTGAGGGTTTGCACCAGTTACAACTAAAGACTTGGACCCAGAGCTAGCAAAAATCAGGGTACCGAGGAAAAATCTACCAAGGTATGCGCATGCAATTTTGCAATGGACTCGTCCACCCCCTGAGTTAGATTCAATCGAAAAGGTAGAAAACTGCGCCCAAGATCTCTGTTTTTACCTATAAAATGCAATCATAGCAACGGGGACTCGACCCAGGAAAGGCAGAGGCAAGGCAGCAGCGTGGTGGACACCAGAGTGCAGGACCACTCATACTGAGTATTGTGCAACAACAATACCCTTAGAGCGATCCATTAAGGCAAAGGAGCTACGATCTACAATCAAGGAAGCCAAAAAGGATCATATGACTCGCAAAACTGAGGCCATGACCACCCCTGCTGATATTTTCAAGTTCATGCAAGCCCGCACGCCCAGCCGAGCAAGCCTCCCTCCTCCGCTTTTTCATGAGGGAAAGCTTATCACTGACCCAGTCGAGCGGGCCATAATCCTACGAGATGCACTCCTTGCACGACATGAAGCTTCAGACGATCTCCCTCCATGCACTATCCCTAGCAATAACCGCATCCCTTGGATCAATGAGATAACTCCAGAGGAAGTTCGCGCATGCACAATCGGCTCTGGAAACACGGCACCTGGTGCAGACAGAGTCTCTGTAGAGCTCCTGACAACATACTGGAATACTATTAGTCCGCATGTGACTGAACTGTTTCAATCCTGCATTAGTGTCAGAATTCGTGTTTTTGTTTGGAATTGTTTCGCTTAGCATTGTTTCGCTTAGCATTGTTTTGCTTAGCATTGTTTTGCTTAGCATTGTTTTGCTTAGCATTGTTTTGCTTAGCATTGTTTCGCTTAGCATTGTTTCGCTTAGCATTGTTTCGCTTAGCATTGTTTTGCTTAGCATTTTTTTGGTTTAGGATTGTGATGTTTGAAATGGTTTTGTCTAAGAGTGTCTGAATCTGGAGTTTTCGGGAATCTAAGCATCGGAGCAAATGAAGGACATATATCACAGGGCAGAGCTGAACAGGGAAAACTCCACGGTTTGTTTTCTGTCATTTATTCTACCCTTAGAATCAGAAAACCACCTCTTCAGAAACCTTGGTCTATTTCTTACCTAAGTGCATTCTTCTCAGTTCTAGAATCTCTGATCTCACCTGTGAAAGACCTTCGGCAACACCTCAGTCACACCTTTATTGTCTCTTAGACCACTAGCTCGCGTTTTCCCCTTCTAATCTTTCTCGCCCGACCCCCCTTTCTCTCCTCGGCTCGAGGATTGGTAACGTGCCGGACACGTCCCCTCTGACATTACAAACCGTCAAGAAGAAATGGTTCTAAGTGATCCTATGGACACTATGGACACTGAACTGCCGAGATACCAACCAAGTACAAATCGACCCATATTTCAGACAAACTTTGCTCCACCCCCCAACGCAGTACACCAAATCCACCTCCTCTACAAAATACGTCATCAACATCTGTGTTGGTACCGGCGATGTTGAAAGTACAGGTAATAGGGTACGAACCATATAATCATCTGACCGGAGAGGACTAGAGTAAATCGCTCCTCATTGTTGCCTGAGGCATATTAATAAAATGTCTGTGCGTATAAGGGGCATGATACTTATAAGTTGATAGTTCTGGTTGGTTATTGAATGATGTAGACTTGTGCATAATTATAATTATTGATTGAATTGATGATTTTACTTTGAACCGTGAATTACTATAAAGCTCGATCTAGAGTGAAGGTAGCTAATTCAAAAGCCTTTCACCAATACCTCGCTAAGCTAAGTAACTAACATTTTAACACGTTATCAGCACCACTGGTGTAGTAACTACGATTCAATAAGATGTTAATTCAACCCAATAGAATCGCAAGCCAGCTACGGGAGTTTCTTGACACTAATCATGTCTATACGGACGAGCTGAGTGAAGAGACAATCGAGAGAATACGCGATGCTGCTGAGAAAGAGCCAGAAGAAGTAGTTTCCTCGGTCACCACAAAGCGGAAGGGAAAATCGCGGCGATCAATAGCCCCACAATTTCCATCCATGTGGGCAAATTCCAGAGAAGAGTTTTTAAAAGCTGTCAGGAAATTTGAATATGGTGCATACTCACAAAGCCCGGAAAGGAGTACATTCACTAGACCCGATGCAGAATCAGCTAAGAAAAAATCCAATCGACCCATAACTCCCAGCTACCACAAGGAAACAAAACAAGAATCTATCGAGATGAAACCTGCTTTATACAAAAGAAATTTTAGTATAACTGCGATACCTCGGGAGATATTATCACTTTTTCAAGGATTCGACAAGCTTGAGGAAGATAATTGGACAACTTGGAAAGGCCACATGCGTGACAACCTCGAGATCTGTTATCTTTGGGATATCGTCACCGGAAGTGAACAAAGACCCTCCGATCTTTACTTAGAAGATGCCGAAGATTGGGATAGTCGCGAAAGAATTGCCCGTGTTCTGATCAAAAATTCGCTCGGCTCTAAAGACTATCAACAAATCAGACATGCGAAAACCGCAAGTGAAATTTGGGAAACATTGATGAGTCGACATCAAGCGACCGGTGCTCAGGGTAAGGTGGACTTAATTTGGAAGTTCTGGAGTAAGAGATGTGATGAGGGCACATCAGTTCGCGAACACATCGGGGAGATTCTAGGTATTCATACAGAGCTAGCTGAAGCTGGCATCTACGTTGAAGGTTATCTGCTGGCTATCCTGATGGGTAAATCGCTCCCCTCATCATACGATAATTTCGTGTCTACTATATTTGCTGGAATCAGGGATCTTGAACAGGCAGATCCTAAATATATGAGAAATAAGATATTTGAAGAAGAAATGAGGCGAGAAAATAAATCCGAGGATGCTCATGTTGCCGAAAACAAATCTGAGAATGTTCACGTCGCCACCCAGAAACGGTGTCATAATTGTAAAAGGCTAGGGCATCTTATTGCAGAATGTTATTCAAAAGGTGGTGGGAAAGAAGGGCAAGGGCCCCGGCAAATAGCTAGAAGGAAAAAAGAGGAAGCGGAACAGAAAATAGAGGAAAAATATGGTCACAGTGCAGAGATAGCAGACCAAGACTCGTTCTTTTCAAGCCATATGGCTTACCCAAGTATTTTAAAAACTCAATATAACAAATGTTCCTTTTATCCGTGGTCGCAAGACTCTTGGATTGCAGATTCAGGTGCTAGTGCTCACATTGCAAACCGTCGAGAGATGTTCACTGCCTTTGCACCTAGTGAAGGAACCCTAAACGTTGCAGGTGGCCTCACCGCGAGGATAGAGGGTACAGGCGTAGTGCAAATGCGAGGAATTGTAAATGGTAAAGTAAAAATTTTCAAACTCATGAACGTCTTATACGTCCCATCTACCCGTTTTTGTTTAATATCAGGGCCAAAACTGGACAAAGCTGGAGGCAAAGCTAAATATGCAAATGGGATGTGTTCCTTTTGGGACTCCAAAGGAGAGTTGATCGCAACTGGTGTGCTAGATGGCAATCTCTATCGGCTAAATGCAAGAGCCATTTTAAATGATGCAAAAATAGTTAATGCCGCGGTCCCAAAAACCACAATGCTCTCATGGAATGAAGCACATCGACGCCTGGGACACATTTCATTATCGTCGTTAAAACTCTTGTTTGGAGGAAGAATGGTGGACGGGATCGGTCTACACCATGACGAATCCATTCCACAGTTTTTGAATTGCAAGAGTTGTATTTTGGCTAAAGCACATCGAAAAGCTTTCCCAAAATGTGCTGAAAAATACAGTGAGAACTATGGTGATTTAATACACACCGATGTTTGGGGATCACCAAACGTGAAGCAAACCCCGGGTGGTAATCAATACTTTATTTTATTTATCGACGACCACACAAGACATACTACGGTGAAGCTGATGAAGGATAAAGCATCGGTGAAGCAGCAACTGATGAACTACTGCAGCTTTATACACACACAGTACGATCGATGGCCGAAAGAGATAAGGTCAGACAATGCAGCGGAATATGAAGGAACCAGAAGTTGGCTTGAAGAACAAGGCATTAGACTAAATCCATCTGCTCCACATTCACCGCAGCAAAATGGCGTGTCTGAGCGAATGAATCGAACCTTATTAGAGCTAGCGCGTGCAATGATCATCGAGAAGCAGTTACCCGAATTTTTGTGGGGAGAGGCAGTCTTACATGCCTCGTGGATTAGAAATCGAAGTCCAACCAAGGTATTAGATGGAAAAACCCCAATGGAAGCTTTAAGTGGTAATCGCCCAGATTTATCATCTGCTCAAGAATTTGGGGAAGATGTATACATATTTGAAGAATTATCTAGAGCAAAGATCCAACCAAAAGCGCGAAAGTGCAGATTCACAGGTTTTGAGGAGGGACCCAAGGCTATTAGATACTATGACGCTACTACGAGACGGATTAAAGTTTCGCGTAATTATAACTTCATGCTTATCAAAGGGGACGAACCGACAAAGGGTTCTCAAAGTACTCCCATAAGCTCTTCACCATCAGATATCAATTTGTCAGAAAATTTACCTGTTATCTCAAGTAGCACAAATATAATGGAGCCAAATCAACTTGAGGGGGAGAGTCACTTAGAACAACATGAATTATTTGGACAAAATGAAGCGCCAAAGAATCCTGAGATTGCGGCAAGGCAATTGCGGCTTAAAACAGCATCAGGAGAAGCAACAAAAAAAAATTACGCCGACTTGGTGAGATTTAACCCACGAAACCATATCCGAAAGTCTAAGCAGGGATATGCGGCTTACAATAGTATTGAAGGGCGTGCAAGTGGAGATTATTATATTAATTCACCGCCATTCATAAATCTTGTGCACGCTTTAATAACTGAAAATGGTGATAGTGGACTACCGAACACCATTGAAGAAGCTCGCAAATGTCCTGACCATATACGTTGGGAAAAAGCAATACAAACGGAGCTTGATATGCTAAATCAAAAAAATACATGGGAGCTGGTCGACCCGCCAAAAGAAGCTAATATCATCGGCAACCGGTGGATTTTCACCAGGAAATTTGATGAAAACGGACAGCTATGTAAATATAAAGCCCGACTTGTTGCTCAAGGTTTTACTCAAGGATATATATATGATTATTCAGACACATTCTCTCCGGTGGTCAGATTTGATTCTTTTCGTCTAGTCCTTGCTATCGCTGCATATCATGGCTTAGAAATTGGCCAAATTGATATTAAAGGAGCATATCTCAACGGAAATTTAACCGAAGAGATATTTATGACTCAGCCAAAAGGGTGTGACAATGGAACAGGTAGAGTTTGCCGCCTTGTACATACACTGTACGGGTTAAAACAATCTGGGAGAGAATGGAACAAAATGCTGAAAGCATTTTTGGTAGAAAAAGCAAATTATTCGCAACTTATAAAAGAGCATGGCTTATTTTTCAGGTGTGACAGTCAAGGATATGATATAATTGCCGTTTGGGTGGATGATTTTTTAATTGCTTCAACAGACAGTATGCGGCTACGCAACACAAAGCTGGAGATTGCAAATAATTGGGAAACAACAGATCTAGGAGAGCCAAAATTATTATTGGGGGTGCAATTAGAACGTGACCCAAAAACAAAAACCATTAAGATATATCAGGAGCAATATATTTTAAAAATACTTCGACGTTTTGGAATGGAAGATTGTACGCCTGTTAGCACTCCTTTACCTCCCGGAGCCACATTTACTCCATCTTACGACGATGAAGCTTTTGGGGATGCGACAAAATATTGTGCTGCAATTGGATCTCTCATGTTTGCATCAGTTGCCACACGCCCTGATATTGCGTACGCGACAAACTTAATGTCTCAATTTAATGGAGCCCCTAGTCAAAAACACTGGAACGGAGTTAAAAATATACTTCGATACCTTAACGGAACAATAAAAACAGGTATTTTATATGATAAAGCGAGACATCATGAACCTGATTTTACGCTCACTGCATATTCAGATGCAGACAATGGAAAAGGATACGATCGAAAATCAATTTCGGGATCAGTCATTACTATAGTAGGTGGTGCAGTAAAATGGGCTGCTGAAAAACAGCGATTGATCACTGTCTCAACATCAGAATCTGAGTACGTTGCAGCAAACTTGACTGGAAGAAATTGCCTATTTCTACGAGACATTATGGAAGAATTAGGTTTCCCTCACAATGAGCCAATACCGTTATTTATGGATTCGGATGGGGCAATTGCACTGACAAAAAATCCTGAGAACATGAGAGCGACTTTACATATTGATAAAATATACCATTGGATTCGACAACATGTTGAGCAAGGGACATTTAGTCCAGAATCTATCCCCGGAAGAGAAAATCCAGCTGATATCTTTACTAAGTCGTTGGATAGATCGTCTTTTGAACGACACAAGATAAATATTGGAATTTTCTGATTGATTATACGGTTCGAGGGGGAGTGTTGAAAGTACAGGTAATAGGGTACGAACCATATAATCATCTGACCGGAGAGGACTAGAGTAAATCGCTCCTCATTGTTGCCTGAGGCATATTAATAAAATGTCTGTGCGTATAAGGGGCATGATACTTATAAGTTGATAGTTCTGGTTGGTTATTGAATGATGTAGACTTGTGCATAATTATAATTATTGATTGAATTGATGATTTTACTTTGAACCGTGAATTACTATAAAGCTCGATCTAGAGTGAAGGTAGCTAATTCAAAAGCCTTTCACCAATACCTCGCTAAGCTAAGTAACTAACATTTTAACAGGCGACCCTACCCACATTCTTACCGCCAAACTTGTGGAATCTGCCGTATATCACTCATGCCACTAATCTAGAAATAGCCGTGGTAATAGACTCTGCGCGGGTAAGTGAGCTCTTTGCACAGGTACCAGCACCTTCGACCCTGCAAGAAATGTCACGACCACCACCACGCCTGCCAGCTCCGCCTATGCAACTCTATGATGGGCAACCCTCAGGTCTTCGATCTTTTTGCTCCCAACTAATCAATCAGTTCCAAGGCCAGGAAGGTCAGATTTCGGAGGTCGAGAAGGCTCGCTACGCCTACCAACTGCTGGGTCCCGGAGCCCTAGCAAAGATGCGACCGTTGTTCCGCTGCCTTGAGGACTCATCGGTCCCCGCCTGTCACAGATCAAGATATCAAAGCAATGTGCATCCGAGTAAATGATGGTAAATTAATAATCTAACTATGAAGAAATATCTAATATAATGATGAATTCTCGTTGTGAGGTAACTATCAGAGGTCTTTATACATTTTAACCCTCAACCTTTAATTACTTCCTCCTCATTCTCGTAACCTTAGGAGTCTTCTCGAAGATTCCAGTCATTTCATCAGAGCTGCTTCACAAGCGGCCGTTTGCTTGTGCACGGAGCAGGGTAATAGAATCTTCTCGAAGATCCTAGTTGATACATCAGAGCTAGTTCATGAGTAGCCGCCTACCTGCGCACAGACTAGAATTAGAGAATCTTCTAGATCACTCTGGTTGATCTACCAGTCCTCAGGGCGCTATGAAAGCATACGCTGACTAGCGCATGCTACAGGTAATTATTGGCTAACTAGCCGTTACACCGCCGAAATCCACACCTTGAATGAATTCCTGGCTGCTCTTCGACATCGATGCCAAGATCCAGGCCTTGAAGAAAGGGCTAGCTGCGCCGTCAATAACCTTCAGCAGAAGAATATGAGGTTTCACGAATTCATCACCATCTTCGAGGACAACATGGCTGACTCAAGTTATGAGAGCCTCGACAAATCCCAATGGCGAGTCATGCTGCGACGTCGTCTTTCTATTCGCCTCCGCAACGCTCTAGTCATGGCAACCGACATACCCACTGACTATCACCAATTTGTAGCCTACTTGCGTGAAAAAGATGCAGGTTTTCACGAAATTAAAGCCTCAACCAACACCTCAGAAATCTCTAGGCCAGGCGCTATTATACCTACAGCTCCACGATTCATAAATAATCCCTTTCCGCCGGCCCCACCAACCCGCGAGACAACGGTCTCTCAGGGAGGTTCCGCCATGGATCTGGATGCAGTATCCCGAGAGAGGGGACCTGATGGCCGACTCACCAATCCGGCTAAAGATGCTCGTCGAGCTTTGGGTCGATGCCTTTGGTGCAATAAGGCAGGACACATGGCAACTCATTGCCCCCTCGGATCTCGTACTGCCGCCTCTACTTCAACCACCGAGACCTCAAAGTATTTAAAAGAGGAACTCCAATAAGTCGCATGTTGGAGTCCTTAACGGTAAGACAAGGATGTTTTCAAGAGTTGTCTTCTTCTCGACACATGTATGTAAATGCAAAGATAGGAAATAATACTTTTGTTGCTCTAGTCAATACCGGAGCCTCGGGTTTCGCCTTCGTTTCCCAGTCTCTTTGTGATTCACTCCTACTCCCCCGACAGACCCTTAAATCATCTGTAGCCTTAGTTGGTTTTGAAGGAAAGCCAGGACCAAAAGTCGCTCACAAAACCTCTTTCTCCCTCGCCCTCAGTAATCATAACGAGAGGCTCTCAGCTTATGTTATCACATCCTGCAAGTATGATCTTGTTTTAGGCCTTCCCTTGTTGGAAACGCATGCCCCTTTCATTGACTGGAAGAAACATACCATCACCTTCGGTGAGCAATGCTTTGGATCTTCGTGTTGTGTCTTCGAGACCACCATCCCTTATTTCAACTCTCGACTTTAGACCCTCAAGCCACAGGGAAAACCGCTCACCCTGATAACGTCTTTAGAAACCTCCAGACCACCTAATAATATGCCTAAGCCCCTGCAAATTTCAGTAACCGCCTTTTTAACTGCCAGCCGACAGCCTGAAAGAACGTACTTCGCCCTCAGCCTCCGGGATCTCGATGTCATGATTGACGACTTCCCACCTCGAATGCCCTCCCTCCGTGTGGGTAACGCCATCAAGGTTATTCCAAAAGACGCCGATCCGAAGGATTTCCTACCCCGTCAATACCACGACTTTCTGGACGTCTTCGACAAAAGACGGGCCAACGACTTACCTCCTCATCGATCGTGGGATCACCCTATCGATCTCATTCCAGGAAAAGAGCCTCCCGCAGCCAAGCCTTACTCTATAAACCACCATGAACTTCAAGCGCTCCGAGAGTATTTGGATACGGAACTCGCCAAGGGTTTCATTAGGGTGTCGAGATCTCCAGCCGCTGCACCAGTCCTTTTTATTAAGAAGTCCAATGGCGATCTTCGATTTTGCATTGATAATCGCGGTCTGAACGCTATCTCTATAAAAAACCAACACTCTCTTCCCCTCATTGGCGAGACCCTCAACCAACTATTGAAGGCCAGGTATTTTACTAAGTTGGACATCATCTCGGCTTTCAATAAACTCCGAATCAAAGAGGGTAATGAATGGAAAGCTGCTTTCACGTGCCGTTATGGACTTTTCGAACCTTTAGTCCTCCCCTTTGGACTCTCCAACTGCCCAGCATCCTTCCAATCATACATCAACCATGCGCTTCATGGGCTTCTGGATCAATTCTGTACAGCATACATGGATGATAGTCTGATATACTCCGACAATTAACCGATCACCATTGCCATGTGCCAGAAATTCTACAGCGCCCCCGCGAGAATGGTCTTCAAGCAGACATATCAAAGTGTAACTTCGAAACCACCCAGGTCATGTACTGAGGTCTCATTGTCTCAACCAAGGGAATTTCCATCGACCCAAAGAAAGTCGCCTGCGTTCAAGAATGGCCAAACCCACGCTCCGTTCGTGACGTCCAAGGATTCTTGGGCTTCGCGAACTTCTATTATATGAGTTTCGGTCAACTCAATAAGATAAATGAATATGACTCTGTAACGAAGAGTCTGAAATATATGGTGATTCTGTAAAGAAGAATCTGAAAGATGAGCTTGAGGAAATTCAAGATGTAAAAATAAAGTCATTCTGTGAATGAACCTCAATTGTTGTTTTTTTTTATTCTCCCCCACTCCGTTCTTCTATCTACCTCTATATACCCATTCCCTTAGTTCCCAGAAAAAACTTCATAAGAGAGTGTCTAAGCATATCGATCTAAGATGGATAAAAATAACAGAAAGTAAACTAATAATAATAGTAATAACTCTTGCAAAAGATTGAATGATTTGTGGAAAGTTGACGCAACATTCCAGTGAGAACTAACCCTTTGATGTAAAACTCAACTACTCGGGAGTGTGAAGTTGATCGCGTACTCATCCCAAATATATCTACCTGATTCATGCCTGAGGAGCTGACATTGGTCGTGCCTGAGGAATTGTCCTAATTCATGCCTGATGTTGATTTACCCCAACCTGTGACCAACTAACCATTATTGAATGGAAAGGTTTATCAAAAAATAGCATACTTTTAGAAATAGGAATTACTGAGTCATACATCTATCGACGCTTCATTCCCCAATTCTCTCGCCTAGCATCCCCACTAACAAAACTAACGAAGAAATATGCCCCCTTCTCCTGGGATGAAGGTTGCGAAAGGCTTTTTCGGACATTAGGAAAGCTTTTAAGGAGGATACAATGCTGGCCCATTTTGACCCCACCCGATAAACAATCATGGAAACAGACGCTTCCGACTTTGTGACCGCTGCAGTGTTGTCGCAATACGACAAAGCCGGAATTTACGACCCATAGCTTTTATGTCAAAAAAAATGATCCCCGCCGAATGTAATTATGACATATACAACAAGTAACTACTCGCCATCGTAAATGCCTTCGAAAATTGGACTGCCGAGGTGGGATCTGTAGAAGCGACCACCCTGATACTTACTGACCACAGAAATCTCGAGTACTTCACCACCACCAAAAAGCTAAATCGAAGACAAGCACGATGGAACGAGCTTCTGGCAAGCTACGACTTCAAGATTGTATTCCGACCCGGCAAGCAAGGGGCAAAGCCTGACGCCCTCACAAGAATCAGCGCCTACAAACCTCAAGATATGGAGGACGCATGTAATAGGCATCAGCTCGAAGTCTTGATCAAACCGCACCAAATTCCCCGCAATCTTGAGCCTACTCCCACACTCACATCCACGCCAACCCCTCCCTCATCTCAGACCCAACAAATCCTAGAACTTACCTTAGAAAACTGGACCAAGTACTGCGAAGAAGATCAGTATTGTAAGGATATTCGTGAAGCCCTCAGAAATCGAGAGATCAACCGCAAGGACATCCAACTCGCAAGCTGCGCATTGACAGCCCATTCCTTCACGCTGAATGGAAAAGAATACGTACCAAACCCTCTTCGAGAACCACTCCTCCGACAGCTTCACGACACACCCCTCTATGGTAACTGAGGAACTGCGGCCCTTTACACCTTACTCTCTCGCAGATATTGGTGTGTTGTGCCTAGCGAACATAGTGGATGTTGGAATTCATAGAATCACAGAGTAAAAATATATCCAGATGTTTAGTATTTTTATTCACTTAACTTCTTGATCAAGTCTATATAGAGGTATTAAAACTAATTACAATAGTAATAGATACAGCCACACCTAATTCATGCGATACTATCGAATCGTAAACAGCTTTCTAACGTCACGTTTCACCTTTAGCAAATAGCACATCTTTGTTGGGAACATCAAACACAAAACAGAAGATTCTACTCCATGATACAATACGTTTCCGTTTTCTAACACTCCTCCTGACCAACAAGATGGATGCCGGTAGTTGTTTGGTCCAGTCCAAAAATTCGCCGATATAGATGTTCCGCCTTTGATCGAGTTAACGGCTTAGTAAGAACATCTGCTATCATATGATTTGTTGGTGTGAGAGGCTGGTCTTGAATAACTCAAGGATCTAAAGATTCAATTAATAAATTAAGAAGTGCGTGAATATTATTTACAAGACAAGAACAGTCATATATAGTTATCCCAAGCTGTCCCCACCAAATCCCATCAAACGCCTTAGAACTAGAACGTATAATAAACCATAGAAGATACTGGAGTATTCACAATATCCCAGAATGCCATTAAACCATTTCATTACTCCATAGAAGATTCGTGAATGTTCTCTAATATTTAATAATGATTGTCATAAAGTGGGTACGGCTAGTAGCCCAATTGGGTAAGGTGAACGTTGAATAATAATTAGCGATAAAGTAAATTAAACAAAAGTAGCCGTGATAACGGATAGCGCTAAAGACGATGATGTAAGCAAGGGCGCTAAGCCCGAGTTAATCACATGGGTTGTAACCCTGACACATAGTCCCAATTGTTGTCTGGTCCTCCTGTTGTGTACCAGTGAGAGATACGACTTCGGAGATTCTCAGGGATGGTATTCATCATGTCCATGCACACCGCTTTGTGGCCTCTCAGCAGGTCCTAGTCAGCTTCAATTTTCGCTGTAAGCTGAATTATATATGTCAGGTACATCTCTCTGGAACCGTCACATTATGGCCAGCTTGACGCTTTTTTCTTGTCTGTGTGTGGATTAGGTCGTAAAGTCTTTCCTTGATTGACGTCACTTGTGTCAATTATTGCTAATAACTGTTTTAGCTGATCACTATTCAAGGATAGCGTGACATTTGTTATTTTCTGTGAAGTGAATTGATTAGCTCTGCCCTTACCCTTTTTACAGTTATGAGCGATCGTAGGAGGAATTGTGGAAGTAAGCGCCAGCCGCAAAGCCGATTAAACTAGAGCTACTTCTGGAGTTAGAAATTGCTGATGAAAATAGGTGTTTGAAGGGAATTCTTAAGATTGTATTTTCCAACTAAGATAAAAAAACACTATTAAAAGTTCTTGTCATAAGCGGTATGTAGACAGCGTGGGGAGACACAGAGGACAAGAGGTGGGTGTCAGGCTAAAGGTTGCCATCCTACATGATACACAAGATAGATGCATCACCACTCGGCTAAAAGGCCAGACCAGAATAATAGAACACTATAATCAGGCAATCTCCATATATTTATTATATAGTAGAGGCTTTCCTGACAGTTCTCATATTTTACAGTAAAGAGTTATGTTCCTATTGCTTAAGGAATCACATGATATATGCTACGTAATAGGATTTGACATCCCATAACTGTTGATCATTACCAGTTGATAAAGTCAGAACTGAATGTCTAATTTCAACACCCCTTCTCACTTTGTGCCAAAGATACAGGCACATAAGTGTTTATGTCTTGGTTCAGTAACACCTTTGGTGCATATATCCGCCAAATTTTCTGCTGATAGAACATGCAATAACGTGAGTGAGCCGTCTTTTACTTTTTCTCTTTTGAAGTGGTAAGCAATATCAATGTGTTTTGAGGCATCATTGAGCTTCAGATTATGAGCGATATCGATGGCAGCATTGTTATCTGTCGAGATAGCAGTAGGAATAGTATCGCCAACTAATTGATGTAGTCCACGTATCAGCCAGATATAATGCTTGGATGCAAATGCAAATGCCAATGCCATATACTCAGACTCGCAGGTTGAGTGAGCAACATTACTTTGTTTGCGGGAGCGCCAGCAGATAGTGGAATTGCCAAGTTGAAAGAGATATCCAGAAAAACTTCTTTGGGTGTCATAACAGTTACCGTATGATGCGTCACAAAATCCGTTCAACACAAGATGGGAATCAAATCCATAAAGAAGTCTTTGATCTTTTGTTCCTTTAAGGTACCGTAGAACACGTTTTACTGCATTGATATGAGTTATGGAGGGATCCGAGTTAAATTGTGAGAGATGTGAGATTGTGTATGCGAGGTCAGGTTGTGTCCCAGAAACGAGGTACATGATAGATCTGATAATTTGCTGATATAGAATTGCAGGAGCCCTAGTGTCTCCTTCGATGGCTGACATCAGTTGGTGGTTTTGCTCGATAGGCGATGATACTGGATTGCAGTCTTGCATAGAAAATCGTGTCAAGATTCTATCAATGAATGCGGTCTGAGAAAGAGTGATACCCGCATTATCACATTCAATTTGAATTCCAAGGAGCCAGTGGAGAAGACCCATATCAATGACCTGGAACTCCGACTTGAGTAGGTTGGCTGTGTTTTCCATAAGATCACTTGTTCTCCAAAAAGTATAATATCATCCACATAGACTGCTATTATTAGATGACCTGAGTTGTGAATTAGGACACAGGGATCAAAGAGGGTAGAAGCAAGACCAAATGGTTTAAGGTACTCAACCAATCTAAAATACCATTCCCGTGGTGATTGCTTCAGGCCGTAAATACACCAGTTTAACCGTGCAACATGGTTATCTATCCTGTACCCTTCAGGAAGCTCTATGTAAACTTCTTCATTTAGAATTCCGTAAAGAAAAGCAGTTTTTATATCGAGCTGCCGTGGTCTCCAGCCCTTGCTTGCTGAAATTGCAAGTAGAAGTCGTAGAGAGTCGTAACGCACAACAGGAGCAAATGTTTCGTCGTAATCAAGTCCCTGAATTTGGGAAAATCCTTTGGTGACATACCGTGCTTTAAAGCGTTCGAGTTCTCCTTGAGCATTTCCTTTCACTTTACAGACCCATTTACCATCAACAACCTTTCTTCCACTAGGTCTAGGAACCATTTTCCAAAAATCGTTCTCACGAAGCGAAGCAATTTCATCCTCGAAAGCTTTATTCTATTAATGCCAGTGGGAAGACTTTTTAGTCTCGCTATAAGATCTGGGCTCTGATATTTCTAGGACGCTAATCATTGCCCCCTCGGCGTCTTGAATATCAGACAAATTTTCTGATGATGGTTGTTGAGATGAAGGATTAGAAGATGAACTTTTCCACCATTCACCTGTTATCGTATCGTCAAATCTTCGGGTTTGTACCTGACGTCCAGATCGAGTAACAATCAGAGAATTTTGCTGTCGCGTAGTTATCTGACAATGTGGGAGAACTGTCGATGTAGATTCCTGGGGAGAATGAGATTGTGAAATTGGCGGTTCTGATAATGATTGGGCTGGTAAAGATTCGGCAGTATAATCGGCATCTAATTCTTGAAGAGTATTTGTGTCTTTGGTACCAGGTTCATTGTCTGAATTTGTCCAAGTAGCAACCATTAAAGGTGGAGATGAGTGCTTGGAATCAGCGACCGAGTGTTGTGAGTCAACAAGTTCTGATTCAGTGTTTGCTTGGTGCATTGGTGGAGGTGCAAATTTGACATCAGCTGAAATCACAACTTGACTCTTTTCTGGAACAAAGATTCGATATTAATGGTTGACCTTGGTGTATCCGACAAATAAACCCCTCTCAGCTCTTGGAAGAAGCTTGCTTCCAGCAGGGTGTTTAGCCTTGGGGATATGCACATAGCATTCTTGTCCAAAAGATTGGAGGTGTAAAATGGAGAGTTTTGCCCCGTGGAAAGCTTCATAAGTCGTCTTATTAACAGCGCCATGAAATTGTCGATTCTTAACATAAACGTAAGTTTTGACTGCCTCTGCCCAAAGTTGCTTGTTCTTTACTGGTAAGAGCATTGCACGTATTCCTTCACCAATGGACCAATACAGATGTTCAGCGACACCGTTAGACTCAGGGGAATAGGGCGGCGTTAGATCATGTTCTATCCCCTTCTGGGCAAAGAATTTAGTAAGTTGCTGCTTAAGATATTCTCCGCCATTATCAGTTCAAAAATATTTTACTATGCAATTATACTGAGTTTCTAAGTATGAGATAAAGTCAATAATAACCTGCGCAGCTTCTGATTTCATCTTAACAAAGAAAACGTAAGAATAGCGGGTGGCATCATCAACAAAACTGATATAATATTGGGAATTACCATAGGATGATACTGGGAAGGGACCGCAGAGATCAGAATGTATATATTCCCCTCTATTCTTTGCTTGTGTCGAAGCGGGCCGTAGAGTACTGTGAGTCGATTTGGATAACGCGTAAGCCTGACATTAGAGCCGTTCTGGGCACATAGGAATGACATCTTTGTTATAAATAAGCTTTTCTGTTTTTCGCGATTGACGACGGTGCAGAGTGACAGAGAGCTTCATGCCAAAGTTCATATGCCAAGCACGCAAAATCAGTAATTTCTGGTATATGTGGTAAGGATCCATCAAATTTAGCTTCTAACCAAATCTTATCACCTTCAACAATTCGCATCACTTTTCCATCATCATGTAATTGATATCCTTTAGATCTTACTTTTCTCCAAGAAAACAAAGGTCGATGTATTTGCGGTACATACAGAACATCAGAAATACAGAAAGATGACACAGATCGATTAGATAACTTGCAATCTATAACCACAGTGCCCCTACATCGAACATCGATGCTTTGACCAGAACTTGACATCAAATGTCCAGTACAAACCGTGAGATCCTCGAAACGTTCTGGGTAAGGACACATGTGAGAAGTTGTACAAGTATCCAGATAAAATGGGTGAAGTCTAACCTTATTTTCTTCTGTGACTGAGATGTGCGCCTCATCACTTCGCCCTTCCGAATCTTTCTTTTCCTTCGCCTTATGCTCCTTAAGCTTGCCGCAGTTCCAATAATGGCCTAGTGAATGTCCCGGGTTGTATCGCCTACACCAAGTGCATTATTTAGATATTGGAGGCTGGCTGGCGTTGGATGCTGAATGAACCTTTTTCCCCTTCACATCTACGCTAAGGAAGGCTGTGTGTGTTGAGGAGACCCCCTGGTCAAGGTTAAGAAGTCGAAGCTTGACATCTGAAAAGGTGAGGTCATCCTTTGTCTGAAGGTTGTCAACAACTTTCTCGTGGTGTTTCGCCAGGTAGCATAAGAGAAAGTCGCGTTTGGCTTGGTCGTAATCGAGAAAGGAGGCAAACGCTTTGCGGTAGGAGTCAGAAGAGGATTTTGTTAATTTCTGGAGTCGTATCCATTCCGTCTCAAATTGCTGGATGAATGTCGAAATAGGCATGGAGGAGTCGTAGGTGGTCGAGAGAAGAGTCAAATTTGTTAGCTGGGCAACAAGAGCTTTGGGGGAATTCCTGTAGAACTCATCTTTCAAGTCCATCCACATCTCATGCGGGTTATCTGGCTCAACAATTTTTTCCAAAACTGTCACGGTACTAAATACAGCTTATGTCATATACTATATCACGTGACCTCGGTTATGCGTCGCACTCAACCGCTTGTATATAATAATCCTCGGTAGCTTCCCGTAGTAGCTTGTGATACAACAAAGTATCTAGTCCTATCGTCTGTTCCGCCCTGTCCATAATAGTTTGTATCACCATTTTCAGCATTTAGGCGATTACCGCTGAATAATTTCTGGAATATCTGCCCACTCTGTCCGTCTTCGAAACTAAATACTGATTACGCCTGTTTTGCTCCGAATCCGATCAGGTAACCCTGGGAAATTTTGTAATTAACACCGATATTATTTGAAACGTCAGTAAGATTTGACGCAATGACTGAACCGACACGTCAAGAACTCGAGTGAGGTAGTATCCTGGCCGACTTTTATAGTTCCTTCCCGGCTGTTGCATTAGTTCTGTGCAGTTATGGACTGTCTGCAGACCCAGCAACACTAATGCAAGACATAAATAAAAACACCGGAAGCCTGAGCTTTGTTTGTCTCGCGGCAATGTTGAAAGCTTTTGACAATGGTTTTACAAGGCAGGCACATCAAAATATTGAACTTTCAGAGAGAATTACAATTCTAAATCAGCAGAATATTGAACTGTCAGAAACAAACACAAATCTGAATTCTAGAGTCTGTCAAAAAATTGTTGTAATCAACGAACTAAAAGATGTTCTGAAGAGCAACCCAGCTGCTACACCAATGCCACAAGCCCCAATTCATTCCTGCAAAATATCCACTGATCCTGATAAATTTGATGGGGGAGAATCAGATGTGACGAAGTGTCAACAAAGTTACGTTAACTGGAAAACTCAACTCAGGGTTTGCTTTGTCCAAGATTTGTCTGTTTTCAATAACGAACGAATTAAACTCCTCCACATCTTCGGATTGCTAGGCGGGGATGCTTATGACAACAATAGGTCTTACTTTGAGCAGTTTCTAGCCCATCCTAACGATTCAACCACGTGGAAATGGAAGACAGCTGACCAACTTTTTTCGGCTCTTAATAGCCAATATGAGACCGTCAATCTGAAATTAGACGCAAGTATAAAGTTCGATAAGCTCTATCAAAGGAAAACACCGTTTCCGAATTTTCTTGCCACATTCCAAAGCCTTGCGACTCGTTGTGGTAAGACCAAAAAGCAAAAGGTCGAAGCTTTAAAGAAGAAGGTTTCTGATGAGATTGCCCAACAGTTCCGTAGTCTCGATAACCCACCGGCTTCAGATGACTTTGCCGGATGGGTTGCCAAAGGATCTCGTTCTTACGAGAATATACAAGAATAAGACCATAACCTCAGAAACAAGGGGGAAGGAAATCGCCCTTATCAAAACCATTGGGATAAAGCAACTCCACAGGGAAAATCTGGGCTCCCTGTATCCCGGGGAGGTGACGAGATAGACCTTGACCAGGCAATACTTTTCAAGCTCACCGATAAAGAAAAAAATTTTTGTCGGGAGAACAACTTGTGTTTCTATTGCCGTGAACAGGGTCATAACATCGGAGATTGTGAAAAGAAATGGCTTAGTGATAATAAAGCGTCTTATCGCGGTTCTAGTGGTCAGGGAAATTGGAGAAGCCGTGGCGCATTTCAGATGCCTTGAGGTAATTTTAATCATAGACCTCACAATGGATTCGGATGGGCTCAAGCAGTCCAAGGAAATTGGAGAGGGTCTTCGAGTCAAAGAGAAGGATTCAACTGTAGAGGGTTCAATCCAAGAGGCTACCAGGGATTCCAACCACCCCGTAGAGGTGGTTTTGCTGGACCTAGGAGCAACCCCAGCCAGAATGGTGCTGGACATCTACGCGCAATGGTACAGATAGCGAATGGCAGGGCGATGGAGATAAAACGCCGCATCAATCCAACCCACAATCTGAATACAGTTCCCTTCACCACAGTGGGTATACATTCAATGCCCTAGGACAAGCGGAAAACTTTTAACCTCTGACCATCGTCGCGTTCAGAGGTCATGGATCAAAGAGTTTGAGTCAGAATGGATTAAAAGTATCCTATTAGATACAGCACCGTTAGAGATAAAATCTTTAGGTAGCCAAAATTCATTGTTAATCTCTTCTTTACTTCCTGCGCACCATAATTCGTCAATTGGAGTTAACACCTTAATTGATTGCGGCTGTTCTACATCCGGCTTCGCTGATCGAAATTTTGCCATTAAAAATAAAATAGCAACAAAACTTCTCCCTAAGCCTCGTAGCGTACTTCTAGCAGATGGGACAACTAGGCAATCTGTTACCCATTACTTTATAGCTCTTCTAACAATGGGCTTTCACACTGACAGAACTCTTTTTTTCATTACAGACCTTAGTTGATAAAATCCAGTAATTGTGGGTATTCCTTGGCTAAAGAAGCATGACCCAACAATCCATTGGTCAAAGATGCAAATTTATTTCAACTGATCACAATGTTGTAGGCAGTGCTTACCACATAATTTACCTTTATCACTTGCCTCCGCCCCAAACGCTACTCAAAATTCAGTAAATAAAATAAGTTTTACGCCAAAACGTGTTAGATTTGAGAAATCTTTACCGCAACAGGAGGACCGTATAAAACCTCTGTTTCAGAAGAGTGCAGGCAGAGATTTAATGAACGGACCTCCGAGAGTTGTAAATACCAGTCAGGAAAATATGGCCTAAGGGTTATAAAAGATATAAAATATTCTAATGCCGTCAGTTTTCTTCAGTTTTGCAAAGATCCGGATGTCAAAATCCACCGAGTAACGTGGGACGAACTGGACAATGCAGGAAAACAAAAATTAAAGGAATGGTGGAATAATCTCCCAGATTTAGAGGATGATGTATTCAGGCGTATTCTTTTAGGAAAAGTGAATCCCCCACTTTTATACCATCATTTTGATGAACAATATCATGAATTTTTAAAAGAATGCGCAGAACCCCTTCATTTAAAGAAAGTTTCAGAAGAGGATATTGATCAATTTATGAAAAATAAACAGGAACTTTCAACAAATGAACTTCTTGAAAAATTACCTGTTTGGCTTCACGATCTTAGTAACGCCTTCAAGCCAAAACTAGCAGATAAACTGCCAACAAGAAGAGCTTGGGACCACAAGATTGAAATTATGCCTGGAAAAGAACCACCTTACCAAAAGGACAGATCATTGTTAGCTGGGGAATTACAAGTGGTCCGAAAGTGGTTGGACAATAACTTAAATAAAGGCTTCATCCGAGAATTTTGATCTCGCTGTGCAGATCCTCTTATGCTAGCGGCCAAGCCAGGAGGAGGAGTAAGAATTTGCCAGGATTATCGGGGACTGAACAATGTTACAATAAAAATTCGATATCCTTTACCATTAATTCGTGAGACGTTAGACACATTGTGTCACACAAAAATATACACTAAGCCCGATATCATAGCAGCGTTTAACAAACTAAGATTCGCCGATGGGCACGAATGGAAAACAGCCTTCATCACTCGTTTCGGATTATTCGAATCACTGGTGATGCCATTTGGTCTCTGTAATGCCCCTGCTTCTTTTCAACATTATATTAATCATCAATTGTTTGACATCCTAGATAAATTTTGTTCGGCTTATCTAGATGATGTGCTCATTTACTCCAATAACATAGAGGAGCACCGAGATCACGTAAGGCAAGTCGTATCTCGACTACAAGAAGCAGGCCTACAGATAGATATAAATAAATGTGAATTTGAAACCAAAAGAACAAAGTACCTAGGACTTATAATAACTCCAGAAGGCATTAAAATGGATAAAGAGAAAGTTAAAGCCATAACGACATGGGAGCCGCCTAGCTCTGTGCGTGAATTACAGAGATTCCTAGGCTTTTCAAACTTTTATAGACAATTTATAAAAGACTTTTCGAAAATTTGTCGACCGCTTACCAAGTTGCTGCAAAAAGATAAACCATACAATTGGGGAAGGCCCCGACAGTTAGCATTCAGTTCGCTCCAATCCTCATTTAAATCATCTCCTATACTAGCTTATTACGACTATAACAAGAAAATTGTCCTCGAGACTGATGCGTCAGGGGGTGTGCTATCACAACTAAATATCACGGTGTGAGCAGGAGGTATAATTCAATAATATTGTTGTTGCGTAAATACTAACTCTACAAACGACGGAAACCTTTATATAGTGGAGCTAAATAAGTCACGTGATTACAGTTCCGTGACAGTACCTGTCAAAGTTAAAAGAATAGATATTGATGTAGAGGCGGAAATCAATATAATCAGATGGGTCAAACTAGGTAAAACTTGATAATAAATCAAAGTACAACTATTTGTGTGTGGCCAATCTATATATTTTGACTTAAGCGAGTACGTGACTAGGCCCACTATTCACTTGATCTTAACACGCCCCCATGCTGAGTTATTCCATTATCTCAGTAATTTAAAGATCATTGTACGTGTAACAGGCCTCGTTAACTCCCGCAACAGTAACACTAGAACCCTAGAGCCTGTTATGCCTACATCTCCCTGTGGAAGTTCAGCACACCACAGCATGGACGCTGTGTTGCGGTACAAGAGTACCCGTTGTGACTAGCTGTATTAATTCCTCATTTTGCCGAACCCCAAAAGTCATTGAAGTCCCGATAAATGCCGTATTTCTTTCCAACTACCTGCACGAACTAGTTTTCATGCCAAGACCAGCTATAAGGTTTTCAAATCTATCCCTCGGTAAACACTTGGTTAGTACATCAGCAACCTGATTAGTGCCAGGTATATGTTCAATCCTTATTCTGTTCTGTTGAACCATATCATTCCGTACAAATAGGTATCGAATTCGTATATGCTTTGCCTTATTGTGAAACTTCGTTGTCTTCGATAGCTCAAGTGCTGGTCTGTTATCAATGTAAAGCGGAGGTGGTTTATCAAATTTATGGCCCAGATCAGTCGCGATTTTCTCCATCCAAGCCAACTCTTTAGCTCCTTCGCTGGCAGCCATAATATCTGCTTCCATTGAGCTTAACGCAGTGCTCTTTTGTCTATTCGCACACCAAGATACTGCGCCATTATGCCATATCACAGTATAGCCTTGAAATGACTTCATATCTTCTTCTGTGCCCCAAGTGGCGTCAGTCCAAGCCGACCATCCTACTTCCCGAGCCTCTGACGCTGCGTAAGTAATTCCAAGATTGCGTGTACCATTGAGATATCTTAGGAGGTGCTTGGCCATTTCTAGATGATGAGAGTTAGGAGATGACATGAACCTGGCTAATTGTCCAGCTGCATAGGAGATATCAGGCCTTGTGCCGTTTGACAGATATAGGATCGCTCCAACTATTTGTTGGTATAGTCCAGTTTCATCGTTACCCAGATTTCTCCAAGTGTCTCCATCTTGAGTTTTCCTGAGGATGGTTTTTGGTGGTAATGGCGTTTGCTTGGAGTTACACGTTTGCATCTTCATTCGTATTAATAATTTCGTGGTGTATGCTGATTGATGAATTCGTAACAATCGAGCAACTCTGTTACGTTCAACTTGTAATCCAACAAAGGTATCAATTGGACCAAGTAATTTACACCTCCATCTGTTCTTGATATCCTTCTTCACACTTTCTACCGCTCTTTTTGTCCCAATTATCAGCATATCGTCGACATACAGTAGTACATAGACATTACGTCCCAAAAATAGGTTTGGATCGGCATCTCCCCCTCTCAACCCTATTTTTGCGAAGTGGGACTTGACTTCATTGAACCACGCTAGTGGTGCTTGTTTTAAGCCGTAAAATGATTTATTGAGCTTAAGGTGATGCGTATCTCGGTTAACATTTGGATGAAGTAAATGAAAGAGTTGAGGGACTTCCATAAATATTTCCTCCTCAAGCTTCGGATTAAGGAATGCTGTTTCGACATCTAATGCCTCTATTTCTAAGTCGTCCGCAGCAGCTTTTGCTAGAAGAATTCTGAGTGTGTTAAATCTTATGACCGAAGCAAAGGTTTTGAAATAGTCGGTTCCGTATTCCTGTTCGAATCCTCTTACTACTATCCTTGCCTTGCAACGTGCAAGTGTTCCATCAGACTTGAGTTTCTTCCGCAGCACTAATTTGCTGGAGATTACTTTTCGGTTTATCGGTGGGTTCCCTTTAATTATTGTGAACGTCCCTGTCTTTTCTAGAGATTGGATTTCAGATAAGATGGCTTCAGTCCATAGTTTTTCATCCTCATTCATGGCTTGTCCAACAGTGATTGATTCGAATGGTGGTGTAGGTACTTATATTGATGAGGAGTTACTTTCATTGATATCAACTATTTGAAATGCTGTTGCATTCCTTGTAATCTCCTCAGAAAATACCGAATAAATTCTTTCTTTAATTAATCATCCGTATCGAGATCTGCGTTCAGTTTTGGACTCTTGAGCCGATTTTCCTGTTTCAAGTACTGCTCTCTGTTGTCTGTTTTGAGAATACCCTCGGGTAGATTGACCTTCATGATTAGTATCAGATCGCCAACCTTCACTGCTTACATCTATAATGTTGATAGAACCATCTCTTGGATGATCCATTCTATAATCTGCGTTCCTAACGCGGCTCAACTCATCTCTAGGATTGTGGCCTTCATTATCTGCGTTCCTAACGCGGCTCAACTCATCTCTAGGATTGTGGCCTTCATTATCTGCGTTCCTAACGCGGCTCAACTCATCTCTAGGATTGTGGCCTTCATTATCTGCGTTCCTAACACTGGGGGATCTATTGTCAGTCTCAATGGCGTGTAATGGAGTGTATACCTTGCTCTTCTGTTTAACGCCTTTTGGCCTCCCAGTTATACTCTTCAAAAGATCTTCCTTGCTAATCTGACTAAATTTTGAGATATCAATTCTCCTGAAACTATATTCATTGAATTTCGCATCGGCAGAAACTGCTTCTTGTAGAGTGACGGTGTCCAGTAATTTCCATATCTTTGAGGATTGCATACCTATCATTATGAATTTGCCTTCTCTGATGCGTGATACCCAAGTTTGTGGATGTAGCTCGGGTGGATACAGTACATCTGCTTTACAACCAAAGACCTTGAGATTTTTTGAGTGATGGTATCTTGTTATAGTATGCCTCAAAAGGAGTTTTTTGTTTAATTTGATCGAATGGGAGGGCTGCAGTTGGTACTCAATTCTTTATCCAAACTGCATGCTCAATTGCATAGTCCCATAATTGATGCGGTAGCCTTGCTTCATAAAGTATGGATCTAGCGATTGTTTCTGTAGAACCTATCCATCTTTCAACGACTCCATTCATTGAATGCTTGTATGGTGGGCTTGGTTCAAGCTGTATTCCTGTTTCCTTGCAGTGATTTTGAAATTCTGTGCCAAATTCACTTTTGCCATTGTCGGCTCTGATGTAGACAATTTTATGGCCGCTTTCGAGTTCTGCCATTGACTTGATTTCCTTGAATTTGGACAATACCTCTATCATTTCTTTGGTCTTTAATAGCCTGATCCAACAATATCGAGTGGCATCATCGACCACAAGTAAAAAATATCTGTACCCTCTCACAGACGATGCCTGAATCCCTGAAATATCACAATGTACACGCCGCAGCTTGCTCACACATCGGTTATCTGTCTTTTTGTTAAAGTGCTCCCTGAGTCTTCCTGCCGAGCAGGATTCGCAGTTACTTTCACCGAGAGGCACCGCTCTTTTGAATTTTGGTATGGCAATTCCTGTGTCGCCGTTTTTAAGTACAATATCAACGTCTTTAAAATTAATATGACCAAGTCTTCTGTGGAGAATATCCCATTCCGTTTCAATGGCCGGATCTTTCGGTTGGTACGATTCCATCTGAGTCGAACAAGAAGATTCAGTATTCATCGCCTTTTCTTCGAAACTAGTTTCTTCTTTGACTTTGTAAACGCCGTCTTCAGCCATTGCATCAAACAATATCTTTCCTTCTCGCATGACTTTGCACTGCTGATTGGCAAATAGTACTTCTACTCCCCATTTGTTAAATTCGTGGACAGAGAGTAATCTAAGCTTTCCGAATTCTGGTACAAACCAGACATTATCTAGAGCAATAATTTGTTTTCTTGACTTAAGCCTGATAGTTCCTTGACCTTCACAATAAAATATTTTTCCATCAGCAACACGAATTGGTTTAGGAGACCCCCATCTCTTCAGGGACTTGAAATCCTCTTTAATGCCGCTGAAGTGCTGAGAGGCACCAGAGTCAATAAGCGTAACAATATCTGATTTCTTCGTGAAAAATGCATATGTAGTGAGCGTAGGGTAGGCTTCCGATAGAGTACAAGAACGTTTCTTTAATGTTACGGCATTGCGATACGGTATTTCACTGGGCTTGAGATAGGAGTCGGAACCGTATTCATACTCTACTCTAACAGCATTAGCTTCAGCTATGGGATTGCTACTTTGAGCAAGCTTATCTCTTTGGCGGCAGTATCTCTTCCAATACCCTTTTTTTCCACAATTGAGACATCTACCTTGTCTCTTTTGAAAATTTTCATCTCTGTCAAAGTGACTGCCTCGGCTTCCACCTCGACCTCGACCTCCACCTCTACCACGACCACGACCACGAAATCGACCACCACCTTGTCCTCTTCCCCCTGTACGACCAGAGTTGTTGAAGCCGCCACTCTGCTGAGCTACATTGACGATGGCTGGCGAGGGTAGCACTGAGGAACTGATGTTTGCCTCCAATGACTTTAGGGTGGTCACTGTTTCCATCAAGCCCTTGTTGTCGCGTATAGCATTAATTTTTGCCATGTTCCAGAGAGGATTTTCAGACGGAATTGACTGAATAAGCGTCTCTTTAACATTCTCGTCTGTCAATGGTAGTGCTGTATCTTGGAGCTTGATTTTAATATTATTGAGCTTCGTAAGAACATCTTGTATTCTCTCTTTGGCTGGATCAAAAGTTGTCGTCATAAATTCTCTTCTAAGGCTGGATATGACGGTCGGGTCGTTCACAGGATTCACATTCTGTAGAGCTTCCCATAGTCCCTTTGGGTCGCCTTTCTCTTGATAATCGACTGCGATGTGCTTGTAGTTGAACCCGACTGAGTTCCCAAGTATTTGCAACGCATCTTTGGTCATCTTGGAGTAGTTTAAGTTGGTTGTCGCCACTGTCCCTTTAACCACCCCAAAACATTCTGCTGACAACAGCGCTGACTTTACAGTTAGACTCCATTGCCCAAACGTTTCTGTCGTCAAAATCACGACATCCCCATTCGAGCGCGCGGCCCAGATCGGAAGCCCCATTTCGTTTACTCGAACATTTCCTTTCTGCATAATTGCTTCCATTTCTTTCAACTTTAATTTATCCGGGCTATAACCTGTCAAAGTTAAAAGAATAGATATTGATGTAGAGGCGGAAATCAATATAATCAGATGGGTCAAACTAGGTAAAACTTGATAATAAATCAAAGTACAACTATTTGTGTGTGGCCAATCTATATATTTTGACTTAAGCGAGTACGTGACTAGGCCCACTATTCACTTAATCTTAACAGTACCTCTCCCAAACCGCTATTTGTCTCGAATAGCACGGAATTAATTCCCTATACCTTTTTGGTAAGACAACTTTTCGGCGACTCCTTGTAAAATTCACCTGATCATCAGCAGGTTCCGATAATTCAGATTCATGATAAGTATATTTATCTTTTTTCTTTCTTTTTACCCATTTCGGGGGCCCAGGCTTTTCCGGATATCTACGGTGGAACTTCATGATCGCAGTGTCTTGACCTCTCAAATCAGTAGCCACTTGCCAAGTTGGTTCTTGGTGCTTCCACTTCACTTTGTAGGTTATGTTACCTGGACCTAGTTTGTAGTGAGAGTCAATGATATCGTCAAACTCCCACTTTTCAACTTCAGCTTCGCCGTTGCTTCGTTCCAAAATCCGACCTCGGATATTCCTTGATTCTTCTTTATTGATAAAACTCTGTCCCGCTAAGCCAACATCAAATGGGTCCTTTCGTCGTAGCAGGCTTGTATGAAATACAGGAAATATTTTCATGCCTTCTGGTAACTTTACTCTACAAGCTCTTTGATATGCCGATAAGACTTCGAAAGAGCCAGCTCATTTGTCATCTATTTTTTTCATCGGCCGGTTTGTTTTCATATTTCGAGTGTTGATGTAGACCAAATCTCCTTCCCGAAAGCTAGGTGCGTCGGCTCTTCTATTGTTGGCATTATCTTCATACCTTTGTTGAGATTCTTTTAATAAAGCTTTTAATTGTTGCAAAATTCTAGAGAAACAGTCTCCAACAGCATTTGCCTTCAAAAATTCTTTTTTCTGTGAAGTAAACAAAGATGGTGGGCATGGTTGTCTTGGCTCAACACCCAGCTTAGGATTATACCCATAATTTACAAAAAACGGTGATACCCCAGTTGTCTCTGAAATTGCATTATTTCCTGCGAATTCCGCTAATGGTAACCATTCAACCCAGTCATCCTGATGAAAACTAACAAATGCTCGAAGATACTGCTCTACAGATGAGTTTATTCTTTCTGTCTGGCCGTCTGTCTCCGGATGAAATGCAGAGGAAGGTTTCAACGTTATCCCTAGTCTTGAACTAAGTTCTCTCCAAAATTGGGACACGAATTGTGATCCGCGATCTGATATAATGTTATCGGGCGTTCTGTGTAGACAATACACTCTGCTTACGAATGCGTCTGCCATCTCTCTGGCGTCTAAGGATGTTGTCGGGATAAAATGCCTGTACTTGGTTAAACAACAAACTACAACTAGTAGATGATTATATTTTGTTCCATATCTTATGCATTCAGGGAGTGGTGAGATATAATCAACTGAAATATCTGACCAAGGTCGAAAAGGCACGGGCAACGGTTGTAGGAATCCTGGTGGAGCAGATCTCGGAGTTTTAGTCTGGATGCATAACTAGCATGCTTTGACGAAATTTCGTACATCATAATTCATGCGAGGCCACCAATACGAACGCGCAATAAGATATCTCGTTTTCGTCCTACCTGGATGCCCCGCTGGTCCTGAAGAGTGAGTTCGATAGAGGATCTGTATCCGAAGTTCATCGTCAGGAGGAACGAAAAGTACATCCTTGTAATAAATCCTGTTTTCTATAACTTTACAATCATTGAAAGCAATTTTCAACGATTTTCATATATCTCTATTCCATTCCCGACATTCTATGATTTTGAGACATTCAATCATAGCCTTCGCGAGCTTATTTCTAGCATATGCCCTGTCAATCAACTCATCTATTGGTAAGTCCGTTTCCGGGACAAGAGATATCTTAAAGGACTGGATAGGGCTGCCAGTCTTTATAACATCAGGAAGGTACATACCACTGCTCCACTTGAATTGGAGTAAGTTTTCCGGCTCGTTTGGGTCAAATCGTGATTCAGGCAATACTGTTTGTTCTCGATTCTGTTACAGGCCTTGTGCCTGAAGATTTAAAGGCTGATGCCTGAGGTGTTTAGTGATGTGGGGGGGGGTGCTGGTCGCCGATCTATTTTCGCTAGCGCGTCAAGGATATGGCTTCCGGAAAAGCCTAACTTGCAACATGCAAATCATCATTAAAAAGGTATCAGACTGGGAAGGCGTTGGCGGTAAGAAAGGGGTTCTAACTTATTCATAAAGACGTAGAGGAGCAGACTTAGATTGGTAGATTTAATGTATTCTTTGATTTATGCTCCATCCTATCTATTTTTTAGATATCTCGGTCCTTAACCCTCACAGATTCTTAACTCGATTGTCATTTCCGTCATATTTATTTGGTCGATCTTCTGGCTTGCGACTCAATGCGTCAGGACGTGTGGCCTTTACTCCCGGTCGGTACACAATTTGAAAATTGAATTGTGATAAAAACTCCGACCAGCGAACTTGTCTTTGGCTTAGTACTTTTGAAGTCTTGAAGTACTCCAAGTTTTTATGGTCAGTTAAGACTTTGAATGAATCTTGTGTACCTTGCAACTCTGGGCGCCATTCTTCTAGACATTTAATAATAGCTAGTAATTCCTTGTCATAAATTTCGTAATTGCATTCAGCAGAATTATGCTTGGAAGAAAAATATGCCACTGGCCGTAAAACCTTGTTTTCATCGTACTGAGATAAGACGCCTCTCGACGCCCAATTTGATGCGTCAGTTTCAAGAACTGTTTGTTTGCTGTAATCAAAAAATGCTAAGGTAGGCGCTGAAGTAAAAGATTTTTTCAAACTATCAAAAGCAGACTGCTCGTCACTACACCAACAATAAACCGTATTTTTTTTAAGCAAATTAATCAGAGGTCGAGCGATTATTGAGAAACCACAAATGAAACGTCGATAGTAGTTGGCAAATCCTAAAAATTTTTGAAGATCTTTGACTGTACCTGGGGCTCCCACGAATTAATAGTTTCTACCTTAGCGGGATCCATCTCTACACCATTAGGTGTCACTATCAGTCCAAGATATTTGGTTCTTGTCGTCTCAAATTCACACTTATTAATGTCAATTTGTAAGCCTGCCTCAAATAGCCTTGAGACAACTTGACGGACGTGTTTTCTGTGATCTTCTTTAGTGTTTGAATAAATTAACACATCGTCTAAATAAGCTGTACAAAAATTGTCTAATAAGTTGTACAATGTGTGGTTGATGTAGTGCTGGAATGACGCTGGCGCGTTACATAGCCCAAACGGCATTACCAACAATTCAAATAAACCGAAACGTGTAATAAAAGCCGCTTTCTATTCATGTCCCTCAGCTATACGGAGCTTATTAAATGCAGCAATTATGTCCAACTTTATGTAATACTTAGCGTGGGAAATTGCGTCGAGAGTTTCTCTGATCAGCGGCAATGGATACCTATTTTTTATTGTAACATTATTGAGTCCTCTGTAATCTTGCCAAATTCTTACGCCTCCACCAGGTTTTGCGGCAAGCAATAATGGTGCAGCACATCGTGCCCGAGATTCCCGGATAAATCCTTTCTTTAAATTTTCATCTAGCCATTTTCTTACGACTTTTAGTTCTGGTACTGAAAGCGGACGATTTTTGTTGTATGGAGGCTCCATTCCTGGGATTAGCTCGATCTTATGATCCCAGACTCGATGGGGTGGGAGCTTGTCTGCAATTTGTGGTAGAAAGGCTTCATTATGATCTCGGAGCCACATAGGCAACTTATGCATTACCTCCTCATGTGAAAGCACTGGTTTTTTCTCTAAAAACTTATTTATATCTGTTTCCTTGATACGATTAATTTTCATACTATCACTATTATAAAATTCGTTCAGGAAATCGTGATACGAAATTGGAAAATTTGAATGCATGTCCTCTAATCCCCCTTTTTCTAACATTGCATCCACTTTTTCATCCTTACAGAATTTTAGAAAATTCACTGCACTTGAGTAATTGATATCTTTTATAACTGGCCTTTGGCTATTTTCTTCGGGCACGCCGATACTATCACTCTTTTGGTTAAGGGTTAGGAATTTTGCGGTTTCAATAGTAGAATCCTTTTCTTTGATGAAAGTTCTGTTTCTCCATGAGGGTAGCTCTGAAATTTTAGCATTGTTAAATATTTTTTTGTTTTTGTCATAAAATTTTGTTGCCTTTTTTGGCGCCGACAAAAATTTACTGGACATTAGTGGTAGACAATTTTCATGGCAGTGCCTTGAACAAAATAACAGTTCCAAACTTGCCCATTTAATAAGAGGGTCGTGAATTTGTAACCACAGAATTCCTAAATCATTGGGTTTTCCACTCCTAACTTTGTGACATAAAAAAAACTCATTTCCTCGTGACGTCCAATAGCCATGGGAATCACTAAGTATTCTGTTATTTGGTCTCTAGTTTGTCCATCTGCAAGACATACGGCACGTGGACGTTCAAGCTTTTTAGTAGAGAGATTATTCAGTGAGACTTCTCGTCTATCAATGAGTCCATATGCAGTGCATCCGCAGTCTATCAAAATGTTTAGATGCACGGATATAGCATTTTGCGCGGGGAGAAGTTTGGCAGGCACAGACAAAGATTTATCATTCCCTATAGACTTTAAACTAAGAAGTTTTTTACCGTCTAGTATTCTCTGTACCCATCTTGGCTCTCCCAGTAGCCCTTGATCGCGACTATGATCAAAGGCTAATCTTTTCCCTATTTTGGCTCCGTATTTTTAAATTGGCTCTCACAATACTCTTGCTCATCAGTATTAACAAATGGCTGTTCCTCAATTACCCGTGCTTGGAAGCTTCCCTGGCCTCTGCCATGAGAAAAGTTAGTCCCGCGACTTGCTCTACCAAAAAAACTTCCGCGGCCTCCCCGCCCACCACCGCGGTGAGCATTTCTTTCGTCAGCTGCCTTTTTAGATCGACAGTCTTCTACTAAGTGTCCAAAAACTTTGCAATAAAAACAAAGCCCCTGGTTGATACACCTTTTCCGTTCATCCTCTCTCATTGCATCTAATTGCATTGGATCCCCATTACTACTTGCTGAATCTATCAGATGGCTCTGCTGTGACTGTTGGTAGATGTTGTGGGGGGGCTGAATTTGTGGGTGCGACTTAGCCTTGAATCGTTGGTGGTGGTCGTACTTTTGATTGTTGTTATATAAAGTTTGACATAAATTTGACCAGCCTGCAAAATCACTACGGGCAGGTGGACTAGTCACATGCCTGAGTCCATTTGTAATTTCTGGAGAAACCTTTTTCTTTAGGGCATCTACCATTTGTTCCTCTGTCTTATTGCTCTTCTTAGCTAGCTGCATAAAGCTACTTAGAAAATTTTGAAAGGGGCGGTTTCCTTGAGACAATAGGTCAAACTTTAGGGTAGCGTTGTGCGCCAAGTCAACGGTCTCGTACTGCCTGTCCAGTCGATTCAACAAATCTTCTGATGTTTTCACATCCCACGCACCGGGGTCATCTTTTTTCTGCTGGACTTGTTCTATTATATCTCTGTTTAGGTGATAAGCATCCCCACCTAAACAACGCAGGATTGTTAAAATTTTGACTTTTTTGTTATCGAAGTATGCTTCGTCTTGGACAAAGTTCAGATTCATTTGCGACTTCCAGCTCAAGTATTGATCCTGTCGCTTTATCACATCTTTTTCTAGTCCTGTAAACTTCTCTGAATCAGAGGTGTACCTGTGGGTGGTTCTTTTGATCCTAGTCTTTGTTGATTTTGCCACAAGTTTGGTGTTCTGAGAAACTAACTCTGAAAGCGATTCTTGGCTATTTAACAAGGCGTTCCAGGTCTTCTCGAGTGCTGTCTCTGATTTTTGTAAACAAAGATTTGTGTCATTCAGTTTCACTGCCATTCCTTTATTTTCGCTCTGAACACGGTTAAACTCATTAAGCATGTGGTCCGATTCTGCACCTAGTGCATCGATGAAGTTAATCAAGCATGGCTGTAGTTCCTCGACCTTAAGGTTGCCGGCTCCTTTTAACGCGCACGCCAGAGGTGACATATCGAAAGTCCATTCCTTCTTTTCAATCAACCATTTGATATAGGAAATATTATCTATATTTGCCTCCAAGACTTCAAGTAGTTCTTTACTTACTACAGCCATCACGTGATATATATATATATATATATATATATATTTTTTTTTTTTTTTTTTTTTTATAATTTAAAAACAAGTAAAACAAACTAAGCAATCAAATAAACAAATCAATTAAAAAAAAAACAATGGAGACAATGTGGATCAAGATAAATCAAAAATTTTCAACAAGAAGCGTTCACGCCTACAAATTTACACAGTGTTTGCTGAGAGACTAAGTTCGAGGTCTGTTAAAATCGAGAGCTAAGATCGTGGTTGTACATTCTGTTAGACGCAACAAACTATCACGGTGCAAGCAGGAGGTATAATTTAATAGTATTGTTGTTGCGTAAAGACTAACTCTACGAACGATGGAAACCTTTATATAGTGGAGCTAAATAAGTCACGTGATTACAGTTCTGTGACACTAAATGAAGACAGACTACTCCGCCTTGTTGCGTACTTTTCTTGCAAACATACCCCAGCTGAATGCAACTATGAAATTTACTATAAAGAACTCCTCGCTATTGTTAAGTCACTAGAAGAGTGGAGACCGGAACTCCAGGGTACCTCAGAGCCATTCGATATAAAATCTGACCATAAAAACTTGGCATATTTCATGACAACAAAAGCATTGAGCCAAAGACAAGTACGTTGGTCTGAGCTCCTATCTCAATTTAATTTCCGCATCATATATCGACCGGGAGAACAAGCAGTACTTCCCGATGCTTTGAGCAGAAAATCAGAAGATTGACTAAAAGATTTAACAGACGAAAGGTTGCAACACAGAGAGCGAATTCTGCTACAGCCCAGTTTATTTGACGATGCAACCAAAAATGACATTTTAAGTGAACTCAATAAAGATTCAGAGAAAGAGATGAAGGCTGCACCAATAGATATGATAATCCCAGACGTGGAAAAACCAATAGCCACTCTCATTACAGATGCCTATTTAAAATCAAGCATTGCAACTGCAATGATAAATAGTCTAAAAAATAAGAATTGCAAATGCTGGCCTAGAGATCTGCAAAAATACCTTCGAACAGAAATGATAGATTGTGAACTTGTGGGCAAGTGGATTTATCGGCGAGATAAATTGTTCCTGCCACCAGATGATGAGTTAAAGACTCAAGTTTTGTACCGGACACATTCTACTTGACCCGGGGGACATCCTGGTCGGACGAAAATTTGGATTTATTGACAAAGTCGTATTTGTGGCCGAACATCTCAAAAGATTTAGCAAATTATGTTAAATCTTGTGAAATGTGTGTCTGAATTAAGCCATGAAGGTCATCACTGCAAGGATTTTTATAACCACTTTCAATACCTTTCAGAGCGTGGTCAGACATTTTTGTGGACTATATAACACCACTACTATGTTGTGAAAGAAACGGAGAAAAATACAAGCATCTTCTAGTGGTAGTTTGTAGACTTACCAAAATGCGACATTTCATCCCAGTATCAAGGCTGAATGCTGAAAACCTGACATATGCATTTATGAGCTGTGTATATTCACTCCATGGCTGCCCAGATAATATAGTCTCCGATAGAGGTGCGCAATTTGCTTCTCAATTCTGGAGACAGTTATCGAGTCGACTTGGAATTGCATTACGACCATCATCAGCATTTCACCCGGAAACAGACGGCCAAACAGAAAGGGTAAATGCAGGAGTCGAAATATACTTACGAGCATTCATGAACTTCCATCAAGATGATTGGGTAGATTGGATTCCAATGGCAGAATTCGCAGCCAACAACGTGGTCTCAGAGACCACCGGTGTATCTCCGTTTTTCGCAAATTATGGCTTCAACCCAAGACTAGGAACAGAGCCTTCTGATCCTTGTCCTTCTAACTTAACGTTGGCAAAAAGACAGCAATTCTACAAGGCCAATGCGGTCATCAAAAGATTCGAGCGAATAATAGAACAACTCAGAGCATTAGCAAAGCAATCACAAATGCGGTATGAAGATAATGCAAATGAGCACCGAGAAAGCTCACCGCGGTATAGAGTCGGTGACTTTGTCTTTTTGGACACAAGGAATATGAAAACAAATAGACCCATGAAAAAAGGAGACAATAAATGGGATGGCCCCTACAAAATTTCAGAAGTATACCCACGCGCGTGTCAATTAATTCTACCTGACACCTTCAATGTATACCCCGTCTTTCACAACCACTTACTCAGACACAAACCAGACTGCACCGGCTTACTACGCCAGGATGAGATAAATATTGCGGAAAGGAGAAATATCCGTGGTCGAGTCTTTGAGAGAGAAGATGGGGTTACAGATGTGATAGAAAAATGGGAATTTGTTGACCTGCTTAATGTCCACAACCAGGATGGCTTCCACTATCTAGTCAAATGGAGACATCAAAAGCCATCATGGCAGCCCGCAGCAGACATGAGAGGACAAGACGAGGCGTTAATAAGATTCCATAAAGCTCATCCAGAGAAGCCGGGCCCGCCATCATGGGTAAAGCTCCCTCGAAAACAGTCTTCAAAATTGGATGATAAACAAAAAAGTGAAGAAATTATAGGCGTACGAAGATCAGAGAGACTAAGAAACCCTCATAAAAGCCGCTGTCAAACAACTGATATGGCCTAAGTTTTTTTTTAATATCATTTGAGGACAAATTAGAGTTTGAGGGAGGGTAGTGTCACGGTACTAAATATAGCTTATGTCATATACTCTATCACGTGACCTCGGTTATGCGTCACACTTAACCGCTTGTATAAAATATTCCTCGGTAGCTTTCTGTAGTAGCTTGTGATACAACAAAGTATCTAGTCCTACCGTCTGTTCCGCCCTTACCATGATAAAAACATCGCTAGAGACTACCATAAGAAGGGCTGTGATCGCTTGATTTGATAGAGCTCGGAAGGCCTTCAATTCTTTTTCATCTGCATTCTCTGTTGGTTTCCTTCCTTTAGTGACAATTTCGAAC
This sequence comes from Podosphaera xanthii, assembly GCA_028751805.1. NCBI lineage: Eukaryota > Fungi > Ascomycota > Leotiomycetes > Helotiales > Erysiphaceae > Podosphaera > Podosphaera xanthii. Next base: position 12,405,307 of record JAPWIX010000001.1, read on the forward strand.
AAATTCATACCGCGCCAGATGTGACACATGGTGGAGGACCAAATGTTGTAGTTTTCTTGACTGATAAGTGGTTTGATATTTCCAGATCGACTCACAGTGACGGACTTATCATCAAGTATGATTGATTTGAAGTATGATGGTTCACTGTCGAGTTTAGAGGAAGACATTGTCTCAGTCGAGTATGCTGCAAGAAAAGGTGAAAGGGACCGAGAGTTGAAATATAATCCAGGAAATAGTCAAGAAGAACGCTAAGGGCACCGGGTCCATAACCTTTTACAGTTATGAGCGATCGTAGGAGGAATTGTGAAAGTAAGCGCCAGCCGCAAAGCCGATTAAACTAGAGCTACTTGTGGAGTTAGAAACTGCTGATGAAAATAGGTGTTTGAAGGGAATTCTGTCACAGATCAAGTAATAAAGCAATGGGCTTTCAAGTAGATGATGGTATTCTATAACTCGATTATGGAGAAGTAACATACACGTAGGCTAGACTAATATTTATATAAATTTCCCACCCAAGTAATGCCTTATCCGTCAGGAATAAGATTCTTATCCACCCAACTCTAGAAGGTTCCTTATACTTCCAATACTGTCTTCAACAGCTGAACGGTGTAGAATGTTCTACCGAGCTCTTGCCCCATGTCGATCGACAGTCTGTGCTCAAGGGTCGACAAGCGGTACCTTCTGGAAGGTTCTCTCTATGCTCAAGTCCCAGATCACGGTTGTAATCATAGCCTACGCTTAGTCAGCGCAGGCTACAGGAAGCAATCGGCTAGCAAGCCGTCACAATTCCACTCTGTGACGGCTGATAAGCCGATATGTACCTGTAGCCTATGATGATTATCACAGGCGAACTGTGCATAGGATCGGCATAGGTGGGGCTCTATACAGCCCTATTCTCTAATGCAATCTTCCCCGCTAGTGATCGGCAGATGCATATATTTAGTTTAGCTCAGATGGAACTTTCTCGAAGATTGATATCATCTAACTATCTATTGTGGAAGTCGAGAGAATGTTCGGGAATAGGTAGCTAGAAGAACAGGTAGGAGGCAGGGCGTATAAGTGGTTGTTGTCAGACATAGTTGTTCGTTCCTCCTTTATAGATAAATATAAACTACTTTACGATATACAGTGCTTCTGCCTCTATATCCCGAACCGTGACATATATTTATCTATCTCATAACTTTATTCTCAGTTCAGTTCAGATTTCGGGGCAACAGCGGCTCTGAAATAGTCAGCTTCAGGTCAGTTCACATTTCGGGGCAATAGCGGCTTCGGAATATCAGCGTCAGTTCAGATTTCGGGGCAACAGCGGCTTCGAAATATCAGCGTCAGTTCAGATTTCGGGGCAATAGCGGCTTCGGAATATCAGCGTCAGTTCAGATTTCGGGGCAATAGCGGCTTCGGAATATCAGCGTCAGTTCAGATTTCGGGGCAATAGCGGCTTCGGAATATCAGCGTCAGTTCAGATTTCGGGGCAACAGCGGCTTCGAAATATCAGCGTCAGTTCAGATTCTGGGGCTACAGTGGCTTCAGTTACTAGGCAGAAAATTTACATAGCTGGTGGACACCCAAGGGCTTTGAGACGATCAAATATAAATTCCTCACCAGAGCTCACAAAATAAAGAGAATTTCACCGAGATACGAATTTCATTGATTATATTGTTTGCTATTTTCAGGATGTCAATTAAGCAAGGAAAAATATCTAGTGGTTTACCAAAAACAGATGGGGTGGTCTACGTCGCTAAATGGAAGACAAGGGATCAACTTGCACATTTGAGGAAACAGAAAAGCTGCTTTCGTTGCGAGAGAAAGGGATGTCATACAAAGATCTGTCCTCTTCTTCCAGCTCGTAAACCAGTGATGCCGAATCTCGTGCAAGAGGAGTTTGTAGAAAATGAAAACAAGACGGGCGGTGAGAATAGTCGCAATATTTCGGAATGCAGCAGCTCTCAAAAGCCTGAGGAGGTAATTCGTGAAGAAAAGCATATGAATACAACTCCTTTCCTAGTCAATGCGCTTGTGAATAATACAAAAATGGTACAGGCGCTAGTCGACAACGGATGTCTGTGTTCTGGAATAATTGACGATAGGCTCACAAAAAGGCTACAACTTCCTCGTATCCCGATCTCTCCCCGGATTTTGGAGACCGCAGAAGAGTCAACAACAAACAAGCCAGTTGTTGATTCAATCACATTTTTATCGTTGGATTTAGATGGATATGTAACCCCTAAGCTTTGGCTTTATGTGGTTCCGAATAGTACTCATGACCTCATACTGGGGAAGAAATGGTTGGAGGACCAGGATGCAATTATTCATTCTATGGAGCAAAGGCTAGAGTTACGCAAAAGCGGAGGATCTATATTCAGTGTCCGAAAGTGGCGGCAAAACCTAGGAAATATTGCTCGCCCTCGTTGTACGCCAGTGAAAGCAATGGTTTCAATGATCGAGTCGGTCCCAGTTTGTAAGGCAACACTTGAGGATATAAGCAAAGCGTTGCAAGGGAAGCCAAAGTTAACGATCAAAGAAGCCAGAAAACTTCTGCCAGACCAAATAAAGGACTTCGCGCATTTATTCGCGGATGATAGTGGTGCTGATAACCTGCCGCCTCTGAGGGGAAATCTAGACCATGTGATCAACCTAAAGCACGAGAATGGGAAACCCATGACTCCACCTTGGGGCCCACTGTATAATATGTCTCGCGAGGAGTTGCTTGTTCTGCGAAAGACACTGACGGATCTTTTAGATAAGGGGTGGATAAGGCCAAGCTGCTCGCCAGCAGCAGCACCGGTATTATTTGCAAAGAAGCCAAGCGGAGGCCTACGTTTCTGCGTCGACTATCGTGGGTTAAACGCGATTACGATGCCAGATAGATATCCTATTCCACTATTTAGGGAGACGCTGCGGCAATTATCTAAGGCAAAGTGGTTCACAAAGCTAGACGTAAAGTCTGCATTTCATCGCCTAAGGATCCGAGAAGGTGATGAGTGGCTCACAGCGTTCCGATGTCGGCTTGGGCTGTTCGAATGGCTAGTCACGCCCTTTGGACTAGTCAATGCGCCAGCTTCGTTTCAAAGATATATAAATGAGCAACTGCGGGAACATTTGGACTTGGATGCTACAGCATATATGGACGATATCTTGGCATATACGGATGGTACGGTCGAAGGTCATTGGAGAACTGTTCGAAGCATCCTTGGAAAGTTAGAAAAGGCTGGCCTCTACCTAGACATAGATAAGTGCGACTTCCTGTGTCAAGAGGTCAAATACCTGGGTTTCATTGTGCGGGCCGGGAAGAGTGTAACTGTTGATCCAAACAAAGTTAAAGCGATCTTGGAATGGAAGCCCCCTTCATCAGTTAAAGGTGTACGCTCATTCCTTGGATTTGCTAACTTCTACCGTTGCTTTATTGATGGATTCTCTGACATCGCGGCACCACTCATAAATCTAACAAAAAAGCAGACGTCGTGGAGATGGGGAGCTGACGAAAATGAGGCATTCGAAAAAATGAAGAAAATATTCGCGTCAGAGCCCGTGTTAGCACAGTGGGATCCCGAGCGCAAAACAGTGATGGAAGCTGATTGCTCAGGCTATGCTTTAGGAGGTTGCTTATCCCAGGTAGATGATGAAGGTAAACTCCGGCCCGTGGCGTATTTCTCTAGACGTTTGAACAGCGCGGAAGTTAACTATCCAATTCATGATAAGGAGATGTTAGCCATAGTAGCGTGTTTGCAGGAATGGCAGGCAGAGTTAAGATCGGTTACTAGACCCTTCACGATTCTAAGCGATCATAGGAATCTCAATTATTTTGCGACCAAGCGCCTACTTAGCGAACGACAGGCTCGTTACAGTGATGTACTTCAACAGTATAATTTCTTACTAAGATGGCGAGCCGGAAGTGCTTGTGAGAGGCCTGATGCGTTATCGCGACGTGATCAAGATAAACCCACTGGGATTGATGATGAGCGCACAGCCGGCCGTGTTATACAATTACTACCAAAGGTAGTATCAAATCCGGTTGATGTAGAGGCAGCATACATAGATGAGACTACTCAGGCAGATCAAGCTACTCAGACAAGGGTATTTGAAGAGGACGAGATGCAAGCACTGTGGGTACAGGGCGTTGCGACGGACAGGGATTGGAGACGTGCACGTGACTCGGTCAAGGCTGGAGAGAGAGGGTTTCCGCCCGACTTGGCACAAAAGTTAAAGGCAAATATAGCCGAATGTACAGTGGCAGCAGATGGAATATTACGTGGTAGAGAAAACCGCATCTGGGTACCAGATTTTGAGCCCTTACGAACCGCCATTATGCAAAGGACGCACGACAGCAGTTTGGCAGGCCACCCTGGTAGAGATACAATGGTGGGAATGCTTCTACGAAGATGGTTTTGGCCAAAATTGAGGGAATCTGTCCGGCGTTTCGTTCGGAACTGCGACGTCTGTGGCAGATCAACGGTTTGGCGGGAGGCAAGGGCTGGATTTCTGCGCTCGCTACCAATTCCGGAACGGATCGGTTGTGAGCTGACAATCGATTTCATTACTGATCTACCCGACTCAAATGGCTGTACAAATGTTATGGTAATTACGGATCGGTTGTCTAAAGATGTCTTCCTATTTGGTACAAACTCAATGAAGGCTCAACATTGCGCTGGATTATTTGTCGACCGGTACTATAGGTATTTTGGATTCCCTCG